>CM053595.1:78398793-78427274 GCA_028646575.1 Pseudocheirus occidentalis | reverse complement strand
CTTCCTTCCTTCCTTCCTTTCTTTTTCTTAATACTTCTCGGTCTTCCCCCTTGGTCTTCCCCCATTGTTGTTGTTTAGTCATTCAGTAGTGTTCAACTCTTCATGACCCTAGTGTAGACCAACTGTCCATGGAGTTTTCTTGGCTAAGATACTGGAATGGCTTAACATTTCCTTCTCCAGCTTTTATCTAGGAAGGCATTAAGTGACTTGCCCAGGGTCACACAGCTAGGAAGTATCTGAGGTTAGATTTAAACCCTGGTCTTTTTTACTCCAGACCCAGTACTCTATCCATGGCTCCAGCTACCTTTAACAAATATTTGTTGACTCTACTTGACCCATGTAAAATGATGTATAGACCTTTGTTTGCATTGTTTGCACCTTTTGAGTTTCCTTGTCATATAATATTGTATAATATAATATAATGTAACATAATGTAGTATATTGTCATGTATAAAGAATATATTCTGTATATTAGATATTATAATACAATATAGTATAATATATGCGGCATAATATTATAATAAATAATATAATTTTATAATATAGTACAATGTCGTGTTAAATAATAATACAATTAGTGACAGTTCTCAGTTGCCCTGGGAGCTGTGTCTGACATTAATGTTGTATCTCCCCTTGTGCCCAAGCATGTTTCTCTGTACCTCAATAGGTATGCTGAGTTGAGCTCATCAAGCACTGCTACTTATTAGCTGTGTGACTTTGGGCAGGTCACTTAACCTCTTGAGTTTCTTTCCTCTGTCAGATTAGAGGTTTGGACTTGATGCTAATGTTTAAGGTCTCTTACCACTCACTCGAAACCCCTGGGTCCTATGAGCCTCCCAGGACTGGCTGCAGAAGCTGGAGCTAGGGTCAGGGCCAAAGCAGAAGGGAGCCGCCCTTCTCCCCCTCCTACCCCAGCCCCCAACACGCCTGGGCAGTCGTCTCTCCCACCGGGCTTGCTCTTGTTCCCTTCTCCTGGTCTTATTTTCTGGCATCATCAGCAGGAGAGGCCATTAAGAGCTATAAATAAACAAACTCGTAATAAGAAAAACAAGCAGGCGGATTTATGGCTCAAGATTTCTATGGAAACCAGAGGCTTAGAGGGAAGGAGGGAGGAGATGAATGTCATTCTGGCCAGGGCTTCCTGTGGAAGCCTAGGAGGGAGTGGAAAGGGCTCTGGATTTGGGGTCAGCGAACCCAGGTTGGAATCCTAGTCTACCATTATTGGGAAAATTGCTTAAACTCTCTGGGCCTCGATTTTCTCTTTTGTAAAATGAGGAGATGTTCTCTGAGGGCCCTTCTAGGCTTAATATTCTGCAATTCTTTGGCTGCAGATTTTGCTCTTGGGTTGGGAGTTCACCTCTCTTGAGCCTAGGTGCATACGCCTAGAAGTTAGTATATATGTTTGCATTGGTGTGTGTATTCCTACTATTGCATTGATTATTTCCTCCCTCTGGTGGGTGATGCTAACAAAGGAGACGGTTTCCCTGGCAACCTACATGCCTGATTTTAAGGAGGTGGCTCCTCCTGGGACAGAAGACCCATGACCTTCCTTACATGATGCTCCTGGGTTAGCAGGCTGGTGTCTCTGAGAGCAAAAGGATCTAGGCTTTCACATAGAGGCCGTCGCCAAGCAACTAGGGGCCCTGCTTAGTCCTCTGAAACAAGGCTAGGGTGCCTGTCTAAATTATCATTGTTCAGTTGTAGAACTAGAGTCCCTGTGGTTATATTCTTACTCTAGGGATGGACCCTCTTTATATATAATTATCTCCCCCCAATCACCTTTTGGGCTTGCCCTTACTTTGGGGCTGAGGTATTTGGCAACATAATGATCCATCTTTTTTGGCCCTGAAGTCATTGGCATAGGTGTCCTAAGATGATAGCATTATTGATCTTGCAATTACTTCTCTGGTTAGGTCTGGGATCCTCAGTGGCTTTCCAGATGCAGGGTTAAGGGGTTCCTTACCATCTCCCTGCCACAGGACTGGGGTCCTTAGGTCCAAAATCATCCCTCTACTCTAAGTCTAGGGGTTCAGATACCCACCTGCTTTGGGGTTAGGCTTTCCACCACCCTTTGGCAGGAGATGGGCTTACATATTCAGGAAAGTCTTCCCTTCAAGCCCTAATAGCCATACCTGGGCTTTCTTCCCTCAAAGTTCTCTTGTTTTGGTTGAGGGTTACAGGGCGGGGCAAGGAGAAAACAGAACCAGACGCATCCAAGACTAGGCCCCAAAACCCATATTCCCATCTATAATATAATAATTTCTCCTGGAAAAAAAAGTGACTGATCTGATCCATGGGACCAACACTAAAGACACACACTAGGCCGTGCCATGCTAGAAACAACCTTTGAATGAGGAATGTTAGAGATGAAGAAAAGCTTAGAAAATAAAATATCAGCATGAAAGGGACCTTAGAATGTTAGGCACAGAGATTTTTCAAGCTAGCAGGGGCCTTCTAGACTATTCAGTTTAACCCTTTCTTTTACAAATGAAGAAACTGGGGACTGGAGGCAAAGAGTAATTTTTATTCCCACCCACACAAGCTTGAACTGTGATGCACTCTGGTGGACTCCACACAAGGAGAGTATTACTTTTAGAGCTGCGCATTAGGAAGGTAAGAGTCATGGAGTCTTGGGCCTGGGACAGGGCCTGAGAGGTCAGCTAGCCCAACCTCTGCCTAAGCGAAAAGCCCACACTACACCATTCTTGCCCAGCAGTCACCAGGGCTCCAGCTGAAAACCTCCAGAGACAGGGAGCTCGCTATCTTGACACAGTCCATCTGCCTTTTACCTTTAACATAGTTCTTGTTATTGGAAAGTTTCTTCTTGTTTCAAAATGCAATCTATTTCTTGGAAACTTCCTCCCATGGCTTCTTATTCCATCCACCTTGACAGATGGAAGTCAAGCAAAGTTAGCATCCCTGCTCCTCTCTGTGACAGCCCTTCAGATACTGGAAGGCAAGGATCGTAACCCTCACAGGCAGCTACTACCATGCAGGGGAAAGAGCACTAGATTATAACCTTTGTTTTACACACTTTGTTTTACACTCTGTGATCTTAAACTAGTCATTTCTATTCTCTGTACCCCAGATTCCTTCTTCCCCAAATGGTCATAGCACTTGAACTCCTTGTCTTACAAGGTTATTCTTGGAATCACGTGAGATAACCGATGTAAAGATGTCTAAAAAGTTATCGAGCAACTGTGGTTTCATAGAATCCTGGATAGTTCCTTCTTCAGGCGGTATTTTTCTATTTCCTTCTACCGTCCCTCCCGTGACATAGCCTCCAGACCCTCACCGTCTGGCTGCCTTCCTCCGTACATACATAGTTTGCCAAGTGTTCCCTAAAGTGTGGTTTCCCAAGGGAAACCTAAGAATTTCAGTAGAGGCTGACCAGAGTAGAAAATAGTGGTATTGTCACCTCCCTCATGTGAACAACTAGGAAGAACACCACAGGCCTCCCCCTCTCCCAACTGAGGGAGGTGACTCAGGATACACCACCCTGAGCCAAGGCCCCAAAAGACATAGGCCATCTCCCTCCAAGTAATGAAATCCATCCCCTGGGGCACTAGCCCAGGTCTTCCAAGTCACTCCAAGCTCTCCCATTCTTGAGCTGGCTCCTCCCTGGCCGTTTGGCTCCCCTCCAACTTTGAACAGTTGCTTAATTTGAACATTATAGCAAAATGAGAGTTTTGATGCATTCAGCAATGAATACAGGATAAAATAGGGACTCCCTGAACGTGTTCTTGGTTTGCCTCTGGTGGATCACAAAAGCAGGATATACGTCTCCCGTTCTAACGATCCCCAGCGTCCTGCCATCAAGTGAAATGAGTTCTCTGGGTTCTTTATTAAATGTGTGTATGTGAATGTGTGTTTGTCATGTGGGTGTTTTTTTGGATGCATGGGAGCAATGTTCCCCCCGTGTACACATAAACATGTGCCATCTGCATGTATGTGCACATATTCACACATATAACTGCATGCTTGTGTTATATGCATGTGTACATATCTCACTGTATATGTGTATATTAATAAGTACTCAGACCCCTGTGTCTACATCTATATGTGCTTATATGTATCTTATATGTATAAATGTGGGTTTGTTGGTATGTATAACTTTGTATAAATATATGAGTACATACCTATGTGTCTGTGCATATATGTATATTGATATATTTGTATCTATATGATGTTTGTCATATGTGTGGGTTCATGGGCATCTCTGTGGATATCCATGTATATATGTTGACCTGCAGAACTGAGTTAAGAAGATCTTGATGGATTAGAATGATAGGTCAAATATCCTAAAATAAAATTTAATTCTGCGTAAGTTTAAAGTCCTAAACCTGGGTTCAAAAATGAAATTGACCAGATATAGGATGGGGAGATATGACTAGTCAATAATTTATATGAAAAGGACCTAGATGGAAAGATCAATATGAGTCAAGAGCGAAAAATTTAAAGCAATTTTACCAGAGAAATACAGTGTTTGGGAAATGTGAGGCAGTAGCCCCATAAGCCTCTGCCTTCTTTAGTCCACATCTGGAGGACTGCATTCAGTTGTGGGTGCAATATTTTAGGAGACAAGGTAAGCATAGCCAGAGGCCTGTGCTACAGGATGGTGAAGAGATGCCAGACCATGCAACTGATTGAGGGAAGATGGCATATTTAGTTTGAGAAAGAAAGGACACGAGAGGGTCCTGATCTCTTTTTTCTCCATGTATTTGAAGGACTCAAATGGAAAAAAAATATATAAGGCTTGTTCTGCTTGCTCCAAAGGACAGAACCAGGGCAGTGGGTTGCAGTTTCAGGGAGGCAGATTTTATCTTGATAAGAGGGAAAACTTCTAAACAATTAGAATTGTCCAAAAACTGGAATGTGCTATCTTTGAGACAGAAAGTTTCTTTTCAGCAGGAATATTCAGACAAAAGCTAGAATACTAACTGTAGAAGGGATTTTGGATCAGGTATAAGTTGGCAGAGATGTCCCTTGAGCTTCCTTCTAGCTTAGAGATTCTGGGATTTTTAATACTGGAGCAGAGCTCTCCCTTCCCAAAAAGGGTAGTTCTACTGTTGAGAATCAAATGAAACAGTGATTATAAAGAGCTTAGTGTAGTGCCTGGCACACAGTGGGCACTATATTTTGGTTATTATTATTGATGATAATCATAGGAATCATGTCACTGAGCCATAGTTAGAAGCTTAAGTAAAAACAACAAAAAACCCTTGTGTACCTTTATCTTACTCTCTCTCCACCTCTCTCTGTCTTTGTCTGCCTCTATTTCAGTCTTTCTCTCTGACTCTGTCTCTGCCTCTGTTTCTCAGTCTCTTTCTCTTACTCTGTCTGTCTCTGTCTCTGTTTGTCTGTCCGTCTCTGTCTCTGTGTCTGCCTCTGTCTCAGTCTCTTTCTCTGACTGTGTCTCTGTTTGTCTTCCTCTCACTGTCTCTGTATGTCTGCTTCTCTCTCCCTCTGTCTCCTCTCCCTTTCCCTCTTTCTTCCTGTCTCTTTCTCTGTGTCTGCTTCTTTTCTGTTTCTGTCTGTCTGTTTCTGTGTCTGTCTGTCTCACTCTCTGCCTTTGTTTCTCTCTTACTGTTTCTCTTTTTCCATGCATCCTCGACACCTTTTGCTCAGTAGATGCTTGCTGAGTTGAACAAATTTTAGATTGAATTTGTTGATCTGTCTCCCTTTCTAATTCTTTCTCTACGTCTTCAGCTTTTTGCATCCACCTTTTCCTCCTGAGTGTTTCTTTTTCTCTTTCTCCTCTATTTCCCTGACTCAGTTTCTCTTTGTTTACTTCCTCTTGTTCTTTATGTGTTTCTTTGTCTCTCTGTGTATTTCACTCCATCTCTTTGCTTCTTTCCCTCTTTCTGAACCTTCACAGGCAGACAAATGGAAAGGCAGGAGGGAATTACATGATCTGTCTCCCTTTGTTTATTGAGAACTCTCTTTCCAGGCTCTGAACCTTACGGAAATATGGTTTCAATTTTCCCTTTGAATTGTGTATCAAAAAAATGTTGCCAATACATATTTTTCTCTGTCAGAACTTCATTGGATGTGGAGTCTGAGGCCGGTTTGTGAGCCGTGTCGCTTTGCCGGGTTATTACACTGTGTGTCTGTTGTCATGTTACTTCCAAATTGGAATCACATTTGACTTGGGAGGTGGGGAGCTGGGTGTCCTGGGAGGGGGCAGAATAGGTGCTGCTAGAGTGGGACTTTCTCCGAGGCAGAGGGCACAGGGTGAACCCAGAGAGGGAGCCGGGGTTAGGTTCAGATACCTACCTTGGGTGTCTGGGAGCTTAGGGTGGTTCTAAGTAGCCTAACAGTTAAGAGGGCTCTTTTCTACAACAGGGTTTCTCTCATTCACTGGAAAGTGGAGAGTCTGGGTCTAGACTACCAGCAATTTTAATGGAGAAGCCATAGACCTTCTTTGCTACAAATATTCAGAAAAGAGAAAGAAACTCCAGTAAACATTCAGGCCACTGGAAATAAGATTGGAGAGAGCCCTTTTTTTTTTCTAGAACTATAGAACTTTAGACCTCAGAAGGCCTTTAAAACATAGAATGTCAGCCCTCATTCAGCCTTAGAACACTGTGTTAGAAAACAGAATATAGAAATGAAGCATTTCCATTGGATGGTCATTGGACATTCCCAAGCATTGCATACATTTTCAGAAGGTAGGACCAGAACATAAACATTTAGAACTAGAAGGGACCATAGACCATAGAGTATTAGTGCTAGAGGGGGGTTTAGAACAGGGAAATTTAGAGCTGGAAGAGGCCCTAGAACATGGAAAGTTAGAGCTAGAAGGGCCTTAGGACATGGAATTTTAGAGCTGGAAGGGACCTTAAAGCAAAGAATCATAGAATCGGTTGGAAAGGACCTTAGAGTCATATAATTCAATCTGTATATTAACAGAAATCTCCTTTGTCATATTCCTGACAGGTGGTCATCAGTCTCTGCTTGAAGACCTCCAGTGATGGGGAACTTACTGACTCAAGGAAAATTCATCCTACTTTTTGGACAAATTGAAGTATAATTGAGCAGGGACATGTCCTCGGGATCCTTTGATTTTAGCCCTCTGGAACCAAGAAAATATATCTAATTGCTCCTCTACATAGCAAACTTTCTTTGAATATTTAAACATAGTGACCATTGTCACACCCTAAGAATCTTCTTCTATAGGCTAATATCCCTAATATCCCTAATTTATTTTTTTTTACCAATTTTAGCACAACATGGTTCTCAGTTCCCTAATTATCCTGGTCCCCTCTTCTGGGAAGGTAACATGTAGAATTAGATTAAAAAAAAAACTCTGGACTTGTTCTGACTGGGCAAGATACAGTGGGTTGCTAGTCAGTTTAGGTTGAGACTGCATTTGCCTTCTTACACACCACACTACTGGCTCAATCCTTTAGAAAAATAATCCTCTAGAATCCTTGTGTAATCTTCTAGGATAATGCCTGGGTCTTTTCTACCTGGAATATTGTCTAATTGCTTGCTGAAGGTCCTGAACAAATAGTCATCAGTTTTCTTGAAGCCCTGTGGAAATGGGGACCTCACTTCTCCCTGAGACAACTCATTCTGCTTTTGGATACTGCTTGTAATCAGCACATTTTCCCTTACACTGAGCTAGAACCAGGGTATATGGTAAACTCTGTTGGACTGAGAGTCAGGAAGTCCCAGATCTTCTTCTTACTTGGAAATCAGAGGATGAAGGAGTAACATTTTCTCTGAGTTAAAATAAGTCACTCATTTAAAGCCTGGGGAAAAATACTGGTCCCACAGGTCCATGAAGTTGTCTCCTCTGCTGCCCTAAGGAGCTTATTTGAGATGAAATAAGAATAATACCACAGTAACTCTGAGCCCCCACTTGGGAAAATTCCTCAAAACAAGTCTGACATTTGACCCTCTGCCTTAGAGTTATGTTTATATCTATCTTTAATTTACCTCCAGCTTCTTCATGGTTGAAGTTACATTTGGGTTATTGGAAATGTCTGGGTAACAAAGCAGTCGATTATGATGTTGTATTTTATTCATTATAGCACAATATATAAATGTGAACATATACATCACATTATATTAGATGACATTACGTTGTCTGTGTATAGACAGGCAGCAGGAATGAGCAAAGGTCAGGAAAGAATAGACCTTTTCTTGAAACTCTCTCAGTTCTTGTGCAGGCAGGTGGGTAGCCCCTGAGTCTCCAGCTCTGAGGTGCCTGTGAGGCCAAGAAACTTGGGTATGGAGAGGACTGGGTTACAGATTTGGAGATGGAAGGGAACTTAGAAGCTCTGTAGACCAATCTCCTTATTTTTCTTGCTGAGGAAACTGAGTCTCAGAGGTATTAACCTTCCCAAGATAGTGATATGCTAATAATAGTATAGTGGTTCATATCTTTATATTTTTTAAGGTTTATAAAGTGTTTTTTTTTCCTCACCACAGCCCTACATGCTTTCTATTATAGCACCCTGTCTCAGTGACACTGGATTCCTACTGACTTGATTCCAAGTACCTTCTGTTTTCAGAGGGGTCAGGGATTTTGGACTATCCTCTTGGCTTTTCTTCTCCAAAATTAATTCCTTTTAAAGTTCTGAATGAGTCTAAAGCCCTCAATGGCTATTTCTCAGCCCTCTATTAGCTGCCAAAGTTAGCTACTCTCAGTGAGTAGAAGACTGGCATGGGGATCTCTAAGCACAGTAAATTTGGGTCGTATTGTCACTGAATTTCTTTTCAGGATACACATTCAAGTCTGGTTCTGCCACTTACTATTTGTGTAAATACACTCTCTGGGCCTCAGTTTCTTCATCTGTAAAATGAAGGAGTTAGACTAGGTGACTTCTAAGACCCCTTCTAGCTCTGACAACTTGTGTCCTGGGATCCTTTCTGGCTCTAAAATTATATGATCCATTGGTCAAAAGGGGAGAAAAGGTCAGAGGAGAGATAAGGCCGGAAAAGAGAGATCTTGTAATCGGCCAAACTCTAGCCTGAACACAAACTCTGCCTGTCAGCCTTGGGGTGATTTTTCCGAGAGCCCACGGACATACCGGCTTCAGATTTACAAATTGAAAATCATTAATAATTCTAACCAGGCTGTGATAAATCTGAGATCTCTCTCGATGAACCCAGACAGCATTTCATAAATCACAAAGATTACTTGGGAATTTTTTAAAATCTGACGTCAAAATGTCATGGTTACTAATGGTTTTTGTAGATCTCGTGTGGTGATGGATCATTTATCTGTGCTCCATCTCAGATGTGACGCGGAGGCAGAAATGTGATGTCTTTAATATCATGAATACATTTTATCCCATAATAAAGGTATTAACAACTTCTTGCTTTGACTTCTTCCGGGAGCCAGCCTCTGATTTAATGCCATTGTTACTGTATTAACCATTCCGTCAAAGGGCCTCTAGCCCTAAGCTGTCCAGATCCCACATGAACTAAGATAGGAGAGGAAGAGGAAGAAGATGAAGAGGAGGAGGAAGAAAGAAGGACTTGTTGAGCTAGAACCAGGGAATATGGTAAACTCTGTTAGACTAAGAGTCAGGAAGTCCCAGATCTGACACTTTTTAGCTGTGTGACCTTGGACAAAGTCATTCAGAATTCCTGGGACAGTGCTACTTATCCTGTCTCTAGAAATAGGTCATAAGATCATAGAGATAATTTTCCTAGGGCTGGGAGGAAACTTAAGGTCATCTGGTCCAACATCCACACTGTGAAACGTAAGAAAAAAAAAATAAGGTTAAGTGTTTTACCTGAAGTCAAATTGATAGTACTCATCAGAGGTGAGATTTGAAGTTAGGACTCCAGGCTCCAGAGCTGAGGCTCTTACCACTGTGCCCTACCTCCACAACATGGGTGTATATGTGCCTTTTTTCTTTTTTTGTCTTTGTGCATGGGAGGCATCAGTATGCCACAGTGTAAAGAACACTAGACTTTCTGAAACTAAGTTTCCTTACATGTAAAAATACTGAGTTTGAACGGATTTTTAAGTCTCTCTCCAACTTGAATATTCTGTGATGAACTGTGTGGAATCAAAAGGCCTGGGTTTTAATTAGGTTCTGTCATTTCCTAGCTGTGTGATTTTGGGCAAATCATTTCATCTTTGGAAACCTCATAGTTATCTTGCACAAAATAAAGTCAGACTAGCTGACTTCTAAGGTCCCTCCCAGCTCTGACATTCTGTATTCTAGGGTCCCTTCCTTCTGCCTCTAACCTTCTATGACCTAGGGCCCCTTCCAGCACTAGTATTCTGTGACATATTACAGCATGCAGCCTGGGCCATCTCCAGTTTCTCCCTTTTCTTCTGCAGCTGTCAAAACCTGAGAGTTCTTAGAGAATATGATTTTTATGGAAAATTCAAGATCTTCTGATCCTCTAAGTGGGATGGCTCCAGCTTAGTCCTACAGAGATCAGGAGAGAGGATAGAGGTGTCTGTTTCATTTTCTTTTTTTATGTACTTCTTAAGGAAGAGGTTTAGGGACACAGCTGATCCTCTAATTTGGCTTCCACATCTAAATGATGAGCAAATCCTGTCATTTCTATATCTGCAAATATATCTTGACTCTGTCCTTCTCCATTCTTGCTACAACCACATCAGTTCAGATCCTTGTTACCTAGACCATTGTAATAACCTCCTACATGGCTTCACTGCCTCTAGTCTGTCCTTTCTTCAGTCTAAACATTGCTGGGAGACCAATTAAACCAAGTATGCCTGTACCCACCTATCTTTCTTCTTCTGCTTGTTCCTTCTAGTTCAAGTGAGCATGAAATGCTTCAATGCTCCCCTCCAGGGCCCATAAAATAAAGCATAAACTCTTCATCTTGGCATTCAAGACCCTCCATATTCTAACTCCAACCTACCAGGCTGGTCTTATATTGCACAAATCCCCTTTGTGCACTCTAGGTTATAGCCAAATAGAATTATCATCTATCCCCTTTACTCTCCACTTTTCCTCATCCCTAGAAAGGAGAAGACTCCCTCCCTCCCCCATGATTGGTTGTTGATGTTCCAAAACAAGGTACCTCTCTGGAGCCTTCCTGCCCTCATCACCTCAGCCAAAAGGAGTTCTCTCTCCTCAGATTTCACTTCTTGTTGTTTATCTTCTTTTCCCTCTTCCAGCATTTTTATTTGCATAGATGTCTTCTACTTCTATTAGACTATAAGATCCTTGAAGGCAGGGACAGTGTCATACCTCATCTTTGTATTTTCCAATGCTAGACTTGGATCCTCCCTTCATTGCTGCTCTTCAGTTGTTTCCAGTTCCCTTTGGGGATTTTCTTGGCAAAGCTACTGGAGTGGTTGGTCATTTCCTTTTCCAGCTCATTTTAAAGATGCAGAAACTGAAGCAAACAGGGTTAAGTGATTTGCCCAGGGTAAGGATCTGAGGCCAGACTGGAACTCATGAAGATGAGTCTTCTTGATGCCAGACCTGGCATCAAACCATGCCACCTTTAATAGTAAGTGCTTAATAAATGTTTGTCAAGTGAGCCCTGCCAATTCGATGTCCATAAAAGTCTTACATTTATTCCCTCCTTTCTGCTCCTAAACCTATCATATTAGTTCAGGCCTTCATTACTGCCTACCTAAATGAAAAAAATCTTTCTTAGCTTGCAGGCTGTATAAAAACAGGTGGCTGGCTGAATTGGGCCCATGGGTCATAATTTGCCAACTCCTGGCCTAGGCTATTGCGATCATCTCTTAATTGGTCTCCCCACCTCCAGGCTTTTCCTTCTCCAATTCTGTCCTCCACATGCTACTGGGTTCATTGTCCTAATGCACAGACTTGAGCGTGTTGCCCTCCTGTTCAATAATCTTCAATGATTTCTCATCCCTACAAAACGAAACCCCTACTCCTTTTTTTCTGGCATTCAAGGCTTTCCATGGCCTGACTCTACCTTTCTTTTCCAGTCTTATTCCGTTCTACTTCCTTTTATATACTATACATCCATTCACGTCAGATCATTTGCTGTTACTTGTTCTTGTCCTGCCCTCCCTCCTTCTGTGCATTATATCTGTCATTTCCCAGGCCCATAATGCTCTCTTTTGTCCCTGTCTCTGCCTCTTAAAACCCTTCCCATCCTTGAGAGTTCAGGTCATGTACCACCTCCTCTGTGAAGCCTTCCTTCCCTGAAAGTGATGTACCAGGCACCGAGACAGACCTTCAGAGAGAGAGAATGGACCTTCAATAACACGTATTTCAACTTTATCATTTTAAAGGGGGAAAACGAGCCCCAAAGAGGCAAAGCGTCTTCCTCCAAACCGCAGAGCTAAAAATGGGTAAGCCAACCCTTGGGGAGCCCGGATTCCAACCCGGATTCTCTGACTCCTTCCAGCTTTAAGAGTCTACAGTGTTTTTATCTCACATTTAAATATCTCTGTATGTGGTTGACAAAGCATTTCCCTTGCAATGGCCCTGTGATGGAGGCGGTGCTAGTAGTATTTCCATTTCATGGATGAAACAGCTTAGTCTTAGGTGGAAGAGGTGACTTTTCTCAGGGCTAATGAGCGGTGGAGGTGAGACCGGAATACAGGTCTCCTGACTCCAAGTTCAGCGTTCTCTCAACTATATCATACTCTGTCCCTGAGAACAAGGCTGTGATCGCCCAGAAGTGAGTGCAATGAAGTAAAGTAGATCCCACGGTAATAAGCACATGAAGACAAGAGGATGGAGATGAGTCCGTGGTGGTCAGGCTGTGGAAACGAACCCAGAGGAGGTAAGCTGTGGAAATGATCCCTTGGAAGCAGGCTTCTCGATGTGAGCCCACGGAGGTCAGCCTGTGGATACTGTTTCTTTGAAGCAAGCTCATATAGGTGTTCCGTGAGCCTGTGAAGTTGAGTCCAAGGAGATGATCCAGGAGCTTGTGGAAATGAGCCCATGAAGCTGAGCTTATGGAGAGCTGAGCCTGCAGAAATGAATTCATGTATGGGAACCTGTGGAGGTGATCCCTGGGATACGAACTTGGCAAGGTACTCCGTGGGCGTTTGAAGGTAAATCCATGGAGATGAGCAAACAGACGGGAGTCACCCACAGAGGAAAGCCCATGGACGTGAGCCCTCGCAAAGGAGAAGTACCCACGTCGAGTTTGGTTCTTCTCTGGGTTGTAGGCCGCACCGGCTCCCACATGAAGTTAGCTGGTGAAATCTTGGGGAAGGATCATTCTGGGTATTTCATTATCTCCATATTGCCAAGGTCAGCGTGACCATATTTCCTCTTTAGTGCCGGGCTGGGAATAAGCTGAGAATGTGGTGTATAATAGACCAGAAAATGTCCACCCTGGGAATGATGGTAAATCAATAAAAACTCATCAATAAAATCTCCCACCTTCCCAAGGTACCACAAACCGCTTCCAGTTTGTAATTTACTCTTGCAGCCTCACCTTCTCCCTAACATTTTTTACACCCACTTTGGAACTTTCTGTGCCTGTAAAACCTTTATGTGAGACAATAGATATAAAGGGATAAAATGCCTTATTGAAAAGATTATTGATTTTTCCTGGCTGGGCAGTCCAGGAGCCTGAGGGGCTAGGAGGAGCATTGCAGGGGGACAGGAGCCATTCAGTGTTGGGGGAAACCCTTCTCTTCATTTAGGGCAAAGCTGGAGGGTGGGGTCACAGAAAGAGGGCTGGGGCTGACTCATTGAGTGTGTAGTTTAAGGCACATCCTTTTTCCTTTCTGGGACTCACTTTCTTCCTCCATCAAATGAGAGGGTTGGATTCCATGACATTCCAGGTCCTTCTAGCTGACATTCTCGAGGTTGCTGGACAAGTTCCTTGAAAGCAGAGATTGTAGCAGCAGGAGTAAAAATCCACATTTGTTACTTCTTTTCTCCTTTGATCCTCACTCCAGCCTGCTTAGGGTAGGAAGCACAAGTTATTATTCCCATTTTATAGAGGGAGAAAGTGAGGTACTGTAAAGAGGAAATGGCTTTTTTCTAGGTCAAGGCAGTTAGTTAAAGACAGATAGGTGGTACAGTGGATAGAGCCAAGAAGACCTAAGTTCAAATCTGCCCTTGGGCACTTGCTAGATGTGTGCACATAGCAGGCCCTTAATAAATGCTTATTTCTTCCTTCCCAGGTCACATTGGTAGTAAATGACAGAGCTAGAATTTGAACCTCAGTCTCCTAATTACAAGTCCAGTATTTTTTAACTTACATCATGCTGCATAGATGCCTTCAACATCACCAAGACCAATCCTCTTCATCTTGCAGATGGTTAAACCGAGGTCTTATATGACATTATAAGAAACACTGAGAATGAGGAATACAGAGAAGAATGGAAAGACTCATATTAACTGATGCAAAATGAATTAAAACCAGGGGAAAAATATATATGTACATATATATACACACATATAAAAATGTCCATTTATACATACCGACATATATATATATATATATATATACACACACACACACATATAACGTACATTCACGCATACTGACATACACACACACATAATGCCTACAACAATGTACATGGAAAGAACAAAAAACTCAAAACTAAAACACTATGTCATTATATTGACCAAGAATGACCCTGAAGAATAGAAGACAAACTGCAGCCCCTCCTTTCTGTGTAGAGGTGAGGACAATGGGTGTAGAATTTTGCATATACTGTTAGATTCAGTTGGTGTGTGGGTTATTTTGCTGAGCTACTTTTTTTTTTACCCTCTTTTTTTATCTTTGTTATACAGATTGGCTTTTTAGGAAGAGGAATGGTGTGGAAATGAAGGTAATTTAAAAAGAAAACATATGCATTTTAAAAAGGGGTAGGGGGAGAAACTAAGGTCTGGAGAAAGGAAATAACTTGCCAGAGCTCACCCACTGAGTTAGTGGCAGAGCTGGGACTGGAACCCATTTCTCTGGGTTTTTACTCCATGTGTTTGCCTTTATTGGATGCAATTGAGGTTAAGTGACTTGACTAGGGAAACATAGCTAGTAAATGTCTGAGGTCAGATTTGAACTCAGTTCCTCCTGACTCTAGGCCCTGTGCTCTCTGCACTGTATCACTGAGCCCCCCCTCTCCCCCCTGTTATTGAATAAGTCTGTTCAGAGATGGCTCAGACTCCCTGACACCCAAGTGTATGTGTCCTCTGGGCCCATTGTGGTTACTATTTGCCTGTGGGTTATTTAGGACACCATATAATGTATAATGAAAGAACACTAGTCTTGGAATTATCAGACCTGGTTTTGACCTCTGGCCCCAACATTTACCAACTTTCTAATCCTGGGAGAATCATTTAACTTTATTTTATTTCTTTGTAGGATGAAAATAATGATGATCATTAATAATAAAAAGTGATATGTTCATACAGTGCTTTGGCAGCTAGTTGTGTGACCCTGGGCAAGTCATTTAACCCTGTTTGCCTCAATTTCCTCATTGGTAAAATGAGCAAGAGAGGAAAATGGCCAACCACTCCAATATCTCTGCCAAGAAAACCCCAAATGGGGCCATGGAGAGTAGGACATGACTGAAAAACAACTTAACACCACCAATAATAACACTTTAAAATGTATAAGGTTCTTAACACATGTATTTGACCCTCACAACCCGGTCAAATTAGACCTGCATTCTGGGTATCATTATTCCCATCTGATGAGGAAACTGAGCCTCAGAGAAATGAAATGACTTATGGTCACATGACCACCAATAGAATTCAAATCCAGGTCTTTTTGACTCCAAGTCCTGGTCTCTATTCTCATCAGTATGTGCATTATTGCTCCCTGCTTCACAGTTCTCTGATCAGACACTCCCTGGTACCACCAGCTTCCCTTCTTAAATAATACATTCCATCTATTTTCTACAGATCTTGCATGTCCTTAGCCATTTACAGACTGTCTCCCCCCTTAGAATGTGAGCTCCTTAAGAGCCTTTCTTTGTGCCCCCAATGTTTAATACGCCGGCACACAGGAGGGGATTAACACATGCTTGTTGCTTGGCTCATGGTGTCCCTCTTTGTTCTAGTACTTGAAACATTTCATGGAATCCAAATAGAAGACTGAAAGTATAAATGTCATCAAATTTGCCCCTGAAGTGGTGATGTATAGCTAATAAGTTAGATACTGAGCAGGGTTCAAAAAATAATTATGCCAGGCTAGGAGAGTTTGGCAAATCTAAAGATGAAATCTAACTGGGACAGATAAGACTGGTGTAGGGGGCAAAGGACTGGACTTTCATTCACATTCCAACTTTATCATTTGCATGACCTTAGACAGGCCAGTAAAACTCTCCTGGCCTCAGTTTTCTCATGTGGATGAGATGATCTCTAATGTCATCCTTATTCCTCTCTGGGCTACTCTCTGGACTTCCTCTACCATGCCCCAGCTCTTTTTCCCTAGCCTCACTCAAGCCATAAAATTCACACATTGGATATATCCTCTGCCTCCAAGGTTTGTCTGGTTGATTGGATGGCTACCTGATTCCCAGTTCAGTGTTATCTTGACTCCTACACACCATCACTCTGCTTGAACTCCATGCCTTTTGATTAAGTCCTGCTGGTCTGTACTCTACCTCGATCCCAGAAAATTGGGTAGTCTACTGTTTTGGGTCCCACTGCTCTGGTCCCCCAGTGCTGCAGCTAACATTGGGAAGCTGCCCAAAGCTTCCATTGAAGGAGAGAGCCAAGGTCAGCCCTGTCTCATTCCTCTCCAGGCTATATTCTGAACTTTCACTCTCATGCTCCCCAAGTCAGCTACCTATCTCTTCCAACCTTTCAGTTTTTCAGGTTCCTTTTATTCTCCCTTTAGAATATAAGCTCCTTGAGGGTAGGGACTGTCTGTCTTTCTGCTTGTATTGGCATACCTAGTACTTAGCCCAGTAACTGGCACATAATGTTTAATAAATGCTTTATTGGCTGACTGACTTGCCCAAGGGCACAAAGGTAGTAAGTGTCAGAGGTGAAGTTCAAACTCAGGTTCTCTGACTCCCAATAGTGCTCTTTCCACCATAACACATTGGCTCAGACTTGAGAGGTGAGGACTGGAGAGACAGAGTTACGAAGGTCATCAGGGCCACACTCAACTTGGTACATGAATCCCATCTTCAGCACTCCTGCTTACTGTATGGTGCTCTTGCCTAATGGCATAATCAGAGTGCTAAAAATGAAGGAACAGGGAATGTTGGGACACAGATCATAGAGTATTAGGGCTAGAAGATACTTTAGAACACAGGGTATAAAAACATAAAATCATAGTCTATTAAAGTTAGAAAGGAAAGGGACCTTAGAACAAAGAATCATAGAATATGGAAGGTAGGCAGTGTAGGATGTTTCCCATCTCCCCTCCCTGGCCCTCCCATCTCCTCGCCTCTCATGTTAGAGCGGAAGGAACATTAACACATACGATGTGATAAGATCATAGCCCACAAGGTCACAGAAGGTTAACTGTCAGGGGCCTTGGATCACCAAGTCATAGAAACTTCTGTAGCCCCAAGAGACCTTAAGGGTCCTTTGATCTTATTTTGTGGATGAGGAATTACATTCAAGATGGGAGTGGTAACTTTCTCAACATCACAAAACTGATCTGTGGCAAAGATAGAGTCAGAATCCTAGCTCCCTGATTCTCAGTTCAGTGTTATCTTTATTCCTACACACCATCACTCTGTTTGAACTCCGTGTCTTTTGATTAAGTCCTGCTGGTCTGTACTCTACCTTGATCCCAGAAAACTGGGTAGTCTATTTTTTAGGTCCCACTGCTCTGGTCCCCCAGTGTTGCAGCTAACATTGGGCAGTGCCTTAAGTGCTGATTACACAATTTAACCCAGCCTTGCACATAAGAACTGAAAGATACCAGCCCACCTCTCCCAGGAATAAATGATGGCTTCCCCCCTTCCCCCCCCCCCCCCGCTTTCTGGACTGGTGGATATCAGTAGATGCCTTTTTTGGAACACAAGAACTTGAAGAAAGGTAAATTCTGCCCCTGCTTGTGCCCTCATTGCTGCTTTAGTCCCCACTCACCCAGAGAAGGGCTCCCCGGCTCCAGGGCTCAAAGCTCAGCAGCAGATGAAACTGTCACATTAGCCATTTCACACAATTGTTTCTGCCGAATGGAAGAACCTCTCCTTGCAAATCAAATACATTCTGGGGAGGGAAAAGTAAAAATCAATGCCCGGTAGAAAGTTCCTCCTGGAAAACTAATTTGTTCTCATGAAAAGTTCCTTTATGATAACAGGATGTGGCAACTCTTACAGAGGGGGAGAGACTATGTCAGCCACTGGCTGCAGGTCTAGCCTGGAGGAAAGCCAGAGCATTGGAGGGAGGAGGTAAAAGTCAGGAAATCACAGGACATTCAGGAGAGGGGACACCTGTTTGGGTAATGGTCAGACTGAATAAACCCCCTTTGAAATGCCTTCTGACTCTGATATTATGTATACAATACTGAGACATTGACACCTTCCCATTTGAGTAACTGGAGAAAAGAAAGTGTTCTCATGCCAAGGGTGGTGCCTTTGCTCAGGGTGATGAGTTTGTCTAGTAATTGGGAGAGACTGAAGAAGGCAGGGGGTAGGAAGGGACTGGGAAGGAAGACTAAGGAGGGAGTGGATTGGAGGACCATAGAGTCACAGAATTAAAGTCCAAAGGGACCTTGGAGGTCGTCTAGAGAAGAGGTGTCAAACATACTCCCAAGTGTGTCCTGACCAGATTCAAATGTAATTGGAATATATTTAGCAAAATGAATAAAAATATAATAAAGCTGATATTGTTAATCTGTAGTTTTATAAGTCTATATGTGGCCCTTACACCACTAATCTAAACTAATCCTTCATTTTATAGATTAGATAATTGAGGACCAGAGAGATTAAAATATGGCCAAAGTCATAAATAATAGAATCAAGATTAGAACTCATGTCCTGAGACTTTAAACTTGTGGCTCTTTCCACTGAACCACACTGACTTTTGAAGGAACAGGTTTTTTTTGGCCTTTTTTTTAGGGTACTCATCTTGGAAAGTTTCCAAACTCTCCCCTCCAACTTTCACTGAAAAGACCACATCAAAACATTCTACTATTAATAATGACAATGATAATAACAGCTAACATTCATACAGCACATTAAAATTTACAAAGTACTTTGCAAATATCCCATTTGGTGGAGGAACCCTGGAAGGTGCTATAATTTTTCCATTATGCTATTATAAACAAGTACCATTTTAATCTCCTAATAATACACTATTATTGTTTTATAGCTGAAGAAACTGAGTCTGATGGAATTTAAGTGATCTGCAGAGGAGTATATAGTATTAAGTATCTAGGATTTGAACTCAGGTCTGCTTATTCAATGCTTTCTCTATTGAACCACCTCGTTGTTTTAGAGAGTTCTTATGCAACCAGAGAAGAGAGGCTCTGCATTGTTTTGTTTGCTTATTTTTAGTCAGCTGGAACCAAGGAGATCATGTCAAATTTAGGCAGAGATTTGCTCTACTCTGGTCTGAAAATTTAGAGGACTTGATGACCACGTTCTAGAGGCATGAGAAGTGGAAAGACAGAGGAGGGAAAAACACAGAGAAAGGAACATTCCACTCCCCTCCCATTCAAGCAACATGCCATGACAGGACCATCCTTAGTATATACATGACTCTTCTTCCTGAATTCTACAGTCCAGTCAGAAGCCTTCTTGTTGTGTGTTCTATCTCCCATGTCTATGTCTGCTATGCACTCCATTCTTACCTCTCTCTCTTAAAATCCCTCATTTCTTCAAAATTCAGTTCAAAATGAGGTCTTTACTGATCTGTCCAGCTGCCCATGCTTTCCCCTGAAAAATTACATTGCATGTGTTTTGTATACACTGTGTGTATACATATGCATGCCTATATTGCATGTATATGGTCTCTGTATAATTTTCCATTAGAATACGGAAGGAGGATGTTAGAATACTGAACACTGGAACTAAAACCTTAGGACATAAAATATTTGAACTGGAAGGGACCTTAGAACATAAAATGTTAGAGCTGGGAGGGACTTGAGAACATAAAATGTTACAGTATAGCCCATAGAATGTCAGAGTTGAAAGGGACCTTGGAAAGAGCTTTAGAGCACAAAAGTGAACCTAAGAAAATAGAATATTAGAAGTGGAAGGGGTGAGAACAGATGCTGAGTTTATACACCATGGCTACAACTATGTAAACAGACAGAAAAAGTAGGAGACTGAATAATGTGTAAAGAGAATGACAAAGCTCTGTCTTAGAAAAGAGCAGAGAAGACCCATCTCCCTTCTTCCTACTGAGGGGATGGACTAAAGGTAATTCCTATATTGGCTGGTTTTGCTGAACTGCCTTTTTTCCTCTTTCCTTTTATATCTTTGTGAAGAGGGATTCTCAAAGGGTAAGGGAAGAGACGAGATATAACTGGAAATTAGAGTTCTGTAAAAACAAGAGATACTGATAAAAATAAAGGATGGAAAAAAGAAGAGGAAGGGATTTTTTTAACATACAATTTAAGAAGAGTAGAATGTTCAATATATAAGGGAACTTATAACAGAATTTGAGAGTAAGGAAGCTTAGAATCTACATAGTCTAACTGCCTTCTTTTACATGTAAAGAAAACGGAAGACCCTGAGAGGAATGACTTGGCAGGATGAATGAAATAAAGAAACTTTTAAAGTTCTATGTGTTAATGCACTGGGGCTACATTTACAAAAGCAAAGACATCCTCTGCCATCAAGGAGTTTAAAATCTAACCGGGGAAGATAATATGAGTAGGGGAGCAGTGTCCTGGGAGGGTGGTCCTGGTATAAGGGGACAGGGTTGGGACTGAATACAGAGAGAAAGACACTAATCTGAAGTCATACAATTTGGTCATCTCCCTGTCCAAAGGCTAAATCCTATTCCTGGAAACATTGCAGCTGTTAGCTGGTAACAACCTGATAGTTCTGTGCCTACCTTCAGTCCTGTACAGATCTTCCCCCCTTTTTTAGTACTGATGGTGGCACTTGCCATGAGCTTGACCCTCCTTAGAGTCAGCTGGAGCGACACCAATAAAATCTGAAGCAACAGTCCTGCCCTATTGCCATTGTCACTTCTAGGAAACCCAGGCAGAGATGCATCATGGGGGTCAGGATGTTCTAATCAATAAGTCCCATCAATACTTTCTAAATGTCTCTAATATTTGCTCTTTTCTCTCCATTCTTCGACTAGGCTGGGAAGACAGATTTTACCCAGGGGGCAGAACTGGGGAAAAAAAGGTTAAAATTAGAGAGAGGCAAATTCTGTCTCAGTATAGGACTTTCCTGTTGCCTTCTTCCCTCCCTTTCTCATCTATGTGTCTGCTCTTTCCCTATACCCCATCTCTGTTGGTCTAAATTCTTCCTTTTGTTTAAACCCCAGCTCAGGTGGGTCTAGTCAGAGGCTTCCAAGAAAAAGGTGGAACTTGAGCTGGTTGGTCTTTGGGCAGTTATCTGAGGTAGGACTTTATAGGTACATTCAAGTTCCACCCAAGATACACACTGCTTATGCGACCTTGGGCAAATCACTGAACCTCTCAGCACCCCCAAGCAACTTTATTAGACTATAAGTTGAAAAGAAAGAAGGAAGTAAGAAAGGAAAGAAAGAAAGGAAAGAAAGAAAAGAAAGAAAGAAAGAAAGAAAGAAAGAAAAGGAAGGAGGAAAGAAAGGAAGAAAGAAAGAAAGAAAGAAAGAAAGGAAGGAAGGAAGGAAGGAAGAAAGAAAGGAAGGAAGGAAGGAAGGAAGGAAGGAAGGAAGGAAGGAAGGAAAGGAAGGAAGGAAAGAAGGAAGGAAAGAGGTAGGAAGGAAAGAAGGAAGGAGGAAAGGAGAAAGAAAGGAGAGAGGAAGGAAAGAAAGAAAGAGGAAAGGAAAGAAGACAAAACAGGAACTACTTGAAGGTTTTTGATCAGAAAAATGATGTGGTTACATGAATGCATTAAGAAGATTACATTAGCATTGTTTAAAAGATTAATTGGTAGCAGAGAACTCTATCATGTACCTTTCACAATTATGACTGGGGGAAGAGTTCTTAATCAAACAAGGGATAGAGGTGATCACTAAAAGCAAAAGAGATAATTTTAATTATGTGAAATTGAAATACTTTTATGTGAACAAAATCAGTGCAACTATGCTAACAAGGAAAATTGTTAACTAGGGGAAAATCTTTATATCTCATATTTCCAATCAAGGTCTGATTATTCAATATATTTAGAGAATTATATTACCAAAATATATAAGACTAAGAGCCATTCCTAAATATATTGTTGAATTATTCCAATAAAGAACCCTCAAAAGAACTGAAAAATATCAACAGCTTTGTGATGATTACTCTCATCAAATAAAAGAGAAATGGACATCAAAACAACTCTTAAAGTTTCTTTTTACATCCAGCAAATTGGCAAAGATGAGGAAAGATAGAAGTAGTAAATGTAGGGACTATTTAAAGTCAGGTACACTAACACTGTTGGTTTAAACACTAACAATTTGATTCAATCATTCTGGAAGTAATATGGAATTATGCTAAGAAAGTAGCTAAAATATTAATATCTTTCTCCACCAGAAATCTCACTGCTAGAAATGTTGCCACCAAGGAGGACAAATACAGAGAAAAGGGTCCCATATACATTAAAATATTTTTAGCAGCAGTTTCCATGGTAGCAAAGAATTAGAAATCTGATCATTGGTTGGGGAATGACTAAACAAAATATGATACTGCACCCTAAGAAAAAGCTATTAAAGAAGAGTAGGAAGAACTATATGAACTGATGAAGAATGAATTAGAACCAGGAAAACACTATACATAAATACAAAATAAATGGAAAGGAAAACGAAAACAACAACCGCTGTGACCTTATATACTCTGTGTTAATAAGGACCAACGATGGCACTGAAAACTTGTGGCTAGGACACTGGGGCAAAAATCTGGAAGACCTGAATTCAAATCTTACCTCAGATGCATACTATGTGACCCAAGGTAAGTCACTTAACAACTCTATGTCTTTGCTTCCTTTCTATAAAGGGAAGGGATTAAGCTTAATAACTTCTAATGTGTTTTCCAGATCTAAATCCAACCAGAATGTTGGATCCTGTGACCTCCATTCCCTGCTTTCAAGGTGGAGTACTATGGATGTGGAATATTGGAATACTGCAAATTTTATAAGGCCTGGTGTAAAGCCAAGCACAAGCAACTTCCTAGAGGACAGCTGCTATGAATGGCTTTCAAGGTTCTGATTACATAGCATAGTTAACACTCTAATCAATAACAGATCAGAGCAAAACATTCACAGAAAATCAAGGCACAACATTCACTTGACTTATCACTAAAATGGCCACATAGTTTTCACCACAGTGGTCAAGTTTTGAACAAAGTATAATCGTTTAGTCAATCAATCACTTAGTAACTCAATCATTCAATCAAATCAATCATTCAATCATCCTTAAGGATCACAAAATACAAAAGTCAAAGTTCTCCACTCATGGGGCACACTAAGTTACAATATCAGTCACTACTCAGCACTCTCTTAAGGGGTAGTGTAAAATACACAGGCCATCCACCCCTCAGTCACAAATAAGTTACAATTTCAAGGTCATAAGTAAGTTACAACTTCAATCAGTTACTCCTCAGTATCTAGGAAAGATCTCTTCATCTTGACCCAAGGTAGGCTCTCAGATTCCCTGGATCTCCTTCCCTGGTCCCAGCTCTTAACTGGATTCACCAAACTGTCACCTGGGTTCAAAGGCAGACAGCTCCCAGCTCCTTGTCCAGTTGTCCAGTACAGTCCCTGTTCTACACTGAAGCTCACAGTGTCCAGTCCATCTTAAATCCTCCACAGCCTCTGTTCTTGGGAAGTCAAAGTTTAAGGTCACAAACAGACAAAATATCAACACCACAGTCATGCAGCTCCAACTATCCTAAATAAACTTAATTGTTTACATGCTGTATCTTTCTTTTTGTTGTTCAATTGTTTCAGTCCTGTCAACTCTTTGTGACTCTATTTGGAGTTTTCTTGGCAAAAATACTGTAATGGTTTCCCATTTCCTTTTCCAGATCATTTTACAGATGAAGAAACTGAGGTAAACAGGGTTGAAGGATTTGCCCAGGGCCACAGCTAGTAAGCATCTGAGGCTGCATTTGAACTCACATCTTCCTTACTCCAGGCCCTGGGTGCTCTGTGCACTTTGTCCACTAGGTGGCACCACCTAGATGCCTGGGTATCACCCTGGTAGAAGACAGGCTCCTTGAGAGCAAAGATTGCATTGGTTTTGTATTTATGTGCCCAGTGCTTTCCCACAGACCTTTGCACCAATTAAGTGCCTGATAAGGGTTGGCTGTGGCCACTTTGTCTTTCTCATCTACAACAATTCTACTTTCATTTCCCATTGTCAGCACCACCTTAGTCCAGGTTACTTTCTCTTCTTGAATAGACTATTGTAATAGTGGCAGCTAGATATCAAGGTGGAGCGCTGGACCTGGAGTCAGGAAGACCTGATTTCAAATCCTGCTTCAGCCATCTACTAGCAAGTAAATTGAACAAGTCACTGAAACTCTGTTTGCCTTAGTTTCCTCAGCTGTAAAAGGGGGATAAAGACGGGGCAGCTAGGTGGCACAGTGAATAGAGCACCGGCCCTGGAGTCAGGAGGACCTGAGTTCAAACCTGGCCTCAGACACTTAACACTTACTAGTCTTATGACCTTGGGCAAGTCACTTAACCTCAATTGCCCTCCAAAAAAAAAGCAAAAAAAAAAAAGGGAGATATATAATAATAGCTCCTACCTCCTAGGATTGTTGTGGGAACAAATAGTATTTATAAAGCACTTAGTACAGTGCTGGGTACATAGTTGGCACTATATAAATGCCAGCTATAAATTGCCTCTTAATTAGTCTTTACCTAATCCAGTGAGGACTTATTCAGTTCCTACTGCAACAAAAAAATTAAATTTAAAACAGCCCCCAAACTAGTGTTGTGACACTAGATCCTAAGCATACAAAGATCAAAAAATAAAAAAATAAGGACCCTGCCCTCAAGGAGCTTATATTCTCCTAAGAAAGAATTGTGGAGTTAAACAAAAGAATTTGGCAACTGGTTGGATGGGGGGAGGGTATTTGTCTGTGAGGGGGGAAGTAAAGGGTAGAGAGAGTTGAAAATTACTCTGAGGAAAATTCTAGCAATAGCGGCAAGACAAGAGAAAGAAATTAAAGGCATTAAAATAGGCAAAGGAGATAAAATGATTCCTATCTGTTGATGGCATGATGATTTACTTAGAAAATCCTAGGGAATCAGCAAAGAAATTAATCAAGACAATAGCTTCCGAAGCATTGCAGGCTATCAAATAAACCCACAAATAACAATATTTCTACATGATAATAAAATCTAGGAGCCAATAATAAAAAAGGAAATCTATTCAAAATTACTAAAAAATGCATAAATATTTGGAAGTCGGTCTAACTGCAACACACAATATTTATATTAATTCAGTTACAAAATTTCCTTAAAGAAAAAAAAGACTGTTGGACTATTAATTATATATTCATATGTGTATGTATGTGTGTAAATATATATTTATTTTTAAAGCTCTGAATATTAGAGCTTGGAGAAACCTTAGAATTTAGGTTACTAAAACAATATTAGAACCAGAAGAGACCTTAGAACATAGGTTTTTAGAATAAACAATGTTAGAACACAGGTCAAAGAATGTTATAATTGGAAGGGAACATAGAATTTATCTGTCCCAATCCCCTCAGTTTTGCACAGGAGGAAACTAAGGTCTTGAGAATGAAATGACTTACCCAAGGTCATATATGAGCTAGTAGTTGAAATAAGATCCACTATACGCCTCCTGTGTCTCAGTCTGGTCCTGTCTCCATTACATACACCACTGAGTCCTCTCTTCCCCTGGGACCCTGGGAAGGTGGGGGGAGAAGGATGAGGTGCAATTTGTCCAGTAGATTCTGTTCCTCATCATCAACACAGATGCCACAGATGCTGGCCCCATAATTTTGTGACTTTAACACTCCTATAAAATGACATCAATATAAATATTGTTAATGGCACTAACACAATGTTAAGTCAGGTTTTACCGGACTCCCTCATCCACCCTCTAGATTTATTAGCTATAGGATTTGAAGTAAATTTTTATTAGTTCAAGTTAAATCCAGCATGTGTGGGCCTAGGCGGGTTTCCTCTTCTTGGGTGGCTCTCCCTCTCTCCATGATGGCTTGAGCAACCTCCCTCCACCTGCAGTGTCCAGGATAAATCTTGCAGAATGAAATATTTATTAATTTTGCTAACTGATGTTGATCTCATAAATTACCCAGACTTTTTCATGAAATGGTTATTAACATCCATGGCGATATGTTAATGGCTTATTGACCAAATATGGGATAATTAGACCCTGGGAGCACTGGCCAGGGTGATGGAGGAGAAGCAAATTTGGCCCTTATTACGCCAACGACCTAGTTAATATCTTACTCTGAATTTCAGGTAGAGTCTTCAGCTCAGGGGGAATATAATAGCTTCTCCTCTCCGGTGGAAGGAATAAGGAGTTAGTCTGGGCGCCATTCACCCCAATCCCTCAGCATCCTATCAGCATCTCAACAATGGGGAGCAGCAGGGTGTGGTAGAATGAATGCAAGATTTGTAGTCAGAAGACCTGGGTTTGAAACTAAGTTTTACCATTTACCTACTGAAGACTTTAGTTGAGATATTTCATGTCTCTTTTCCTCTGTGGCATGGGGATAAACATTATTATACTGCACATCTCCCAGGGTTGTTGGGAAGAAAGTGCTTTGTAGACCTTCACAGAAATCGGGATTATTATTATTTTCCCCTGAAAGGCCGCTGCAATTTTTTTTCCCCTAGGAAAAGTTTGGATACTATTAAGATACTGGCAGCCTCATTATCACATGTATTTCCCCAATTATACCTATAAAGGAGTCACTCTAGGCTTTAGGCATTGCTGATGATGTCAGCTTCCCAGGGCACTCTCTCCTTCCCTGGAATACGAGGGATCTTTGCTCCATCCCCTCCTCTAATCCCATTATGTGCCAGACTCTGTGCTAGGTGTTAAAGATGAAGCAAACAAAACAAAACATAAAGAAACAATACTTGACTTCAAGAAGTTTACCTGTGTAGAAAGTAAATGCAAAATAGTTTTGGGGTGAGGGTATACCAACAAAGGAAAGGGTGGTGATTAGGAGAGATCTCTCGAAAGGAGGTAGCAGGTGAAGTGAACATTGAAAAGAGCCAGAGATCCCAAGAGTCAAAAGGAAAAAAGGAGGGCATGCGAGATGAGGACGAGTCTGTGAAAAGACATGGAATTGTGGAATATTGACACAGGAGCATCAAATATACCTGTTTGGATGGAAGGTAACATACATAATGGAGAGTAATGGGCAATCAGTCAGGATTACAGATTTAGGGCCATTACACTCAAACTACCCAGGGGATACTTTAGAGAGATAGTCAAAATAATAATAGAATTTATTTGGAGGAACAAAAAATTGACAATTTTAGGGAAACAACGAAAAAAAGTAAGAGCGAAGGAGGAATAGCAGTAGATTTTAAACTACAGTTCAAACTACAAACTAAGCTATTCACTACTAATTAAAAGTAAAGTAGAAAAGTGGATTAATAGAACAGATTAATTAGACAAAGAAGCAGAAATAATCAAACTTGATAATCCTGTGTAACATACCAGAAAACATAAATTACCTAGGAAAGAGCTCCTTATTTAACAAGAATTTCTGGGAAAACTGGAAAATATTCTGTCGGAAATTGGGTTTAGGCTAGCATTTTACACTATAGACCATGATAAATATAATTGGAATAAATGATCTGAATATTAAAGATGAAAAAAGAAGAGAACCAGATCTTCTTCTTCTTCTTCTTCTTCTTCTTCTTCTTCTTCTTCTTCTTCTTTCTTCTTCTTTCTTCTTCTTCTTCTTTCTTCTTCTTCTTCTTCTTTCTACTACTTCTTCTTCTTCTTCTTCTTCTTCTTCTTCTTCTTCTTCTTCTTCTTCTTCTTCTTCTTCTTCTTCTTGCAATTCTTAGTCAAGCAAGGAGTAAACTTAACCATAGAAAATAAAGTAGATAATCTGAATTCCATGAAATTAAAAGGCTTTTGCATCAACAAAATTAATTCCATTAGGATAAGAAGTAGTTAAATTGGAAGACATCTTCATAGCAAAAAGCTCTGAAATGAATCTGGAAAGATACGTTAAAGCCAGATTTATGAAGAGCTTTAGGTATCAGCATGAAGAACCTGAATTTTTTTACTAAAAGAAATAAGGAACTCTGAAACTTCTTGATTGGAAGGATGACATGGTCAGATTTGTGCTATTGGAATTTATCAGCTGTGTGGGGGATGAATTGGAAAGAGGAGAGATTGGGTGCTGGAGGGGATAATTAGAAGCTATTGCAATAGACCAGGCCAGAGGTGATGAGGAACTGACTGAGGATGATGACCGTATGAGTATAGACAAGAGAGAAGATTCTTAAGATATTGTGGAGGTAGAATATACAAGTCCAGGAAACTGATTGGATGTGG
>CM053595.1:78374953-78392025 GCA_028646575.1 Pseudocheirus occidentalis | reverse complement strand
AATGCAGAGAGTAACACAGAACTAAAGGGTTTGGATGTGGATTCTCTTGTCATTGAGCATATCCAGGTTAACAAGGCTCCCAAAATGCGATGGCGTACTTACAGGGCTCATGGTCGAATCAACCCATACATGAGTTCTTCTTGCCATATTGAGATGATTCTTACTGAAAAGGAACAAATTGTTCCTAAGCCAGAAGAGGAGGTTGCTCAAAATAAAAAGATATCCCAGAAGAAACTGAAGAAACAAAAGCTTATGGCACGGGAGTAAATATGACATTAGAGTTCAAATAAAAGTGAAATGAAAACCAAAAAAAAAAAAAAAGAGGAATGGGCTACCTTGGTAGGGGGTGAGTTTCTCATCACTGGAGATTTTTTATGTGGAAAATGGATAACTAGTCAGTCAGAGTAAGGTTTGAATAAAAGGCTAATGGATTTGTCATTTAGAAGATCTTTGATAATTCTGGAGAGAGCAGTTTGGGTGGAATGATGAGGTTGGAAGCCAGATTATAAGGGTTTAAGAAGTGAGTGAAAGGAGAGAAAATTGAGGAACCTGTTATAGATACAGCCTTTTCAAGAAGTTTGGCCATAGGGGGCAGAAGATGTATAGGACAATAATAGGGATGGAAGAATTAAGTAAAGTTTTTTTTTAAGGATAGGGGTGATATGGGTGTGTTTGTAGGATGTAGGAAATGAACCGGTAGACACTGAAAATAAATGAAAGACTTGGGATGACAGAGGGGCATGGGACAGAATGACATTGCTTGAACAAGTAGAGGTTACCCTTGGTAAAGAGTAAGGAGATTTTTATCATGGTCTCCATTCTTGAAGAGGACCAAAATAACATCACTATGTTGGAATTAAGGTACAGTCTGAAGGTGGTTGGTCACACTGATGTGAGCTTGGAATGCTCTACCACATGTTGAGCACAAATAGTCAACATGAATATTTGGAGTGAAGATGTCTCTAAATTTATTCCTCTTACATTTCTTATGACCTAAATAGTGGCAGAAAGCAACTGAGTGATGTGAAGTGAAGATATTGCCTCAATCTATTTTTTTAGGTAAAATATAAGGCTAATTTTATAATATAAAAGATGTATTCTAAGAACCTTTTCTTAGATGAGGGAGCAGAGACAGAAGGAATCATGGGAGGTTTGAGGAAGGATGAAAAGTAAGAGCCACTGTAGAGATTGGGGTAGTGAACTGGAGGGAGTGCCTAGCAGCCATGATGGCTTATATAATAGAAATTTATGTGGGGCCCACTCAGAATGGTTGCAGTCAGGAATTCTGTAGTAGGGATTCTTGCCTTGGTTGGGAAGGTACGCTACCTCACTGTCCTCTGAAGGCCCTTCTAGCTCTGAGATCTATAACTCAGTGTAATTTCCTGATCTTATAACCTGAAAAGAGGATGGATGCTCTTAAGCTTTGGTCATTTAATGGCCAGAGACCTTACCACCCCTATCCTAATTCTGTTAAATCCCTGGTAATAAACAACATGCCTAATTAATGACAGGCTTTAGCACTACAGTGGCTACATACAGCAGCAGAATAAAGAAGACCCACATCTTGAATACAAAATCCATATATGGATTTCTCCATCTCCCTGACTCTAAATTGTCCAAAGAATTTTTTACTGGGGATAGATGAAGCCCATTCCTAAAGGAAAGTAGTAGCTGGAACTGAGAGAGGGATACTGTGTAGGATTAAAGGAGGGAGGGGAAGCATAGCAAAAGGGTAGAAGAGCAAATCCCAGGAGAGCCTGAGGAGGGACCTGGCATGCTCACACACTAAAAAGCTGATGAGGCCCCTTTCTCCAGGCTGGGGATACCAGCTTCATCCAGTGATATTTAAACCTGGAGGGATTCTGTGCAAAAGCTTCCCAAGCCAGCTAGTACCCTTCATGACAGGAGTACGACCAAGGAGAAAAACGCTGATCAATAAAAGGATACTACCAGCAGGCCTGGCCCAGTAGAATTTGAGGTGATAGATAAACCATTTAAAATCCTAGCACATTAGCATCAATTTACTCAGCTTTTTCATTTACCTTATAGTGGTGAGTAATTTGTCGCTGTTACCAATTATAACGTGGGCCCTCTCCCACCTCATTTTTTTGAGTAGAACCTTTTAGATTTTCTTCCAGAAATTTGGTTTTGAGAATGTTGGGTCAGAGGTCTGAGAAGCAAAGTTAATCCCTTAAACAGTAGTATTATAAATAATTCCTTCTTCGATCACCTTAGAAGCAAAGCATTATAGAATGTTAGCATTGGAAGAACTCATAGATTAGAATGTTAGAGCTTGAAGGGACTAAAGGAAACTGGATTTCTAGGACACAGAATATTATAACTAGACAGGACCTTAGAGAACTGCTGAGGAGGTTTAATGATCATGACATCAATTTGAGTCCATTGTGTGACATGGCAGCCAAAAATTAGTGTATTTCATTGTGAATTAACAGAAGGCTATAGTGTTCAACATGAGGGAAGGGACAGGCCCATTGTTCTTTGCCCTGGTCAGACTTCATTTGGAATGCTGTGTGTTCAGTTGTGGATGTCATATCATAAGAAAGATATAGATAAGTTACTCTTTAGAGGAGGGTAATTAAAAGAAGGGAGGGAACTAGAAACTATACAATGTAAGGGGCAGTTGAAGGAACCGAGAATGTTTAGCTTGGAGAAGAGAAGTGTGTATATGTGCATGCATATGTGTGTGTGTGTGTGTGTGTGTGTGTGTGTGATGATAGCCATCTTCTGGCATTTTAAGAATTGTCATATGAACTAAGAATTCTATTTGTCTTAAGCATCCCATAGACCATCCATAAGAGAAGTGTGTGGAAGACAAAGAGAGTGGGAGAAAATGCCACCTCAATATAAGGCAAAAGTTGCCTAACGATATTCAACCACAGAATGGGCTGACTCAGGAGAAAGTAGGTTCCTTGTCACTGGACATATTTAAATAGAGAGGAGATTTTTGTTTGGAGCCATAGGTTCTCAAAGTGGTCAATACTACCTCCTGAAGGTATGATGAAGATTGTGGAATGATCCAGAGGAGGCAGCAATAGCCTCTGGTGCAACTGGAGGGCTTTAAATAAAAATAAAGGGGAGGTAGAAGCCCAAGGAAAAAGAGAAGAAAATTTTGAAAAACATTTGTACATGTTTCATCTGATGTGTAACAGAGTTAAATTTGTAGTGATTACTTTATTTTTCCAAATAAACACACAAAATGCAAGTTATAACCCATCAGTGGTTGAGTCTGCTGACAGGTCTTAACAAGCAAGCGTTGGCAGGCAAGTGTGTCACAAATTGTTGGGAAGTCTGGTATGCATTGGCAGGAATATGTGTGTATAATGACTTGTTTACAATATGATGCTATGTTATTACATGATGAATACTGCACCATCAAAATGTAAATGCAGCAAAACACCACAAATTTGCAAGAAATTATTAAATTTAAGATTCACCATTTTAAAAAATTTCTATTTTTAAGTGGTGCATCTTAAATTTAATAATTTCTATTTTTTTAAATGACAAAAATAAAAAAAACATTAAAGGATTGTAGAAAGTAGATTTCCTGGGGGCCACTGTGTAATTTTTTTTAAAGAGGGCAATGGGCTAAATAAATTTGGGAACCTCTGTCTACACTTTGGACTAACTGGTCTCTAAGGTCCATTCTGACTCTAAGATTCTGTGGTTCAGTTATGGTTTCCACCCTCATTTTACAGTGGAAAAAACTGAGTAAAATAGCTTAAAGTGTAGGGTTGGTGTGAAAGTGGATGAGGTATTATATACTTGACTTTAAACTGTATTCTTTAAATATGTATACAAATGATGATCATTGACAAGTACAATTCAATATAGCTTAAAAAAATTAAACTCTTGGGGAAAAATTGATAACACAACAAAGTGCCACACATTGACCTGGTAGTAGCTTCCTAAATTGAAGGCTTATTGCCTGCAAGGAGAGAAGGATCTGAAGTGGGTCCTTTATAAACTCCAACCTATACACCCTATTATTGCCTCAGACTATGACTTTTTCTAACCTACTACTTTCTTGAAGGTCAGTGAGTGGCTGTTGCTTGTCCTTGGAAATCCAGGATCCCATAAGAACTACAGGGTAGAAATGATCTGCTCATCCAAGCATCCAAAATTTGTTGTTAAATGCACCCATTGCATGCATATATTTTGATGGCTCAATGATTAAATGTGATAAGGAGAAACAAGGGGAATGGATCCACCTTTGTCTTTCTGAGATGGACTGCTTAACTGTCTTTACACAGAAAAGGAGATGGGGAAAAGGGATAGGAACTGAGTGCTAGTAGCTGGAAGGAGGGAGACAGAAAAACTGTTAGAAAAAGAGGGGGGGAAAGTATCTTAGTCTAGAAGAAAAACCAACCTAGAAGGAAGGGAGACTGTTAGAGCACCCAAGGGAGTAAGAGAGAATGTAGCCTTTTCAGGGAACCAGGAGTAAAAAAAAAAATCGTGGACAGGGGAGATTCTGTCACACCCATAATACTGTCCCACCTTTTCCAGTGGCATTCCGTACACCAGCTGCACTAGCTGCTGTCACACCCATCCTAGTCAGATTGAATACACCTGTCACACTCATCACACTATCACACCCAAGAAACTGTCACACCATCACACCCAATTCACCAGTCACACTAATACACCTGTGACACCAGTCACACCAATACACTTGAGAAAACTATACACCTGTCACATCCATCACACTCAATATACCTATCCAGAGAGCCCTGAACCAGGAGTCAGGCAGCATGGGTTCTGGCTCTGCCACTAACCTTCTGTGTGACTTTTGGCAAGTCACTTTATCTCTCTTGGGCTCAGTTTCCTCATCTGTAAAATGAGGGCACAGGACTAGGCTATCTTTATGATCCTGTCCATTTCTATAATTCTTTGTTCTTTGTTCATACGTTTTTAAGAGATTTTCTATCCAACATTCTGTTCATCTTCTTTGTTCTTTGTTTTAACATAGAATGTTAAAGAACATAGAATGTTCTTCTTATGTCCCCAACAGTCTATATTCTGTGATATATGACTTGTCCTCTCAGGTAATAGACTTCATTTCTTTTTCTTATTTTATTGTTTATTTCTTCCTTTAGTTTTGTTGTAAAATTTCTGACTTCTCAGCTTGCTAAAGTTTCACATAGCACACCAGTATAGGAGGCTATTCTACTAACCAGGGCAAAACAAACATGTTATTACACAGTAACTACTGGAGAATTACCTGATTATTTATATTTTGCTTGTGCATGTAATTGTGTTTGGTCTTAGCATGTAAATTGGGGCATAATTACTGTATAATTTATAGTTTTTATATCTTATAACAAGTTAGTGTCTAAATCACACACCCCCATGTAAATACTTTAAAATTATTCAGTAATTACTTATTTACATTATAATTAAAATAAGTAATTAGCATAAATTTACAAAGGATTTACATACTTATTTGTGAATATCATTTCTTGGCAGCTCAAGTGAAATCTTTAGCTGATAATAAATCGAAAGGAACAATGGAAAGTGCCTGGAACGAGAGAACTGTTGGTCCTCTGGGTTTATGGGCTTCCTCTTAATCTTTACACCTCAACTCTCCACCTTTTGTTAAGCAAGGAAGGATGCAAGAGGCTAGTCTGGCCAGGGATGATCTTGGCTATGAGCCATCAGTATAGACTTTAACAATGGCCAATTGGGATAGGAAAGTGATCTTCAAGGCAGAAGGACAAAAGACACTGCTATTAGGAGTAGAGAATTCTGGGAAATGAGGTTTGAGCAATAGTCTTCTAGATTCCAAGGGAATGTTGGAAGAGATTTGAGTGTTTTCTTCCACTGAGAGCTGGATGAATTCACTTTTTAATAGGAAATTAGAGCCAGAGGAGATCTTTGTCCAACTTGCTCATGCTAAATAAGGAAAACTGAAACCTAGAAAATTTAAGTGACTCATAAACCTTGAAGTATGGCATAATAGAAAGAACACTGGACTTGGAGTTAGGAGATCTGGTTTCAAATTCCAAACCTGACATTGATTAACTGGGTGACTACAGATGTCACTGCTTCTTGAGATCTAGAGCTGGAAGAAACCTTCAAAGTTATTAAACATGCTCTACCCTTATTTTACAGATGAGAGAACTGAGGCCCCTAAAGGTTAAATGACTTGTCAGGGACACCCATATAGAAGAACAGGAATTTGAATCTAGGTCTTTTGACTCCAAATATAGTGTTCTTGGAGCCTATTTACAGCATGAAGGGATCAAATCACACACACAAACTTTCTGACTGTCAAGTTGTAAGGCATCAGAATGAGATAAGTAAAAGGGCTTTTGAATGATCTCCTTGAATGTACATTTTTTTCCCCAAGAAAGAATGTTATTATATTGCCTTCTCCATCTCTCCCCCCATGATCCTCCTCAAATCCACAAGGACAGGATTCCTCTAATGCAGACTGATTCTATTTCTAAATACCTACTTGGGTGAAGAGCATTTCAGAAATAATAATTCATATTTTATAGAACTTTTACAGAATCCCTTACTGTGAGGTGGACAGCACAGGGGTTATTCTCCTTACTTTACAAATAAAAAAATAGCAACTCAGAGAGGGAAAGTGCCTTGTCCAGATTCACACAGTAAACTGGGATTTAACTCAGGTCTCCTTATTCTAAGAGAAGGTGAGGGTTTTTTTGGGGGGGATTTTGCTTGACCTCGATAGGAAAACAACATCACACTATGGAGAGATCACTAATGTAGAATGAGGGAAAACTGGGTTCAACTCTTGGTCCTGTCATTAATTTCCTGTGTGGTCTTTGGCAATTTTCTTGATCTCTCTGCTCCTTGGCTTCCTTACCTACAAAATTATGGAGTTGGTTAGATGGTTTCTAATATTCCTTTCAGGTCTGATAGCCTGTGAGTTCAGTTCTCATAGGGGAGGCCGGACTAGAACAACTGCTAAAGTTCTTAATATAAAGAATAAAAGGATTAAGAGCCCCTTCCCCTCTCCCCCTGCTAAGAGTCCTGAGTTCAGGGGGGGAAATGAGGAAGGTATTTTATAGAGGGGGGGGTGATAGGAGAGAACAAGTGCAGGAGACCACAGCAGTTTTGTAGGACCTAGGATAGAGATGGGTGAGCCAGCTTTGGGGGGAGGCAGGGCAGGGAAGACTTTATAATGAAGATTGAAAACTTTGTGAGGGAATATGCAGCACCATGGACAGGGGGCTTATGGTGGGGAAAGGACAGAGCCAGGGAGTCAGTGAAGAAACAAAAATGTGAACAGAAGTCTCTGTAAGCTGGTAGTGGCAGCTTGTACAGAAGGTTCATGTAAACAGGATACCACAGATAAAGAACTCAGCATTGTAGAGGTCAGTGTGCTAGAGCCAATTGTGTCTGATTGTTAAATTTTGTTAATTTTGTTAACAATTTTGTTAATTTTGTTTTGAAAATTGTTCAATTTTCAAAATGAGTGATTACTCCTTAGAAATTGGCAAATTTCTAGAAATGCTACTAAAAAGGACTTGAATTATAGTTATATTGATTATCTATAATTAAGTTATGAAAATTTTAATATTGCAGAGTAATATTAAAAGTGTGTTGCATATGCATTTTTTCCTCAGAGAGTCAGTTATTAAACATTTACCAACACATTCTTGGGCAGAGAGTTGACCACAACTCCCTTGTATTTTAGCCAGACTCCTCAGACATTCAATCAAGCCATTTCTAGCACAGACCAGGCTTGGAGCCTGTTCTGGCCAGAGTCTAACTAATACTTGTGTAAGTGATTTGCAGAGGGTAATAGAAGGACTGAGGAAACCTCAGTCCTAAAGAAGAGAGAGGCAAATTCTTATAGATTCTGTACCTACTATTCTCTGGGACCATCTGGGACTTTCTGAGATGCTCTAGCCACCAAGGTTGAGATGGTCTTCCTATTGAACCCCCTTTTCCCATCCCATTTCACCTCATTCTTCAGCTCCTGTTTCAGCTCAAATTTTATGGAAATCTACCCCCAAGTAATTCTGGACTTAGGTTTAGGTTTCTTCCCAACCTCCCCTCTTTGTATATTCTCCTTTTTCCTTGGTTCCATACTTAGTCCTCTGCTTAGTCCCCAATTTCCTCATTTTACAGAAGAGCTAACTAGAAAAACAGATTTGAGAAAGTAAAAATTAAGTATCTTTCTTTCCCCTTTCCCTCTATTTTCTTTCTCTCATCTGTCCCCACCCATCTTGCCTCCTTCTCTAGCTTCTCCTGCCTTCTTCTCTGCTCTTCCTTCTTGTCTTCTTTCCTCATTTCTCTTCATCCTCCTATCTCTTCTCTTTCCTCTTCTTTTGATCCTTCCTTTTCCATCCCCTTCTCTTATTTTTTTCTTTCTGACAACAAAGGCAAAAGATTTTCTGAATTTCTGTTTTTCTGAAGTGTATTCAAGGAAGGCAGCATATAACTTGCATTTAGAGTCAAGGGATTTGGGTTTGAATCCTGACTCTGCCATTTTCTAGATATGTGACCCTGGGCACATGATTTAATCTTTCTTGGCTTTAGTTCTCCCATAAGATGAGAGGATTTTATTGGATGATCTGTGAGGATCTTTTCTAATTCAAAGATGTTTATTTCTGTAGCGTGCCTGTATTTATCCACACACTTACAGATATATTCACATACAAACACATGAAATATACCCAAGGGCACTGGGTATGTGTTAAAATTTTTAGACCTATGTTATTCTATTTAGAACCTACTGAATGCAAGCCCTTCAGCTTGAATAAAGAAAGACCAAACATGAGACCTTCCCTAGCCTCGAAGATCTTTGTGACCCAGTAGATGCCTTGAAGAGGTGTTAGGGATCATCTAGGGTGATACCTTTATTTTACAAATGAAGACCCTGAGGCCCAGAGAGACAAAAATTACTTGCCCACAGTCACAAAATGAGCCAATGACAGAATTAGAACTTGAACTCTGGTCTCTTGACTATAACTACAGGCTTCTTTCATTCTTTGATGTCTACATAGCCCGGCCACATTTCTCTATGTGTACATATCCAATCAGTTACCAAAATTTTGCCATTTTTATATCTTCCAACTTTGCTTGAATGTGTCTTCTTTCTACTCATATGATGACTACTCTGCTTTGGGCCCTCATCATCTTTTAATTAGATTTGTAGTGGCTTTCTTATCTGTCTCCCTTCTTCTAGTCTTTCTTATTTATTCATCCTCCACATAGCTATCAAACAAGTAATTCTAAATAATACGTCTCACCATGTTACTCTCCTCCTCAAAAAGATTCAGTGGCTCCTTATTGCTTCTAGGATAAATAATAGCTAGCATTTATATAGTGTTTCTATCTTTATGTATTACATATAAATACATACATTTATATTTATATGGTGTTGTAAGGTTTGTAAAGCACTTTATTCATTTGATTTATCAATATATAAATATTTATATAGTATATGTAGTATTTTAAGATTTATTCACTTTATTCATTTCATTTTTTATTGTTTAATCTGTCATTTATGCACTAATTCATGCATCTATTTATGCATTAATCAATGTGTTTATTTGTTTGTTTGCTTATTTTTTAGTCTTACAACGACCTTTGGAGATAGGTGCTATTATTATTCCCATTTCACAGATAAGGAAATTGAGGCAAATACTAGTTAAGTAATTTTCCAAGTTCACACAGGTAGGATGTGTTTAAGGTTGGATTTGAGTTTAGGTTTTCTTGACTTGAAGGCCAGTCATCTATCCACTATATAACGTATGGTGACTGGGTGGTGGTCAGTCTCCTAGGAGCTAAAGAGTTCTTGCCCAGTTGGTGGTAGGTAACCTGGGGTTCCTGGATCCCTGCACTTACAGTGAAAAGGATAAAGTACAAATGTACCAGGTTGATATTGAAGCTCCTCCACAGTCCAGTTTCCACTTAGCTTTCCAAATTTATTGTCCATTGCTCCACTTAAGAACTCTACATTTCATTCAACTGGGCCAACTAGCTCTTCCTTGAGTCTGAGCTGTCTGTACCTTTGCACAGGTTGTCCCCAACACCCAGAAAGTGCTTATTTCCTCCTGACTTCTTGCAGTTGGAATCCCTAGCTTCCTTCAAGGCCTAGGCCTAGAGTCACTTCCTTTATGAGGCTTTTCCTAATCCCCCAAGTGTTACCAGAATTACATTGTATATACTTAACTGTACACATTATCTCCTTTTGGCTGTATATAAACTCTTTGATGTCAGGGATTGTTTGGATTTTCTTTCTGCATCTCTTTGTGCCTAACACAGCACCTTTCACATAGTAGATGCTTAATGTTGCTTGATTTGAATTGTTAAATGTTCAAAAATAAATACTGGCTCAGAATTGTTAATAATTATAATTTTAAAACAAGACCTTGGATTAATATTGACCTGCCCTTTCATATCTCATTCAGTACTTTTTCTCTACCATCCTAACATGTTCATTGTGCAGTATGACGTATGAGAAATCTCTATGCTGTATGCCAGGCTGTGAGCTCCTTAAGGAGAGAGACCATGTCATCTGGTTCAAGGTTTCTTAACCTTTTTCCATTCATGACCCCATCAGTGCTTCTTAAACTGTGGGTTGCAACCCACAGTTTGAGAAGTACTGAAGACTAGCGTTTCTCACCCAAGGAACACAGTAGTTCCATATACACTAGTGCTTATGAAGTATTTGGTGGACTAAATGGAATGTCTTATTGTCTTACTAGACTGTGAACTCCTTGAAGGTGGACACTGAGTCTGATTTTATGTCTCCTCTAGCACTGAGCGTGTAACGTTGCCTGTATGATTCTGCTAAATTCAGTTTTATTGAACTTTCAGAATCCTGGATTTCTTAGATGTTTTTAGAAAATCAAGGGCTTTGGTTTCTTTGAAAGAGTCTGGACTTTAAAGTTCGTTTTAAGTCTGGGTGAATCAAATTTATAACTGCTCCTCCAAATAGTTATCCAGTGTCCACTCAGATATTCCAAGTGACCAATAATTATCTACCTCAAAGGACAGCTCTAAATGTAGGAGAGTCCTTCCTTATATTGTGCTAAAACTGCCTCCTGTAACATCCATCTATTGGTCCTTGTTCTACCCAACAGAATCATCCAATCTTTAAATCAAGAGGGTCTTTAGAGGTCTCTGAGGAATAAAAAAGGGTTAAAAAAGCTAATTCCCCTCTAAAAAGCAAAATATTAATTTCATGTCATCATTATAAAGCCTAATACAAAAGGGACTTTGGGAAGAGTGATTTCTAGACTGACTGGCTGGGTTGGGACCCCCCTCTCCCATGATTTCAAGGAAGAGGGGATAAAGCAGCAAGAACTCTTGGGGGAAGTTGTTACTGGCCTAGTAACGAGACCCTAGGTGGGTACCGATAGGATAGAATCTGAGGCCAAGGTGTTGTAAGGAGAGAAAGAGAGACAGAGAGAAAAAGAGAGGGAAAGAGAGAGAGAGAGAGAGAGAGAGAGAGAGAGAGAGAGAGAGAGAGAGCGAGCCCAGGCTCCATCCCATCTGTTTTCCTCACCAAATCCATCACACTAATAGGTCACCTTTCTCTGGCAGCTTGTGATTAGCTGGCTGCCCAAGGACAGAGACAGGTATGGGAGGGGGAGGGGCTGCATCAGTAGACTAATAGGACAGGAATGGGTTGTCAGGGTACTCTGTGCATGTGCTTATGTCAGCCACTCTCATGTAGGTGTTACCCCTACAAAGCCATCCTCGTACTGCATAGAAACATACTGAGTACATAATGACTTTGGAGTCCAAGGACCTGGGTGTTCCTTATTACCTTCATGACTTAGGGCAAGTTGATTCCTTCTCAAGACCCTTACTCCCTTATCCATAGGATGAGAGTTTCAAATGAGATGATCCCTAAAGTCCTCTCCAGTTTTAAATCCTAGTTGCTATAACTCTCAGTTACCCTAGCTTAGTAATGCAGAATGCAAGGACATGTGTGTGTATATATGTGTGTGTGTGTGAGTGTGTGCCCACATGTGTCTCTGTGTGTGTTTGCGCATGTAAGCATAAGCCAGGGTGTCAGGAAGAATTGATGAGAGGTCAGCACTATGTATTCATCTGATAGATCAAGTAGACTAGAGTTTATTTGGGTCATGATGATGGGTGGTGTTTGCTGCATAAAGGCCTTGTCTTCAGAGAAGGAGGAAGGAGGTGAATCTGCAACTATTCTAGCTTAGGCTCTCGTTGCCCTTTTCCCAGGTTATTATAAAAGTGTTCTAATTGCTCTCTCTTTCTGCAATCCATGTTGCAATCTTCCTGTCCCACAACTGTAATCACATCACTCTTTCACTCAGATACCATCCTTGGTTCCCCATTGCCTGCCAAATAAAAGATGAACTTCTTAGCTTGGCATTCAAAGCCCTCTACAACTCTAGTCTTATCTCCTGATGCTTCTCTCTGAGTAGTCTACATTACAGATAGACTGCACTTTCTCAGCCTCCTCTCAGGGGCAGCTAGGTGGCAGGCAGAGTGGATAGAGTTCCAGGCCTGGAGTCAGAAAGACCTGGGTTCCAGTTCGGCCTCACATTCTTACTAGCTGTGTGACTCTGGGCAGGTCACTTAACTCTTTTTGCCTCAGTTTCCTCATCTGCAAAATGAGCTAGAGAAGGAAATGACAAACCACTCCAGTATCTTTGCCAAGAAAACCCCAAATGAGGTCATGAAGAGTTAGATTTGGCTAAAAAACAACTGAGCTTCCTTTTGGTCCCTCTCTCTCATCCTAACTTCTCTAACTTTAGAAGCACTCCAGACAGTGTTGTGCCTAGGAGGGATTCCACAGCTTCTCATTTCTCCTTCTGAGATTCATTTCTCAATATAAAGACCACTCCTGGGCTACGTCATTCACAAAGCCTTCTCTGACTCATGTCAAGTGATCTCTCAATGGAAGTACCTGAGTTCTGGGCATGTGGGTACAAATAGTGGTTATTATGCTGACTAGTTGTGTGGCCTGGAGCAGACCACTTCCTTTTTCTGAGACTCAGTTTCTTCATCTATGAAATGGAGATGATAATAATTCCTCTGCCTTCCCTGTGGGTATGTTGGGATAAAAGGATGCTGAAAGTCTGGCACTGATATGGAAATGGGAACAGTGGATGCTGGTGCCATCTTCAGATTTCTTGTGCACTTCTTCCTTGTTCTCTTTTTTCTCTCTTCTTTTTTCTCTTCTTCCTCCATTTCCTCTTTCCCCTCTTTATGGTGAGACACCTTCATGCCTCTTCACTTGCCTGCCCAGCCTTTATGTCTCCTGTTCAATATTCCTGCATGAAAATGAGCTTAATATATCAAGGGGTTTTTTGGGGGGAGATTGGGGGGCTTATCTGAGCCTGGTCAGCAAAGGCTTCCTCCCAAATCTGTAGAAAGAAAGAAAGAAAGGAAGAAAGAAAGAAAGAAAGGAAGAAAGAAAGAAAGAAAGGAAGAAAGAAAAAGAAAGAAAGAAAAAAAGGAAGGAAGGAAGGAAGGAAATTAGGAAGGAAGGGAGGAAGGAAGGAAGGGAAAAAAGAAAGAAAAAGAGGAAGGAAGGAAGGGAGGAAAGAAGGAAGGAAGAAAGAAAAAAGAAAGGAGGAAAGAAAGAAAAGAAAAGAGAGAGGTTTGCTCTTTAAAGGGGACTTGAAGATGCCCCATTGCCCATATTACATTGTCCCCATGGTAACCCCTTTCCCTGTAGAGGATGGGAAAGCACATGGAGAAGTGAGCTTTAATCAATCAACTAATCAGTCAGTATTCACTGTACACTTTTGAGAGATCACTCCAGTGCCTGACCAAAACTGCAGTTCAGTTCAACTTCCCCAAGGACATGGTCCAAGCCTAAAAACCTGTGATTGTAGAATCTGACTCAGAATGGGCTCAGGAGTTCAATCTGTACCTAAACAGGAATTGTCTCTGTAATATCTTGACTAATCCACTTGAAGAACTCCAGTGATGGAGAGCTCACTACCTCCTGAGGCAGCCCATTTTACTTTGGGAGGATTCTGCTTCTTCCACTCAGTGTTCTCTCTAAGTTTTGCATTCTGGGGCAAAGTAGGACAAATCTAATCTCCCTTCCCTATCCCAACACTTCAGTGATCATTACCCACCCTTACCCCCAATCATTCTCTCCTGTAAGTTAAGCATCCCTTTAAAGAAAAATTTGGATGGCATGATGTTCAGTTCTTTCCCTTGCCTTCCCCAGTGGGTGATGACTGTGAAAAGTTACTACATAAGATAACAGAATCAAGTTGGTATTTGTGTTAAGGTTCCTCACTCCCATTGGCTCCATTTTCTCAGGCATGCCCACATGACTCCCTTTTCTCAGTTTCATCATCTTTAAAATGAGGGATTTTAGTTAATCTCTGAAGTCCTTTGCCATTTTAAATCCTACATTCCTTAAACCACAGGGGATCTCTCTACTAGGTCAAAGGGTCTGGGCCTGATGCCTACAGTGACAGCTTCTCTTCACCTCCCGCCTCCGTCAGGATAGGACCTAGCCTGGGATAGACAGCTTCAGGCAAGTGACTTCTTCAGGGTCATTGACTAGAAGGGGTATGGGGCACAGGTCATAAAGTCTCATCTCTGTCTTCACTCAAGGGTCCCAAGAACATTATCTGGGCCTCTGGTTCAGTCTCTATCCTCCTTTAAATTGGAGGATGTCAATGTCTGGGAGGCTCAAGGCTTATTGTCCAGTTACCAAGAAGTAACCTAAGTTTACTGGATCCTTGCACTTAACAATGAGAGCTAAAGGTTGTCTCTTGGAAGGGAGTTTTTGTGATGCAGGGAGGGCATTTGTAGGAGGTCAGATCTTAGGATCACTGGACTAGAGTTGGAAAGAATCACAGAGGTCATGCAGTTCATTTGTCTCTTCTTTTGAGATGAAAAAACTGAGGTCCGGGGAACATAGGTGACTTACCCAAGTTCATAGAGGTCATAAGTATTAGGGGTAGGATTTGAAGTCAAGTTTTCTGACTTTAGAGTTGGTTTCATTCTGAGGTGATGTGGCATAGAGTAGAAGTCATTGCTAGAGCATCAGAGGGCAGCTCTAGTGGGAGCATATGGTCAGACAGAAGTCATCCTGTACTATGGGGGGGTGGCAGCAGGTGGAGGGGGGAAGGTCAGTTTCAGAATGTCTTGATCTCAGGTCCCAGAACTCTTGATTGGGTCACTGGGAAAATGACGAGGGAGACTGGAGGAAGTCGGTGTCTGGTGGATGGATCACTCAATGGGGTGACCCAAGCTCTCTCAGAGGTGGCTCCCATCTTTACCACCACTCCCCCACCACTCTCAGCCCTTCCCAAGCGAGCAGAGAAAAGAACAAATAGAACAAGTAAGCTGGGAAGAAGAAATCACACATCGAAGCCCTAAATGATACCAGTAAGTTTGCCCAGGCTTATGTAAATCACACAAAAACTGACAAGTTTTCCTATTAAAAGATAATTGTAATCAGGGTGCTGGACGTGCCGTGTGGGGATGATTGGAGGTAGACGGACAGCACCGAAAGATGGATCGTTTTAATTTGCACCAATTAAATTGAAGTTCATAGGATCATCTTCTTCAATCTTCATGAATACTTTATTTTCTGGCTGCTACGGAGCTATTAAAAAGAATGATTGAGCCACGAGGCTGGCCTAGTATATTTTATGAAATATCACCTTTAAAGAATTTGAGTACGCCATTTTCATAATGAGTTTTCTAGTACCTAATCCCCTTCTATATTACTACATTTAAAAAGTGGATTGATCTGGGAAGTGTAGGGAGTACAGGTGATGATACATTTTGCTAGGATAAGGTGGTGATAATGGATCGGGTTTCCGTGCACAGGATAATGGATGGTCTGGTGCTGAAGATGAGGCATGCACACTGAGTTTGGTGGCTTCATTCACTGGTCACTGGGACGTCCTCCAGGTGTGCAGGGAAGCTCCTGGGTGGTTGCTCTTTCAGGGAGAGGCAGTGCGGGTGTAATGGTTTTAACCTCAAAGGTTCTTGTTATTGTGCTTCAGTCATTTCAGTCGTGTCTGACTCTCCATGGTCCCATTTGGGGTTTTCTCGGCAAACATACTGGAGTGGTTTGCCATTTCCTTCTCCAGCTCATTTTTAGAGATGAGGAAACTGAGGTAAACGGGGTTAAGTGATTCGTCTGAAGCTGGACATGAACTTATGAAAATGGGTCTTCCTGACTCCAAGTTAGACATTTTATCCGCTGTGTCACTGGTCCTCTGACGCCAAATCTGGGCCTTTTCTGACTGTACTATCCTGCTTATAATTGGGATTGTTTCTTTTTGTTTGTCTTTACACTACCACTGCCCAGCATACAACAGGCATGTAATATATGCTTCTTGACTGGTTCCAATTCTGAGATTCTATTACTGAAATGGTGGAGGGTGAATATGGGTGAATAGGCTTGGACTGGATACGGATATAGAAGAAGAGGGTCAGAAAAAATATGGGCATTTACCTTTTTTGGTGTCAATCTACATCTGGTGGACAGGGACAAGTGGACAATGTCTGAGGGAAGAAAGACCCAGTCTGTTGACTGAAATAGCCTAAAGGGAGCTTTTCCTGCCCAACACCACCTCCAGGCTACCATTTTCAGAGACAGAAGGGACTGCCTCCTGATATGGGAAGTGGAAGAGGAAGTTGAAGCTAATAAGGGTTTTTGGGATCCAGATCTATGATATAGGTAATGGGAACTCCTCAGGGAAGGAATCCCTCCACCACTACAGGTTGTCAGGTGTGTTGCAACTTAGCATCTCAGAGGGTTGCCTTAGGTATTGAGAGTTAAATGATTTTCTCAGGTTTACTTAGTATGTTTCAGAGTTAAGACTTGAACCCAGGTCATCCTGATTCTGAGGTTGGTGCTCTATACATCATGCCCTTCTAATTTGTTATCTATTTCTCTCTTTCTCTAGATCTATGTCTATCTCTATCGCTTCTTCTTATCCTCCTCCTCCTCTTTTCCTCTCGTCTTCTCTCTCATCTCTTTTCTCTCTCTCCTCTCTCTTTTCTTTTCTGTCACTCTTTTCTCTCATTTCTTTCTCTTTTTCTCCCTCCCCTCCCCTCCTCTCCCCTCCCCTCCCTTCCTCTCCTCTCCTCTCCTCTCC
>CM053595.1:78348991-78374453 GCA_028646575.1 Pseudocheirus occidentalis | reverse complement strand
TGTCTCTCTGCCTCTCTCTCTCTCTCTCTCTCTCTCTCTGTCTCTCTCTTATTTAATTGTTAGGGGGAGGTTCCGAATGAGAAAATCCCTTTAACCAGAGATTAGTAACTATTTTACAATGTGTTTTCTCAGACAGCTGGCTTGGCCATATATTATGAGATCAATTGACTTTCCCAAGGTCACACAGCTAGCATGTGTCAGAGGATAGAATCTTTTAGACCCTAAAATTCGCTTTCTATCCACAATTGCCTCACTACTGCTCTTTGGTTATGTTAACAAAGACATAGGGTACAGAATGAAAGAGGGGATGATTCCAGTCCACAGCTCCCTGCTCAGCCTGCATCATAGACTCTTAGGCACCTTACAGCATCCAGTCTAACCTACACTTGAACTTGACTCTCTTCTTCAACATTTCTGTTAGGGAGGCAAGAGTCTCACACCTCCATTCAAAGACCTCTAGCAATGAGGAACTCACTATCTACAAAGCATCCCTTCTGTTTTTGACAGCTCTAACTGTTAGGAATTTTTTCCTTATTCAAATGAAAATCTGTAGCTGCCCTTTTACTCATCACTCCTAGTCCCGCTCTCTGGGGCCAGGGAATTTAAGGGCCAATATTTCTTCTTACCCGTAAGAATCCTTGCAGACAGAGTCCTGTGTTTGTGGTCCTGTGTGTCACCATCCTGTCTCCCAGCCCTAACTATGTCAGCTTCTTTCTAGAAGAACCATTCCTTGTTTCTTTAAACACTCAGAATATGGCTTAGTTGGAGGCAAGTTTTCTTCTCACCCTGGAAATTTCACTCTGTTCTGGCTCTATATTGTCAGAGTCCTTCCACAAATGATACCCACAACAAAGCATGATATTCCAAATAGGGTCCAATCTGAGCAGAAGACAGTGTGAACATTACCTGCCTTGCTCTAGTCACAATGATATTAGTGCAACCTAAGGCCGTTTAGGTCAGGAAGGTGGATGGCCCCTTGTTAAGGATGCTAGAGAGAAATTACTACTCAGGTAGAGTTGTACTAGAGAAGCTCTGTGGTTCATTCTAGATACAAGATTCTGGAACTAAAGGGTTCTAGAAGCTAAGAACCAGAACCATTGCTTGGACCAGAGTAGGGAACCTGTAGTCTCAAGGCCACCTGGAGGCCACAGGTTATCCACCCCTGGCTTGGTCCATGGTCTTACTCCTGAGCTCTCCTACCTAGGGCTGAGCCCCAATCGTCTTCACCTTCACCTGGCCCTGCAGAGCTACAGAAATAAAGGGGAGTAGTACAGAGGTGGGGGAAGAGATACCCCAACATCCCGGCAGGAGCCCATCCCTCTCCTTAGGAACCCCCAGACAATCTTAATTTGGGCTCCCTGCCCCTAGGGGTAAAGCCCTGATTCAGCAGTTTGGTGCCAGCTTCTTTTCCCTAAGCCAGAGCAGTAGCAATCATAATTAACCCTGCTAATTAATCAGGGCAGAGTGTATTAATTGCTAGCACAGGAGACTCTGGGAGAGCAGGTGCAGCGGCCCCAGCAATGGTGTTAGGGGTGGGTGGAGGGGGAGAATCTGACAAGATAACAAGCCGATGAGGGATAGGGGCAGTAGACTCCCCTCTCTGGGAGCCCTGGTGGGGAAATAGCTCCAAACTGGTGATCCTGTGGGGAGAGGGGAGCTTTACTGTCACCCAGACCAAACAGTACTAAAGAGAATAAACTTCTGATCCCTCATTCCTCCCAACCCCCCCCCCCACTCACTCTCACACACACACACACACACACACACACACACTACACTTTGGGAAGGGAAGAGACGGGAAGTAGGGAGAGAGGAGGACTAATTCAAAAAGATAATAAAGAGACAAAGCAAAGAAAAGGTCAGACTACCTTTCTTATCTGCCCCCAAATAAACCCTCTATTATGCTTCCCATTTAACTAGGCCTCAGAGGAAAGCAAATGAGTTTTTTTAAGCTGAGAGTTCAAGTAAGGTGGTATCTCAGGGACAGTCTTTCAGAACATGGTGGGGGGGATGTCAATGTGGAAGGAAAGACTCTCTCAGAACAGCAATTTATGGGAGCAATTATTGTGAAATGAGTGAATTGGGGAGGGGACCAAAGTTTTGGTGACAAAATCGTATGGCCCCAAAGGGGACAGGGAGCCCAAAGACAGCAATGGCTGAAGGGTGCTCCATTTACCAGTGAGGAGGGGGAGTGATATCTACGTGCTGAAGATTGGAGAGTGACCCTGATAAGGGAAATGTGAGTTGTGAACACAGACAGGATGGGGGAGCAGATTTTGAAGAAGGACAGTAATATGTTAAGGCTACTGTCATCCAGATCTCATCATCATCATCATAGTTTAATCCAAATCCTTATCTCTATCCCTAACTTAACCCTGTCTCATCACCAGCTCTATTCTCATCTCAATCTAATGTCCATCTATCCCCCATTTCTAACCAATGTCCATCATATTCCCTTCCCTCTTTCCATCCTTTTCTGATATCTGTCGAATTCCATCCTAGTCACAATACCCAGTCTCATCCTCCACCAATACTCATTTTCATAAAATCTTCATTGCCTCCATCCCTTTTTAGCTCCCATCACTATTGTATCCCAATTTCCATTCAATCCCCATTTTCATCCCTATCCATTTCCTATCTCTCCACATCCATCCCAAATCCCCACATCTAGTCTATCTTCCCACAATCACCATCTATACCCAGACTCATCTCTAGTTCCAGACCCATCCACATCCCTACCAAGAGCTAACCCTGAATTCCATTTTTATTCAGTCCTCAATGTTGTCCAGTTTCCACTGCTGTCTCTAATACAACCTCTAATCCTATCACTCTCCCTGCTTTGATTGCTTTCTCTTTCCTGTTCCACTCCCTCCTCATGCTTACCTTTCTTCTTAGCCATTACCACTGCCATTTGCATCCCTATTCTGAGATTCAGGGTTAAACTCTGTATAGAATGAGTGCCACAAATTCAAGCCTTACCTTCCAAGTGACTGGATAACCACAAGAACATAGCTGGAGGTAAAGGACTAAAGACAGAAGGTGAAAAATATATGATTGACCACAATTAGAACATTCATCTTGTTCCATGACAGAATCAAAGGTATCTGTACGAGTATATATCCATAGGTAGGCATATGGACTCTACACCCTCTTCTTATCAGTCTTTAGTAGGGTTTTGAATGTAGGTGGCCAAATGTAGACTTGATGTGAGAGATACTCTACAAACTAACCTGGCAATATCTACCCGTGATGTTTCACTAGAAATACTCTCAATTATATAGCAATGTCAAGCTCAAATAGAAAAGGATTTCTGCTGGCTGTATATTGACTTAGAAAATCATAAATTAACATTATCTATGTTGTATTGTATTTTTATTACATTTTGTAATTATATATATATGTATGTATTATGTAATTACATATTAATCTGGGAGTTTTAGAAGCCAGCCACCTTAGTGACTGACAATTCTTTGAGTTGAATAAAAATCTGGAGTGATCTTTAGGGACTTTCAAGTTTAGAGTAGAAAACCATATAATATGAAGAATAGCTCACGTTTCTTGAAAGATGGTGTGGCGCAGCGGGAAAGAGCATTGGATCTGGAGTCTGAGGATCTAACTTTGCTGTTCATTGGCTATGTGACTATGGGCATATCACTTTTACTTTCCTGTACCACAGGCTCTCCACATGCAATTTGAGGCTATGGAAGAGGAATTGGACTAGGTGTCTCCCAGCTCTAAATCCTACGAACCTACTTTTATTCTACAATAATATATGGTATCACTTTTTGGTTACAGGCTTCCACTGTCAGTAGGGTTCCCCCATGTACCATTGTGGTATGGTTGTTCAGTCATTTTCAGTTATGTCTGACTCTTCATGACCCCATTTGGGGTTTTCTTGGGAGAGATATTAGAGTGGTTTGCCATTTCCTTCTCCCACTCACTTTATAAATGAGGAAATTGAGGCAAATAGGATTAAGCGACTCGCCCAGCGTCACAAGCTAGCAAGTGTCTGAGGCAGGATTTAAACTCAGGAAGGTGAGTCTTCGTGACTCCCGGTCTTGCACTCTATCCACTGTACCACATAGTTGCCCTTGTGATAGGGAAGTGATCCCATATTCTTGAAAGCTGTACTAAAATAAGGTTAAATACTGACAAGTCCTTCTATACAGAGCAGGAAAGCCTCCAAGTACAAGGAGGTCCCAGATTATACATCTGTCTTACATTGATCTGGCTAGTTCAGCAATGAGAAAGTCATCATGAGAAAGTTAGCCTTTCAAGGTGATGTTTTTGCTTGGTTCTATTTGCTATACAACTCACTATTGTTATTATAATCATATAGATCCACCACAGTGGACAGAGAACTGGCCTAGAAGTTAGGATCACCAAGGTTCAAAGTCCTGCCTCTGATCCCCTCTTGGCAGGCATGACCTTGGCTGATTCACTTGCCTTCTCAGTGTCCCTAGCAGATACTCTCAGACTCCAAGAACACTTGTCTTAGGGCCATGGGAAAAAGAGTTACTTACCCTGGGTGCTTCCTATGCTAGTAAAATGACAAGCCTTGATGAAAAATAAATCACAGCAGCAATGAGCACCTAGAATAATAATTCCCATGTCCATGACACTTTAAAATGTATGTAGACTTTCCTCCTAGCAATTCTGTGAAGTGGGTAATGCAGGTATCATTCTTCCTGTCTTACCGATAGGCTTAGAAAGGCTAAGTGAAGCCCTCCAATATGGTAGCTCATGACCCCCATGTGCGGTAGCTGTACAGGCAGCACCCACAATGGTCCTTCTTATCACTAGAGTCTTTCTCTGTTGCTTATCTCCAATTCATTTTGTCTGCATCTTGTTTGGACTTAGGTGTTCACATGTTGTCTCCAACATTAGAACACGAGCTCCTTGAAGGCAGGGGTTGCCTTTCTTTACATCCCAAGCATTTAGGTACTTGAAAAATGCTTATTGACTGACCATCTTGATCCACTGTGGCCTTGAAGCATGTGTGGTTTATAAAGTACTTTATATGACAGAATTTAGAACTAGAAGGCCTCTTAGAAATCATCCATTACAACTTTCTTGGTTTTTTTTTTTAGGTGAGACAAGCAAGACCATTATTTCCTTTCAGTTCTGACAAAGCCCTGAACACAAGTGTTGCTGTACCTGCTTTGCAGATGGGGAAAACTGAGACTCAGGTCTGAGGAGTGATATACTTATGTTAGGTCACATAGCTAATAAGTGGCAAAGCCAGGGCTCAAATTCAGATCTCCCAACTTGGGGTAGTATTTTCATCTCCCAGTGGATCATGACTTTGGAAGAGAAAGTGAACAGCTGCTGCAAAGAGGTTGTCAAATAATATAATTTGTTTCATAAAGATTAAAAAAAAAACTTCAGGGTAGGCCTCTCTTCTAGGGGTAAAGCTGCCCAGAAGATTTTAAGCTGACTGTCAAGATGTGGCATTTCATAGAGAGACTGTCAGCACAATTCACCAGGGTCAGAAAACTCCCAGCTGGTGCACCTAACCTCTTTCGGACTGGGCCTCCCACCCCCTTTGACTGCTCTGATCCTAAGCTAGTTTGCTGTCTACACCACCATCTGTTCCTTCTCACATAGAGTCAGTCACTTGACACACCTTCTTTAGTGTGAAGAGCCCTTTGAAGAGCTCAGTTAGGTCTCACCCCTTCCCAGGCTCAGACTTGTCTCTCCCACCTTAGTCTCCTTGACTTGGAGTCTTAACAAGGCAAGCTTGGACTCAAATCCTGCTGTCTCCACAGACACAATGTTCAGACTCTGGTCCGTTGTGTCTTAAGCATATGTTCCTACTCTTACAAACTGCCTGACCATCCCTATTCCAGGAACTATGGACTATTGAATTGGTCAGTTTCCCTGGAACAGATAAGTGAAGGTCCCGGTTATAAAAATCTGGAGACAATGGAGTAGGAAGGTGAATATTACTCTCTGGAAAAATTTTAGGATGCCAATGAAAAAGATCATTTGTGAGCACTTATGGGGAAAAAAGGAGTAATCGCTAGGAACCAGCATGGGTTTACCAAGAGCAGGGTGGGCTAGACTCAGTTCATTTCCTTTTAGTCATTTTCTGCTGACTTGGTATATCAAGTAAGGTGGTATGTGGGGTGTGACTTGATTTCATTAATAAATTTGATAAATAAATTCTTACAATGTCCTTGTGGAGAAGGTGGAGAAATGTAGGTTGAATGATAGTACAGTTAGGTGAAGAGCCATATCCAAAGAGCATTGATTAATGGATTCATGTCAAGTTGGAGGTACGTCTCTAATAGCTCCATGTTCAACAATTTTATCAACAACTTGAATGAAGACATAGAAAGCATACTTATCAAATATGCAGATGACACTAAGTTGGGAGGGATAGCTTATGTACTGCATGACAGATGGGATCCAAAAGGATCTTGCTGGACTGAATCTATGGACTGAATGTGGCAAGATAAAAATTAATAGTCATAAATCTAAAGTCCTGCAGTTCAGTTAAAAAAATACAGGGTGGGGGAGACAAGGCTTGAGAGCAGTTATGAAAAATATCCTCGAGCTCTGTATGAGTGAACAGTGTTACATGACCATCCTTCAAAGCTAATGTGATTCTGTGTTGATAGAAGCATAGGGGCCAGAACAAGGGGGATGAAAGTTCTACTTATCTGGCCTGGTGATGCCACATTAGGAGTCTTAGTTCAGTTCTGGGTACACTGCTGAAGGAAGACCATTGGTATGCCAGACCATGACAAGAGGAGGGTGATCATGATGATGAACTAGAGACCATGCCATACCCAGGGCATTCAGCTTGGAGAAGAGATGACTTACAGAATGTGAATATTGCAGTCAATTGTCTGGAAGAGTATCATGGGAAAGATGCTCTTGTGGGCCCCAAAGGGTAGATCTAGGACCACTGGTTGGATGTTATAGGGAGGAAGATTTCAGAACAACACAAGGAAAAAATTGAGAGACCTGGAGTTATCTGGAAGTAGAATCAGTGGCCTTGTGAGGCTAGTAAGTTTTATAGTTATTAGGAGTCCTAAATGAAAGTAATGGATGTAGTAATGGATGTACCAAGGGTAAGTGGCACAGTAGATTGAGCACTGGGCTTGGAATCAGGAAGACTCGTCTTCATGAGCTCAAATCTGGCCTCAGACACTGGCTGTGTGACCCTGGGCAAGGCACTTAACCTTGTTTGCCTCAGTTTCCTCACATGTAAAATGAGCTGGAGAAGGAACTTGCAAACCACTCCAGTGTCTTTGCCAAGATATCCCCAAGTGGAGTCACAGAGAGTTGGATGCAGTGACTGACTTGATAACAACAAAAATGAGAGTATGGATGCTGACCTGCCACACACGAAGAGCTGCTGCTTTGCACATGAACTTGGATTAGATGTATCTCCTGACCCTTTTAAAAAAATTACTTCTGTTTATACTTAAAGTATTAACTTTTATTTAGTTTTAATTTCTAAATATTGTATATCTCTCCTCCTCTGCCATTGAGCCATCTTTGTAACAAAGAATAAAAAGAGAAAAAAGTCATTTTTTTCCTCTACAAAATAAAGCAGCATATCAACTTACTAATATAGAATATGCAGTACTCCACATCCACAGTCTTCCACCTTTGCTATCCCTTTTAACTAGGATTTTGTGGCTTCCCTACTCCTGTCTACTGAGCAGTGCCTAGCTCAAGGGTAGTCATTCAACACAGACTTGCTACCTGATGCTGGGGCTTGAGCTGATTTTTTTGTGCTTGAGTGATGTGGTCAGTGCTGGAGTTTATCTTCCTTGGAATTTGTAGAAGCTCCCTGAATAAGCCCAGGGAGCCTTCTTTGGGGCTTAGCTGATAGACTAGGGGAACTGAAAGGGACTTTGAAGGACAGTTAGGCTAAACTCAGTTTTGAGAAGAGAAAAGGGAACATTCAGAGACTTGCCCAGGGTCACATAGTAGCCAAACTGGGATTTGAAAAGTTTACATTCCAGGTCCAGTACTCTTCACTGTTCTGGCTCTGAATCAGAGAGACGGCCAAGTTGGCAGAGAGCTGGTCTTGGAGTGAGGCAGACCTTAGTATGTCTTTCCTCTATCACACGCTATCTATGACCCATTTAACTCTCCAAAAGCAGAGGCTGTAAAGTAATTGTCAATATTTATTGGGGGAGGGAATTTCCTTACTAGAAGGGCAATGAAATCACAGGTCATGTTTAAAAAAAAAGTGTGATGAGTTGTCCACTTTGGGGCTACCACTAGGAGAAGGCTGTAACTGGACTTGGAGTTGGAAATCCTGGGTTTGTGCCATGATTGCTACTCACTTTCTGTGAGACCTTGGGTGTATCACTGACCATCCCTGGTCCTCTACAGAATGGTGATGTTGAATTTAATAAATTTCTAATTTTTGCAGCTCTAACAATCTGTGATTTTGGGTCCCATTGTCCACTGCCAAACTCCAGCCTAGGAGTCTCTTGAGGATAGTTCTTAGCTCATAGCTCTACTCCAGTCCTCCCAATAATGTCCTCTCTATGCCCATGTGTATGTTGGGGAGGTCGAGGCAGGGGTTAGAAGGGGAGTGTTTAACAGCCCCATTGTAGGACAATGCAGTCCTTGATCACAGATTTTTTTTTGAGTTGAAAGAGAGCTCAGAGGCTATCTAGCCCAATCTCCTCATTTTGCAAATGAGGAAACCCAGGTAAAGTGACTTGCCTAGGGTCACACAGCTAATATGTGTATGAGGCAGAATTAAAATCTAGGTCTTCCTGATTTCTACTCTAGTTCTCTAACCACTACACCATGCTGCCTCTTAATAATTCCCCTCAACCTCCCACCCCTATACTGCCCCTTTGTCTCATGGGACCTAGTCCCCATGCTCTTCTCTCTGAATAAAGTGCCCCAGTGAGTGTCTGGCTGCTTCTACCTCCCACCCCCCCCCACCCTTCCCAGGACCCCTGGGTCCTCTGCCAGTGTTCAGTTTAATTGTCATCAAATTGACGATAGGCTCAAGGAAAATAATGAGGCCTAATTATGTTAATTAAATGGCTAATTCATTAATTAACGTGGTTCCAATCTTTTCCTTGGAAGGTCTCTGCTCCTCCTCTCCCCCCCCCCATTCCTGGAAAAAACAGTAGGGGAGTGTTGGCCAAATAAGTCCTGGCGACTGTTTGGGGCCTTGGAGGAGGCATGGCTGCCCCTGCTCATTATGCCAAGGAGGGAGGACAAGGCCATGAACAGCAGATTGCAATTAAAAACCGCCCAATGTCTGCCCCTTAGATTCCCCATCCCCCCCCAACCCCCAGGCTGTGGCTGGTGCCAAGGCGACCCTCCCCATCTCCCTCTCCCTTTATCCCGGCTGGAACTGCCGGGCTAATTAGGAAGCCTTTGAATTAGATTATTTGCATGTCTGAACAGGGCTGGTGTATTAACCATCCCCCAAGGATGTGCTATAATAACCTCTTCAGTGGCTCTTAGGGTCCCCAAGGAAGCCTGGTGGAATTTAAAAAAATTCCTGGGAAAGCGTGAAGGGGGTCTAAGGATTTCATCCAATGGGGGCAGGGGTGGGGGGTGGGGAAGGTTAGTCACTTTGAGTGTTTGTGTGGGGAAATCTGTTCTTGGGGAGATGTTTTCCTGCAGGAATTCTTGACAAAACCATCAAGGAAATGATAAAGGGAACCCTAAATGAAATTGTAGCGCCTTAGTTTCTTCTCCAAGAGGAGAGCAACTCCAGAATCATTAAGGCAGAAATGGTTTTTAAAGGCAGGGAGTTTTTTTTGGGAAAAAATGCATTTATTTGTTTATTTATTTGCTTTTTGTTTTTATTACACTGTTTCAAGCACAACCTTGCTTTGTTCAATAGTCAGTCCTGGATACAACAAAACCCCTGCTTCTGAGGCCCCAGTGGCTATAGTGCCAATTGTCTGGGACAGATTTTAATATTTAAATACCTGTGTGTGTGTGTGTGTGTGTGTGTGTGTGTATGTGTGTGTGTGCCTTCAGCCCAGTTAGTGTGGCAGAGTAGCCTATGTTTGTCAATGTTCCCAACACAATGTCAGATCATGGAATAAATACTGAGCTACAATTAGGTCTGGGAAACCAAACGGCTCCTTTTTGTATTTGCCATTGTCTCCCTTCTGCCCACACTGTCCTGTTCTTATACTGCTGCTTTTGTTGGAAGACAATTCTTTGGCCCCTCTACCTTGCTGAGTGTAAAGCCACTTACTTAGTGGAAGTCTGATGGAGAGGAAAAGGGGAGGGTCCAGGAGGGAAAGACCACAGGGTCCCAGATCTGCCATTATGCCTGGATGATCTAGAACAAGCCATTCCTTTGGCAGAGGAGAGTTCCTGATCTGTCACTAAATAGCAGCGTGACCTTAGCTAAGTAATTTCTCTCTGAGCCTCAGTTTCCTGAGGGTATGACATGGGAAAATGCCTAAGGTTCCTTCCAGATTTCACCTTCAGTATTCTGGCTTCTAACATTCCAGAGTCTAAAGTCCCTTACAGTATTTGTCCGATGTTCTAAAGACCCTTTTAGCTCTGGCATTTTATTCCGAGACCACACTTTGGAAAATTTCTCTCTGGTTTTGCATGACTTCCTAGATTGGGATCTTGAACAACTCAAACAACACCAAAATAAAATTCCACATCCTATCCCTCAACCTCTTTCTCCCCTAAGGCTTTGCACCTTCACTTACATGGATCTAACAATCCAGATTGAAAGATAGGGTTTGTGGGGATAAAGGGATTAGAATTAGATTTATTTATTTATTTATTCATTTTTGCTTTTTGGAGGGGGAAGGCAGGGCAATTGGGGTTAAGTGACATGCCCAGGGTCACACAGCTAGTAAGTGTTAAGTGTCTGAGGCTGGATTTGAGCTCAGGTCTTCCTGACTCCAAGGCCAGTTCTCTGTTCAGTGCTCTATTCATAGTGGCTCTACCTAGTCGCCCCAGAATTAGATTTATTTATGATATATAACAGACATTTATATAGTTCCTTAAGGTTTGCATAGCACTTAAATCCATTTTATAGATGAGGAAAATGTAACTCAGAGAGATTTAGTGACTTGTCCATAGTCACACAATCAATATACATGGAAAGTGGGATTTGAACCCACACCTCCCTGACTACCAATTGAGCACTACATCCACAATGCCTTGCTGTCTTAGTTTCTAAGATGACCCTAACGGTTCCCACTCAACTTTAAAATCTTATGGTTTATGTGGTAATTGAAGGAAGGCTTAGGCGTGGTCCTACTTGGAGGCAGGGTGCTGGGTGAGATGAACTCCTGGGCACTTTCCTGTCCCAGGTGGCCTGTGTTATCATCTCCAATAGAGCAGACAGGGTTTGAAAAGGGTATTGGTGTCCTGAAGGGAGAGGAGAGAAAGGCCCAGGAAACTCAATGAGGTGCCAGATGGAATGAAAGAGGGTTTTTTCTGTGAGATTGAATCGATTGTTTTTTTATTGTGGAGACTTAATTTGAAGGAAGCTAAACTAAAGCTTCATAAGAAATATGATTATTATAAAATGCTTTAGGAGGTGAGCTGTGCTCATAAGCTTTCACCTTGGTGGGGGTGGGAGGGTGGCAGGAGAGGGACTCAGCGCTGCACAGAATCTTCCTTGGTGTGGGGCACTGTGATATTGTTCTCTGATTGGAATGGATTTCCAAAACAGCAATAAAAGAAACTACCTCAAAATGGGAATTTGTAGCTCGGAGCTTTATAAATCTGAACATTTAGGAGTGTTCAGTTTCTAAATTGTCTCTGCTCTGTTCCTGCCATGAGGGGGAGGTTTGCAGGTGTTAGTCCAAGGGGCATGATGGGAGGGCAAGAAACTTAGCTTGGGCGTGATGCCCAGAGACATGGTGGGGACAGTAAGACCATGGACATTGAGTGGGCAGGAGGGCTGAGAACAAAATGTAGGTGAAAACATTGGAAACACAGCATGGACCCAAAACATGGAACATGATTTGGCAATAAATGCTGGAAAATGGCATGGGTGCGAGGGACAGAAGAGTGAATATGGATTGTGGGGCTGAAAAGATGGTGTAGGCATGAGATATAGGATGTGGCAAGGATAACAGGGCTTTGATGACAATGAGGGATAGAAATATCACATGGTCATGGAGCCTGGGATGTGGTGTGGTCCAATCCAGTCAGGTCCAGTCCAATCAGGCTCAGTCCATTCCAATCCAGATTGGACCAATCTGGTCCAGACCACTCTAATCCAGTCCAGTTGTGTCAAGGCTATTCCAATCCAGTACAATTTGATCTGATCAGGTCCAATCCAGTCCAATCCAGTCCCATCCAGTCCTATCGAGTTCAGTCAAAACTAGGTCAGACAGGTCCAATTCAGTCCAATCTGGTCCAGTCCACACCAATCCAGTTTGATCTGGTCTAGCTCAATCCAGTCTGGTTCAATCAGGTCCAATTTTATACATTCCAATCCTGTCTAATCCGGTCCATTCTGGTTCAGTTTGGTTCAGGCTAGCCCAATCCAGTCCCTTCAAATTCAGTCAAGGTCAGTCCAGTCCAATTTGATCCAATCCAGTCCAGTCCAGTCCCATCCAGTCCAGTTTATAATGCAGTCCAGTTGGGTCCATTCTAGTCTTGCTAGAATTCAGAGCTAGAAGGGATCTCAAAGATCGCTCAGTCTAATTCCCCTTGTTTCTTAGGTTAGGAAATTGAGGTCCATAAAGGTTAAGTGACTTACCCAAGGCTGCACAGTTAAAAGAAGGACCAGGATTTGAAACAAGGTAGTTTGACATTGTTTTGACCAGTGCCTTTTACACTAGACCATGAAAACCTAGAGGATGGTATGGGTGAGATGAGCTGACCCCCCTCAGACTCTGGGGACACAGTGTAGGCACAAGGCTCAAGCATTCTCTTCAGGGACCTTCTTCAATTCCTTCTTGAAACAGGAATCTTCCCTTGCCTTGCCTTGCCTTGCCTTCCTTTTCCTTTTTGTCATTTAAGAGTTTTATTCGAGCCTCCAGAAGAAGTCAGTAGCAAATAACTAAGAAGGGAACCTAGATGTCTTAGTTCCAAAATATAATGTTCTGCCTGTTATCTTCACATTCACCACTACCCCTACCCCAAAGGATTAAGGTTAGGAAAAATAGGGTCCAGAGAAATCCTGACTGTTACTCATTTGCCCTGTAAAAAGATAAATAAGGTTCCTGAATTAAATTTCAAAAACCCGAGTTCTTTAGGCTGAAGAGACGGCAGTGATTATTCTACCTCATTTCCTGACTTCTCCCTCATCCAGCCTCCATGAGCCTGGGAGGCCCCCTAGTCACTCTTTCAGGGTCCTCTATCAAGGCCCTTTTCAACTTTTGACACCTGGAAGTCTCCTCATACAATTCTTAGTTTGCCACAGGCTGTGGTGACAAAATGAAGGAACCAAATCTTTGTTTTTTATGTTTTTGCTTTTAACTTAAATACTGAAAGGAACCTTTTAATACACAAAGCAGAACACAATATATGAAACCTTGAATCTTCATGTTATTATCATTTCATAATATCACTTGCATTTAAAATATATATAATATATACATATATAGTGTATGTATATATGTGTATATACATATATTATATATATACACACACACATATATATAATATATGTATATGTATATAAAATCAAAAGAATCCTTTATACAGTATCCCTGCCAAGTGGTCAGCCAGGCTTTGCTTAGGGATTGCTATCGACAGAGAATTCACCTTCTTCCAAGGCAGCTCATTCGCTTTCGGACAGCTTGGATTACTAGGAATGTTTCCCTCCTATGGAACCAAAGTCCTTTTCCTGTGTTTCCACCCAGTGCATCTTGCCCTTCCCAATCCAGGTGATAGACTGAGAGCTGGAAGACTTAGGTGTGGGGCATGCTTCTGCTTCTTGTTACCAAAAATTTAAATCATATAGCATGTTAAGGTTTATGAAAGCACTTTCTTTACTGCTACCCTAACTAGGTAATATAAATATCTCTCTTTTATAAATGAAGAAACGTAAGCTCAGAGAGATAAAGTCATTCAACCCTCAACCTCTGGCTACTTGTTAGCACCAGGACTTACACAAATCCAGGTTCTCTTGGTTCTGAGCAAGTACTAGTCTTCCCACAGTAGTGAGCTAGCTTCCTAAGGCATTTAGTTGTGATGTGCTGGAGCCCATTCAATCCAGCTTCAAGAGAGCCAATTATTAAATTTTCAATGCGAGCATTTATATTGCAGAAGTTGGCAGTAAATGTAAAATGTACAGTAAAAATCTGTAAATGCTACAGATTAGGGCTTGGTTTATTGTTTTAGTTATTGTCTAGACTTCAGAAAGTGATGGAGAAAACCTTAATGATGTTGATTAAATTTAAAAGTACATCAAGTATACTTCCCCCTCCCCCGAGAGCTGGTTGTTAAACATTTATTAGCACACCACTGCTTAAACCTCTGTTTCTTCATCTGCAAAATAGTGGTCTAGATGATCTAATTCTTATGATCCTATAAATTATATCTCCTTTTACATGGTAATCCTTTAAATATTTCCATTTGGTAAATCCTGGGTATGAAACATGGCAGTTACATGGAACCATAATGAATAGACTGATTTTCCTGAGTTCTAATCTGGCTTCAGACGCTTACCAGCTGTGTGACCCTGGGCAAGTCACTTGACCCTATTTGCCCCATTTCCTCATTGGTAAAATGAGCTGGAGAAGGAAATAACAAATCACTTTAAGTATCTTTATCAAGAAAACCCCAAATGGGGTCACAAAGAGTCAGATACGATTAAAAAGACTTTTAACAACAACAAAGGACATGAAACACGGACACAACATCCAGAAATATGACATGTACCTAGTGAGACCTAGAGATACAGATAGACTAGAGATATAGTATAGACATGAATTTTCTCTTTTCTAGTCTCACCACCCCTAATTTCTTCAAGCAATCATCATAGGTGCTGGTTTTTAATTCCTTCATCATCCTGGTCTTGGGCATAGAGGGTCCATTTTGGGTTTATGTCAGGAACTCTGTAAAGTTTGTATCCTTGACAGCACCTTCTGAGCTATTCCTGCCTCTGTTAGGTGTGTCAGTATCAGAGCTCAGAGCACCCTGATGGTCAGAGGTTATGGACCCTTGTTTTAGAAGGCCCCCAGGCACCAAAGTGAGGAGGCAAGGTGACCTAGGAGAACAGAAATGGATCACTAGCAGTTTAGGAGGGAGCTTGGCACTGAGACAATTTCCTGTCTTGGATGCATCTGGCTTTATACTTCCTCCACCCTAGAGGTAGCCAGTCCCCAGTGAACCTGGTGCAATGGGCTGCAGGAGACGATAATGTTGAACAGTTGTCTAGTAGCAACGACAGGTGCATGGAGCTCTGTTGGAAGTCATCCTCTGGAAGAGTGTAGCCTCTCCCTAAGCTGTCTACCTATTGATATGAGAGCCCTTGGAAATAGTCAGCAATGAACCAACCAGAGCTTCCTGGGACAGAAGGCTCCCCATATTTATTGCTAGTCAATGCCTCTGCCCCAGAATTCAATGAGAAACTTCTCTTTAGACTGAGATTTTAGATCTGTGCTCTGACCACCCCTTCTGTAATGTAGTACTCTTCCATCGTATTGCTAGCCCAGCATTTAAGGTTCAAGCATGAGGGCATCTGGGGGATAAGTCAAATAGTGATAGGTAAACTCAGCTTAGTTTCAAGGATGCCGCTGGGCATGGTTCCAAGGCAGTGAGGTGGCATATTGGATAAAGTGCTGGACCTGGAGTCAGAAAGACCAAAGTTCAAATCCTGCCTCAGACTTTACTGGCTACATGACTTAACTTGCTATAGTTTCCTCATCTGTAAAATGGTAATGACAGCAGCACTAACCTTACAGGGTTACTTTGAGGTTCAGATGAGGTAACATGTATGGTGTTTTGCAAACCTTAAAGAGCTCTACAGATGTTAGCTATTTTTAATAATACAGTTTGGTTTTTCAGTTCTACCCTTTAAAAACATTTCTCTCAGGGCACAGCCTTTCAGGAAACCAGGATCATTTATGGTTGAGTACTGTGTGTAACTCTTAAATTCAATTTGCGATTTCTTTTTCTGCAACTTCCTGGTAGCTTAATCCCCAGGACTCTATGCCTACCACCTCTGTGATTCCTCTAACAGGTCAGTCTGGGTAAATTATACAAGCTTTTCAGTTCTGTTTTCATTGCCTTACACTTAGACCCTTCCTATTTTGCAGCTACCTCTCCCTGGTTCCCCTTTCTGTATTTTTTTCAAGCCCACTGAGGCAGGATCTTTTATCCCAAACCCATGCATAGTCATACTATGAGGTGCTATGGGGAGAGCTATCCAGAGCATAGGAACTGGTGCAACATGGTAAACACCCTCTGAATTGCCTCTGTTTGCTGCCCTCATGTGCTTTCTCCAAAGCTCTCTGCAGTAGCAATGGCACATAGTTTAGTTTGAGGCCTCCAGCAGTGAAAGCTTGGTTTCACTTGGCTTTTTATGTTGGTTATAGTTATGCTTAGAATGAGCAAAAGACTTGTAACCTCATGTCTATCGACCACAGCTTCTGCGTATCTACAGTCTCTATCCATATAGAGCAATGAAATTCACCAAAAATGGCCCTTATCTAACTCGAATAAAATATACTGGGAAAACACCTGTGATTAGGAATGGGCGCTATTAACTCAATTGTCTCCACCTTTATTGATCCAGTTTTCAGGTGAGTGAATTTAAGGCACTTCATAATTCCGGACATTGTTGTACTCTGACCTGGGGTTTGAGTGTGAATTGAGGATTAGATATTATAATTAAAAAATCAGTGTTGGAAGAGACCTAAGAAACCATCTAAGCCAACCTCCAGCTTGGTATAAAAATCTCCTTTATGAAATACCAGGCAAGAAGAACTTGAGGGTATGGAATGTTAGAACACAAAACAGAATGTTAGAGTTGGAAGAAAGCTTAGAACATAAAATGTTAGAGCTAGAAGGGGCCTTCAAACATAGAATACTAGAAAACTCAGTGTTAAATCTGGAAGAGATCTTAGAATATGAATTTCTAGGGTTGGAAGACACCTTAGAGACTACCTTGTCTGATTTCTTCATTTTATTCCTGGGTAAACTGAGGCCAAAACAGGTGAAGCCACTTGCCCTAGGTCACACATCAAGCTAGGGTCTTCAGTCCTTTTCTCTAGCTTTACCCCACTGACTGCCTCTGCCTGAAAGGGTCTGAGAATGCCTCGTTCAGAAGGAGATTGCTCTCTCTTTCCTTCCCCACAATTTGGTTCCCATCTGGAAGGTAAAAAGTTCACGCGGGCGGCCATTCATCCGTTGCTGTCACACCGTGTTGTAATCTCTCTCTGGTTTTATTACTTAAAAACCGCAGAGCTCTCAAGCTAGGGAATTTTCCAAGGTGTTTGAGGCTGACATGGGGCTCCATTTACATTGTGTTGGAATTTCCTTTGGAGTCTCCTTGAGACGAGTGACCAGCAGGGTCCCAAGTGAAGGCCTTATCAGTCATTCGCCAACGGGAGTCAGGCCGTGAATTATCTTGGGAGCCGAGCGGCTGGGGGAACGCTGGGCCAGGGGCCGCCGGGTGACAATAAACATGTCCTGGGAATGTGTCCCCCATCACTCAAGTGCAGATAGCAGATCTGGACTTTAACTACGGCTCCCTATCTCTAAATCTCAGCATGACCTGTGAGAGAGATGGAGGTGACTTTCAAGGGTATCTGTCTGCAGGGAACTTGGTCGAGAAGTTTATAACTGGCTCTTGGCTGTGTATCACTCCTAGAGTTACCTCAAAGCTGTTTGACTCATAGACTTCTATCTGATGGGGAAGCCTGGAGTGAGCAGGGGAGGGGGTGAAGGGGAAGGGCGAGACCGTCTGAAAATGCTGACACAGGAGAAATGGAAATCTACCTTCTGCCACTGGGGGACAGTCACTGCCAAATCTCAACATGAAGCTGAGGGATTGAGTGTTCTGGTTCTTAGTCCCTTGAGGTGGCCTGCCCAATCCACTGACTATGAATAAAGGACACAGAGGGCAGGTTGAATGCTCTCTTCTGAGGTTCTCTCCCCAGGTTTTCCTATTGGTTTAGAAGGCAGAGGAACCTTAGGGGCATCAAAGTCAAATAGAAACTGTGCACTTCTAACCATGCATAAGGATCCCTATGGTCTGCATACTGACATAGAAAACCATGTGCTAGCATTATCTGAGTTCTGTTGTATTTTTGTCTTGTTAAATAGTTCCCAATTACAGTTTAATATGATTCCTCCCACACTTGGGAATGTCTCAGGCTCTATTTGACTTCTCTGATCTACTCTAACTCACCGTTTTACTCTGTTGATGAGGAAAAGACTGAGACCTATAGAGAGGGAATAGTTTTCATTAGGCTATACAAGTAGTAAGCAGCAGAACCAGAATTAAAACCCAGGTCCAATGGCATCCTGCCACACCTTTTCCCTTGAGGGTTACTGGTCCAGTGTGTTGTTGTATCAAAGGTTAAGTATCCAGAGTTCTTATCTAGCCCAGTTTGCAGAATAAAATCAACATCTGGGGAATAGGGGGAGGGGAAGAAAGGGAGGAAGAATTTGCTCCAAGGTGAAAATGATTCTGCCTATGGGAAAATCTCAATTTTCTACGAGTGAGTGTAATAGCATCCAATAATAAAAATATGAATAACTCCAGTTTCTATAGCAGTTTTAGGTTTAAAGAGCACTTTATTCAAAATATTCCTGGGGGACATATACTTACTCCCTATGCTATTGTGCCCGTTTTGCAGACAAAGAAACTAGGACTCAGAAAGACAAAGGGACTTGTTTGTGGTCACAAGCTGATAAGTGTCAGAATTAAGACTCACGGTCTTTTCAGACTCAAGACTCTAGGTCTTCCGACTCTAAGGCCAGTGATCCTTTTCCTGTTTTTATTTGTAAAAAGCATCCTGAGGGAAAGGTAATGATATTTATGAAGAAGAAGGTATTTGAAGGCACCCAGGGAAAAGGCTGTCAAGGAAAAGATGATAGGACTTACAGGGATGAAGGTGTCTAAGCATAACAGAAAAGGACCTATTGCTAAGGAAAGTGAAAATGTCCCATAGGAAAGTGATCTATGGAAACATGACAAATGTATATTGAGGAAGATATAAAGGGAAAGATAATGGTGTCTTCAGGAAGGAGGAGGGAGTGTATAGAAAGAGGAGATGGTCAATGATATCAGGAGGTTAAGGATGGCTGAGAAGAGGCCATAGGTTCTACTAATCTCATAGAAAGGTCATGTTGTCCTTGGAGGTGAAGACTTAGGTTCAAATCTCAGTTCTTTCACTTAATATATGTGTGTCTTTGACAAGTTACTCAGTCTCTCTCTGTGGCTTGATTTCATCATATGTGAGGAGATTCAACTTAGATAGCCTCTCATACAACTCAGGCAAATGTCCTATCTCCTCTTTGATTATCCCTTATTTTCTCCCAATAGAACCTAACCAATCCTTTTTTTTTTCTTTACCGTAGTTTCCCTCTTCAGAGTCTGTCCTGAGCTGTAGTTCCCCTAACACTTTTTACAGGACTGTGCTATGCTCTTCTATTCATCCTTTTATTTGTTTTTGCCTCTACCTTCCAGACATTTCCTCTTTGAGTTGGTTATTGAACTCCCTGTGTGGCCACATAGTCTTTTCAGACAAATCTTACTTTTCCTCTCTAATTCTATTCTATTATTATGTAATAAGTGAAAGAATTGAGACTTGAACCTAAGGCTGTTCCTCTAAGGACAACATCATCTTCATATGAGATAATTAAAGCTGGTGTCCTTTTCTCAGCCATTGTCTTTAACCTCCTAATACCTTTGACCATCTCCTTTTTTACTTTCCTTCTCCTTCCTAAATGTTACCTTTCACTTTGTGTTTTTAGAATTTTATTCTTGAACATCTCTAATACCATTCCTAAAGCATTTTAAGCCATGAATTTCTATGTATATTTCCACTGAAACTTTTTAAATCTGCTTTACCAAAATTTAGGGCGCAAGTCAAACTGCTAGCTATAAGACTGAGGAAGTACCAGTTGTTTGAGGCCTCTACTTTTTAGTATCTTATAATGAAGGCTGGTTTGAGTTTGACTCTGCAAACACTAGGGAGCTAGGCGTGGCACAGAATTTGGGGAAGTCCAGGGCCCCAAGTATTAGAGTATAGTCATACATTGCATGCAAAGATGTGCTTTATAAATAAGTATCAGAGCAAGAATTTGAACTTGGGTTTCCTGACTCCACAGTCAGGGCTCTTTCCAATATGCCAACTTGCCACAGGCTGAAGCATCTAGCAAGGACATTACCTGAGGGGAGCTCACAGTCTCTGAGGAAGTCTGAATTCACAAGATATAATCCCGGGTGGTAGGAGATGAAGATCACTACCATACTCTATTCTAGGCCTCATGTCCAAGGCCTTTTAGTGTTCATTTTAGTATCTAGGACCCCAAGTGGACCAGAACTAGACCTTTTCCTGAGGCATTAATCGTTCTGGCTCTGAGTGTGGTACCTGAGGCTCCAGTTGGGGTGACATTAGGCCTTTTCCTGAGGTCTTAGGTAAAGGTGCTTATGTTGATAGGTGGGGAAAAGTGTGCAAGAAAATAGGACACTGGTTCAGGAATGTACAGGCCCCTCTAAATTACAGGTTAGTAACAATAAAGATGTAATTTTTCCCATCTAAGATCACAGACCACCTGAAATCTATTCATTCACCCCAAGTTAAGAACCTATTTTAATGACTACTCCAATACTTTAAAAATTAGATTTAGAGCTGGAAAATGACCTGAGAGGTTATTTAAGTCCAGCACCCTTTATTTTAGAAATGAGCAAACTTAGACCCCAAGAGGCTTAGTGACTTGTCTAAGGTCACAAAGGTAGAAAGAAACAGAACTAGTATTTGAACCCATACCCTTTGACTTAAAATCCAGCGTTTCTTCTATTGCACCAGACAGTCTCAGTAGGTTTTGTCTCTCTTAACTCTCACATATATTTTGTCTCTACCACAATTTGGCCACTTGATTATGATTGTGTACTCTCCTGTATTGCTCTTTCATGTTATCATGAATTTATCTCTTGCCTCTCCAATCCCCACAGGATTCTTGAGGGCACACACCAAGTAAGTCATAGAATTCTGCTGTCTCCACAGACATCAGCAGTATGGACAGTGGCTTGGGTGGAGTTGAGAACAGGCAATTGATTCAGAACTGAGGCTCAAGGACAATTTGGGAAGGTGTTCAATAAGACAGTTGAGCAGAAAGAATTAACTGCTGTACTACTGATAGCAACACACTGGCAACTATTGTGAAGCCTTTGGGCTTTTTTCCTCACCTATTTTTGTATGGCAACTCAGTCTAAAATAAATGTCTAGAGTATAGAAGGTACATGATTGAATTGTCAGGATTTAAGACTGAGTCTTACCCTTTCATTTTATAGTTTTGCAGGGATGAGACACTGAGGGAGGAAAGGGAAGAGGAGAAAATACAAGAGACAGAAAGAAGGAAAGGGGGCACAGGATAGAGAAAGGAGAATAGGAGAAGGGGGATGAAAGATGAGAGAGGAAGAGGTGAGAACAGAAGATAGGAAAGTGAGAAGACGGGAGTAAAGTTTGAGCAGGAGAAACTGCTATAATTAGAATCTTGGGCACATGGAATTGGAGATTTACACCCTATCCTTCAACTTTTCCCCTGCTTTGTATTAAAGGTTGTGGAGAGACATTTCTTCCAATGCCCTGCTTCCTGGCCCCTAGGATTGGAGTGAGGAGTAAAGATCTATTCCAATGCCCCTGTTTTCCAGGTCCCCTTTGAAAATTTACCATGAAGATAATCAGCTTATTTCTCACAAAGGAAGACAGGTACCTGGGTGAGAAGGAGCTGATTTTGGCAAAGGAGAGAAGAAGGTTACTTTTTAAAGGTTATTTCATCCATACTCTTTTCTGGAGTCCAAAGGTAGCTGTGGTTTCTGGTTCCAGATAATTCTCATGTTGGGAGAGCAGTTTAAAGGAATGGCAGGGAGTGTCCCAAGAATAATAATAGCTCACATACAAATGATGTGATTTTACCATGCAAATATTATTATCCCCATTCTATGCATGAAGAAACTGATGCCCAAAGGCCACAACAGTAAGTATTAGAACAAGAATTTGAACTCAGGCTTCCTGACTCCAAGGTCAGGGATCTTTCCAATATACAGAGCTGCCATAGAGCTGGAGGTCATTTAGTCAGGACATTACCTGAGGGAAGCCCACAATCTCTAAGGAACTGGGAACCTTCTGCAGTCATGAGGTTCTGAAAGGATGACCTCGGGCAGTCTCTTCCTTTTTCAGAGAGAGGGACCATTTTCTCACATGCTGCGGAACTACAAACATAGACTCTCCTGCTGAGTGAAGAGCAAAGTTTGCACAGAACAAATATGGCTTTAAAATGCATGAAGTGTTATTTTATTTATAACTTGATAGAGTGCAATATAAATTTACCCCCAACATCGAATGGCTCCCCTCCCACTCTCTCTTCCTCATCTCCTATTCTCCTGCTCACAAGCTGTTTATTCTGGATAAAAGTGAGGACCGGGGAGCAGTTGGAAACACTAAGAGCACACACAGACACATACACACACGCAAGTACATTGAAAGCCATACATTGATAGAAGCAGGCAGAAAGATATACATTCATCCAGACACACACACATATACATCAGTATGAACACACACACACACATATATACACATCAGAACACATTTGCAAAATTATTTCTCATGGTTCTTTCATTGCTCATCGTGACAGTCTTGCCAGAAGTGAATTGACTTGCCCTAGATCATATAGAGAGTGAGTACCAGAGTTACACTTTGACCCCAGATCTTCTAATACTAGTACTAAATCAGTGGATGCATGTGCAAACAGACATATAAAAACCTTGATGGATGCAGATTGAGGTGTGTAGTTCTTTCTTTGGGTGAGGGATTCCTGGAGCAGCCTATGTGAGTTTTTTCTGGTCACATTTGGAGGATATGAGTTGTATTACATTCTCAGCACTATTGTTTCAGTTCCTAGGCTCAGAGTACCTCTTAGGGTCATTCCATGCACCTTCTTCCTTCCAGGGTCATCCTTTCCATCCTCCTGTTTCCAGACTTGGTTGCTTTTGGCCCAGACACAATCATTGGATCTTTTGCTAATCAGAATGGATTCACGGTCTCTCCCTCTCACTAATTTCCTATTCAGAAGGGGTTGGCTCTTATCTAGTCACAATCCCTTTTAGTTTCCAACTCCTTCTGATGAGGAAAAGTCAAGTTGTCTGTTCCATGAGTTTTCAGGGTCCTATAATTCAAATAAGGAAGGAAAGTGACTTGGATAGAAAGCTGATATAGAATGAATTCTAGAATTGCAGAGTTTGAAGGGATCTCAGAGGGCAAATAATCCATCCTCCTCCTTGAGGCAGAAATGCCTATCCTTTGATGCCTGATAAGTAATCATTAGCTTCCACTTGAAGGACTTCAGTGATGGGGAACTCACTACCTGCCTAAGTATCCCATTTCATCATTGGCAGTTCTGATTATTAGCAAGTTTTTCCTTTTATCAAGTTACTATTTGCTTCCCTGTCACTTCCATTCATTGCTCCTCAGTTTGTTCCCTAGAAGAATAAATCAAAGCTCTCTTTCTATCACAGTCTATCAAATACTTAGTTACAGAGTACTGAAGCTATAAGCGACCCTAGTATATCTCATCTAGCCCAGCTTCAAAATTTTAAAGAGAAGGCACAAAGGACACAGAGAAGGTTAGTGACTTGCCCAGGGTCACAAAACTAGTAATGATCTATGATAAAAATGGAGCCTTATAGTTTCTCTTTCTATGGGCTTCTCCATCGCCCCATTCTGGTTCCTGAACTCTTGCCAATTGCTGTGGAGGTGGGGCCTTGGGGTTGAATTATTTATTTATGAAGGAGGGAGAAGCTTGTCTTGAGGCTTTCAAGCTAATGCAGATGTATCTCTCAGGGCAGCCAAGAAAGGTGTTTCTATTCCATTTGGATAGATTGCTGTAGCATAGAATCACATTGCAGCATATGAGTTAGGCACAAGGTGAAGAAGGGAGATGTGCAAAGGACTGGAGTGGGGATTATCAGTGGAGGGTGAGGTCGTGTGGTATAGTAGAAAGGCTCTGCAGAATCAATGTTCAAATCCTAGTTCTGCTACTTGCTGGGTGAGCCACCTTGGGCAAGTCACTTCCTTTCTCTGGGTCTCAGTTTCCTCATCTGTCAAATGAGGGGATTGGACCAGGTCATCTCTAAGTCCCCTTCTAGCTTCAGATATCTCACTTTAAATGTGATATTGGGGTGTTTGGGTCAGATGATGATTTGGAAGCTCTGTGCTTTCACTCTCTCCTCTCCCTATAGCAAAGACAGTGTGAGAAATGTTGCTGGTCTCTATGCATTCATTCACCTATACCACAGCCCGAGAAGAACATTGAGAGACTTTGCAGAGCCTCAACACTGAAATGGAGTAGCCAAGCTGGCTCATCTGGTTCTTCCATTTGGAAAGTCTTTGGTATTCTCCTCTAACCCTTTATAGCTGTATGACTTTGGCCAAGTCATTTCACTTTCCAAGGCTTAATGTCCTCATCTATAAAACAGGGATAATGATGTCTACAATGCCTGCCTCGCCAAGTAGTTGTAAAGATCAGATGAGGTATTGGATTCATTTTTGTGAACCACAAGTTTTTATGTGAATGTTAGTCTTTTAGTGAGCTTATTATTTTAGTTATGTTTCTGCTAGCAGTATTCAAAAGACATCCCTTCCCTGTCACTTCGTCTGGGGTTCCCCTCCCACACAACATCTCTTCCAAAGCATTTCCCTGCTCTATGGAGTTCTCTGGGGGTTTGTACTATATATATTAGGTAAGTTACCATCTCATCCCTCAATTCAGCTTCTTGGTTAACTCATTACATCAGGCATATTCTGTCCCCTGGGGTCTCTCAGCTCATCCATGCTGGCATCCAGGTTCATTGCTGAGTTCTCCCCACAGCTTCTTGGGTTACAGCTTGGTGCTTTTATCCTGCCATATACCTCTGGGATATCAAGGCCCTTTCTGTCTGGTTTTTCCTAGCTTTCCAGCTAGAAGAGACCTCATAGGTTTCCTCTTCATTTTACCAGATGAGGAAAGGGAAGCCCAGGGAAAGTCAAACAACTCATTGAAAATCATACAGGTAGTAGGGGACAGAGGTGGGATTTGAGCCCAGAACAGTGCTCTTTTCCTTGCTGTCATATTATTTTTATCAACATTACTGTTGTTTTCTAACCACTTTTCATTCCCTCTATGCCACAAATACTCTGATGCTCCCTTGGACCCATTCCCTAAAACCTCACTGAACTTGGGGATCTCAGGCAATTTCTTTGTCTCCTTAGGTTTCTCTTTTCCTTCTTCCTTCCTTCCTTCTTTCCTTCCTTCCTTCCCTCCTTCCTTCCTTCCTTCCTTTCTTCCTTCCTTCCTTCCTTCC
>CM053595.1:78323946-78348491 GCA_028646575.1 Pseudocheirus occidentalis | reverse complement strand
TGCTCCTTCGTTCCTTCCTTCCTTCTTTCCTTCCTTCCTTCCTTCTTCCTTCCTTTCCTTCCTTTCTCTTCTTCAGTCTGTCATAGTAATGTTAGAGTCAAGAAACTAGGATTTTAGTCCCTTCCCTCTCAGGGACTTCATGACCTTAGGCAAATCATTATCTTTCTCTGGGTATTAGTTTCCCCACCTGTAAAATGAAGAGGTTGAACATCCAGTTCTAATTTCCTCTGCTCTGCTTTATCATCCTATTCTCTTCCTTCCATTTCTAGCATTTTGTTTTCTAAAGACCCTTCCAGCACCAACATTCTATGATCCAATGTCCTTTTCAGTTCTAACAGTCTGTTTTAAGGTTCCTTCCAGCTTTGACATTCTAAGCATTTCCCAACTGTCTAGTTTCTTCCTGCTTTTTGAATTATTTTTTTCCAAAGAGTTTTTGTATTTCACAATTGATCTTCTTTCCTACTCCTGTTCCTGAGTCATTGTCTACATTTCCTATATACTGGGTCAGAGGTCCCCAGTGAAGGTTGACCTAACATTGAGAAATGAGAGCTGTAAGTTTCTGGCCATGATGCTGACCTGGCCAGCCCATCAGAGATTCAGGCACCCGGAACAACATCTCTGTAGGGCAGCTATTGATAGTGAAGACTGTTTATGCCTGCCAACAGCTCCACCTCTCTGGCCAGTGATGCAGGCAGACCCCTGCCCTCAAGAACCATGGAGGAAGCTCTATCCATCACTGGTGATTGCTTGCAAACTAGCCCCATCCTGACTCCCTTCTTTGCCCCCAGCTCCTGCACCCAAGCATGCTGAGAGTTTCACAGAATCTCATAATTTTGGAATTGGAAGAAACCTCAGAGGGCATCTAGTATAACTCATTTGTGATCCAGAACCCCTCCACAACATCTAGGATATGTGATTAACTGGCCTCCACTTAATGATGTCCAGGAATGGGGAGCCCTTTTCTTCTTAAAGTTGATCATTTCACTTTGGGGCAGTTCTAATAGCTCTTCCTTATATCAAGCTGAAATCTACCTTTTAGAAACTTTTACTCATTGCTTCAAGTTCTGCCTAGTGGAGAAAAGAAGAATAAATCAACACTCTCATCCTTATGGCAGACATTCAAGTAAGTAAAGGGAGCAATCATGCCTCTTCTAAACCTTCTTCAAGCTAAACATTTCTAGTTCCTTCAACAGATTATCACATGGCATGGTTTCCAGGCCCTTCACTATCTTGATTGCTTCCCTTTGAACCTGCTCATTGATTAATGTCATTTCTGGAATACGGCACTTAGAATTTGACACAATAAAGAAAACTATTATCAGATGTAGTCTCACCAGGGCAAATGACAGTAACATCATCCTCATCGTTCCAGACACTACACAAATGTAAGAATGAGTTAACTTTTTATTTACTATCTCACACTGTTAAATTGCACTGTGATTATAGTACACACAACAACAACAAGAAGAATAACAGTTCCAGATTTTTTTCATAATGACTTTTGTTTCTGCAGGTCTCTTTCTTCCTGTATTAATTCAGTTGACTTTTTGAGCCCAAGAGTAGAACTTTACATTTTAACATTTTCAAGTTCATCTCATTAAATACCATTCATTGAGTTATCTTATCAAATCAGGAGACTTGGATCCAAGTAATTTCTCTGCCATGTACTAGCTGTGTGATCTCAGGCAAGTTACTGAATCCCTTGTCATGAATTGGCTCTGCCTCCTCCTAAGTCTCGTCCCACTCTGATTATGAGACTCCACAGGTTAACCCTTGCTGGCTTAAGTCAGCTGCTCCCTTACATGATTCTGATAATACTAAAGGCCAAATGATTGACCTGAGGCCTCAAAGTCAGCCTGACAGGCGGGCATTGGTCCTGCCCCCGGCCCCTGGATTGATAAAGGATGTCCTCTGTTTCCTTGGCTGTTAGAGCCATGAATGTGTACACTGGTAAGTGCACTGAAGGCCTTTTTGTAACTGTGCTGGATTGCAGGTGAACCTCTCTTGAAGAAAACCTCAATAAGTCTGAACCTGATCTGACCAATCTGATAAATTAGTGATTCTTTACCTGATTAATAATATCCCTTTGGGGACACTTGTAAGTAACTCACAATAGTACCACATTTTTATAGTATTTTATGTTTGTAAATTGCTGTCACCCCACCCCACCCTCACCCTCCATACTGTGAGGTAGATGGGGCTGGTGGGGGTGGGTATATCAACCTCTTCCTGGAGGCTTCAAGGGACTCAGTAACTTTCCTGAGATCACACAGCTAGTATGTGGCAGAGAAATGACTTGGATCCATGACTCCTGACACTCAAGCCAAGGGCATACACTCTGTGCCCTTGGGGCAGGGGGCAGGGGGAGGGGGTGGTGAGAAAGAGCAGGAGCAGGAGCAGGAGCAAGAGCATAGGCAGGGTCTTTGTCTACTTCCAAGTCTATCATAGGGAACAGAGAGAACATAAATGCATTATTTGTAGCTCAAGAAAGCAAAATTAAGACTTACAAATGCATATTATTAAGGGTAGACAGGTGGCTCAATGGTTAGAGCACAGGCCATTGAGTCAGGAAATCTCATCTTCTTGAGCTCAAATCTGACCTTGGACACTTACTAGCTGTGTGACCCTGGGCAGGTCACTTAACCCAGAACTACAAAATCACGCAATGCTTGATGACTGAACGAGAACATAGACTCTGCTCTCAGAGGGCCTAGAGTTCAAATCCTACTTCTGACACAGATCTCTCTGTTACTTAGGACATGTCATGTAACCTTTCTGGGTCTCAGTTTCCTCATATGTAAATTGAGGGGACTGGATTAGCCGTCCTCTGGATTCACCCCTGGATCTATGATTCTCTGACTACTATGATTCTCTTCTCTCTCTAAAATCCTGTAATCCCATTATTTCTCTGAGTTTCAGAATCATCATCTGAAAAATGAGGATAATAATCTTTGTCCTTCATACCTCCCAGGGTCATTTCAAGGAAAGGCCTTTCTAAAATAGACGCTGCTCTAGGAGGAGAGAAACTCTTCTTATTACTGGAAAAGGAATATGGGTCTCAGAGTCTCTGGTTCCTTTCAGCCCTCCTCATCCCGAGTGACAAAGCTCCCACTTGGTTCAGAGATGGCAAATTCTTTGTGCTAATGACTTACTGGAATTTCAGACAAGTCCTTCCAGTAATTAAAAAGGTGTCACTTTAGGAGAATGGAGTTGGACGGATGGGCTAGTACGCGGTGGTAGAGAGTTCTGGATTGAGATAATTACCAGTGATAGATTCCTGCTCCTACTGTCACCTGTATTAAGAATTCCTTTCTTTTTCTACCCCTGCATGTGCATTTACACGTGTGTACATACTGGAGGGAGCCTGTGATCTTAAGCATGGGGATATTGGCAGGTGCACGTGTATTACTGTAAATAAATTTGTTATTCAGTCATTTCAGTTGTGTCTAATTCTCTGTGACCCCACTTGGGGTTTTCTTGGCAAAGATACTAGAGTGGTTTGCCATTTCTTTCTCTAATTCATTTTATATATGAGGTACTGAGGCACACAGAGTCAAGTGACTTATCTAGGGTCCCACAGCTAGTAAGTGTCTGAGGCCAGATTTGAATTTAGGAAGAAGGGTTTTCCTGTCTTCTGACCTGGTACTCTATCTGCTGTGCTGTCTAGCTACCCTATGTAAATAAATACAATGTATGTAGATACTTGGGTATTTGTATATATGTGCACAAATGAATATTTATGAGTACACGAGTATCATGTATAAACTCACGTGTACATATGCACGCATATACCTTTGAGTGCATTGTAAATAAATGGCTGTGGATGCATACATGTATAAGGGTGGATAATAACTCACATTTCTATGGCACTTTGAGGTTTGCAAACCACCTTCATGATGACAAGCAAGCTCTTCTCTAAAATGGTGCTCTTGAGACTCCTCTTGTTTACAAATCTTATAAGTTTATATCTTCATAATCTTGTGAGATTACATCTGTTTTACAAGTAGAGAAATAAAGGCTGAGAGGAGAATTGTCAGTGGTCACACAACCAATATGTGTTGGAGCGTTGTGATGTGAATCCACATATCCTGACTGCCAACTGACTCTTTTCACCATATCAGACTGTTTCTATATGTGAATGCACTTATAGGAACATCAAGATACATGAGTGAATGAATGAATGAATGAATGAATGAATGAATGAATGAATGAATGGATGGATGGATGGATGGACGAATGAAGTATTAATGAAGTGTTTACAACATGCAAAGGTCTATGCTAAGTGCTGGGGGACAGAAATTCAAGAGCAAGACATTCCCCACTCTCAAGGAGCTCATGTTTTAATAGGGGACACTAGAAATAGAGGAGGTTTCAGAGGTAAGTCAGCTGGAAAGGTCCCATGGTCCTTAGAGGGCAGTAGAAAAGCCACTGATAATGCTTCTTTCACGTATGATTTCCATTGATAAAATCCTATCAGTTCAGGGATTCGGGTGATGAGAATTTTCTTTTCTGGGTCTTTAGTAGCACCCGCTGGAGCAGTTTCTGTTGCACCCACTTCCCAGGGTTGTTGTGAGGACGAAATACGACTATTTCTAAAATGCTAAGTCCAATGTTTGGTATACAGTAGGTGTTATATAAATGCTTGTTCTCCCCTTCCCCCCCTTCCCATACCTGGGTGCCTCTTAAAGTCACAGACTGTGTCATCAGGCTCTTTTGTGTGCACATATATAAATGCCTGTATATATGTGTGCATGTGCTCCTATAGCTATAATATTCTATGGCTCAATAAACTGAATTTCAGATGACATTTAGCTGGGATAGAGAGCCAACATATTGGATGACTAAGTCAAGATCCACAAAGGTGGTGAGTGGTTCTCTTGAGATGACATTTGCTGCAGATGGTCCAATACATGGGTCTTTAAAAAAAAAGAAGTCAGCTGTGCATCGTTGGAGGCGGGAGCCGTGCCTAGGCAGCAGCTTGAATGAAAGAGATCTGAGAGTTTTACTGGACCACAGACTCAATATGAGTCAACAGGGTGACAGAGGCAGAAAAAGAAAAAAAGCAAACCAAAACAAAGAGGTTAATGTTAACTGCAGACTCAGGACACCTTAATAACTAGTTTGCTTTGTTGATTGGTTGATTGGTTTATTAAGTGCCTAGGATTCTTGGAATTAGGTGCCTAGGCTTTCTAGGATTTCATTAGTTGACTTAGTGCAGCAGATAGAGTACCAGGCCTGGAGTCAGAAAGATCTGAGTTCAAATCCAGCCTCAGACACTATCCGTGTGACCCTGGGCAAGTCACTTAGGTCTTTTTTTTCCTTCAATTTCTCTTCAGTAAAATAAGCTGGAGAAGGAAAGGGCAAACCACTCCAGATCTTTGCTAAGAAAACCACAAATAGGGTCACAAAGATTTGCATATGACTGAAAAACAACAAATCCTAGACTCTGTTAGAAAAGGCAAAATCATCAGAAGGAGGGCAGAGACCTTCTGTTCTCTGTCTTAGCCAGATCACATTAAAGTATGAAGGTTTGTTCTGGGCACCACATTTTGGGAATGACATGAAGAAGACAGAGAGCAACCAGAGGAGGGTCATGGTGATGGTGGTAGTGCTGGAAAACACCCTGCATGATTATCGTTTGAAGCCTGGAGAAGAGAAAACTCAGGGGACACATGAGAGCTCTCTTCAAGTATTTGAGAGGCTGTCACAGAGAAGGATTAGATTTGTTCTGCCTGGCCACAGAAGGCCGAACTAAGAACAACGGGTGGAAGAAACAGGGAGGGAGATTTAGCCGAGATGAGGAGAAACTTCCGAACCATCAGAGCTGTCCAATGGGGAATGGCTGCCTTAGGAAATCGTGAGTTCCCCATCACTGGAGGCCTTCGAGCAGAGGCTGAGTGATCACTTGTCAGGGATGTGGTAGATTGGGTCCCTCCATGGGTCGTATTTCATTTATCACCTCCCTCACAGAGCTTATTGGGAGGATGGAAGGAGATTTGCTTTGCAAATCTTAAAGTTCTATATGAATTTTATTTATTTTATTTTAATTTTATTTTATTTTTATTTATCATGCCACTTTGAGATTCTGTGATGCTTTGGTATGTGCATATCTCTGTGTTTATGTATATCCAGGAGAATTATGTGTTTCATATGCTTTTGTATGTATTCTCACATATATGTGTATACACATAGACCAAATAATGACTCTCAAGGGCCTTGCAACCCTGATGCTCTGGAGTTCCAGCTCCAGCCCTGGGATTGCTGTCTAAATTGTTCAAGATTACAAAAACAAATGGTAATTCACTTAGGCCTCTAGGAGGCGGCGGACAGAACTCTGGGCCTAGAGTCAGGGAGACCTGAGTCTAAATCCAGTCTCAGATGCTTTATCTGTGTGACTCTGCGCAAGTTACTCAACTGTTGTCTGCCTTGTTTTCCTCAACTATAAAATGGGGAAGATAATAGCCTACTTCCCCAGGTTGTTGGAGGGCAAACTGGGATAATATTTTTAAAGTGCTTAGAGCAGTGTTTGGCATGCAGTAGGTGCCATATAAATGCTTGTTTTCTCCCCTCTCCCCACATCCTTGGGGCCTCTTAAAGCCACAGACTGTGTCAACAGACTCTTTAAACCTTAGTCACATTTCCTGGCCACTTAATGGATATGATATTTGGAGGTAGTGGTGAGTTGAGTAGTTGAGATAGTGGAGGTAAAGTGGAGGGAGAGAGGAAAAAGGAGGTGGAGATTCTCATTATCAAGCAGCTCCCCATCTCCTCTCTCCCCATCAAGTGTATGTATATGTGTGTGAATTCAGCAAGATTTCTTGGCCTTTAGTGAAATGCTCTAAAGCTTTCAATGTCTCCCCAAATAGCTCAAGACACGATACTCCCAAACTCCTCTCCCTCCATAAGATGACATCACAGAATGTTAGCTCTGGAAGAGACCACAGAACATAGACTATTAGAACTTTTATTCAATATATTTTTATTAAATAAACCCTTACAATGAGCCAGGGATTGTGCTTGGTGCTGCGGATGCAAAGACAAAACCAAGATTCTCTCAAGGAGCCTACCTTCTGTTTAGGAGAAAGAATGTGTACACAGAACACTAGAGTACACAAGAGAGAGTGGCTGGGGTGAGGAAGAGACCAGAAAAGAAGTCTGGGGTGGGCGAGGAGGGAGGAGGAGGAAGAGGAGGAGAAAGGGAGAGGGAGGGAGGGGAGAGAGACAGACAGAGATAGAGAGAGACAGAGAAAGAGAGGGAGAGAAAGAGAGAGAGAGAGAAAGAGAGAGAGAGAGAAAGAGAGAGAAAGAGAGAGGGAGGGAGGGAGGAGGAGGGAGGAGAGAGAGAGGGAGAGGGAGGGAAGAGAGAGAGAGAGAAAGAGAGAGGGAGGGGGAGGGAGGAGAGAGAGGCAGGGGGAGGGAGGAGAGAGAGAGGGAGGGGGAGGGAGGAGAGAGAGAGAGAAAGAGAGAGAGAGAGAGGGAGGGAGGGAGAGAAGAAGGGGGAGAGGAAAAGGGAGAGGGAGAGGGAGAGAGAAAGAGAGACATGGGGACAGAGAGATGGCAACAGAGACAGAGAGGGACAGAAGGAGGGAAGGGGAAAGGGAGGGAAGGGAGGAGGGGAGAGGAAGAGGGGGGAAGAGAGAAGGGGGAAGAGCGGGGCAGAGAGAGAACATGCACTTACTAACAGAGAATGTTAGAACTGGAAAGGACCTTAGAACATTAGAAGGTAAAATGCCAGTGGGATTTTAGAAGGGATCTTAGAAAACAGAACCCTAGAGTGTGGAACACAGAATGTTAGGGAGAGATGAAACCTTAGAAATCATTTTGTTCAATCTCTTCACTTTACTGATTTGGAAACTGAGACTCAGAGAGAGAAAATGATACACCCATGATCCTGTATTTAATTTACAAACCACAGCAACAACAACAAACAGGGCAGGGATGTAGATGAAAGTTAACTTTACATTTTAGAGATAGGAGGGACCTCCGAGATATCTGGTTCAGCGACAGACATCTCTTTATAAGTGAGACCAAAGGAGGGAAATGACTTGCTCAGGGCCGCGTAACAAGTTAGTAGTAGTTATAGAATTCGAACCCAGATCTCCTGACAACCAGTCCTGGGTTTTTGCCCCTTGCCCTCGGCTTTGTGCCTGGCTGCTGTCTCCTCTTGATGTTTGTACTTTATATGTACCTTTCTCAGGAAGACAAGGTGGAGCGATGGATAGAGTCCTGTAAGTGGAGTCAGAGAAACCTGAATTTAATTTCCTCTACAGTACTGTGCAACACTCAGCACGTCACTTAACCTCTTTTAGACTCAGTTTCCTCATTTGTAGATTGAAGATAATAACTACCTTACAGGATTTTGAGAATTGAATTATATAATAAATGTAAAGCATCTTGCTAGCCTTTAAGTGCTGTATGAATGTTAGCTATACTATTATTCTGGCTGTGGGAGGGTGCTTTAGGGGCAGGGGTTGGGGTGGGAACTATGGGTGATAAAAAACTGTTTGGCTAGCAGCAGCCGCAGCCTCGTGGCAAGGTGGACAGGGGTGCTGTTTCCCTTGGGCTCTGGGACTCCAATTACCCCCATTTAATGTTGAATACGGTCCGGTTATTACCATTTGTATTTGCCATTTCAAGAGACTTTTCCATTTCCACTGCTTTGCTTCCTGTCAAGAGGGGAAAGCATCAGTGGATTGGTTCTCTCGAGGAGAGAGGGCCCTGAATGGGCTGTGGGATTGTATATTTCTTCTCTAACGCTCTTTGGAACAAAATCATCTATTTCATCAACAGTACATCAGCAGTGACCAAAGACCATTAAATAATGCATCTCACTCGGGCGCAGTGGAGCAGGGAGAGGGCTGTGACCTGCTTTAAACCTTATTACTTTCTTGCATTATGGGCCTCACTGCAAGCTTTTTGTTTAAGCGATTTCGGCAGAGACGTTGCTTCCTGCTTTCAAATACAAGGCAGACATGTTATTTCAGAAGGCCCCAGGCTGCGCTACTGCACCTGCTGTCATCAGGCCCAAACTCTCCCTGGGTGATCATCTTCACTCCCCACCTGTGAGCCAGGGGCACCAACATGCCCACACGGTGTGCATTCCGTGGCATCAGGGAAAGTGCTCTGCATTTGTCATCAGAATGTGTACGGGGTGAGCTGCGGGATTTGGGCTGGATTATTTACCTACTCTGAACCTCAGTTTTCTCCTTTTCGATGAATTCAAATGTCTCTTCAAATTCTAAATACTGTGATCCTACACCCCCCGACATGTACATGAGCACATTGCTACATGTCTGCACTAGACGACCCGTGTATTCACACAAACATTTCCACATCACACACATGCCTGATGACACGTACATTCACAGGGACTTATATGCACACTTCCCAATTATATGTACATGTGTAAATTCATACGTGGGCAGTAAGAACATGGTAGCTAAGTTTTGGAAAAGGTCTTAAAAAAAGATGAATTAACGCAACAGCTTCTTTTTTATTGAGAAGAGACCTGAAAAAGTGTTACCAGTCAGTCAATAAACATTTCTGAGCTCCTGCTATGTGTAAAGTGCTGGGGATATAGGAGAAAGGCAAAAGACAGTCTTTATTCTCACCTTACAGTCTAATGGGGGGAGACAACATGCAAAAATATGTACAAACAAGCTACATGCAGGCTTATCAATGGGGTCATAAGAGAGCATAGCTTGTACACACATGTACAAGTGCAAACAATTAACACACATATATACACAAATACACACTCATAGCGTACACAGGCACGTAGATGCGCTTACATGTTTAAAAGCAGGTTAAGAATGGTCCACTAGCGATGAGCACATGGGTATTCATGGATAGATACCCACCCAAATGAACCCACTGGGTGGGATAAACCCACCCACTCAGACAACATACATTGATGTATTGCTCACACACAGAAGGGCAGTGCATAGAGGGCTGGACCTGGAATCAGGAAGACTCAATTTCTTGGGTTCAAATCTGATTTCAGAAACTTACCAACTGCGTGATCCTGGACAAGTCATTTAACCCTGTTTGCCTCATTTTCCTCATTTGTAAAATGAGCTGGAGAAGGAAATGGCAAACTACCACAGTATCTCTGCCAAGAAAACCCCAAATGGGGTCACAGTCAGCTATGATTGAAATGAATGAATAACAACAGAGTGACTTGGACACAAGCACTCACAACATATCCTCAGACCTAAGCACGCATGTAAACGACCATCCGTATATATGGGTACTTACTTACACATACTGACAAGAAAGCACTGTTGTATTGGGGGAAAATCGTTGGGTTTAGAGTCCAAAGACCTGGATTTGAGTCACAACTCTGCTAATTATTAGATATATGACCTTTGGCTTCACTTTTCTACATACAGGTTTTCTTACCAATGAAAGGAAGGAATTAGATAATTCCTAATGGTCTTTTTTTCCACCTCTAATATTCTACGTTGTAACTTAGGACTTTTTAGATTGAAAATTCTGATTCGGTGACTTTACCTTCTAACGAGGGAGACAACATGTGAGCATTTGTATGTACCCATGCATGTATACATAAATATGCCAACAGAATTTGTATATATTAATATATATTAATATATTTGTATATATTTACACCGAAACAATGTGTGTATGAGTGCACAGTGCATATATGTACATGTTTGTGTACATGCATGCACATATTCATATATACACATGCACACACACATATACACACATATATGGCAGTTATGATAGGGAGGGTGTCAGCAACTGGAATGGGGTAAGGAAAGGCTTCCTACAGGAGAAGGCAGTTTATCTGAGACTTTACCCAGGGATTCCCAGGGGTGTGAGGGAAGGGAGATGACATTTCAAGCATGAGGAAGACCTACATAAGGCACAAAGACAGGAGATGGAATGGCATCTGTGCCCAAGGAAGGCAAAATTTCCCAATAATTGACTCTTTGTAAACCCATAGACCATACTGTCCATGAAATTTCCTTGGCAAAAATACTGGAGTGCTTTGCCATTTCCTTCCCCAGCTCATTTTACAGATAAGGAAACTGAGGCTAACAGAATTAAGTGACTTACTCCACATCACACAGTTTGTAAGTGTCTGAGGCTGGATTTGAACTCAGGCCTTTCTGGGCTCCAAGCCCAGCACGCTATCCACTGAGCCACCCGTCTGCCTCCCAATAATTAGAACTGCAGAAGTGGAATGGGTTATCTCAGAACATGGTGAGTTCCTGTCACTGGTTCACAATTTCCTCCTATCATACAACTTTAAGAGCTTGGAAGAAATCAGATCCATCAGACTCCTCTCATTTTATAGGAAGGGAAACCGAGGTCCAGAGAGATAAATGTACGTTTCCACAGTCATTCAGGTAGACCATGGTCTAATCAAAGACTCCCCTGATTCCAGGTTTAGTCTTCCTAAATTCTTTGTCGGGATACTGGAGACAGGATCCTTGTTCAGAGCTGGGTGCAACTACCTCACTCTGGAACCCCCTTCCCACTCTGAGAGCATGCGATTCACAATCTTCTTATGATCAGAGTATTTATTCAACTCTTTCTTTCATCGGGAACCCTGATTTTTCACACATCTCCTCCGGTACTTAGCAGCCGGACCACACAATTCGCCAGTAATTCTGTTTACTGCCATGTCCCGCGCATTAGTTCAGCCTCCCAATAAGATTAGCAGTTCCTGAGGGCACTCAGTGAATACTTACTGATTGGTTAACTTTACCTAGGGCCCGGGGTACAAACAGGGCAGCTCCTGCCTCCCCCCCCTCCCGCCCCCAACTAATCCTGAACCTTCAGCCACCCCCCTCCCCACCCCCTACCCCCACGCTCCCTGCCTCGCAGGGAAAGTAGGAGTCTCAAGCACATTTCCTCAAGAGTCTAAATGAAGTGAACCCGATATCTACCCTGACCTAAAGAAATGGAGAAGTCAGGGGGAGGAAGAGGGAGACCGAGAAGAATAAAGGGACAGAAAAAAGAGAGAAAGAAGGAAAAAGAAGAGAAGGGAGGGGGATGGAGGGGGAAAGGGAGAGGAAGATGAGGAGGCAGTAGACTTGTTTTACTTGGTCCTAGACGACATGGTTAGAAGCAACAAGGGGAGTTATGGAGAAGGAGATTTCAGCTCAATAGAAGGATGGATTTTCTAAGAATGAGAACTGTCCAAGAAGGGAACAGGTTGCGTTGGGAGGTGGTGAGTTCTCTGTCACCCTCTCCTTAGCCTCCCTTTCTCTCTCCCTTCTTTTACCTTCTACTTCTCCTCCCTTCAAACCACCCCCCTTCTACTCCCACTTTCCTTCTCCCCCCCACCCCCCCAAGGCCGGAGCTTTGTTAGTTACTGTGGCTCCCCAGTAAATTCATTTGGAGTCCTCCAGGGTTTTAAATCTCTCATTTGGCCAACAACGAGGTCTGAAAAGATTGCAGTTCATTTCGACCCGGAGTGGATGGAAGGCTCATTTACTGGCTGCAGGCAACTCAATCAGGCCTGCGCTGATGACGGAGTGACTTGTTCAGACCGCCAGTCAATATGTGTCGCCCATGATAGAATGTCAGCATCCCACAGCCGCTCCTGTCTCCCACGGCCGGCCCTTTTTTCATTTGGCCTGATCAATGCTATTAAAAAAGCACCGAGGAGTTCCTTAACTTCTCTGCCACTGCCTTGCCCCAGCTTTAATTCATTAATTTATTGGTCCAGTGTATGGATATATTTAAACACAACTTTCTCAGATTTCCACATGCCTTTGTTCCTAACTACTCCCCTTAACAGAGCCAGAACGATCCCCCATATCATAGGGACATTTTGTGGCATAATTGGATCAGCAACAGAGTACACAACAAGGAGCATCATCCAACTAGAAGCCAGAAAATGTGGTTTCAGACTCCTGGTCTGTTATAAGGAACCATGCAACCTTGGCTAAGTCATTTCTCCTCTCAGCCTCAGTTTCCTCTGCTGCAATTTGTATTGGATTGGATGACTTTTAAGGTTCCTTCCTGCTCTAAGATCCTTCCAATTCTAGCATTTCTGTGTTCCAATATTTTGTCCTTAGTCCCTTCTATCTGTTACAATCCATATTGTATGTAACATTCTGTGGTATTTTATCAGTCTGTGTGCTTATCCAAGGAAACATGGGTGCTTCCCCTGTGCAGTGCTGAGCCTAAGAGGATGGGGGTAGGGTGGGATGGGGTTAGGTTTGGGAGAAAGAGTGACAGAAAGCAGGGCATTGCTAGCACTTCCCAAACCTGGTTGGGCATTCCCCTCTTTCAAACCTTGTGTGTGTGTGTGTGTGTGTGTGTGTGTGTGTGTGTGTGTGTTATTAGGACAAAATCAACAATTGGAACAGTTTCTCTCTCCCCACAGTTGATGACTTCTGGGGGTGAGGAAGAGTAGAATTGATAAAGGTGGAGAAGATGACTTCAAGAAAAACTATTGAGGAGGTTGGTGCTGGTGTAAATTTTAGAGGATCAAACAAATAAGAATGAGTTTATGTTAAAGCAGGGAGGAATATGGGTTGACTTAAAGAACTGCCTGACCATAAGAAGCATAAAGTAATAGGACTGATTGGGAGAGGTGGAGGTTTTGTGAGAGATAGTTAGGGTTAGAAAATCTCCTTCCCAACCTGTCAGAAACATCAGGATAGTTATAATAACAATGGCTCCTCAGCTTGTGGTGCTCTAAGGTTTACAAATCACTGCCCTTACATTACCTTATGACGGAGGTGATGGGAGGGGTTCCATATCTACTTCACAGACTCAATACACTTACCCCACCTCCCTGCCTTTGCTTGCATTCCACTCTATACCTGCAACGACCTTCCTCCCCCTCCTCCCTATTGAATTCTTACCCACCCTTGAAAGTCACACTTAAATGTCACCTTCTCCAGGAAGCCTCCCTGATCCATCACCCAGTCAGTAATGACCTTTTCCCCCTTGGACCTCAAATTGTACTTTTTCTTTAACTCACTGGTGAACTTATCCATTATTATTGCACACCCCAGCTATCTTAGTGAAGTCCTACTTCATGTCATTGTGCAAAAATGAATCTTGTGGAAACTCTTTTAAAAATAACTTTTAAAAATAACTTGTATTGATGTCTTATTGTGTACCCTAGCACTTTTGGACCTTATAATAATGATACTAAAAACAAAAACAACCAATACAGTTATCTTTTCTGATAATGTACTCAACATTCCATCCCCATAGTTTCCCATCTCTGTATCAGAGCAGAGACCTGTGCTTCATTAACTGTTATCCCTACCTAAGACAGGTCATTGTAAGTACTCAGTAATTAAAATCATTTCCTTTTGGGTTTTTTTTCCTACTTTCATTTTTGTAATCACTATGTATATCAGTCTCCTAATTCTGCTTCCTTTATTCTGTATCAATTCATACAAATCCAGCCATTTTTTCTTCAGAACTTATTTTTTTTACTGTACAGTAATATTTTATTTAATCCATAAGCCACACTGGGTAAAGCTACCCCAATCAAGGGACATCCATTTTGCTTCCTTTTTTGCTGCTATAAACAAAAAATGTTGCTCTGAATGTCTTGCCGTCTCCTCCCTACCTCTCACCGCCATCTTTGACCTGCTTACATTATATTTCTAGCCATGGCATCTTTGGGTGAAAGAGTATGAACAGTTTAGACATTTTTCTCGACTAATTCCAAATTATTTTCCACAATAGTGGGGCCAACCTCACAGCCCCACTTGCAGAGTACTAACGACTCTGTGTTCCCACAGTTCTTCCAACATTGAATATTTACATTTTCTGATAATTTGCTGTGAGTGAGGTAAAATCTCAGAGATTTTTATTTTCATTTCTTTCATTAATAGTGAGGTGGAACATTTTTCATATGGACACTGAGAGTTTGCAATTCTCTTGAAAGCGATTCATTTCCTTTGACCACTAATCTACTAGAGATCACCTTGAGGGATCCTGGGTCCTTAAAGGTGCTGCAAACGGAGTGCCAAGTCTGGCCTATCACCCTAAAAAGTCTTTTCATGTAGGCACAGTGATGGACCATGTGCCTGATGTCTGAGGATCAGTCTAGCTAAACCTTCAGAGGCTCATAACCAGGGAATGAATTTTTTGGCCAGAACAACTCTCAAAAACCATCTGCTAAGTTCTAGGAAGGTTCCTGCTTATGTAAGTAGGATTACCTACACTAATGAAATCACAGATCCTTGAAGCATTATAGTAATTATCTAAGTTTCTGTCTAGAGGCAGCTAGTTGTGTAAGGGGTAGTGTTGGACCTGGAGTCAGGGAGACCTGAGTTCAAATCCAGCCTAAAATACTTCCTCACTGAGTGGCCCTGGGCAAGTCCCCTTAATTTCTATCTGCCTCAGTTTTCTTAGCTGTAAAATGGGGATATTAATAACACTTAATTCCCAGAGCTGTTGTGAGAATTGAATAAGGTAATATTTGTAAAGTGCTTAATACAGTGTCTATACATAGTAGGTGCTGTATCTATGCCTGTTTCCTTCCTTCCACCAGAGTATGATCTACATGAGAGTAGAGATCATATCTCATCTAAATTTTATATCTCTTCCAGCATCTGGCACAATACTCTGCTTAATAAATGTCCTTTTGCTTTTGGAGCCTAAGAAGAGGTCAGAATTTCCATATTATGAATTTATCATGGATGCCCAGGAACTCTAAGCCATCCTATGGCACTGAACCATTTTGGGACTAAGCCAAAGAGATAATCCTGCTAGCATTGCATCTCATCATTGTCCCTCGGGTTTTCTAATTCAGGGCCTTTGGTCTTTGAGGTCTAGTCTGGATGTGACACATCACAATACCCCTTCTTCTGCCTCTAACCATCAAGAAGCCTTGGTTCTAGTCCCAGCTCTGCTAACTCATCCTTGGAGTTTTGGCCACACTCTCTTTGGGCCTTCATTTCCTCATTTGTGTAACAAGGAACTTGGACTCGATGAGCTCTTTCAGTCTTTTTAGGTCTAACATTCTATATTACTGATCTCTTCTGACTCTAAAAGTCTATATATCCTTGCTTTCTGTTTTTAAGGTCCTGCCTAGCTCTAACATTCTGTGGTCTAACATTCAGTGCCTTCCAGCTCCAACTTTCCATGTTCTGTTTTCTAAAGGTCCCTTACAGTTATAATGTTTAATTTTTCTAGAATATGAGTGGAGGAAGAGAGCTTCTCTTTAGAATTGGGAGATTCCAGAAGATGGAGAGGTAATGTATTTAGATTTCAGGTTCAACGGGAGCAGTTGTTTGGCCAACCAGAGCAGCCTTTGTCTGCTATCAGGTGCTGTGCTAAGTAAACACAGGAGACTGATTAAGACAAAAACCAATCCCTGTTCTCAAGGAGCTCACAGTTTAATGGGGGAGAAAACATGCAAACACTTATTTACAAACAAGATATAAACAGGATAAATTGGAGGTGGCTTCAAAGATTATGGAGGCCTGGGAAAGACTTCTTGTAGCAGGTGGGACTTTGCCTGAGACTCTGAGGAAGGGAAGTTGAGGCAGAGATGAGTGCACCAGGCACAGGACCAGCAGGGGAAAGCTCCCAGAGTCCAGAGGCAGAGCACGGCTTGTGAGGAATATGGAGGAAGCCAACTTCACTGTAGTTGTAGACCTGGGGCGGGGGGGAGGTGTAAGAAGACTGGTAAGATGGGAGGGTGCCTACCAGGTTATGAAGGGCTTTGAAAACCAACCAGAGCATTATTTGATCCTGAAGGCAATAGGGAGGCACTAGAGTTTGTTTAGTATGAAGGGTGACATGGTCAGACTTGCATTTAGGAAGATTAGTCTGAGGGATCAGGGCAGCATGAGTTGGTGGAGGGAGAGACTGGAGGCAGGCAGACAAGCAGCAGGCTATTGAAAAAATTTTGTCATTTTGTTATGATGAGGGCTAACACCATGGTGATGTTAAAGGACAGGAGAGGCCCCTAGAGTTGGAAAATGGGGCTGTTGCTACCCAGAAAATGGCTTTGAAATCATGTTTCCCCTATCTCCCTCACCCTACCCCACCTCCAAAAAAAAAAAAACAAAACCCATTATGACAACAGCATAAGTATAGGGAGATGTCCTACCCAGGGGAAAATGGATCTTTATAATTATGTTATTGAAAAGCTGTTCTCTCCCATTGTATTTAAGGTGATTTTTATTATGATGTTGAGATGAGTTTCTTAAAGAAGAAACTCACGTTTTATTGTGTGGAGCCTTGGGCCAGTTTGATAGCCTATTTGAAGAAGAAGGATGCTTTATGGGACCCTATAAAAGCTGATGACCCCACTCACATGTGTTTAATGAAATAAGGAGGAGCCTTGGTTATGTTATCAATAACCTTCAGCTCCATCTGCGCCCTGGCCCGACTCCAGCTGGGACCCTTGAGGCTCTGAGGATGTCAGGGGAGAAGGAATATGAAGGGAAGGAGCTGTGGGCCCTTTAAACCCTTCCCTGCGCAAAGAAAGGAGGGCCTAAAGGAAGACTAGACTTCATTGTAGCACCTTGGACAAATCACTTCCTTTTTCCAGGCTTTGGTTTCTTGCTCTATCAACTCGATTTCTAAGATTACTTCTCTCTGTGCCTATGACTCAGAAATCCACTTTGCCCTAATTCCTGTTTTCACAACTGAGGAGGATGGGTGTCTATCTGTGGAGAACCAAACAAGGTGGGGACAGGAGCTGACTTAAATTAATTAGAGCAGAAGCATATTCAGTGGGGTGGGACACAAGCAAGAACGTCCTGACCATCAGGGACGCCTCAAACCCAGAACCAGGCAAAGAGGTAATGGGCTCTTTATTCCTGGGACTCCTCAGAGGGAGAGTGCTTTGTCTCCTAGGGAGTATTTAATGAGTGGGGGTGGGACCATTGGACCTCTTGAGGTCCTTCCAGTTGTAGAATAATTTTGTTCTGTGCTAAGCACTTTTAGACGTCTTATTTGGTCCTCACAACAACTCTGGGAGGCAAGTGATGTTATTATCCCCATCTTATAGTTAAGGGAACGAAGTAGACAGCAGTTAAGTGACTTCACTCCTCGTGTATCATGACTCAGATTTGAGCTCAGGTCTTGGTGACTTCAGACCCAATCTTCTATTCATTGGGACTCCTCATTGTCTCTAATTCAATAAGCATTTATTATGAGACTATTAACACTGGAAAGACATAGACAAAAGCATTCTATTGGGGGAAATACCATGTATACAAATGAAAAAGGGGAAAGGGAAGAGAACAAACATTTATATGGCACCTACTATTTTTATAAACATTAGAAACATTATATCAGGTAGGTACTATTATGACCCCCATTTTACAGATGAGAAAATGGAAGCAAACAGAGGATAAATGACTTTCCCAGGACCACACAGCTAGGAGCACAGGTTTTCTGCTTCCAGGACCAGCTCCCTCTGTACAAAGTCCATGTCACATGAATACAAAGTGATTTGGGGGAATCAGGACAGACCTTGGAGGTGGGAGGGAGGGATTCTCAGAGGCCAAGGTGAAGAGAATGTGTGCTCCAGGCAGGGGGGATAGTCTGCAAAGTCAGGGAGATGAGAAATGGAAAGACGTGTGTAGTGAATAGCAAGTAGGTCCTTGTGTCTGGAATGTAAAGGGCAATAATGTGAAATCAGATTGGAGAGTAAGTTTTGAGCCAGATTGTGAAGAGTTTTATGCAAAAAAAAGAGAGAACTTTGCATTTCATCTTAATAACAATGAACATTTACATAGCCCTTACCATTATGTGCCAGGCACTGTTCTAAATACTTTACAAATATGACCTCATTTGATCTTCAAAACAACCCTGGGAGGTAAACGCTTTTATTATCCCCATTTTACAGATGAGGAAACTGAGGACTTATTGAAGTCTCTTTTGCAGGGGAATGATATGGTTAGACCTGTGCTTTAGACATGGTTATTAAGGATTAGAAAGGGAAGGCACTGAAAGCAAGGAAATCAGTTAGGAAGGGTGTGGTCAATCCCTAAAGCCTGACAGATGAACAGGTACAGAGACTGATGGATGAAAGATGGTGGTCCAGTGGGTTGGCATCCTGAACCATGGTTTGGAAAATATCAGTTGTTACAGTATAGGGGAATATAAGATGCCCTTGGGATGGCGATTTGGAAGGTTAACTAGGGTCTGTTCCACTTTCCAAATTGGCATAGCAACTTATCTGTAGGTGCCCTCGTATGCCCTCTACCAAAAGGCCCAACAAGTGTTTTAGACAGAGAAGTTAGATAGTTCCAGCTTCTCTACAAGGTCCAGCCTGGGTGTACCATCATCTTTGGCTCAAGTGTTCTGGGGCAGATGGGTGTGTGTGTGTGTGTGTGTGTGTGTGTGTGTGTGTGTGTGTGTGTGTGTGTGTGTGTGTGTATGACAGAACAAAAGTTACAACTATGGCTTCCTCTTCTCCTTTGCAGGTCCCATCTTCCTGTGATGCTCTGAGTGTGGGAGGCATATGCGTGGCCATGGACACGTGACTGGTGTGTTTGTCCCAACTGAGTGATGGCCGCCCGGCTGGCTGCCTCTCTGTGTGAGGGTAGAGCCGCTCCCAGCTAATGTCACTCATTATTCTTTATGACATAAATAGTGTTACTGCTCTGATATATTAGAGGATAATGAGCCATTATGATCTAAGCGCTAGTTAGTGAGACACATTGTTTGCTAGTAACCTGTTTTTTTGATGAGTAAGTTGATGAACTCTATGACTGTTGGTAGGAATGGAGGAGACTGTCCAGAACTTCCAGGGACAGAAGTCCTGAGCAGGGCACCTAGCACAATGGTACTTGTGGAAAGGATGTTGGATTAGGCCTCCAAAGACTCCAACCTTGGTCATTTCCCTTACTACCTGCATGACCTTGGGGCAAGTCACTTAACTTATGTTGGTCTGATTTTCCTCCTCTGTGAAATACAGGTCAAAATCATTAGAGTTCACACCAGAAGGGATCTTAGAGATCTAGTTTTCATTTTACAGATTGAATTTGATCAAGGGATCTTAACTTGGGGGTCCATGGACAGATTTCAATAGCTCCATGCACTTTAATGTGAAAAAAATGTTTTTATTTCAATGTAATTGATTTCTTTTATGATCCTATGTGTTTTATTTTATAGATGTAAAGATTTCTGAAAAGAAGTCCATAGGTTTCACCAGACTACCAAAGGGTCTATGACATTAAAGACAGGTTAAGAAACCCCAGATTATATACTTCCTGAGGTTCTATTCAGCTCTGACATTCTAGGATTCTATGACTATTGTGTTACCTTGAGCTCCAGTTCCTGAGATCTCATGTTTCTACTTTTAAGACCATAATTCAAATTCAGGGAAAGGCATGTCCAAAACCTAGAAAAGGCTTCAGGAGAGGGGGTCTGAGTAATGTATTTGAGGCTTTTTTCTAAAGTACCTGAATATCCATGAAGATCAGCCTGACAGCAGGGAAGCTAAGCCGTGGTATTTTTTTTTCTTTTTTTTTTCGTGGTATTTTTTAAAGACAAAAAGAAGAGGGAAGAAAAGAAAAAAAGAAGAGGAAAAGGCCCACTAAAAACCTATCAATACATAAAAAAATGAAAATATGTGCAATGTGCCACATTTGGGGATCTCCCACCTCTGAGAGGGAGTAGAGCAGTGGTTCTCAACCTTCCTAATGCTATGACCCTTCAATACAGTTCCTCATGTTGGGGTGACCCCCAACCATAAAATGATTTTTGCTGCTACTTCATAACTGTAATTTTACTACTGTTATGAATTGTAATGTAAATATCTGCCATGCAGAATGTATTTAAATTGAGCATAACCCACAGGTTGAGAACTGCTGGAGTAGAAGTTGTTTTATATTTCTTCTTTGGTACCATACTTAGTCTTTATATTTTTTTTCAACATTTACTTTGGATTGTTCTATGGTTGTTTTTTCCCATTTACATTGCTGTAGTTACTGTAAATATTGTTTTCTTGGCTCTGTTTATTTCACTCTGCATCAGTTCATATAGATCTTTCCATGCTTATCCATATTCATTTTATTTATGTCTTGTCTTTTTTTAAAACAGTACAGTAATGTTCTATCACATTCATGTGCCATGGTTTATTTAGCCATTCCCTGATAGAAGGACATCTACTTTATTTTCAGTTCTTTGCTGCCTTAAAAAATGCTGCTGTAATTATTTTGGTATATGTGGGAACTTTGTTCTTCTCAATGGTCTCCTTGGAGTATGAGCCTAGTAATGGAATCTCTGGACCAAAGGGGATGGGCATTTTAGTCACTTTATTTACATAATTGTAAATTGCTTTCCAAAATAGTTGTGCTGATTCATAGCTCCACCAAAAATGCTCTAGTGTGCCTATCTTTTCTTAGTACCTTCCCTCTGAGAATATCTTCAATTTATTCTGTATATATGTTGCTTGTACACAATTGTTTGCAACTTACCTTCCCCATTAAACTATGTCCTCCTTAAAAGTCAGGATTTTTTTTTCATTCTTCTTTGTATCTCTAGTGCTCAGCACAATGTCTGGCATATAGTAGGTACTCAGGTGGTTCAGTGAAGAGAACACCAGTTCTGGAGTCAAGAGGACCTGAGTTCAGATCTGACCTCAGATACCTGCCAGCCTGTGCATGCCACTTGACCCTGTTAGCCTCAGTTTTCTCATCTGTAAAATGAGCTGGAGAAGAAAATGGCAAACCACACCAGTATTTTTGCCAAGAAACCCCGAAATGGAACATGCCTGGAATGACGGAACAACAACAGTGAATACTTGTTGATTTATGTCTTCTCACAGCCTTTCCAGCTGTTGACTGTTCCCATCTTTTGTTATCTTTGCTAGTCTGCAAGTGTGGGGTGAAACCTCAGAGTTGTTTTGATTTACATTTTGCTTTTCATGAAAGATTTTGAACATTCCTTCATATCACTGTTAATAAGTTACATTTATTCTTTTGAGAACTATTTGTTCATACCTTCTGACCACTTATCTATTTGGAAAGGGCTTTAGGACTTTTTCATATGTAACTACACCCACAGATACCCATGCTCACATACTCTTTATATGTGTATGTATGTGTATGTATACATACATACACACGTACGTGTGTGTACATCTGTTACTTATCAATATAGCTTGGATACCAAATATTTATTTGAACAGTTTGATATAAGGTTTCAATAGACTTTTCTGGGGGGGAATGATATCTATAATACCTCTTTTGACTCAAGTCACATCTAACTTCCTGGGAACTTCTAAAGATCAACTCAACTCAGTTCTGTGATAATAAACTAGGCAGGAAACACACAAAAGTTTAGTAAAATATTCAATTAGGACAGAATTGTAAGGCAAAACAATAGAAAATATGTCTCAAAGCTCCTTTCTGAGGGAGTGGAGCCTCATCTCTGATTTTTACCATGGTAGCCAGCTTCTATAAGACTTGTATGGGGTCTTATGGGAATAAGTATTATATATACATATATGTATATATGTATATATATGAATAATAAATAGGGCAAAGGAAACAACTCAGTTGCTGATACAGCTGAACCAAAGGTTGACCAGCTTTGTCTACCCATTGTCTGGTTCGACATTTGAAATTTTTTATTGACTTTACTATCTCTTGCTAGTCCATAGATTGACTCTCTTAACTCCTTTAGCTCTTAGAAACATGATGACTTATTGAATGCTACCTTTGCAGTCTCAGATACACCTTTAAAAGACCCCATGTACTGATTTCTCTTCTGCTCTCCAGAGAGCTACTTCTATTATCACCCTATAATGCAACCACCCAGTACTGTAGGCTCACATTCTCTTGGGAAATGGAGTCCTAGAAACTTTTCCCAATAATAACTCAATAATTCTCTGGGCTAAAGAATTCTATGAAATATCCTCAGTTCTTTAATTCCATAGCTCTATAGGAAATGCAGTCCTCTTCCCATTGGAGTGCCTCTACTACATTCTACCCTCATTAAAAAAATGAGCAGTCCTGGCAAATTACACCTGGTACATGTAGCTGTGAATATACATCATATAGTATCCATTAATTTACATAAAGTGTCATCACAGTCAATTATCCCAGATACATATGCCACATGCAGGTACGTAGTACCTAGCATCCAATTAAAGTTGCATTTAATAGAACACTTAAGTTACATGGAGAAAGATAGTACATTACATCATATGGCAGAGTTCTATACAAAACAACAAACATTTAGGTCAGGTGCATAACATATCAGACTTACAGTGGATCATGCATACAGATCACAAAGCATATTTTATCATATCTGGTGGATTCTTAAAAGAAAATACCTTATATGTGCTCCATTTGCGGACACTCCTTGAATGTATATATAGCATCTTCACCCATTGCTCCAGGATTATCAAATACTAACCTAATCACTGGCCAGATCACCCTGGTGACCTACTGTCACATCTTCACTTCTATTATCTCCCCCATGCCAAGTGGGTCATTATCACAAGGCCCATTGGCTTTCCGTCCTCATTCTGGGACTATTGGCCCAGAAAGCTCAGGCTCCGTAGTATCAATAACTTCAGTGAGTCAGCCAATATAGATAACATTTCTTAACAAGTGGAAAATTAGACAGGAAAGGAATAGTTTCTCAACTCTTCTCTTCTGTCTGGCACAAGGTACTCCTTAGTCTTGGCAGAGGCTTCTTATCCCACTATGCAGCTTTTTATTTCTTCCTTTAGGGACCATCATCTGACACTAATGGTCTACATGCAAATAGTGTTTTGACCCATCTTAGCCCACCTCCATGACTTTCGACGAATCCTATACTTCTCTTCATAATGGAGACCAATTAACTACTCTATGGGCATGAGATGGTTGTGATATAGCAACATTTACATGGCTCTCACCATTCTCCAGGGCTATTTTATATAGAGATTGATAATCCAGTCTCCTTCTGGGGTGACTCTTCACCAGTCTGTTACCTTGTGTTTTTACCTTGATATCAATACTTTTTAAGGAGGACTCTATCATCTCCCTGAAGTTCTTGATAGTGAACTTGTGCACCATACCATTGCTTATTTCCTCTAACTTGAAGTTGTAGAAGGTGGTAGATCCTCTTCAGCTGATTTCTCCTCAGTTGAGTGACACACCAGTTTTGAGTCTTCACATCTTCATTTTCTGGTGCTGGAAAACATAGCTCAATAGGTAGCCTTGAATTTTTGTCCAAATGTCAAGAAGAGTAAAGCCTGTGGTACCATATGAATACATTAGAAAGGTATGTTGATGCAACTGAGCCTTTTTGTTTCCTTTCTAGTCTTCAGTATGTGCAGAATTTGAAAAAAAAAGTGAACTCTTGATCTTCATCCAATCTTGTCAAATCAATTCTTTTGTTTTCTATGTGGTTCTATCCAAGGGTTACATTGCCATCTGAGCTCAGCATTTATCATCCATCTCCCAGCCTAACTTTGCTATTTTCCTCTCCCTCCAGTTTCTTTTTTTTTTAATTTTAATTTATTTTCTTGGTTACATTATTCATTTCCACAAGGTTCTGAGTTACAGATTTTCTCCCCTTTTTGCCCCTACCCCCCAGCCCAGAACATTGATCCCACTGTAAGGCCCCTCCCA
>CM053595.1:78236568-78323446 GCA_028646575.1 Pseudocheirus occidentalis | reverse complement strand
GATGGACTTCATAATTACCTGGAGAGGCTTATACAAATTGATGCTAAGTGAGAAGAGCAGAACCAGGAAAAATTTGTACACAGTCACAGAGACATCATATGTATGAGGACCAGCATTGATAAACTGGACTCTTCTCAGCAACGCACAGTTAAAAGACAACTCTACAAGTCTCAGGATGGAAGGAGATGTCTACATCCAGAGAAAGATCTTGAAAGACCAGAGTTTAAATGGAGACTGAAGCAATACATGCTATTGTTCTTTTCTATGTTTGATTTTGTTTCTTTTTTCCCATTGTTCAGTCCATTGGTTACAACGCTTCTATACAACCAGACTATTGTACAATGTGAAAGAGTCTGCAGATCCTATACGTGATTGTACGCCACCATGGGGTGGGGAGTGGGAGGAAGGAAGGGGAAAAATCTGAAACTCAAGTGATTCTGGAACTGAATCTTGTAAACTAAAAATAAACAAACAAGTCAATAAAAATAAAACTTTAAAAATAAATTTTAAAAAATTATTATAACAAAAGAGTCATTACTATCATGCTTTAAGATTTACACATTTGCCTGAGATACAGTGGAAAGAATGTTGGATCTAGAGGCAGAGAATTAGGTTAAAATCCCAGCTGTCTGGATGACTGTAATTTGCCCTTTCTGGGCAACACCGGAGCTCAACTGTTAAATGGGAATAATAACACCTACCTCCACACCGTTGTTGTGAAGATCAAATGAAATAAAACTTTGTTGATTTAAACTTTGCCTATTTAAAGTGCTCCATAAATGTTGACTTAATCATTATTATTACTACTTACTACTGCAGTATGGGTGGCTTTAGGCAAAAGATTGAACCAGGTGACTTCTGAGGTCTCTTCCAGTTCTGATTCTCTGCTCTTATGAATTTACATTTCATTGACACTTCCAGGTTTATAAACATGTTCTTCACAGTAATCTTCTAAGGTAGAGTACAGAGATTATTATGCCCACTTTAATGGTGAGGTGAAGGGTCAGAAAAGTGAGTTGCCCAAGGTCATATGGCCAGTAAGTGTAGGAATAAAAGGAACAACTTGTGTTTCTATATGTGTTCCTAAAGTCTGGACACATAGGAAATCTCATTAACTATGCATATTTTCAAGAAATGAAATGTATGAAATTTTCAACAACATTTTATTTAATTAGCATAAATTTTAGCCATGACAATTTCATATGGAATAAAAGCTTTCATTAGCTATGGGAGACTATTTTTCCATGTTAATGAGATTAATTTAATTTAATTAATTAATGAGATTGCCAATGTGTCTCATGTCTTCCTATGAAATCTCATTTGTGCTAATTAAATAAAATGTTGAAAATTTCATTCATTTCATTTCTTGAAAATATGCATAGTTAATGAGATTTCCTATGTGTCCAGACTTTAGGGACAGTAGTACTTCATCATTCACAAGGTAATTGCCTTGAAATAGTGCAGTAAAGTAGGCAGTAAATGTATTATTATCTCCATTTCATTGATGGGGAAGCCAAGGTTCAAAGAAGGGAGGTAAATGATTTCTCCAATATCACATAGGTAGTGATTGGCTCAAACTGAGTGTAAGAATTATGGAATGTGGAACTGGAAGGGACCCTTGGAGATCGTTTAGACACCCTCCTCTCCCTCCTAATTCTACAAATGAGGAAACTGAGGTTCAAGAGATGAAGTTATTTGCCCAAGGTTTGCAGAAGAGGATCTGGGAATTAAATCCTTGTCAGGTCAAATGACCAGAGTGTTCAGCACTTTTTCTGCTCCACAGTGTCCTCTCCCCTAACTAGAACTATTCTCACTAAGTGCTTTCTTTCCCTCCTGTCAGTTCTCTACCTTGTATCCTTCCATTCAATAATCAATCCATCGATGAGCATATATTAAGCACCTCTGTGTGCCAGGGACTCTGCATCAATCTGGGGATATAAAGATAAAAAAAAAAAAAGAGAGAGCCCCTGTTCTCCATGAGCATTCATTCCATAGAGGAGGCCATAGGTACATATATAAATACACATATATGTAGCTTGTGGCTCTGGGACTCTCTCCCAAATGACATTCAGAGTAGCAGGTTGGATCCCCAAACCACAGCTGGCATCATCTCCCTGTAGAGTTCTAGGGGTAACCCCAAGAAGCTGGGGGAGGGAAGCTTCCAAGACTGTCACTCATGAGCCCCATCTGGTGTGTTCTCCCCAATATCGATTGTTTGTTAATATCTTCCCAATATCATTTAACCAATTAATATCAATTAGCTTTCACAAAAGGACATTCACTGAGAAGGTATAGCAAAAAGGAAAGTACAACCGGCTCTAAAATGACTTTCCTTTACCACCTTAGGTCTGCTAGATGTAGCACAGTCAATACAGAAATTCACTCCCTTCCTTACAGGTCGCAGCTCCTAGGTCAGTCTGATGATGGCTTGGGGCAGGCAGGTCACTCCTTGGGCTGGTTCCTCACCAGTCTCTGTTGCTCAGGCGACAGACTCTGCCATGGACACTAGTTGCTGGACTTCTGGTGGTTCTTCTGATCTTTAACATTTCACAAGGTTGTAACCTGGCTTGTTCTGTCTCTGACACTCACCCAAGATGGAGAATTAAACACAATGGTGATTGAGGGAGGCACTTTGGTGGCCATGTGCAGCCAGGTAGGGAGAGAAGAGAGCCAATCACTATCTTTCCTCCATCCTGAAGGCTCCCAGAGGTTATCACCTTTCTCAATGCCAGGGTGGGAAAGAGAGAGTTTGTCTAGCCACGCCTTTTGTATGCATTTAGTTCCATTTATCAGAAAAGGAATAGGCTTTTTCTCACTACTCAAGGTCAACAGAAAAGAGAGAAAACCTGTGCCCCTCAGGAGCAGAGAGAGAAAGAGTCCCTTCACCACACATTTCCAAAAGCAGGCTCACCAAGGCATCACTGGATGGATAATAGAAAGAATACATTGCACATGCTCTAAGGACTACAAGCTCTCACTGACCTGTCCCATCCCTCATTACATTTACAAAATATATATCTATCCCCAATTGATCAATGGTCAAGGAATATGAACAGTTTTCAGAGGAAGAAATCAAAACTATCAATTTTGTTCAGGCATTTTTCAGTTGTGTCCCACTCTTTGTGAACCTATTTGGGGGTTTTTGGCAAAGATAATGGAGTGGTTTCCCATTTCCTTTTCCAGTTCAGTCTAAGATGAGTAAAGTGAGACAAATAGGGTTAAGTGACTTGCCCAGGGTTACACAGCTAGTAAGTGCCTGAGGCCAGATTTGAACTCAGAAAGATGGGTATTTCTGTCTTCAGGCCTGGCATTCATCCATTCTCTCCACTGTGCCACCCAGCTGACCAAAAGCTATACTCATATGGAAAAAAAAATGTCCTAAATCACTAATAATTAGAGAAATGCACATTAAAACAACTTTGAAGTAGCACCTCACACCTATCAGATTGTTTAAGAGAAAAAGAAAATCACAGATGCTGGAAGGGATGAAGGAAAAAGGGCACATTAATATCCTGTTGGTGAAGCTGTGAACTAGTCCAACCAACTAGTCCTTCCGGAAAGCAATTCGAAACCATTCCCTAAAAGCTAAGAAACAGTGCACACTTTTTTGACCCAGAAATATTGCTATTGGATCTATACTCCAAAGAGATAAAAAGAGAAGGATTCCTATATTTAAAAATATTTATAACTGCTCTTTTTATGGAGGCAAAGAACTGGAAACTGAAGGGATACCCATCAACAGGAAAATGACTGAACAAGTTATGACATGCAAATGTCACGGAATAGTATTGTAGTTTAAGAAATGATGAAGAGGATGGTTTCAGAAAAACCTGGAAAGACTCATCTGAACTGATGCAAAGTGAAGTTAGCAGAACCCAGAGAATAATTTAACAGTAACAGCAGTATTGTAAATATAATCAGTTAGGAAAGACTTCATAGCCCTGATCATTGTATTCAATGATCCATCACACTTCCAAAAGCCTCAAGATAAAAAGTGCTATCCACCTCCAGATAGAGAACTGATGGGCTCCAAGTGCAGATTAAAGCATATTTTGTTCTCTTTCTCTTTCTTTCTTTTTTTTGGGGGGGAGGGAGAAATATAGTTAATGTGGAAATATATTTTGCATGATTTCTTATGTGTAAAAAGTATATACTCTTTGCCTTCTCAATGGGTGGAAAGGGGTAGAAAAAAAGGAGAAATTTTGGAACTGAAAATAAAATAAAAAATTTTAAACTATATGTATATATGTATATATATATATATTTAATACATATATATACACACACACATAAATAGATCCCCAAACAAAATAACTTTGTGCTAGTAGTTTTAGGAATCAAGAAAGGTTTCATGTAGAAAGAGTTGCTAGAACTGAGTTTTGAAGGAAATTAAGGATTCAAAAAATTAGGGATTCTCTCAGTTTCAATTTGCTCTTTCTAATTAGGGATTCTGAATTAGGGATTCTAATTAGGATTTCTAAAAAAAAAATTTTGGGATTCATCTAAAGATGAGGAGGGAATGAAGTTGAAGCATGGCAGACAGCCTAGACAAAGTCAGTGTAATAAGAGATGTATGATGGATAGGAAGAAAGCCAGTTTGACCATACCATAGAGTGTATAAAGGGTTTTAATGGAATGGAAAATCATCTATTATTACCAAGCACTGTGCTAAGTACTGGAAATACAAGTAGAAATATGAGAGAGTCCCTCCTCCCAAGGAGCTCCTTTTGATTGGAGGTTTCTTGTTTTTATTCAATTCATAGTAGATGGAAAGGTCAGGCAGTACTTACGGTACTGAAGGGACAGTAGCAGGCCAAGTAGAGGTTTGGTGTCAGCTTCCAGCAGACAGTGGACAACTGGACAACGGGACACTAAGGGTTGAGTGAGGAAAGGAAAGGGTCCATAGCGCCTCTCAGTGGCGGCGGACAGTGCTGGTCCATCTCCAGTTCTATTGGTGAGAGCACAAGGCTTTTCTGCATGGTCCGTGGGGCCAGTAGTGATGATATACAGTAAAGCTGGAAAGGCAGGTTAGAGATCATTTGTAAAGCACTTTAAATGCCAAAACAGTTTGTATTTGATCCTTAACATAACAGGTAACTCAGGCTTTCCTCAGTGTCTTTTACCCACCACCTTTCTCCACAATCAATAATTCTAGTCCCTGTTAGCACATACAAGTAAATTATTCAGCTGGTGTAAATTCAGACCTCCCAAAAGAGATATTTCATTTACTTTCCAAACCTTAAAGTGCTCTGGCAACGTGAGCAGTTGCTAATCTATCTCAGAGGAGACAGAGCAGTAACCCCCAAAGAGTTTGGAGTCGGAATTAGAAGACTTTGTTTCCAATTCTGGCTCTGATGTTTACCCCATTTGAAGCTGAACACATCATTTGCCTCCTTCAGACCTCCCTTGGGACAATAAGCTTGTACCATTCAGAGTTGTTGTGAGGCTCAAATGAAGGAGGGAGGATTGTGGACACTAGTGATGAATTTGGAATCAGAAAGCTGTGTGACCCTGAGCTAGTCACTGAACGTCTATCAGTCTCAATTTGCCCTCTGTAAATCAGGAATAACAATCCCACTTATGTCACCAGATTGGTATAAGAAATAAATTATATAATATATGTAAAATGACTTGCAAATCTTGAAGTATTATATAAATATAGATTATTATTATTGCTTATTATTAACCCATAGAACATAAGTTCCTTATGGACATCCCTAAAATGTGCTTTGGACATAATAGCTGCTGAAAAAATTTTTGCTGAAATATGTCCAAGAAACATTAATTGAAAAGCTCTTTTAAAATACCAGATATTGTTAAAGGCCCCACCAACTCTAAAATTCTATGATCCCAACAATTTTTGGTTATTTCAGTATGGTGTATGATCCTCAAGGGAAAGGATAGTGTTGATTTTATTTTTGTATCCCCAGCACGTAGCTCAGCACCCAGGACACACTAGGTGCTTTAAAAAATGCTTATTGGTTGATTAGAATCATAGAATTTTCAAGTTGCAAGGGACTTAAGACAGCAATTATTCAGTTGGTAACATGATGTCATGAAAAGAACACTGGGGGAGGGGGCAGTGGCTAGGTGGTGCAATGAATGGAACACCAGTCCTGGAGTTAAGAAGAGCTGAGTTCAAATCCAGCCTCAGACACTCAACACGTAATAGCCATGTGACCATGGGCAAGTCACTTAACTCCAATTCTCTTGCCTTCCCCCCTCAAAAAAGAAAAGAGCACTGGGATTTGGGAGTCAGGAGACTTGGGTTCAACTCTAACTGTAAGACCCTCTGAATTTCAGCTTTCTCATCTCTTAACAGAAGGGATAATTATGTTTGTGTCACCTATATCACTGGAAGCAACGTGGAGCTTTAAAGTGTTAGAATGGGAAGGCTTTAGAAACAGAAGTGGATAGAACTAGATATCAAGATATATATATTAATATATACAGTTATATACATATCAAGCTAACCAACAGGAAGTGGTTACCAGGCTGGGTTGTCACAGAAATCACCCCAAGGAGGTTTTACTGATATAGTTAATATGTAAGCTTGCATCCTCAGTCCAGCATTTACTATCTGCACAAACTTTTAAAAAGTGACAACCCAGAAAAAGAAAATGATAAATATTGGAGGGGATATGGGAAAATTAGGACACCAATGCACTGTCAGTGAAGTTGTGAACTGATCCAACCATTATATAGAGTAATTTGGAACTAAGCCCAAAGGGCCATAAAACCATGCATACCCTTTGATTCAGCAATACTGCCACTAGGTCCATAATCCAAAGAGTTTTCTTTTTAAAGGGAGGGGGAGCAGGGGAAAGGCGTTATTTGTACAAAAATATTTATAGCAGCTCTTTTTGTGGTGGCAAAGAATTGGAAATTGAAGGGATAACCATCAATTAAGTAAATGGCTGAACAAGTTGCAGTATGGGACTGTGATGGAATACTATTGTGCTATAGGAAATGATGAACAGGCAGACTTCAGAAAAACCTGGAAAGATTTATATGAACTGATGATGATTGAAGTGAATAGAACTAGGAGAACATTATACACAGTAACAGCTATAGTATGCAATGACTGACTCTGATAGACTTAGACCTTCTCAGCAATGAAAGGCTAAAACACTTCCAAAGGACTCATGATGAAAAATGCCATCCACATCCAGAGAAAGAACTATGGAGTCTGAATGCAGAGTGAAGCAGACTATTTTCTTTTTTTTTGTTTTGTTTTTTCTTTCTGATGGTTTCTTCCATTCATTATAATTCTTGTATACTTCCATTCATTATAATTCTTGTATACAACATGACTAATGTGAAAATATATTTAATAGGAATGTATATGTAAAACTTACATTAGATTGCCGGCTGTCTTGGGGAGAGAGGGGAGGAAATTTCAAACTTACGGAAGCAAATGTTGAAAACTAAAAATAAATAAATTAAATTTTAAAAAAGAAAGAAAGAAATGACAAACAGGATGCTTTCAGAAAATCCTGAAAGACTTACACAAACTGATGCAAAGTGAAGTGAACAGAACCAGAACATTGTACACAGTAACAACAATACTATACAATGATCAACTGTGAGTGCCTTAGCTAGTCTTAGTAATTCAGTGATCCAAGACAATTCCAAAGGACTCCAAAGAAAGAATTCATGGAGTTTGAATGCAGATGGAAGCATATTAATTTACACTTTAGTTTTTTATGTTTTTTTGCGGGGGAGTCTGTGTTGTCTATTACATGATAACTAATACGGAAATACGTTTTGCACGATTGCACATGTATAACCTATATCAAATTGCTTACTTTCTCAGGGAGAAGAAAGGGAATGGAGAGAGGAAGAGAATTTGGAACTCAAAATTTAAAAAAATACTAAAATTTGGTTTTATATGCAATAGGGAAAAAAAGAAAACATGTTAAAAAATAAAAGTCACCTAACCTCTCTGGGCCTCAGTTTCTTCATTTGTAAAATGAGGATAATTTACACTTTACTACGTCCATCATAGGGCTATTGTAAGAAAAGTACTTTGTAAACCTTAAAGGGCTGCAGACTTTACAGAAGCTATTACTATTCTTTTTTAGCAAAGAAACACCTACACAGCCACTTGCAGTTCAGCCTTTCTTTTCTGTAGAGATGACCAAAGGGTGGAGGTGTGTGTATGTGTGTGTGTCTGTGTGTGTCTGTGTGAGTATATGTGTCTGTGTGTGTATCTGTGTCTGTGGGTGTGTCTGTGTGTCTCTGTATCTGTGTCTATGTGTGTGTCTGTGTGTATCTGTGTGTGTGTTTATCTGGAGCTCAGATCACAGTAAATTATATACCTGGGCAAAGGGTGGGGTTCAGTCTTCAATGGAATTTTCAGGTGAGCTGAATATAACATGGGGCCTGGAGTCAAGAAGACCTGAATTATAACTGGGCCTCAGATACTTATCAGCTGTGTAATCCTGGGCAAGTCCTGTAGCCCTTCCCTCCATCCTTCCCTTCCTCCTAGAGCCCGAGCTTTAGTACAAGGGAAGGAGCACTTGCTCTTTAGCTTAGAGATCCTGGGTTCAAATCCTGCCTCTGACACTCCCTCTGAGATCTTGGGCAGGTTATTTCTCCCTGGGTCTCAGTTTACATGCCTTGTAAAATGAGGGGATTGAACTAGGAGACCTCTGATGTCTCTTTCAGATCTAAATCTCATCATGTGGTAGAACTGAAGGGGAAATGAAGAGAGAATGTCGAGGTAGATTCAAACCCCAGTGCCTGGAAAAGTATATAGATGATATCGTGGAATTTCAGACTTGAAAGGGACTTCTAATACAACCCCACATGAGTAAAAGACCCTTCTACATCCCCAAGTCATCATTCAACCCTTGAAAGACCTCTAACAAAGGGAAACCCATTGCGGCCCAAAGCATCCCCTCCAGTTTTAGGCACCTTTAATTGTTAGGATGTTTTACTTTACAATTATCCCAATTCTGCCTCTCTACATACATGCACCCAGGAGAGCTAATGCACCCAGGAGAGCTAACGCACTATTTCCCTCGAGAGAAGCTGTCAGCACAATGGAACGGGAGCACAGCGGACAGAGCCCTCCTCTCGGAGTGAGGAAGACCAGAATTCGAATCTGTCCTCAGACACTTACTTGCTGTGTAGTCCTGGGCAAATCACTTAACCTTTTGTCTGCCTTAGTTTTCTCAGCCATAAAATGGGCACCTACCTACTGGAGTTGTTCTGAGCATCCAATTAGCTAAGATCTAGGGGGCACTTTACATAGTGAGCAAGCACTTAATAAATACCTTAAAAAATAACTACAACCAGCAAGTTTAAGACCTAATCTCCCAGGTCACAGAAATTTGCTATCAATTCATTTGTATGCAGTATTTGGTATTGCTAATTGGAATAAAAAGATGCTACAAAATGGAGTTTCTTTCTAAATTCAGGGTTCAGCTTGCCGGCTCCTTAGTAGTCCAGCTCCTGGCTGCTGTTTGCAAAACATGCAAGTCCTGGATTCACAACACCCAGGTGAGAGAGACAAGGCAAGTATTATCACAGCCATTTGTCAGGTGATGATTAAGGTTAGGTGAGAAAGGAGGCCGAGAATGGCCTTTTACCTAGCCAAAAAAAAAGTCAGTCCGGAGGGGAAGACCCTTGGGGCTTCTGGCCAAAAGAGAACCAATCAAACCAAGACCCACTGAAGACCTTAGTTTAAAAAGGCCAAGGTCTCCAGCTGCATCCAGGGCCATGTCCTATCTATCATCCGGACTGAAATCCCACAGCTGGACTCAGATGGCTCTGGAGGAGAAAGTGAGGCCGGTGACTTTGCAGGGCCCTTCCTCATTTAAATTCAATTCACTTGCGTGTTGTGGCATCACCTCCCTGTTGTCATGGTCCTCCTCTGGAACAAAGGATGAACAACAAGTGATAACCAGGATCAGACTGGTTAAGCCACTCACCAGCTGTGTGACTGCGATAGTCTTCACTTCCTGAGCTCCAGATTTACCTGTAAAATGAGGGGGGGAGGGGCAAAATGCTATTTGCTTGACGTTCCTCAAGAGGTTACTGGGAGGATCAGTGAGACACATCATGGAGCTAACTTATTTTGTGACCACAAAGCACTATCCACATATAAAGGGTTATTAGCCTTGTTATCCTCACAGCTGCTTCAAATATTAATTCTTCTAAGGAAATAAGAGGGTCTTTCTCTTCTCTAGTCACTGCACATGAATCATAGATTGAGAGACAGAAGCAGCCCCTCCTATAAACTACCACTTTACAGATGAGGAACTGAAGCCTTGGGGAAGTCACTCTGTATATACAATGAGGAGGTTGAACTTGACTTCAAAGATCCCTTCCATCTACCATCCCCAGAATGGAGCTTAGAGCAGAATTGTCGACCTAAAAGGGGCTTTAGGAATCGTCCTCCTTAGTTGAGGAAACTAAGGAGATACAGAGAGCTAGGGACAAGGTCAGGATTTGAACCCAGGTGTGCTGACTCTCCATCCAGCTCTGTTCCTTCTACACCACCTCACAGCCTCTGTGTTGACCGATCCTTCGCAGGCTGAGATCCCAAGATGGGGCTCTCAGACAAGTCTGTGTGAGATCAAAGAGTTCAGAGTCTGAATCTAAGGTCAGGAAAGGTCTTTATTCTTTCTCAAGAGAAAGGACCCTTCCCCCACAGCCCACATGGTGGCAGGGAGAGAGCCACAGGTAAAAGCTGGCCCACAGCTTTTATAGTCTTCTAATGCAGAAACCCAATCCCCAACTGGCCTTCACTCTCATTGGCAGGCAGGCCAACCTAAGTGTGAGAATCTGAGACAAAGGGCCCTGATCTTCTGCTGAGCTGGCTCTGGGGGAGAGTCTCCATTGCTAAGCCCCAGATTGCTTGAAGGTCAGGTGACCTAAACCTGGGCCTAGTGAATACTGAAGCCATTCTAGATTTGATTTTTCAGAATGGGGAAACTTCCCTGCAAAGTATCCCTTACAGCTCTGTGGCTCTTTCAGTCTAAAGACAGGAGGGCGGCAATGGCAGACCGCTCATCTGTGCATTTTTGGCCTATCAGTGTGAAAAGTTCCCTGTGCAGCTGGAGACACACTGTTAGTTTCTACTTCGGTTTAGTTTGCAGTCAGGGAAAGTTTCCATCTCAGTCAGCTAACAGCAATAAGGGTTGGTGCTTTCTCGCTATGATGAAAGTGAGAAGAGAAAAAAAATCAGGAGAGCAGTTAAGCTAACAAGAGGCTACATTATCAGCCTTATTGAGCTACACTGGGGAGACCATAAACAAAGCACTGTCTGGTGATCAGGGAAGGCTACCCAGAGTGTCCCACGAGATCAGTTTCAAAGAAGGAATAGGAATAGAGGGGGTAACTAGGTGGCCCATTGATTAGAGCCCTGGTCCTGGAGTCAGGAGGATCTGAGTCTAAATCCTGTCTCAAACACTTGACACACTTACTAGCTATGTACTTGGACAAGTCACTTAACCCCCATTGCCCTGCCTTCCCCCCTCTAAAAAAAAGAATGAATATAAATTCAACAAGTATGGCTAGACCTCCTCTCTAAGGCTCATTTTACATTCAATAACATTCATTCATTTGTCAAGCATCTACTGTGTACAAAGCATGACACTGAACATCTAGGATGATATCTGATTAAGTAACACAATTAGCTACTGCCTTTAGAGATGACAATAGAGGAGAAAAAGATAAGACTAGGTAATGATGGGGTGCTTGGGTACCTGTGCTTGAACCCCAGTTTGTAAAATCACATTTCTCCCTAGCCTCAAATACTGTCTCAGGCGGTTTCTCTCTAGCTCAAGGGCAGCATGCCCTAGCAAAATATTTATCTCTCCTCCTGATACAGTGGCCAGCTGCACCTATAGAATTTAGTGGTTTGACCCAACTGTGTACTGGCTGAAGCAGCTGTGTACTGGGTCATACCTATCATATATATCCTAGACTCAGTCATATGTATACTACCTAGCTCATTATATACATCCTGAATCCCTCCTTAGCTTGGAATATACTAAACTCCCAACATCCATCTTGTCAAATATAACATTCATGGGTGGCAGCTTGATCAGCCCTGATTGCTAACTGACAGTGACATTTCAAGCCTAAAACCACACCTCCACGCAGAGCCCCCTTGGGCTATGTCCCAGTGAATTATGGGCAATACGCCTGCGCAGTAGATATTAAAAGTGCATGTTCCTTTAAGAACTGACCATTCCTTCCTTAATTCCTCCCTAATCCTGCCCTGACTCACCTAGTTAGCATAATTGGCACAGGTTTTACTATGGTTATCCTATATAAACTTTAAATGTATCCCTTTAAGGTTGCAGGTTCCCTAAGAACTCTTGCCAGTTGTAAAGCATAACGATACATCTTTACCATCTTGATTTAGAGAAGGCTTGAGTCTGTGAATTCATTCCAGACTGCTTCCCAGGATCTCTGTTTATTAGGGTTCCTGGACTCCCTAAACTCCGTTACCCCTTGACGAGGAAAAAAAGGGATGTGGATCCAAATCCTTTGCCACTTGGTGTGATTGACCATGGACAAATCACTTAACTTCTCTGGGCCTCAGTTTACTCTCCTGTAAAACAGAAGTTAAACTAAATGATCTCTGAGATCTCTTGTAGTTTCTCTGAATAGCCCCTAAAGAACTGTAAGAAATATACTTAGTCTAGGAATACCTCAACACTCATCAGAAAGCCAGGAAGGTTTTCATTACCTTTATTTTACACTTACTTTTTTCTGAATAAATGGGTAGCCTCTTTTAAAAGACTACAGAGAATCAGACAAATGTGAGTCTTTTCATGTTGCTAGTCCCACCTGGTCCCTCCCTTCAGAACTGGGGTTGGTTTCAGCTCTTGTGGGTTACCATCTTTCTGACCTGTCCACTACACATTATTCCTTCATATGTCCCCTCCTCCCTAGCATGGGCTAACTGGGTTGCATGTTCAGACAATGAGGCTCTAATTCTAGTCAGGGTGTGTCAGTCAATATGCATGAGACTAATTAAGCATTCATGTTAATAAAAAGTTGGTGACCGTCCCTTGACCCTGGCCAGTGTGAGCCAGTTTAGCCTGGGCCTCCTCTAAGAGGAATTTACAGATTTCTTCCAGCTATATGACTGGATAGGTCACTCTACCCTTTCTTCCCACATCCTGATTTACATCTTCCTGCACGTCCTGTGTAGCATCTGTCTTTGCAACATCCCTTGTTCCTACACAATCTGTGGAAAGCAAACTGAGCATTTCTCCCAGAAGGCTGAGTATGGGCATGAAATGCTGAGAGAATAAGAGAGACTGCCAGGGCCAGTTATCTGAGTCTTGGCTCTCTATCATTCCCCATGAAAAACAGCAGATTAGGAAAAAGTTAAGCACTTTAACCAATTAATATGTGACGATCTTCCTATAATCTTAGGTCCAGTAGGGACCTAGGAACCCATTTAATTCAACTATCTCCTCACCAGGCTTCATCACTTCTACTGTGACTCCCACACATGGTCGGTCATTCGACGTCTGCAGGGAGTCAGTGCCAGCTAGGCAGCCCCATCCCCCTTTGGTCAGCTCTCATTGATAGGGAGTAGAATATTTTTCCTCTCTTTTGTCATTTTTGAGTCATTTTTCCAGTCGTGTCTGACTCTTTGTGACCCCATTTGGGGTTTTCTTGGCAGAGATAGTAGAATGGTTTGATATTTCCTTCTGCAGCTCATTTTACGGTTGAGGGAACCTAGGGGCTGGGGCTAGGACTGCGGGAGCCCTCAGAAGCTGGATTCATGCCCCATGGTGAGTGCAAAAGAAGGTTAGCTTTCCCCTAAGTCCCCCTCTCCCCTCACTTGCTCCCAGGCAGCCTTAACAGAATCCGTTATCCTTTCCTCCCTCTGCCCCCAGGCTCCGTGTAGTCACGCTGGAGGCCGCTGGCCGCAGCTCGGGTCACGCAGGGAGGCGCGAAGTGTACAGACTGATCCGCAGGGTTCGGGTGAGAGGACGGAACAACTGGGTTAGAGGCGCGGGGAGAGTCGATAGGGTAATAAATTTTAGAGCTGGAAGGCACTTCAGCCCCCATACGCGAGTCTTACTGAGAAGGTAATTATAGTTAAGGGTAGTTAAGTGATTGACCCAGTCACCCGAGTAGGGGTGGTGGGATTTAAACTCGGTGTCCGTTACTCCAAATGCATTGCACTTTCCACTGTGTCTCTGAGGATTCACCACCCTTGTAGTAGTGATGGAAACAAACGGGCCCCAGGGATCAGGGATGGGGAAGCGCAGGGAGCACTTGGGGCTTGCAAGAGGGCGGAAGCACCAGGCCCCTTTTGGACAGTGGGCTACAGGTTTGGGGTATCAAAGAAGGCGATAAGGTCCCTGACCTACCGACCTGAAGAACCTGGAGTGGAGTCCCTCCCCACCGAATGTAAAGGACTCCCCAGACCCCACCCACAGATAGGTAATCTGAGAATTGAGAGTAGGGGAGAAGCCTCGCCTGCTGCTTTCTTACAGATTAATGAGCTGTTAATACTGGAAAGGCTTCAGTTCAATTCAACAGACATGAATTAAGTTCATAACTCTTTGCATGAGCTGTTCTATGAACTGAGGGCAACAGAAAACTAAAAGGTATGGCTCCTGATTTCATGGCCTTTACATGCTGGTGTCGGACACAGGCACAGATCGAAAGACTGCACTCTTGTAAACCTGAGCGTGGCATTTGGAGACAGAGGTCCTGGGTTTAAATCCCAGCTCTGGTGCTTAGTATGTCTAATACCAGGGAAATCCTCCTTGAACCAAGTGTAAAATAGGGGTGAGCTAGATGAATTTATCCAACAAGAGCTTATTAAGCAGTTATGTTCCAGGCACTGTGCTAGAAAATGAAAGCCCCTACCTTCAAGGGGTTGACATTCTGTGGAAACAACAATGAACCCATGACCACATAGAAAGTAATGGATGGCAGGATGAAGGGGGAAAGGAGATGTTTTCCAAACATGGTAGCTAGTCTGTGCCTGATTCACTGAGGCTTGGAGGTGGAATGTTGTGTAAAGGAAACAGAAAGGAGGCCGGATTGGCTATAACTTAGTGTGCAGGGGAAAGTACTCAGGGACCAGACTGTAAAGGGTTTTAAGAGTCAAACAAAAGAGATTATGTTTGAGTCTAGAGAGGAGAAAGCCACTGGAGTTTCCTGAGCAGAGGAGTGACTCAGTCAGACGTGATTATCCATTCAGACTGATCCCAGAAGGGAAAAGTCAGAAAGCAGGGAGGTAAGCAAGTTGTTATTCCGTCACCCCTGACTCTGTGACCCTATTTGGGGTATTCTTGGCAGAGATGCTGGAGCAGTTTGTCATTGTCTTCTCCAGCTCATTTTGCAGGTGAGGAACAGAGGCAAATGGGGCTAAGTAACTTGCCCAGTGTCACGCAGCTAGTAAGTGTTTGAGACGGGATTTGAACTAAGGAAGGTGTCTTCCTGACTCCAGGCCCACCATTCTATCCACAACCCTTGTGCCACTTGACTGATGAAGTAATTTTGATGATAGGGGATAAGGGCAGGGCAGGTGTGTGACTTTGAGCATAGAAAGAGGATGGAAATGAGAAATGTTCTAGAGGAGGAATGAAGGAAGACTAGGTGACTGGGTGACCCCTAATGTACCTTCCAGCTCTAAATCTATGACCCAGAGTACACAGTATTACCTAATAAATGCATTTGAAAGGTGGGGGTTGGGTAAGGGGAGGTGGTAATAGGCCTAGGGAATTAGGGAAGTCTAACTGGAGAAGGGGGCTTTGGGCTTGGGTGTTATGAGGGTGGCTGGGAGTTCAGGTCCTCCTCTGGTCTGATGCCTGACCTGAATTCTTGAGGGCTATACCAGCAAAATAAACACTGCCAGGTCCTACCAAGATGGAAAGGGCAGATTGGAGATGATGAACACCCACAAAGGTGTGCAAAGATTGTGATCTATAAATAGGTTGTCATATCCAGACCAAAGTCACAGGTCTTTTTAAAGTCTAGAACAAGCTTCTTTACGTTGCACTCTCCTGACCTTTGCACAGACATAGGGTCTATAGCTGAGACCTTCATGCAACTCAAATGACATCTCAGCACTGGCTGCACCCTTAGATCTCACATAACCCTTAGTTTTGCATTCTGATTCACTTACTCCAGTAATCCAGAATTGGATTTAGAGCCTAAGGACCTGGCTCAAATCTGATCCCTTCCATTTAACTTCTCTAGACCTCAGTTTTCTCATCTGTAAAATGAGGCCGCATTCCTATGAGCTCCAAAGCCCCTTGTAACAACAGAAATGTTCTCACTGATGTATTCTCTCCCACAACACAGAACCTGGTCATCTGTGCAATTCCTATCTTTCCCTAAGCTTGCCAAAGGGGGTCCACCCAACAAGCTGGTGACGAATTCTCTGGCCGGTGTAAAATATGAAACAACTGATTCGCTAACTCTACAATACTGTATTATATTCTTCTCTATCTTGTCCCTCTATTTGACTTCAGATCCCACGTGGGCGGGTAATACTTTTATCTTTAAATACTAAGCCAATTGCAGCCCCTCGAATATAGTAAGTCCTCAATAAATGTTCATTGTTGACTTTGAAACTTAAGTATCTCCCCCAGTCATTTGCACAGAGCCATCATTCTACATGGTACGGGATTATCAAATGCTTAACGAATAGTAGGACCCAACAGCTTGGCCACCTAGATTTCTCATTTAAAATGAACATATGGGTTGAAAGGCCATGTAACAGTGACTGGATACGGGTCCATTCGGAGGCCAGGAAGGCCTGGGGCAATTTCTGCCTCTAAGACCTACCAGTTGTGTGACTTCCAGCAGGTTATTTAACCTCTTGTTACCTTTAGGCAACTCCCTAAGACTGTGTACATTAGAGTTGCTGGACTCCCATCAGTGGGAGATTCAAGACCAAAATAAAAACACTACCCTGTGGAAATGGAGGGACAAGGACAGTCACTGGAGAAGTGAAGGGGGTTGAGCAAGTTCAGAGTTAAGTAAGACCTGTGTGTGGAATGGAATGACACACCTGTGAGGTGGGCAATCTACACCTGGCAAGCCAAGAGGATCTGGACAATGGGCTGCTGGAAGGTAAGAATACTAACTGAACTATATTCTTCTTCTGAAAGGCCTGTCCTTTCAGTTAGTGTGGGTTAAATTGTTCAAACTGTTGTCATGTGTATTCATGCAAACACAGAATTTGGACGTTACAAACAATAATTCATAATGGAAATAAATTTGATGCGTACGAGTTAAAATTTCCCTCTGGGCAAATTCTGTACCACTTCTGTCACTCACTTCAGCCAAATAATTTTCCACAAAGTGGAACGTGGTGTAATAATAATAAAAATTCACATTTGCATAGCACTGTAAGGTTGGCAAAAAGCACTTTCCTCAGGACAGTTCTGAGACAGTATCATTATCTCCATTTTACAGAGGATGGAACTGAGGCTTAGACAAGTCCCTCTGCTTGCATGTGATCTCATTCCATCTTCTCTACCCCCCTGTAACCCCGATTCTTACTTACCTTCAGTTTCTCCTTGTTACTGGATGCTTCCCCAAATAAGCCCGTTTCCTCATATTCAAAAAACCCTCACTTGATCCATCCATCTCTACTAGCTATTGTCCCATTTCTCCCCTTTTTTATGGCTAAACTTTGACTTCCATACAGCCTAGCCTCTGACACCATCACTCAATTGAAACTGCTCTCGGCAAAGATCCCTTAATCGCCAGATCTAAAGGCCTCTTCTCAATCCTCATCGTTGACGTCTCTGCAGCCCTTAACAGCCTCTTCTTGATGCTCTCTCCCCTCTAGGATTTCATGGCATTCGTCCTTTCTCATTCTCCTCCTAACTACCTCACTTGTCCCCTGGCTCCTCTGTTCAGATCTTCATCCACATCATACCCGTTAACAGTGAGGCTCTTCTCTCCTCCCTCAATACTGCTTTACTTGGTGATCTCATCAGTTCCCATGGATTCAAGATGGTATATCTGCTGGCAATTCTCGAATCTACTTATGCAGCCCTAACCACTCTGTTGACCTCCAGCCTCACATCTCCAGATGCCTACTGGAAGTCTCAAACTGGATGCCCTGTAGGCATCTTAACATAGTCAAAACTGAACATCTTTCTTCCCCAAACCTTCCCCTCTTAATTTCTCAATTACCGTTGAAGATGCCATCAGCCTCCAAGTCACCTAGGCGGGAAAGCACATCCTTGGCTCTCTCCCCCTCCCCCATATCAGTTTTACTTCTGTAACATGTCATGTGTCCTTTTTCATGTTGTTTCCACATTAGAATACGGACTCCTTGAAGACAAGAACTGTCTTTTGTCCTTTGTGTCCCCAACACTTAGGATACTGCCTGATGCATAGAAGACATTTAATAAAAGCCTACTGACTGACAAGTTATACACCGTGGTCACACCCTTCTTAACTCCCAGGTTCACAGCAGTGGGTCAGGGATCAGAGAATCCCACAGCTGTAAAACAAGGGGGTGGACTAGATATTCTTTAAAGTTCTTTTTTTTTTTATCACTACATCCTTTGACGTTTCTCTACTCCTTGCCTTTTTAGAGGTTGTGTGCTGAACTTCTGTCCTGAGTACCCCATTCTCCATCAAAAAAGTAATCCTGGGTTCCTTGAAATGTTTCCTTATGAAGATGGCATTGCTTTGAAAATATTACATATTCTCCTAGGGTCAGTATCCCCACCATTACTGGGATTGTGGGGGAATTCAGTGCCCTTATAGGCTCCATGGGATAGGATTAAACTCATTTGGGGGTTTGGTTTGGTTTTCTTAAAGATGGGATTTTTATTCTGAACTTTTTACTTGGTTCTTAAGAGTTACTTTTATCATCTACCTCCCTTCCCTTGCTATCTGAAGCAACAAAGGGATAGGAGGAAGTAAAAGAAGTTCCAGATAGGATGTTTTATTGCAGATACATATAAATATGCTTCATTAAAGTCCTTATTTTAGTATTTAAGTGAATCTGGGTTCTTGAAGGCTCTGCCAGCCAAACTTAGGCCCTGTCGGAGATCTGATTTTTTTTCTTGATTGCTGAATGAATGATTCCTGTCCAGCAATTGTGGATATCAGGTAACCCAGATCAAGGGTTTTTGAAGAGAATGAGTACAAAAGTAGAACATTAATAACACCTCTACCCAGACCTGCTTCAAACTACCTAATAGCAGGTAGCATTTTCATAGTGCCTACTATTGCTGGCACTAGGCTGCTTTACACATATCATTTAATGATAATCTCTACACACATTATCTCCTCACAATCTCAGATTTAGGTGCTATTATCCCAATTTGACAGTTGAGGAAGCTGAGGCAGAGCTTAAGTGACTTGCCAAAGCCCACAAGTGTCTGAGGGCAGATTTTATCTAGGTCTTCCTGACTCCATGCCCAGCACAATTCACTTGTATCACCAAGAACTGGTCCCAGAAATTAAATTTACCTTCCTTCAGTGCTTTTTATCAGCAAGTTTCAAATGAAATGAATCCCATATTAATTGTAACTTTTAAACTGTTCTTGGGTACACTGGTGGATTGAACACTGGAGTTGGAATAAGACTTGAACTGGAGTCCGAGCCCAACCATTTAGGCCATTGCCTATGATAGGCCAGAGTCTTGGCCCCAAACTAAATTATGTGCCCATGGGCACGGTTACTTCACCCCTCCAAGCCTGCTTCTTCATCTGTAGGATGAGGTTCTTACCTACACTATTTATTTCATATAGCTGTTGTGATGGCAGCACCTTGCATGTTCTAAAGTATTAAGTAAATGCTTGCCATAACAACTGCTACTACTATTGTACTACAATACAATTTCTCCTGCAGTGTGGTGTAGCATTGGTCATAAGACTCAGGTTTAGGCCCCATTCTCAGACTAACTGGTTAACATTTAAGCATGTCCACCTGGGAAATCAGCAAATGCTATAAATCAGGAATTGATTTCTTGTTTTATAGATTGTCTAGACTCAAGTAGAGAATATGTTAGTAATGCAGAATAAACTTGAAGGTGTTTGCAGCACATCTCTACCCACCCACAAGCTGTTACTAAATGTTACTCAACATTTACCAGCACACCTCTGATTAGAATCACAGGGTTTTGCACACAGTAGGGGCCCAATGTGTTCAATCAAACAACTGCACTCCTCATTTAGAGCTCCAACAGAAAGAAGCCACCCAATTCTCAGCTTACCTGTAATAAAGTCAAATTTGATTCCCTTTCTTCCAGGAATGTCTCCATGTTTCATAATTCCCTAAATACACTCTTTCTTAGTCTTGGAAACAACAGTTATTTTCATTTCCATCATGGCACAGAACAGAAAGGATAGTTTGGGGGCCCCATATTTCAAGATTTTTCCACCTTTGTGGCCAATTTTTAAACAATTCTGGTTTGAATGAAGATATTATATGAATATTTATAGCTCTAGGAAACAATAATTTTTACCATTTAAGTCACACCATTATCTGGCTCTGACCTACCTGTCAGTGCTTAGCTGGTACTATTCCTCTTACGGTACACTCCTATATCTCTGTGCCTCTGATCAAATTACCTCCTATGTGCTGAGGGCCTCTGATTTCCCTCTCCCCAACTGAGTCTAAGTTACTCTTCTTTCAAGGCCAAGCACAAGTGTCATATCACTCTCCATGAAATCTCACCCAAGCCCTATCACCATCCCTCTATTGATAAGTGAGTTCTCCTCCCTCAGCCTTCTGATGGCACTTGGCAGACAAATTTCAAACATTCCTCTCTCCTTTGTATCACTGTAAACTTGTTTCCCATTGGGTATAAACATATTGAATGCAAGCAGTTTAGGAACCCCAGATCTGAACACTGGGTTCTACACAACTGAATTCTTAACAAACATTTAACTGAATTTACCAACTGGGATTCTGAGCCTTTTATGTGGATCTAAAAAGGCGATATATTTGTGATAGATATATTTCCTTAATAGTATCCATATTTTCACTTCTAGAAATACTGATAGGTCTGGCTAAACACCATCAAGTAGCAGTGAGCTGGCACTTAATTAACTGTCTGACCTTGGGCAAGTTGTTGAACCTCTGAGCCTCTGTTTCCTCAGCTATAAAATGGGGATAAAATGACACCTAATTTTCAGGGTTGTTTTTAGGATCAAACGAGTACTTTACAAACCTTAAAGTGCCATATAATTACTATTATTATCACAAGATCAACCAACTAAATCCATTCAGTAGTCAAAATGCAAGATGTCCCAAACAAAAAAAGCTAATGAACAGCTACAGCTAATAAATTGGCCAAAAAAAAAACCCACTAAATTTTTAATATAAAGTATTGCCACATGTAAGGAGAATGTAGCATTAACTTTAAAATTTAACTCTGCTTGGGTCCAAAGAGAATAAGGAATTCTTATCAAGCAAAAGTTCCTCCCTATGTTCCCATTGTGCATAACAACCTGCTGTTTGTATCAAGCCCAACAATATTGGAGGGCCTTCTCAATGAGATGTTTGGCCTTTAAAAGAAAGTCTAGCAATCCACACAGGAAAAATCATATGGGTAAGAGTGCACGTTGTCCAAGTTCTGTTGAATACAGTACCTCACTGACTCGGTCCGATGGCACACATATCTTGAACAATCACTGCAGACAATGAGCTGGTCAAGAACTGTACAGGCAAGCAGGGTAGATCACATTTGGGAAATTAAACAGTGCTTTCACAATGATCTCAAACTTCTTACTTTCACAAAAGCCTCTCTCTAAATAATATTCCCCCACATGATGCAATATGGTTGCCAATCAGGTAGTACTACAATACCAGATAGAATTAAAATTATATGATCCAAAAGACAATGGAACACAGAATTGTGGATCTCAAAGTGCAGTATGTTACTACTTATATGCAAAAAGTGGCATAGAAGATACTATCTACTACATACATGCCCAGAAAAGAAGGTGGCAAGGCCACATAGTATGAGTGAGGGATAAGTTATGGGCAACCCTAGTGTTGCAGTTCTATTTGCCAAATATTCAAAAGAATCAGAGGAAGGTTTTCAGTGTCTTGACACGCTTTCCTGTAAATTAACGGAAAGATAAAATCACAAAGGATGGGAAGATATAGATGTACCTTGCAGGAAAGCATCCACACCAACGAGTTCCCAAATCCATTCAAGTACTGGAGCTTTAATTTAATTTTTAACAGTTCCCTTCTAAAACTGTGTGTATTCCATAAAAGGGAAAAATATGTTTAGGCAGGGTTTTAGATTTCTTCCCCCATCCCTTTGTGTCTTATCTGAAAAGTAGGCTTGTGTCTGAAGGGAAGGGGTCCTTATTTGTAGTTTTTCTCAGCTGAAAAAACCAGCTGTGGCTTCAGAAAATGTAGTTATGATCATAGCTCATGTTTATAAAGCACTCTGCATCCTTTCATTGGTTTGATGGTCACAACCATGTAGAATAAGCAGGATGAATATTATTCTCTCCTTCACAGATAAGGAAACTGAAGCTCATGGACAAGTGATTTGTTCAGGGTTACAGAACCACAAAGTGACAATGGTGTGACTTAAAACTAGGCCTTCTGAGGCTAAAAACCAACACTCTTTCCATTAAAAAAAGCTGTCTCTAATGGTGTCTATCTTTTTAATCAGAACTAAACCATACAATTTCCAACAAATTGGATTGCTTCAAGGTTTCCATAACCAGGGACAGAAGGAAACTGTGGTAAAAGTGAAACATTCATCTTCAGAGGATTTTAAAGCTTGTAGGAACTTAAATCATAAAGTCCAACACCTCTCCTCCTTCATTTTATAGAAGAGGGAACTGAAGCCCAAATTCAAGGAGGAAGAACTAGAATCTGAACCCAAGATTCTGAGGCAAGTCTCCGGCTGCTGTCTCTCTCCACGGCAGCTCCCTGATCTAGAACCCCAGAACATTAAAGGTGGAAGAGAGCTTGCTTAGGTCATTAGTCATCTAGGCCACCTTCCCCATGGATAAGGGAAGCAAAAACCTATAGCAGCAACATGGTGCAGTGGAAAAGACTCTGTGTTTGGAGTCAGAAGACACCTGAAAAGGATCCACATACTCACACGGAAAATTAGAAGTGAAGCCAGAACTAGAACCTGGGTCTCTTTTACTCCCAGCTCAGTATTCTTTTTTCCCCCAATACTCATGTAGCCTCCATCTCTAATTTCCTTCTTTCAAAACCTATGACATATTTTCAAGTGTTCTTATGGAGAAGATAAGTGTGAATTCATGAAAAAGAGCAGTAATATTTACAACTCATAAAGAATTTTCAGCACTGCTTATAAGACAAACTACATATGATGATGGAAACAAAATCCAGGGAGTTAAACTGCTCTCCTTTTTTAATCAGTTTTACAGAATGATATAATACATTAATAATCACATTAGAGACAAGACGAGTTTCCTGTAGGTATACAAGATTGTGCAAGCTCATTAATTAAGATTTATAGAAAGGCTTTACCAGTTTCAAAGAGGAGAGGCAGTACAAAGCTTTTCAATACAGGAGAAGCACACGATAGATACACAACACAGAAGAGTTCAGCAGAGATGAAGTCTAAAGCCATACAGGCTCAGTCATACTGACTGTTGTTGGCTAGATACAAAACACCCTCCTTCTGAAGTTCAACTTCCTATTTGGTTGCTACCACGAATGTCCTACCACATCAATGGCCACACCACCGGTCTCCGCTTGACCACACAACTCTTCTTTGACTTCATTTACATGCAGCTTTCTAAAGAGAAGCAAAGCTATTCTTGACTGAGGAGCCATTTCTGGTATTGTTTACATTCTATAATATATTCAGTTACCATTAATCTGGCAAAGAGCTCCCAAGTGTTTTGGCATTCAACATTTTTCAAAAAAAAAAAAAAACCTACTATCAATCTTAAAAAAAAAGAGAAAAGAAAAAAACCTTCAGCTAAAAAGTTTTTGAAACTCTATTCTCTTAAAATTATGGCAAGTAATATTCAGAATTCTTCAGAATAATCTTGCTTGAATAAAAGAAACTACAAATAGGGCAGACACAGACTTTCCCTCAAAAAAAGGTGGGAGTAAAGAAGAAGAAAACATTTAAACAACATTTTAAAAAAGTATACAGCATATCAAGAGGAACGGTTCTAACAAAGGAACTCCTGGGCTCTGATAACCCTATAGCTCTTGGGAGGTTCTGAGAAGAGCATTGACACTGGGAAGTCGTCCACTCAAGCTTAGGACAGGAGAACACAGAAAAGACCAACAAAGCCATCTCCCTGAGCCAACTCTGTGGGCTGACTGGTCAGTTCTCTGGGTCAATTCCCTTAGGTTGACCGACCAATACAAATATCCACAACTAAGAAGACATGTCGACCGTGGCAAATCCAAGTAGCCAAAGACCTCTTGGAGTACCTGGGATGGTTCATAAAGGACCTTACCCCAAATCTAGCTTTCACATCATATTGGTTAGTTCTCCTGGTAAATTTGGTCTACAACCAGAAACCACAATAAATTCCTTTTTTTTTTTTTTTAAAGAACACCTCAGGATCTATCTTTTTAATACCTAGCCATCCTATTAGACAGAAAGCTTATTTCTACTGAGAGCTACTACAATAATTTGTCAAATAATCAGGTAAACAAATTCTTTACTCTTTCTCCTTCCACCTTCACTCCCATTTAGGGGGAGAAAAAAATCATTTTTATACATTTCATTGACCTTTGTTTGGCAAAAAAAAATCTTAATGGCATTCTAAACATATTTATAGCTCCCAAAGTTCTGCTCCTGTACCAACAGACTCTTGTAGTAAAACATTCTTTGATGTTGTTTTTGTTGTTGTTTGGGGGGAGGAGGGGTATTCTAGCTTCTTGTTTTTTTTTCTTTTTGGTTTAGATAGTTTTGTTTATGTTTCCATTGTTGGCTAGATACAAAAGAAGAATAACTATAAGAGGAAAAACAAAATGAAATCTGTAAGAGGAAATCTTCCTATAGATATATAAACTCATTTTACAGATGAAAATTCAACATCTTTAATTATATTTCTTCCACTCAATTCTCAGAAGTGGCAAATAAACAGAAAATCAGTTTTCTTCTCTTTTCAGTTGGGAAAAAATCGGGCCTGTAAAAGGGGTCTAGAAATCACATTGACAGGGTGGCACAGTGAACAGAGCACCAGCCCTACAGTTGGGAGTTCAAATCTGACCTCAGACACTTAACATTTACTAGCTGTGTGACCTTGGGCAAGTCACTTAACCCCAATTGCCCTCCAAAAAGCAAAAACTAAACAAAACCAAAAAAAGAAATCACATTGACCAACCCCCTCATTTTACAGATGAAGAAACTAAAACCCAGAGAGAAATGACTTGACTAAAATCCCACAGCTGCTAAACAGAAGCATCAGGATTCAAACCCTAGTCTTCTAATTCCAAATCCAATGCTCTCTCTACCATGTCAATTTTGAAAAACTACACTGTGAACCAGGGTCCCAACTTAACCCCCACTGTGAACTCATTCAGCATGAAAAGCAAGAGGTTCTGTGCTCTTTCACACTAATGCTCCATTTTAAGTTACTGAGAAAGCTCAGTACAAATCTTCAGAGTATTCTATTACTTTGAAAAAGCAAAGCCAAACCCATACTACTTTTTTCCTCCCCTGAACACACACACACACACACACACACACACACACACACACACACACACACACACACACACTACCCCACCCCCACCCCGACCGCATACTTACTCCCATGCTTAAATATCAATAAACTAACAAATCCTAACACTGAACACAACTGGGTCATTGTTGATCCTGAAATAATTCTTGCCTTTGAAGTTTCTCAGAATGAATGTGTTAACTGTCTCTTAAACAAGCTCTACTATGTTAATTTGCTAAAAGCCTCCACTGTCAGGCCTAAGAGTACAGTCATCATCTCTACTACAAATAAAAAAAAAGAATGTATAGCCACAGAAACTGAACTTCTATGGTATTCTTACTAAGGGCTCAAGCATTTGCATTACTACAGGTAGGCAGTACTAAATAAGGCAAATTCTATTGCTACCAGCACTTTAACACTATGCCTCCAGTCAAGGTTATAAAGAGATGAAACCCTTACCCTACCTTCCACTCCCTTTCCAAAACAATAACTCTATGTAAGTTCATTTCTGAATCTTATCATTTCCACATTGATGACACAGAAAAGATTTCAACAGTCCCTGGAGGGAAGGAGCAATCAGTGCACAAGGAAACAAAAATCTTCTGTTAAATTATCTAAATCAATCACAGTACAATGGACTCCAAATTTTTAAATACCAATGGAAATAAGGTGACCAGTTGAATCTTAGAAATCTTATCATACAAATGTTTGGGATTTTGTTTGGTTTTTGGTAATGGAATACATAACAGACTCTGACCTACAATAACAAAGGCAACTGTGATAGGCACAGCCTAGGAAACAGTGTACTGTACACAAGTTTGTATTTTGTTGATTTTTTTTAAAAACTTAAACAAAGGATGAAAATTTAGCAGTATTAGTGTAATGTGTTCACTCATTAAAAACAAACACCTAACTCTACACCTACTTCTATATGACTTGATATCTTCAAGTAAATGAATGGAAAAGGGAGAACGGTGGAATACAGAAATGGATTTTTCCCTCAGTATTTTATAAATGCTTAACAGCACATCCTAAAGAAAAAGAAAGGATCATGTCTTTCCTTGCCCACAAAAGGCTGGCTATTAGATCCTTACCCAACTGCCAGCAATTAAAATACTTTGGGGAGTGGGGTGGTACTATTAGCATTAAGAAGCTGACTCGGCTCTCCATTACGTAAAGAACCAATTATTATCTATATTGAGAAATAACAGAGGCACAAAACAAAACCAGTCAGTGATCACTTATATACAAGACATGTGCTTAATGCTGTCAAGCGCCTGCTTAGTCAACTTCTCAGGCACCAAGGATACTCTGTCAGTTTAGTTTTCTAAATGAAAAGAAAGCCATGTTAGAAGACAGGAGAAAATAACAGAAATCTGCCCAAATACCCTGACATGGTGCCTATTTATGAATATATATGTGTGTGTGTGTATATATATATATTATATATACATATATATAAAATATATATATATTTTTATAAGAACAGTGTGATTTGTTAAAATATTTTATGACTAATAAAACCTGCACCACTAGAGCAGACGATACAAAGAACACTTAGTAAAAAAAACGCCATTCACTGAATCCCCTGGCGTATGCATTCAATGTGAATAATCAATCAAAACATATATTACAATTTAAGGTTCATAAGGAGCTCTGTCTGGGGTTTGTACAGTATACACAATAGTTCAGAAGAAAAATATTACAGTATGGTATCTGATACTTCTATTCCTTTCTATAATCAGTGCTTATCTCTACACACAGTGCATCTCTTTTTATGTGCAGCTCCCAAACCGCCATGGTGAAAGATCCAAAAATTTCCACTTGCCATCAACTTGTAGCACTGTACATATCAAACTCTTGGAAAGTTCAATAAACTGCACTGTGTTTTAATAAATATTTATGGTTTTTTGTTTTAAGCTCAGCTTAAGTTCTTTTGAGGAAACCATATCACAACAGGGTTATGGCACAACCTACTGTCAAGACACAGAAGTTCCTTGTTTATGAAAGAGTCTGAAGATGTCCATAGTACAACAAATATAAATATATATATATATATATTATATTTACATTTCCTTCTCAGCCTCTCAATTTAGGTATATAGAGATTTAGAGATAATGCCACTAATTTTTAACTATTATAAACCTTCAGGTTCAGTAGGTGTTTTCTTACCAATATTAGATATCTTAAAAGACGTGACCTGGTCTTTTTTTTTTTTTTAAGAAAAGAAAAGAATGGCTATCCATGAATGATGACCTAGGAACTTTCCCAAGAGGTTTTTATATTCCAAAATACCTGAAAAATGTGGTCCCTTGTTGCAGCTCCAGCCTCTACTTAAGAGTGGGGAGAATAAAATATGCAACCCAGAAACAGGAAGAGGGGGAAAAAACGAAGAAAAAGAAACCCTGCTAGTTAACTCATTAATCTGTTTAGTAAAGATCTGGTTGAAAATGCCTGAACTCTGTACAATACACAAGGACAATCTTCAGCCTGCTAAGCAGCTGGTGAGTATTATGTAAGAGATTCTGCTCCTGCAAACAGTCTGCCTGCCCTAGCAGGCTTCAGAGTAGGTCACTTCCGGTCATCAATGGTTTTAATGAATTCAACAGCTGCTGTGAACTGCATCCACCAATACGATTCTTCTCCAGACAGACAGCTAGCATAAAAGCTACTGATGTACTGAACAGTAGACAATAAACAGGGTGGGTTTGCCTGGAGGAAAAAACAAATACAAATTAATCTAAAGATCAATTCACATTTCTTCAGCACTTCAAGGAGTATAATAATATGTTTTTCCCCAAGACTACTTTGTGAGGGAAGTTAAGCATTATTCCTAGCCAAGGACTCCTCCAGATGGTGGTTTTTCTTTCCATTCAGAGTGCCAGGCCTGAAGTCAGGAAGACCCAAGTTCAAATTTGACCTCAGACATTAGCTGAGTGACCTTGGGCAAGTTATTTAACTTCTGACTGCCTAAGTTTCCTAGTCTGTAAACTGGAGATAAAAGTGGCACCTCCCTCCCAGGCTTGTGGGGACCAAATGAGATAACCCTTGTGAAGTACACAGCACAATACTGGGCACAAAATAAGCACTACTGAGAGCTAGCTATTATTATGATTACATTGTTATCATTCTTGTTACTGAACAGAATCCAGATAGATTTTTTTTTTCTCTCTGCTAAATATAAAGCCTTCCACATGGTTTAAAAAGTCAACTTCAGAAGTACAAGATGCAATCGCTTTACTAAGTATTTCTGCTGGACTTTTTTAATGTTACAAAGGAGGGTTAAATCTGAAGGGACTCTACTCCCTGACCTGCTCTGAAATTGCTATGTCGCAAACTCAAAGGTATGAAAACTTTTTTTAAGGCAATCTAGGGGTTTTACTGGATGACAAACTCTATGAGCTATATCAAGCTGGTATGACTAGCCAAAAATCCAAGAAAGTTAACAGGCATTAACCTCTATTAAAAAAGGTGCAGTGATTAACACAGAAATAGGGAGGTGACAGCCTTGTTCTACTCTGCCCCAGTCAGATCACATAAGAAGTTCCTTATAAAGATGAAGATTATTTTAGGAAGAACACTGGTAAATTACAGTTTCATGAAGAAGGTCATCACAATAGTGAATGGTCTCATCACACCTTATGAGAAATCAATTGAAGGAAATTATAATGTTGAGTGTGGAAAAAAGAAAACTTAAGGAGAATATGACAGCTGAAAAGTAAATGAAAGGATCTAATGTGAAAGAAAGAAGAGATTCTGTCTTTAAGACAACAGGTGGAAGCTGCAAAAAGGAAAATTTGGGTTTAATGAAATTTCTTAACTACCAACACTAAGTGGAATGGGTCCACCTCAAAAACACTTTCTCTCACTCCAAGTCCTCAAGCAAATGCTGGGTGACCACTTGGGACATTGTATAATGGGAGAATTTTCAAGTATGGTTTGGAATGGATGACCTCCAAGGACACTTTTATCTATGAAATTCTGCATCCCTTTTCTCTCCAAAATTAGGTGGTCATCTCAGTTCACGGATAGTTATATACCCTGAGTACAATAAAAAAAGGTTTCCTTTCCTAGGCCCAGCAGCAAGCTGTACTCACTTGTCTGTGTTCAGAATAATGAATGAGTTATCCTCTAATTCTTCCCACTCATGTAGTTCTGATTCATAAAAGAAAAAAAGAGCCCTTTATCATCTCCCCCCCTCCCAAATAAAACATGTATAGAATCAAGGTACCACAGAAGCTATGGGACACTAAAACTAAGCTAAGCAAAAATCTGATAATAAACTATTGGGAAAAGAAGGCTTCTGACTCCAGGCTAAACCCATTTAGGTTCTTATTAGTCATTTTCAACAAGGAGTTAGTGAAAAAGTTCCTAAGTTGTACCTTAGACATTTATTTAAAAGCTATTCTAAAATATCACTGAAACATTTGTTTACTACTATTAGATTCCACTGGTTTAATAGCATTTTTAATAAAGTATAAAAATCTCAGAGGTAGAAACCTAGAGGAAATTAACACTAAAAGATCCAGGTGCAAAAAATGATGCAAAAAATATAGTTTTATTTCAGAATAAAAATTTTCATTTATGTTAAAGATTTCATTACGTTAAAGATTTTTTAAAAATCAGCACATTTATTGACACAATTTGGTCCTTTAAAATATTCTTAAATTCTGGTCCTTTTAGTTTTAAGCAGGCAGAACAAAGTCTAAACTATGCAGCTGATAGAACATTGTCCAAGCATGCACCAATGCCACCGCCACCACTGGCATACCCAAATACCAAATGATTCTTTCTTAAAAAAAAAAAAAAATCGTGTATAAACATTCTGAAATGTGAAAATCAAAGTGACAGCAAACATGATTATCTATGCCCTAAAGTTTAAAGTAACAAATAATTACATTCCTAAAATGAACAGGCGAGAGATCTAATAAATTCAATATAATGTGTGGCAAGTAGCACAAAATAATATTTATGCATGTGAATTAACAAAGGCAATAAGTGAAATAAGCATGATCTGTTTACCTATAGGGCATAGATTCTGACACTATTTTTCAAAGAAAGAATATTTAATCAGGAGTCTAGGATTCCTGGCCTTTTTTTTCCTGAAACTTCTTACCTGTCTTCTAACTTCCGTTTAATAAAAGACCCCAATGACACAGTGCCAGTGAAGATGAAGTAAAATATTTCTGAGAGTAAATTAGACCCTGAAACCTGTGAATGTGGGCTATTTTTTACTACCATCACATAGTTCAAACAATAATCCAATGAGATACTGCACACAGTGCTATGTAAATATCCGATTTCATCTTCATTTGTACCCTTCCTTTTATCCAGCTTCTGTTGTTTAATATACCCACTAGGCTATTATTGTATTTAATAGTGGTAATTGAGTGGTCTTTATAAAAAAGATCATCAATGACACAAAAACCTGAAAAAGACTCAAGCTAATCATACAGTGAAGAGTACAAGAAAACAGACAGCTGAACGCTGCTGCACAGGTATCCTAGACTTAAGAGAAAGAGGTAAACTAAAACCACACCACAAGGGAAGGCAAGGAGGGGCTATGATTTGCATCAGTAATCTCCCCAATGATACCACAAATCTATGGAATTATATAAGTAGCTGGCTCACCTTTATCAAAACAAACACCAGAACAGGAACAAAATCATCTGCTCCAGGGACTGAATCTTCATTGGCCAGACTCAGCAGGTTCATAATCGTGGAGCACATTCTCAGGATGCATTGTACTTTGTCCCTAGGGGTCTTATAAGCACTTATTGTGCGGATTTCAGATTGTGCAGATGGCCATGGTGCCTCCCGAAGATAGACCTACAGGGAAGAAGAAATTCACATTCTGATACGTGAGCCTGAACAGGACCCACCACCAGCAATAGACAACGAAAGGCTATAGTATACAATACAAATGTGCTACTTTCACATCAGTAACTCTTAATAAGTACAAGTACAGAAGAATAATCTTTTCAAAAAAAGATCTGCTTTGTCTGTAAAGGAGTTTCTAAGGAAATTTTCAATCACACTGGTGACACAATCTCAGACTTGAAAGAAACCTCACGTGGCCTTCTAGGTCCTTGGATGGGGCCTTTGGACTGAGTCCAAGTTTTACAGAACAAATCTTTTTATTAAGGGGATTTGTTCTGTGAAGTTTGGATTCAGTCAAAGAGCTACACTTCATGATCTAGAGAGACACATGTGGCCTTGAGGTTCCCCACCCCTGACCTAGAGTAAAGTGCATCTAGAACTTTCCTGAAGTAAGAATCATTCTACAATATCACCCACTGGTGGCTGGCTAGCCTTTGCTTAAAGATTTCTAATAACATCTGAATCCGTTCTCTTCAGCAATAGTCCATTCCATTGTAGGATAGTTCTGAAAGTTTTCATTACCTTAAATTAAAATCTGCCTCTAGGAAAATCCTCCCAATTATTCCTATTTATGGCCCATGGGATCAAGCAAAATAAATTTAATCCCCCTTCCACATAATAAGCCATAAATACAGTTATCATGCTTATAAGTTTCTCCTTTTCCAAGCTAATTTGTTGTTGTTGAGTTATTTTAGTCATATCCAACTCTTCATGATCCAATTTGGGGTTTTCTTGGCAAAGATAATGGAATGGTTTGTCATTTCCTTCTGCAGCTCATTTTACAAATGAGGAAACTGATGCAAACAGGGTTAAGTGACTTGCCCCGGGTCACACAGTTAGGAAATGTCTGAGGCTGTATTTTACCTCTAGCATTCCTGACTCTAGGCCCAGTGCTCCATCCACTGCACCCCCAGCTTCCCTTCAAGTTAAACAAATCTTTAAGTGCTTGCTAAGGCCTCTCTCTTCTCCAGATCAAACTTCCCTAATTCCTATAACCAGTCCCACATAGTCTGGTTTCCAGTCTCTTCATCATACTTGCTACACTCCTTTGCCTATGTTTCAGCTTTCTTTCCCCTTCCAAAAATGTAGAACCTAGAACAATACCCTAGTTTTGGTTTGACCAGATGAGAGGACAAAAATTACAATCATTTCCTTTTTTTTCAGCCAATTAATAATAAGTTCTTACTATATGCTAGGCACTGTTATATGTACTGGAACTATAAACATAAATCAAAATAGTCTTCACCTAAAGGAGCTAATATTTAATTGGAAAAGAAAAGTATTAATTTAAGAGAGAATATGTGTATGTGTATGACACAATGTCATTTTAGAATAAAGACACTATCAACTGAGTGGGTCAGGAAAGGCCTCATAAAGGAGGTGGTTCCTGAATAGTTTTGAAGAAAGCTGGAGATTTCAACATGTGGTAGTGAGAGGGTAAATCCCAGGTCTGGAGAACAGCCTGTACTAGGGCACAAAGAGGCAAAACAGACTAGGATGTGTGAAGAGCAGGAGAGGGCCAGAGCGTGAGGGTACAAAAGGGAGTAATCTGCAGGAAGTCTAGAAAGGTAGCTTGTCAGCAGGTTTTAAGGGCTTTCAATGCCAAGGAGAAGTGTGTGCATTTGTTACTGTAGGTGAGAGGGAAGCTCTGGAGCTTAATGAGCAAGGGGAGAACACGTCTGCTTCTGAGCACCAGGCTCCTAATTGTACAATATCATACTGACTAGTGTGGTTTCTGCTTCATACCTCTGTCTGATAATGAGAGGGAAGCTTATTTAAAACCATAGTTCTTTTTCACATGAACTGCTGACAGTTACTATCTTCCTCACTGTATACCTATACAAATGATATTCTTTAACTTCAAGTAGAAAGTCATTCCCATTTAATTTGATCTTATAAGATCTGGTTCATTTTTCCAAGATCTTGCTAGTAAGTACCAACTTTGTCATACAATGAACTAATTTGTATAATGTACTATACTTTTAAAAATGTTCACACAGCTATAATTCATTACTTCAAGATGCACAATTTTTGTCAGTGAGAATACCTCCAACAACACTGCTTATAACTCCTCTACGTGTGCTATGTTTTGGACAAAAAAAGAAAAAAGAAAATCCCCTGATGGTCAAATTCTGGTAGCTCTCCATACTTAATACAGATTGGTCCTGAAACAACCTCCACAAAGCCAGTGCTTAAAGCCTTTCTAGCTAGCAAAGTCTCCTGAGAGCACAGTATTTGCACACCTGAGATTACACACAAGTCACAGAAAGGTATGCAAGGAAGATTTCAGTGAGGTGTGTGTCCATAAATAATAAAAATATAGATGACTCTGAGCCTGAGGAAACGAGGGCTCTAAAGAACTAGATTCCTTATGCCATAAAACTAGAACCTATCCCATTTTGGAGAAAGGAATCAAAATGTATTTAAAACAAGTTACTGGCAGAAGTTTCTAAATCATGGACATGTAAGTGCTATCTCTCAAATAGGGGAGATCTAAGTTCTCAATCCACGTTTTTCACTCAAATACCCTTATCATCTCTTTAACACTGTATTATTCCAAGAGCCCTTCCAATTCTGAAATTTTTTGTTCTAAGGATCCTTCTAGCTCCAATATTCAATGTTCCATGTTTCATTGTCTTCTTCAGGCAGGACATTTTGTGTTTAATATTCTAATATCCCATTTGGTTCTAATGATTCTATAAAACCAGAACATATATATATATATATATATATCTGGAATTATATTCTATATCTTCTGTTTATAATAAAGGTAAGAGACAAAAAAATATGTCAGGGAATTAAGAAAAAAACAAACTAGTTTTAGATTATGTCATCAATTTAGTCTGTTCCCCTATATAATAATAACAGCAACCCTAGAACTACCTTATATATTTAAACATCAGGAAGTATTTTATCCCCATTTTACAGATAAAGAAATGAACTCTAAGAGGTTAAGTAACTCCCTCAAGTTAAATGGTACCAAAGTCATTACTTAAACTTTGTTTCTGACTGCAACTTTTTCCATCAGACCACAATGTTTCTCTGCGCACAAGGTATTATTTGATGGTATCTGGTGCTCGGAACAACCACTCAAGAGTCCTAAAACCTAATGAACAATTTTTAAAATGAAATAATAACACTGCTATAGATCTTAGAATATTAACTATTTGAAAACTGGCAATCTAAAATTGGTAAATAACTTTTGCTAACACCCAACCATTTTGGATAGACTGGACTGTATTATATTACCTCAGGTATCTGAAGTGCTTTATGATTTGCAGTCACTACTTTAGACAATCTCTGGATATGCTCATGAAGAACCCTAAAAACAACAACAAAAATATTTTAATAGTTGTAACTGATTTCTTCAGGTTTATACGCATCTTGTTTGTAGATATGGATTAGAGTGATCACATAAGTAGCTTTAAAATTTTATCTTTCAAAAGATATTTAAAATACAGGATAAAAGACAAGTATACAAACTGCTTGGAGTATACTGAGACTCATTTATAGATGGACCAATATTATCAATATCATTACTATACATTGATGACAACAACCCAACTATTCCAACAAAGCCACTTGAAATTATACTAGAAAAGTGACTAAAATAGCCATTTACTTTGTCCAAGTGACTTCACTCACTATGAGGCATATAACTACTTCTTGTGAAGTGAAAGACAGGAAAAAGGGTTTTATATACATAAACATATTCATAGTGTCGCCTTTTGTGATATCAAAAAACTGGAAACAAAGCAGATTCCTATAGATTAGGGAATGAACTAAATTGAGCTATATAGTTAAACACAAAGGAATATTACTGTGCTTTTAAACCTCCAATGTACTTGGTTTGTAGAAATGATGAACAAGCTTGGCCCTAGAAAAACAATGAAAAAGTACAGCTCTCTCTTGTCACTCCAGAGGTGGTGGCCTATGGATGGAGAATGTAGTTCATACTGTCAGTCATGGCTGATATATTGATTAGTTTTGCTGAACTGTATTTTTTCCCTCTTTCTTTTAATCTTTGTTACAAAGAATGTCTTACTAAGTAGGCAAGGGGGAAAGAATATATTCAGAAATGATATACTCAAAAACAAAAGGTATCAGTAAAATGATAATTTTTTTAAAGCCTTAAAGCACTCTAGAAAGAAATAATGATGGCTTGTATCACAATGACAAAGTATTCTATATAAATTATATAATCTGATCTTCAGATTAACTCTGTGACACTGTTATTACAAGTATTTTTAGAAGCATTATAATATGCTTTTTTCCTTCAAAATAAGTCTTTTGCTTTGTAAGACAAGATAAATACTATACATGTTGGCTGGCCTGCTTTGAGTCTCATTTAGATGGTACAATAATAATTTTTCTCATTCTTTTATCAAGTCAGAATTTGCAACGCATTTACCTCACAATAGGTTTGTGAGGCAGATAAGGTAGGCATTATTATCCTCAATTTACAAATAGGGAAACTGAGGCTAAGAGAGGTGAAATGAGCTGTTACATTACTAATAAAAAGTGGAACTGGGGCTCAAACTCACAGGTTTCAATCCTAGTGTCCAATAACCATTCCATTATTATCTCCACAACTCTACATAAAGATATCTAGCTGATTAGAGAACAATGTTATTACTCACTGGTCACGGAGAATGTCTCCATCTTGGTTAGGATAGAAGGCGAGCTTGAAAATTCGGTTCATCACACTTCGCTCAATTGCCATCTGAGCATCTTGGAGCTGTTCCTCACTAGCATTCTGCCAGATGACATCCTGAGCCATGGCACCATATAAAAATTGCAGGAAATCTTCTACCTGAGCTGTCTTATCATCAGCCGCTGTGAGCTTCTGAAAGTCTTCAATGCAAAACAACCCACAAAGTGGAAATTAGAGAGGAAAAAAAAAACAAACCTAACTCTGGCTACAATCCCAGCTACCAGCTAAAAAAGATACCAAACTCTCTTGTAGTCCCAGGTCTCTGCGTTTTCCTGATTTTAAGAATAATTACAATGAAGGTGGTGAGCAATGGGACAAAAGGTAAGTATATAAAAATTTAAGAATGGTACAGTACAGGGGCAGCTAGGTGGCACAGTGAATAGAGCACTGGCCATGGAGTCAGGAAGACTTGAGTTCAAATCTGGCCTCAGACACTTAATACAATAACTAGCCATGTGACCTTGGGCAAGTCACTTAATCCCAACTGCCCTCCAAAAAGGAAAAAAAAATGCTACAGTACAAACTCTCTTGCTCAGAAATCCTCAGTAGCTCCTTATGCCTAAAAGTGAACTACCAACTCCTTGGACTAACATTCAAAGTCCCTTAAACTGTAGCTCTAAACTATCTGTCTAGCTTTCTCTAACTAGATTTTGACCACACTAAACTACCTGTTCCCCCTTCTCCTCCTATCCTCTCCTGCTTGCCTACATTTTAACCTCAATATTTCCCACACTTGACACATATTCCCTCTCTATCACCTCACCACCTACTGCAATCTTTCCTTTCCTTCAAAGGCACAGCTCAAGTGCCATAAAAACTAATACATGCCCCACCTTCCAGTTAAAAATTATCATTTTGGGGTGGCAAGGTAGTACAGTGAATAGAGTACTGGCTCTTGAATCAGAAGGACCTGAGTTCATATCTGGCCTCAGACACTTAACACTTACAAGCCAGCAAGTCACTTAACCCCAATTGCCCTGCTCACCCCCCTCCAAAAAAAAAATCATTTCCCCTCAAATTTTCCTAAAGCACTTCATATTACTCAGTTGTTATAACATTCAACCTTTTCTCACATGTATTTGTGTGCATTTATCTCCCCTATTAAGGCAGGGATGATGTTGCTAATAATATTTAAATATCTAACAGCACTTCTGTGCTTAAGACATCTTTACTGAATGCCCTAGGTCACAGAGCTAGAAGCATTAAGACTGGGATATGAACCTTAGGTCTCCAGTTTTTTATCACAGGTTCCACACAGTCTCCTGTCAGGAGACAGAACCACAAATCTCAAACTCAAATTCAAAGTCATTTACCTTGAATGAATTCCCGAATTTTCTTCTCTTTGCTCTCCAGCAATAATCTCACACAAACTGTGGTAAAGTACCGGTTGGCCACCTCTTTGTCTCGCAAAACCCTCTGCAACAGCCTTTCCAGATGGGCCTGTGTGGTCTGTAGCCCCTGGCGACAACGGGTGAGGTAAGCAATATATGGGGCTCTTTTCCTAAAAGAAAAAATGCTTTGAAAAACAATAGATATAGACTAGCATAACATACAAAATGTCTGTCGGACCAAGATTTTCTCTTCAGGAAGTTGTTTTTTAGGCATTTGCTAATAAACCAATAGGCCACAATACAACCATTCTTCCTGAACAATACACAGAGATCATCAAAGCCAGAAAGGGTCTTAAAGAGTCAAAGAGATGATTGAAGGAGGGAAGGAGGGATGATTTCTGCCTTTATATATCTGAAGGACTTTTATAGAAGAAAACTTCTTATCAATTAGAACAGACCAAAAGCAAAATGAGCTCTACCATAAAGTAGTTTCTACTGCTCAGAAATCTTCAAACAAGAGACTATAGAGAAGATACTGGTTTAGCCAAGGACTGAACTAGACTATGAGATCCAAGGTCCCTTCCAACCAGAGAGTCTATGACTCTTTTAATTTACAGAATAAGAAGTCAGGCACAAGACCTTGTGTAACCCTGGGCCAATTACTTCTTTTCTCTTTTCAAATGAGTAAAATGAGGGGGTTGGACTAGAACATCTCTAGAATTCCAATATTCTGCCAGAGATGATAAAAATAAAGCCAGAGGGGTAAAGTGACTTGTCCAAAGTTACACAGTAAGAAAGCAGAGGAGCTCAGAAGAAAATTCAGATGTGACTCAGCTCAGGCCTCTTTCTGCAGGCTATGTGACACTGAGTTGAGCTTTGCGGTCTTGAAGAGCAGTGAAGAATACCACAAACAAACCCAACGCTTGGAGACTGACTCATTATGCCTTTTAGTACCTTCTCTCTACACTGTGGCTCATGTCCTACAAAAAGGAGATAGCAAAAAGTCATCTATAGGAGCCCAGAGTGATTACACAGTAGCAACGTTAATACAGCTCTGGGTTACTTTGGCCAAAGTGGAGTAAGTCTGCTTCACCCTCTCACTCCCATAACCTCTTTTCCATATCAAAGCCCTCACACCCGTTATCATTATTTGTAATAATAATTCACATTTCAACAATGTGTTCAGGCCAACAAAGCACTTCCTTCACAATCCATGCCTATTTTAAAATGAGAAACCTATCTATATATTTTGGAATCTCAATTCAAACTCAACCCTCCTATCTCTAAATTCAGTGATTTTACAACTAATGCAACACAACCTTTGTTTTGAGCAGAAATAGATTCACATATCAACAGCAATTAATTTTTTAAATAAAGGGAAGATTTCCCTAAATGGTGCATCTATTCCAGCAATGTTGCTGTCCCTCAGACATCACTTTAAAGGAAGACATATCCCAGGCTAGCTGCTGCCAAAAACAAGCACATTTCTCCATAATGACCTCACTATAATACTACACATCTACCAATTCCTTCCATATTAAAGCTAAATCCTACCACCTGGATTCTTTTCTAAAAGATTTTATAAGGGGAAAAAAAACATACAGGGAGCTGAAAATTGAGTTTAAAAACTGAATGGGTAGATAAAGTACCGGTAGTCCTCTGCAATAGATGCCAGCAGTTTCCGACAAGTTCTATTATCAAAGCGTCCCACGCAGCGAATGGTTTCTTGAAGTTGAGCCATTAAGTTCTTGTCTTGCAAATTAATTGCTTCAGCTATCTGAACTTTTAGGAAGCATACAATCTCGTTGTCTAATAATTAAAAAAAGGCAATTTACACTAGTGTCATATATTTCCATGAGCCTGCATAAGACAAGAATATCTGACACAGCCACTGTCTGTGGAATTCCAGATTGATAAGGAATCTGCTCTACCACAATGCACACACTCACCCAGACCAGCCCTTCTCCATGCCTTAGTAGGCAGTCATACTGAGTTGCAGTGGTAAAAAAAAAAAAAATTTCATCATTACAGTACAACTCCTGTATTAATAAATCTCTATACACTTAGCTAGGGGTGGGGCTCTGACAACACAGGGTTCATTGCAAGGTTCATATTCAAAGGTAGTGCTGGACTTGGAATCAGGAAAACTTCCATTCAAATCTACCCTTAAACACTTAGCAGGTGTGTGACCCTGGGCAAGGGATAACCAGCCTCAGTTTCCTCATCTCTAAGATGGAAATAATAATAGCAGCACCTAGGTCCCAGGGCTAAAGTGAGGCTAAAATGAAATAATATTTGTAAAGCGCTTTGCAAATCATAAAGCGCTATATAAATGCCAGCTATTATTATGTAATGCTAGGTGTACTCTGTTGGCATAGCTTTAACAGAAGCTAAAGTCATTTGTAACCCGTGATGAGTTATCAGAGTAAGATTTTTAAGAGAAAAGTGCCTCTAATAATATGCATAATTAGTATGACCACATAATTAAAATCCTCCTCAGATAATTCATTATGACATGGTAGTAACATTGAGCTCTTGAAGGCTACAGCACTGAAGCACAAGCTTTAATAGGTTCCAGCAAGCTAGAAAAAATTCAAGTAGAGGTCAAATAATGGGGCTATATGCCTGTGTATATGAGGACCAAAATACCTAACTAAGGAAAGAATTAATAAATGATCAATTTTAGTCACTAGATGATGGAAATTTTCAACTAGCAAATGTATTTGTTATTTTTTACTCACAAAAAATCATCTACATCTTTCTCAGCAGAGTAGTACACTAGTGAAGTCAAAGACTCTTGGATGTTTTTAAGTAAACAACTCAGGAACACGGGAGTCAAGTGGTTTTTTTGTGGGTTAGATGGAGAACCTAATCCCTGTGTGTGACATACTGTTCCTCAGGAAAAAAAAAAAACATACACTGTATTCCAAGCCATCAATTTATAAATTCATTTTAGGAACAAAACTTATTCACAAGTTGGGAATTGTATTTATGACAGTATGTTTATTTCCATCACTGCATTACAGAATGCTCGGTACAGAAAGATAAGGCCATCCTTCTCTCTGAGCAGGTCCTGGCCACGCTCACTAGACTGGAAGTTCCTGGAGAATGGAAAGCACCCATTATTCCATTGCTGCATCCTTTAGCAACTGACACACTTAATAAATGCTGAAATGAAATATCCATGCTTCAAAGACGAAAGAACTCTGATTATATCAGCACGGGAACTCCCTCTCCACTTTAACACAAAAAACAATCCTTCCACTTTTTTTAAATTACTGTGGTCAAAAAAGTTACCCTCCAGTAATAGTAATAACTGACATTTATATAATGTTTCTGTCCTAGACATTAAACTAAGCACTTTATAATTATTATCACAGTTGATCCACACACCAGCCCTCAGAGGTAGGTGCCATTATTACCTTCATTTTACAGGTAAGGAAACTAATGCAAACTAAGGAAACTAAGAAGTTAAGTGACTTGCCCAAAGTCATACAACAGCTAGTGTATCTATCCACTGCACCATCAAGTTGCCTCAGTAATTCATTTTCTGATGAACCCTCTGAACCTCCTTATACTGGTCTTTGGCTAAAGAACTAAAGGCCACTTCTGCACCAGCGTAAGACAGTAGAACACGTCCTCAGTGAAGGGAATTATTCATAAAGCATAGTGTTATAAGTATTAATACAGGGGGCAGCATCTTACCTTCTGGGTCTGTATGGTCTGGCAGACCATTCCTCGTCGAATGAGTCAACACTGGGAAAGCAACAGAATCTGCTGAGCAAAGTGCAAGCCTCAGTTTCTTTTTGGCATCCCTAGAAGGATGTAAAAATACAGGAAACTGGTTTCAATACTCAGGGACATAAGCCTTTTACTATAATTCACTGCACAAATAAAAAGTTGAGATGATGCCTCTCATTTCAATTCAGAACTGGGTAGCTAGATTCAAAGAGCACATATTAATGTTCAATGTCAATACGGCAGGCCTACTCCAGTGGAGGACATGCGCTTGGCTTTTCCTGCTGAACATTTTTGTCAGTAAATAAAGGCAAAGATCAGTAAATAAAGGCAAACATTTTTATCAGTAAACAAAGGCTCAAAAATATGGAGATAAAGTGAAGCAAACACACTAGGTGATATATAAAGGTTCCAAAAAGAACCAGCAAAATTCTGGGATGAAATTAATATGATATAATTTAATAAGGACAAATGTAAAGTGTTATACATAGATACATGGCAGTAAAAAAAAAAAGCTAATACTTTTTTTGAGAAAGACATTATTAGATGGCTGCGTAGAACCAGGAAAACTCCATGGCTCCCCCCATAACCAGCTCATAATACCTATAAAATATGACTCCTAAACAAACTTTAGAGCTGCAGAACCCACAAAGTGACAGAGAGAAACAAATCTCCCACTGAAGGCAGCCTGGCAGGCAGGTAGACAGGAAGGTTTCATTGCAGCCTGCTGAGAGCAGAAGAGCGGATCACTAGCAGCTGTGGCTGTTTACAGAATTATCAACCCATAAATGCCAAAAAGAAAAAGTGAGAGGTCAGTGTGGACTTTGGAAACAGAGGAACCAAGAGTATGGTCCGGCCTCTGCTCCTGGAAGGAAGAAGCAGCTCAGGCACAGTGGCTGTGCAGCCGCCTCCACATGGCTGCTTCAGAGCTCCTGACCTGCAGATCATAGGGGGACCAAGCAACCATTCTGAGGGATAACTGCTCTTGCTTTAACCTGCTTGGATCTGAGTCACTGTCTTGGGTGAAGGTCCTAGGGTGTGTGACCAGGTGCCAGAGCCTGTGGAGGCTTCCAAGAGCACCCAACTTATAGCTCCAGCAGCTGTGAAAACCCCAGCCATATGGGATAAAGCCCTCCTCTCTGGAAGCAGAGTTCTACTGTGGCAAAAAGCTCTTAAGTCAAGTAATTGAGTGGCAGTATGAGCAAGCAAAGGAAGCAAAGCAAGCACAACAATCCAACTTTAGATTCCTTTTTTGGGGACAAAAAGGATCAAAGCATGGAACAGGCAGGAAGACAACAAAGTCAGAACTCTTGCACCAAAAACTTTGAAGAAAAATATGAACTGGTTACAGGCCACAGAGGAGCTTAAGAAGGATTTTGAAAACCAAATAAGAGAAGTGGAGGAAAAATTGGGAAGAGAAATGAGAATGAAGCAGGAAAATCATGAAAAGAGAGTCAATAACCTGAGAGAAGAAAATACCTTAAAAAAACAGACTAACTCAAATGGTAAAAGAGGCTCAAAAAAACAATAAGGAGAAGAATGCCTTAAAAAGAGAAAGATATTATTAAGAGAAAGACAGATTAAGATAATGATAACTATTATGAATGAATCCTAACATACTCTGCCTTCGTCAAAGAGCATCTGAAGTACTGACTTCTGTTCTTGGTAAAATAGGTTTAAGAACAGCATTATTAAACTAGAAAATGTCCAGAGACAACTGGATAATAGACTAAAGGAATTGGGTATGTTTAGCCTAGAGAAGACTCAGGTGGGACATGATAGCTATATTCCAATACCTGACAGCTCTTTTCAAACCTCTAAAGGGCTGACTCATTTGGAAGAGGGATTAGACTTGTTCTGTGGAGCCCCAGAAGACAGAACTGGGAGCAATGGGTGGTAGTTGCAAAGAAGCAAATTTAGGCCAGATGTCAGAGAGAAGCTTGTGACAATTATTTGTCCAAAAGTGGACAGTCTGCCTCAGGAAGTGACAGAATCCGTCTCCCTAGAGGTCTTCAAGCACAAGCTGGATGATGATGATGTGTAGTGTATGTTATAGTAAAGATTTCTTCTGTATATGAGTTGGGACTAGATGACCGCTGTGGTCCCTCCTAATTTTCAAATGCTGTGATTCCATAAAATAGATTGTAACTGCGAAAACATCCAAGATAGTTCTGACTAAAGGAATCCCTTGGTTAGCGGGCATAACTGGGAGGAAATGATGTTCTGATGTGGTGATAGGATAAACCAAATCTTTTTCTAATACCTGTACAGTTAGCCATTTATTTTTTCAAAGGTTTTTTCTTCCAAAATCATCATCATTAATAGAGAAAAAAATACCACTTGTGCCTTTAAATCCTTCAGAGTTTCTAGAAATTTATTCCAGGTTTCTTTTGACTGCATCACTGTTTTCCACATTAATCAGCAGAAATGGTTAACAAGTGGTAGAGTGAGGGGTGGCTAGGTGGTGCAGTGAATAGAGCACAAGCCCTGAAGTCAGGAGAACCTGAGTTCAAATCCACCCTCAGACATGTAACACTTACTAGCCATGTGACCTTAGGCAAGTCACTTAACCCCAACTGCCCTGCCTCCCGCCCCCCCCCCCCAAAAGTGGTAGACTGAGAAGTCTTGGCAGGTCCTAGTCCCATCTTGAGTAAATACTCAATTAAGAGAATACACTTGTCATTTTGTCATATCAGTCATGTACCTGCCTGAATCCACAAAACTCTAAAGGATCAGTCAAATAAATAATAAAACTTCCCCCTACTTGAGTGCAGTCACAAGATGTTCTCATCAGCTATCTTTCAATACAAAGATGATGCATCCTCACAAAGTCCAAAATCACTTCCCATGAGAAGAGCTGGCATTGCCCCTAAGAACTCCAAATTTTACAATGTAAGAAAATCAAGATATACTAGAAAAAACACTGGATTTGGAGTAAAAGATCTGTATTCAAGCAAAAGTTTTAGAATCATTCATGCTAACAGTTGGATAAGTTGGAAGTCACAAACTACAACTCTGCCAGTGATAGGTAGAACCACCAAGCCTTATCATCTGCCTTACCATTCTAGCAGAAGGGCTTTTAGGCCTTACCATCTGCCCTGATAGTACACCCTCCAGAACATCGCTATTTGACTTGCTGAAATACCCTAAGATCCCCTGGGCCTTTCCATCTACCTCACTGCTAATCTGTTAGGACTTCTGGGTCTTTCCATGAGTCCTGCAGCTGAACTCTTATATATGTTGTTTCCTACAATAAAAGTATGGACTCCTTAAAAGCAAGAATTTCCTCAAATTTTCTATTTTGATTAATCAATAAACATTTATTAAGTACTTAAATACGTGTTTAACACAATTTCTTTCCTCAGAACCTAAAACAATATTTGGAACACAGCAGGCCCTTAATAAATGCTTTTTAATTCATTCATCTACTAGCTGTGCAAGACAAACCACCTTATCTCAATGAATACAACAACATTTATAGAGCACTTACTATATCCCTGGCACTGTGCTAGTAAGTATTTTACAATTAATTATCTCATTTGATTCTCATAACAAATCCTGGGAGGCATATACTATTATTATCTCCATTTTACAGATGAGGAAACTGAGGCAAACAGAGGTTAAGTGACTTCCCTAGGATTACACAGTTGGTAAGGACCTGAGGCTGGACCTGAATTCAACTCCTTCTGACTCCAGGCCTAGAGTTAGTTCTATGCCCTGTACCACCTAGCTGCCTCATAACACTTCTTCCTCCAATTTTTTCCTCATCTTTAGCAAATAAATCAGCTAAAGATTTGAATTCTGTTACATTCACCATTATCTTAAATAACCCATCCCTGTCACTAGACTGCATGGGTCAAAAAAGATGAATTTGTGAGTTACAGAAACTTTGTTTCTCATAACACCAGAGTAAATAGCAGCTGAGTAAACAGATAACCAAAGTTATTGCAAGGTTGGCAGAAAGCCCAAATGCATCCCCCAAGGGCTCACTGTACCTGTAAGAAAAAGGGGAGTCCTGTGGGGGCGCCGCCTGGCTGGCCGAGTCCGGGAGATCATCAGCGGAGATATTCTGCAGGGCTTCATCACGAGGAGAGTCATGTACACTTTCACCATCTCCCATAACTTCTAAACAAAACCCAGTCCCCAAAAAGCACAGCCTCATTAGTTTTAAAGGCTCTAAAGAGTCAAAAGTTTTCAAACAAAATTGTGTTTTGAACTGTTAATGCATTTCTTTGAGAAAAGCAATATGGAAATTGCACTTCTCTATTACAGAAGAAAACTTCAAATATTAAAACTCATTTAATTTTAGGATTGGCAACTATCACTAAGGTCAGTTCTACTGGACTAAGGTCCCAAGAGCAGTCTACCTTCTATCTAAATTGTGTATCTAACCCAGCAGACAGCACGATGTTCTGAACATGGCAGGTACTTAATGCCTACTTGCTGAATTACTATTTGAAAGGTGACTAATGGGACAGGATCAAAGGAGAGAAGAGAATAAATGGAGATGGAGGGAAACACAGTTAAGTCTTTCACAATGTGCCTACTAAGGAAGTGTTTAGTGTGACTACACATGTATAACCTACATCATGTTTGAGGGTGGGTGGGGAGGGACAAAGGGAGAGAATTTGGAACTCAAAGTTTTAAAAAACAAATGTTAAAAATTATTTTTACATGCAACTGGGAAATAAGATTCACAGCAATGGGGTACAGAAATCTATATTACCCCACAGGAAAATAAAAGGAGCAAGGGATAACAGAAGGGGGTTGGGGGGGTACTGATAGAAGGGACAGCAGATTAGGGGAAGGGATAATCAAAATGCACACAGTCATGGGGTGGGGGCGTGGGGGAGAGATGGGGAGAAAATTTAGAACTCAAAATCCTGTGGAACTGAATGTTGCAAACTAAAATAAATAAATAAATTGGGGGTTAAAAGAGATCCAACTGACCCCCCAAAAAAGAAAAAGAAAGATTACCAACAAGAAAGTTTTGAAAGTCTGCATTAATAAGTGACATTTCCTAGAATTTTGAAGTTATAAATGCTCTATATACAGTATGCCTCTCATTTGATTATCACAACTGCCCTATAAGTACATGGAAGAAATAATATTATAAAATTACAGGGCTACTAAGTGACAGAGAACAAGATGGCCTTAATAAGTCAATGCCCCACAACCACCGAACACAGCTGGCCTACAAGCGGCCTTATGCCTCATCAAATACAATCCCTTCAACTCAGAGAGGAGGAAAGTGAGGTTCCGTGGAGATTAAGTAACTTATCTGTCTAAAATCACAAACATAATTATTGTCAGAACCAAGACCTAAGCCTGGACTTCTTGACTCCATTGCCTTCTTCACCTCAGCACACCCTCTCTCTTAAGGTGTGTCAGGAGGAAAGATTTATAGACGCCAAAAAGACATATTCCTTTCACTTTTCCCAAGATTCAATGGACACATTTCAATTTAAGTCAGGTAAATTGCTTTAACAGGGTTTGTGTAGGACATGTAGCATAACCCTCCCTTATTGTGAGACAAAGTCCATACTTAGCCAAGCAGGTTGGATTAAATAAGTTAAATGACTTGTCCACAATCAGAGGAGGTTAGTGGTAAAGCCACAACTCGAACCTCCATCTCTAACATCAGCACCCATTTCATAACCTCTGAAGTTCTTTTTTTGTTCTAATCTTCTATGACTGAGAAAAGTCTACTGGAAGAATGAAACTTATGTGTGGATGACTCTAGCCCAGGGCTAGCTCTTACCTGCTCCTTCATAGTTCCCCACAGCTCCTTCACCAGGACTTGTCCGTTTAATGGCATTCCTATATTTGTCCAAGATGTCCTCAGCAACCTGAGCCTGTGCACTGAGTCTGGGGGCAGGATCATCTGAGGAACCAAGGAGAACATGCACAAGAACTGATTCACTTCCATATGCACTGCCTTTAAAGTTAGTACGATACCAGTAACAAGAAAATCCCAAGGGCGAATTAGAAGGCAAATCTTAAAAAAGAGCACATATCTCAATGTTAAGAGGCACCATGCAGCTGCCTACTCATCCCCATTTCTAATAATCAGAGCCTTGCTCAAGCAGAAAATTGGGATGAGCAGCTCCACATCTCATCATCGCCAGCATTCTACACAATGAAAGCTCAGTGAAGACTAGAGGGTGAGAAGCGTTCCTAAGTAGTCACACCCAAATCAACTGGATTAGGAGGTGCATACTGAACAAAACTTTCAACAAATGCCATCCTATATGTAGATTCCATTTACTCAGAGACATCTCCAGGCTGAGGGGGGAAAAAGGTAAACTGTTCAGACCTCAGAATTAATTTCTTTTTAAGGAAAAGAAAATACTTCCTCCATCCTTTATTTACAAATGACTCTTCCACACCACTTTTGAACAAGACTGCCTCACATTCCAACAAACTGAGACCTTGTGGTTGTTGGGGTACAGCATAATGATAAGCTTCAGATGTTCAAGGAATGCTGTAAGTGCACCTGGTATGAATCTTATCATTGAACTGTAGTTCTACTTAACTAAGGGGGCAGTTGCTTATCCAGCAATTACCCAGCAAAATAAACCAATCAAAAATGGGCTCATAGCAGAAATGAAGGTAGGAGTCACTCATTAACTGATAATTAAGAGATAAGTACTTCAAGTCCCTGGGACACAATACACCTTCAATGGTCACAAACACAGCATCCTGGGACATCTGGGAAATGCAGTTAACTTTGAAGATCAATTTACAAGTAGGATCCCATTTTAACAAATTCAAAGGGACATCAGAATTATATTACATTAAATAATTAAAGGATCTGCAATTGTAGTTGTGTGGGTACTTTCTACCAGTGTAGACTGCAACCCTTCTATGCCTTACTAAATAGTTTAATATCGTGATATGGCCAAAAAAAAAATCTCTGGGAAGCCAAACTTTAAACAAATCTGTCCACATCCAGTTAGGACTGTCCTTCAATGACACTAGTCCTATACTTGAAGGCTTTGCAGCTTGGTAAAATTTGACAGAGTTTGTGCAATGCTAGCATAGTTTTTGAGAACTCAGGGTGGCTACTTAAGGAGTTAGTTGGGTGAAGAACATTAAATTCAGAACAAAAAAGAAATTCTAACAAGGCTACAGAGCTGGAAATTTTTAAATTTTTATAAACACATTTACTGGTACTGTATATGTAAAACAACTAAATGAGAAAGAGAGGGGAAAGTTCTGCTTATTTCACAGAATCTGACTTGGAAGGAATTTACAACTTAAACTTCAAAGGTCATCTAGTTCAGGGATACTCAAACTTTTTCCACTCACAACCCCTTCGGCATTTCTTATACTCACAAGGGAATAACCCCAGTTTAGGAAGCCCTAAATCTGGGGCGGCTAGGTGTCACAGTAAATACAGCACCAGCCCTGGAGTCAGGAGGACTTGAGTTCAAATCTGAACTCTGACACTTTTAACACTTACTAGCTGTGTGACCTTGGGCAAGTCACTTAAGCCCAATTGCCCTGCCTTCTCCCCTCCAAAAAAGAAAAAAAAAAAAAGGGCTGAATCCTGCACCTAAAAATTAATCCCCTCCAAAACTTTCTTTGACAAATGGCCCTCAAACCTCCACATAAAGTCCTCAAAGGATGACAAAAATCACTACCTACTGAAGCATTCTATTTCATTTCATTTCTGAATAGTTATCATGGTAAGAAGCTGTTCCTCACATGGAAATGAAAGCCCTATTTTTACTTATACCTTCTTAGGGAAGTTCTAGAAGTCTATGCCAGAGGAGGACAATCTCTTTCAGTTCCTACAATCAAGCTGAAAAGGCCAAGTGACAGACCATTTGTCTGTCAGAAAAACAAAGCCAGCAAGAAAACTGGAAAGGCTTTGAGGACAGACCCAGCGGTAAACTATTTTGTTATAAACTAGTTTGTTGTTAAAGGACTATCCTACCTAAAACAAAGAAGCTCAGGACTGGTCACCAGGTGATTAACATTTCTGGCCAGAGTAAGTCATAAAGATTGTCTACTAAAGCAAAGAGGGGACACGATATGGTGAGGTAGAGAAAGCACCTATACTCATAAAATCACAAACCTTTTGAAATATTGCAGTAAAATAAATTTGTAATAAAACTGGACATTTTCCAAAATGTGTTGATGGTTCTTTTATGATAAAATACTTTGCTTTTGAAAAAAAGAATACTTCTTGGCTTTTGGTTTACATGATGATGAAAATTATAAAAATGAAGCACAAGTCAGTGTAAAAAAAAAAAAGGATCTGAACTCAGAACACTGTGTTCAAACCCCAACTCTGCTTCTTTCTAGCAGTACCCTAGACAAGAGTCATCAAAATCTGGGGTTCACTCAGGCAGCTGGAGGTGAGTACTGGGCCTAGAGCCAGGAGGACCTGAGTTCAAATCAGGCCTCAAACATTTACTAGCTATGTGATCCCTGGGCAAGCCATTTCACCTATTTGCCTCAGTTTCCTTAACTGTAAAATAAGAAGAAAAAGAAGAATAGCACCTCCCTCCCAGGGTTGTTAAAAGGATCAAATGAGACAAAAATTGCAAAAAAAAAAAAAAAAAGTGATTAGTAAAATGCCTGGCACGTAGGAGGTGCTATATAAATGCTTATTCCTTCCCTCCCTCTCTCCTCTTCTAGTATGCTTTTGTGATTCATAGATTAGAGCTAAACAGGACCTTAGAAATCATCTATTAAAACCTGCTTTGTTTTATAGATGTGACTATTAAGACCCAGAGGAGAAATAGCTTTCCAAAGTCACAAAACTACTTAGTGGTGAATAGAGGACTTAGTTCAATTCTAAATATTATTTCCACTACTCTATGCTTCCTGGCACTACTTTGTGAATTACCAAACTATAAGCTTTGATACCTTAATCTCACAAAGCTACTCACAGCAGCATTTCATTGTCCTACTAGTCTAGGCCAGAGAATATTCTTTATTCTTCCCACCCAATTTAAACCTGAAATTAATCAAATTAAATACAAACTCCCAAAGTCCCAAAGGCCATCAACACAATTTTTAAAAATCACTTAACATTTTGTAACTATACATAATTACATAAGTATTTATATATAGGTACTATGTACATACTTTATAACAAGGGCAATTTTAAATAGATTGTGGAATAGGACCAAGACTTGGCAAAACAGGTTTTACAGGATTTCTCATTTAAGAGAATTTATTGTATCCTGATCAACAAAGCAACTGCTGATATGACCTACCTAATAGGATGTCTAAATAGTAATTAAAATGGTAATCATTAAAATAGGATTCTATTTGTAGATTTGTAGATTTTTTTTCCAATTTAAACTATCCATTTTTAGTTTTTAAAAAATCATCATTCTAATTCAGTACAATTTTAAAAATCCAGAATGGAGTGAGAATAGATGTAAACTTACCCTAATTCTGTACAGCCACTGGAATTAAGTTAAAACCTTTCAAACTCCAGGTTAGTTAATGATATAGGCACAGCCCATCTAATAACATCACTAAAGAGCTCTTTAAAAACACAATGGGGAAATCACTGAGGTGGGGGGTAGGGTTTAAGAGTAAAGGTTAGTTCCATAGGAACAATCAACTTCACAGGTGGTTGACTGTCAAATGAACTGACAAGGAGGTGTTTCAATATTATGGTGGGGTTTGCATCCAGTTGTATTAATGACACCACTGTTAGATGACATTGGCCTGGGCAACATTATTTGGGATACGCCTCTATATGGACTCACTCATGGTTGGTCTAATCATTCATCAAGTATTGCTAAAGAAAGGAAAATATTAAATCTTAAATAAGATAAAAATATTAAACTTATATACAGTGCAAATTAGGTGAAACATAAGCACATTTTACTAGTCTATCTGCTACTTAAGCTGAAATCCCATTATGAAAATTCCACTTTGACATAGCAGTATTACTCTAAGTATGAATAACTTAAAGGGCAAGCTATTGATAAAACAAATTTAGGGTTCTAAAATCTAGGGTAGTTAGTCAAATATATGGGCTAAAGATGTGGTGTGGACCTTATTCTTGAGATCTGCTAGGGGTTTTCCCAAGAGGAAATGTGTCTTTTCTGAGAGATAACAATTTTTGTAAATGCGCCTAGAGGTTCAGTTTTAGAAATTTCATAATAAATTGAAATTGATGACGATGACGATGATGATGGTGGTGGTGGTCTGCAGCAAGAGCATACTAATAATTCACTACAATCTTCTATTAGAAGCTACGGAGCTATGAAGGAAATATTCCCCATCATTTCACACACATACAGACACATACACACACACAAACACACTTTTCTACAGAGATAACGTTTATGGCACCCAAGAAAAAGTGTTATGGAATATGTGCTCTGGGAATGAAGGAGCCAGGAAGTCCATGGATCTACAAACCTGTAAGTGTTGAGAATCTGTCAGGCCCCAGATCATCTTTGTCTTTTTCTTGTTTTTCTTTCTTTCTAAATGGTATAGGAGCTGGAAATTAAATAAAGTCAGTAGTGTGACATATAACATACTGCACTGTACTTGGAAGACAGTAGTCAGTCATTTTGGAGATACTGGTGTGCCAACAGTTCTAAATGAAAGGAGGCTTTAAAAGCTGAAAACCTAAGAAATTCTCTGTGTAAATACTTTCCACAGACAAATGTTCTGAAAACAACTGAACTTGAGTTCTTAGAGTCTATTTGAAGATTCCCTTTTACAGGAAAGGATCAATTAAGAGGTAATCAGAGATTAAGTTGAATCCACTGCACTCTGAAACCTGCCAAAAAGAAAAAAAAACCCAAAAACAAAAAAACACCACATTCAAAGCTCGGAACACCATTCTCTCCTCAGCAAGAGGCCCTAATTATGAATGAAAGGGGTCATCCATAGCTCCGGAGTCCCAGGTTACCAAGAGGAGGCCTGTGAGAGTGGCACCTGTTTCTACTCCTGGTGTTTCTCCTTTTCAGGTATAAACACATATGCAAACTTAAATATTAACATCTCTACAACTGCAAACTTAAATATTAACATCTCTACAACACAAAATTGTTCGTAAGGAAAGCACCTGGTCTCATACAACTGAATTTCAGTACCAGCACACTAAGATGTACGGGATAGAACTCAATTTATCAGGATGAAAAGTTTAAATTTATTCCAGGTGTCCAAATTAATGTTGCAAATTCTAAAGATCAGTCCCAGAATGAGATAAAATTCTTTTTCATTCAGCTTTTGATATTCCTGTCCAAAGTATCTTCAAGTGAACTTTAGCAGTATTTCATATTTACACACCCCAAGCCTACATACTCTCCTAGGTTCATGAGAAATCAACACACCATGGGCCGCAGAGCAGTAACCTTAACACATTCTAAAACTCTGTCTTAGCATCCATCTAAGATGAGCCACTGAAAACATATCAAAGTCAAGTCATAATCAAATTCCCACAAAACCTAGAATACTGACTTACTGAAAGCAATGAACTCTATTTCTCTGATCCTAAACCATAGCATTCTAATAGTTTTGTGAAATTACCTTTAGGCATAGCTGAAACAAAACGTTTTCTCCACCAAGGTTTGTTTCTGTCTGACTTCTCATCATCACTATCTTTTCGTTCTTCAGTCTGCAGAAAGATTTTAGCATTTTATTTGCAGTCTAGACAGGTATAAAATGTTTTCAAAACATCTATGAAGCATTAAAAAGTCCTAGGATAATAATTCAATAGAAAAATCATTGCTGACTCTACCTTATGTATAAAATTGCACTAACTATAAAGGAATGAAGTTTTATACATATTTTGGGATTTCAAAGGGAAAAGGAGCAGAAGTAAAAGGGGAAAGCACCAGAGAAGGAGTAAGGAGATGTGGGTTTGGTCCCCCTTCTGTCATTTACTCATAGCATAATCTTGGGAGAGCTATTTTGCCTCCATTTAAACCTTAGACTCCTTATCTGAAAAGTTAGCTAAAATTAATTCTTCTGCATACCTCACAGAAATATTATAGGAATTAAATAAAGACACGGGGAAGTGTTTTGAGAAAAGCTTAAAATATATATATTTTTTAAAGTTTAAAATACAAATTTAAAGCACTATCATTAATAAGAGCTGAATTTTGTATCCATGGTCTGAGGATCAGATTTTAGAAAGAATCAAAGTCAAACAAGTCCCAAGAGGGTTCTATCCACAGAATCTCACAGGGGATGTGAACTGAAGTGTGAAAGAGCTACAGTCTGCAGCAGCAGCAGGAAGAAATCTCATGCTAACAAAATCATGACTTTTGAAAAAGTCACAGACTTAGTCACAGACATCTCCTGTTCCCTACTAGATTTTAAGCTTCCTGAGGAACAGGACGGTGTCTTATTTCATTTCTATATGTTAGCATTTAGTATATTATTCCATAAATGTTTACTCAATTGAATTGTGGAATTACTATCACTTAAAAAAAAAAGTGCCTCAGTATCCTGGGTGTCATGGTATTTAGTATAATAAGGAGAAGTTTCAATAGATCAATGGTTCTCAAAGTGTGATTCCCCCAACCCGTGGGTGTCTTCACATTCAAAATTATTTTCAAAATACTACTAAGAAATTACTGGTCTATTGAAATAATCTTCACTTTTCCAATTATGTACCTATATGAAGCCTAGATTTTTTATATACTTCAACCAAAACAATAAATTGAATGAAGAAGCAGATACAAAAATCTTACTGCCTTCTATTGAACTAGATATTAAAGGCATTTGCAAAAATAGGTAAAACAACGTCATTCTTCTACTTTCTGTTTCACAAAAGTTATTTTTCACAAAAAGTTATTTGTTAACATCTAATGGGTTTATTTTTTAAACGAATAAGTATTTTTAAATTTTATTAGTTTTAATTTCAAATATAGTAAGCATCACTATAACCCACAAAAACAGTGGGTTATGGCCTCTATTTCCCAGCTTTTGGGGGTCAATAATTTTCAAGTCTAAAGGGGTCACTGGACTAAAAAGTTTACAAATCACTGCTCTAGGTCATCAAGTTACATTTAATCACAGATATATCCCTTCTTGTTCAACAGACTCCATGTTGGTTTGGGAGGGCAACAGTGCTTGCTTAGGTCATTCAAACCAACAGTTACCAAAATATTGCTCTGCTAAATTGGGGGCTCCTCACCTCTCCTCTCAAGGAATCTTTACTAGGAGATGAGGATGATGATGGAGGTGCAGCGACTAAAGGAGATCCAATGGCAGTTGAAGGAAGTAGTTCTCTGTCTTCATTCCCAGGACGCCGATTCCAACTGGGATCACTCATGGGTCTCCGGGCTGAAGATACAATATCAGAACTCCTACTGCGGACTAATCGCTCAGGATAGGAATGTCTCTGTTTGAATGCTTCTGCATCCGTTGGAATCAACACATGAGAGCCAAATCCTGGTAACCTGGCTTCATTCCCTCCCATTGCTCCTTCCAGGATTGGAGGATCTGGTGGTGGGTGTGATGGTCTAGCATAGTGAACTTTTGGTCTTACTACAGCAGAAGCCCCTTAGATAAAGAAAAATTTCCCAATTGAGATACAAAGGCTTTCAATTACATGATGAATTTTTGTTTTTGATGAGAAATAACCTGTAGAAGTCAAGGAACCCAGCAAAATTATAATAATCAAATCTGGCCCCAAAGAAGATAACAAAGTAGCTCTTTCAACTTCAAACACGTAGAAAACTACATATAACGTTATGGTTTTTTTTCAATATGTTAAGATTTACTAAATTGTTTTTTTCCTCCTCTTTCTAAAGTCAAGGAGGATGATGGAGCAGGTATAAACTGGAAAATGTAAGTGATATAAAAACAAAAGATAGCAATTTTTAAAAATTTTAAGTCAAGGATCCATCTTTACTTCTTTATAATCTCTTTGAATGCTTCACAGTAATGAGTGAAGGACCCTAGGTTCTCCCACCAAAGCACAAGCTCTCACAGGACCTATTTAGTAGGATTAAAGGCTTCAAGTACAGGCCTACTACTGTACTACATGTCTATTGTCTGAGGACCAAACCAGCTAAGTTCTGAAAGGCTCACCACCAGAAAATTAGAAACCAAGTATTTAATTTCCTTATCAGCTGTTGCTAGACACCAATGAACAATGAGCTCTTAAGAGTTGAAGAAATAATTTCGATAACTTACCTTCATGTGAAGCCAGTGGGTCAAACATTGCAAGCAAAGACTCTGACTGAGAGGGAGGAGAAGTCAGCTGGTGGGCTCCTGAAATACAATATGAAACTGAGTCAAAAGTAAACACATTTTAGCACTTTCAGTTCCCCCAGTTACTCAGACAAGTATTTATTTACTTTCTAAGTACATTTCAAAGATCTAATAAAAACTGATAAACAATTCATACTAGAGATATACCCTCACTAACATAGTCATATTGGAAAATTCAAATACATCTAAGCTTTGACAATTTACTCTGTAGGCAAATTCTACCAAGCTATGAAGGTTCAAGTAAGATATACTGTGAGAAGGCCAGCTTCTAGCTAAAACTAGAGGAGTTTATTTCATGGGTTCCTAGGTAATAAATTATTTTACCCACTCGAATTAAAGAAATAATAAAAAACAGAGAAATATACCCATTCTGGTGTATTCCTTCCCCTCTGCCTATTTCTAGAATAACAACAGGAGAATAATGGAAAGATCCTAAGAATCACACATAGTAACATAGTTTTAAGACCACCTAGTAACATATCTGTGGTATCAATGACTTCAAATACTAAGGAAGATAGGATAGGTAAGAGTGTGGTTTGGTTAAGTTACATATCTAGTTTGACATCAGATAAGGCAGATTTAAGAAAGAAATAGCAAAGATGAACATGTTATACCATAAAACAAAATATGATGGCTAGGAATATAACACACCACAGAGGAAAAGTTATTGACTTGGCCACATACAAGCACAAATAATGTGAAAAGGAAATGTTGGAGGTAAAAAGGGGAAATCCCTAAACTATCAAATAAATCAGTTGCTTCAACTAAAATATTTTTATTCTAAAACTGCTATCTTTCTACATGTATTTTCATAAATTACTGATATTTTGTTTTAAAATGTAAAAGTAAAAGTAAAATACTTTTTCATTTTTAATGCTCAGAAATAACATAAATGATATTACTAAGATATATAACTGGAAAAGGAAATGGACTGGTCCTCTTACAAGAATACGACAACAAAGAGATGGACAGCCCAAGTACTACAATGAAAGTACCTCCAAAACCCTAAAACTGGAGTGTCTATCATGGGCCCCCTGAGACTTTTCTGCCAAACCTTTAAAAACATAATTAGAAAGCATATATAAATTAGTAAATTAATACTCCTAAACACCTCAAATTTCTAGCTATCTGACTAAACTTTGGGTAATGTTTGAATCTACCTGGTTGCATGAATTTATGTTCTTTAGGAAACTGCAAAAAGCCTCTATCTATAATGTAAATTTAAGAGTCAGAATTGAAAGCACATAGCTCTTGAAAACAGTTCAGGTGCCAAGTATGATGATGCATCCCTGTGATCCTGGGTACTACAAATGCTTCAGCTGGTGGATCACTTGAGTTTTGGAGTTCTGGGTTTCAGTGGGCTAAGTTACTTGGGCGTCCATACTACGTTCAACACCAATATAAGGAGCCCTTTAGATTTAAATTAGGGGGTGAAGGGGAGGAAACCAGGTTGCCTAAGGAAAGGTAAACTGGTCCAGATTAGAAAACATAACAGGTCCAAGCTCTCATGCAGAGCAACAAAGAGTCTGGGCCTATGAAAGACCACCCTGAGAGGCTACTCCATCTGCCTCTAGCCTAGTGAAAGAAAAAACAAAGTCTTAAAAAGGAAAAAAAATATATTTTGGCTATTACTCCAATATTAACAAAAAAAAAAAAGGAAGAGAAACATGAACAAAAATATTTTTAACAGCTCTTTTCGTGATAGCAAAGAACTGGAAATAAAGGGAGTACCCATCAATAGGGGAATGGCTGAATAAGTAATGGGACACAAATGTGATGGATTATTGCACCAAAAGATGAAAGAGACTCTTTCAGAGAAACCTGACAAGACTTGTAAAATAAACTGAATCAAAGTGAAATGAGCAGACCCAGAACAATTTATATGATAACAAGAAAACCATAAAGACAAACAACTTTGCAAGACTAAAAAACTCTTGTTTGACACAATAACTGTGATTCCAGAGGACAAAGCATATACATCACCTGTAAGAGAGGATGGCCTTATACATATATGCATATATATGCATACACATACACACACACACAGAGGTATAAGTATATATGTTTACATATGTACCCACACACATATTTTTAACATGGCCAATGCAAGAATCTGTTTTGCTTGACTAAACATTTAATTTAATTAATACTGAATTTGTTAAAAGTGTTTTGGTTTTTTTTTAAGGGGAAGTAGGAAGAAAAAAAATAATATTTATTAGTTCAAAAGAAATTTTAATGGTATTTTCACTGACATAATAAAAATCAATCATTGATTAGCACAAAGTTTATAACAGAATTTTTGTATGGACAAAACTGGCTAAAATATTTTGAGAGCAACTTCTTTGTTATAAAATGTACATATCAATGTACTATTAATAGACACCACATGTCACCACCGTCATGAATGTAAAATTCTTGAGGTCTACAGTATGGTTTTCCAATCAAATAGGCTCCTACTGAAAAAAAGGTGGTATCTCTGAATTAAAACAGAGAAGAGAAACTGCCTCCAGAAAACTGGGTAGATCCTCTATGCAGTATTTGTGGGAAAATACAAACAAAACTCAAACAGAATCAGAAAGTAGAGAGAAGCTGTTAGGTTGGTGGAGATAAAAAAGTCATACCAATGAAATTATACATCTCCCACAGAATCAAGTATCTCTAGGTAACAAAGTCATAAAATGAGGTGAGAATAAAATTAAATAATGACATATTTGGGGCACCTGGGACAAGAGGTAAAAGTATTTTGCACACCTCATATACATGTGCCTTTCTTACCATGGACTACTTCATCCATATCTGGACTGGTGACTGAATCTTTGCCACCAAAGTCAGAACTACATTCAGATCTAAGGTCCTCAATTTTATTAGGAATATCCTCAGAGGTTGCACTGATGCCTTGCAAAAGAAAAATACACACACAAAACAGAAGAAAATTATTAGAAAAGCTTTTAAATATTAACAAATTCTTCATGTGCTGCATGTGCTGGCTAGACAAACTGATTAGTACTATAGCTTTTATATTTAGGCTTAAGCATAATGAAACTGATTTGTACAACACACAGAGAATTAACCTGTAAAGGCAGAATATAAGAGCAAGCTACTGGGTATTTAGAAAAATACTGTAACAATGAAAATAATTATAATAACATTAATATGATAGCTGACATTTTTATCTTAACCACTGTTCAGCATTTCACATGAATTATCATCTACATTGTGCCTCCTCACATGTACCTGAATTATTTCATGTGATCACAATTCACAATACAAAGTAATTTCCTCACAGTAACTCCATTAAGTAGTACAATTACCATCATCTCTATTTTACTAATGAAAAAAAACTGAGGCACTGTCCGTACTCACAGTCAGCAAGTAGCAGAGCCTCAACCTGAGCTTCAGTCTTCTAACTGCCAGACTAGTGATATCACACTGTCACTCACTGACCACCAAAGTACAAGGAAAACACAAACACCAGGTTCAAAATTCAATGGAAAACTCATTGATTTAAAAAGTAAAACCAGGCAACAGCCTGTAAGACCCCTGAAAATCAGTTTTAGTTTTAAAAAGGGAGTTTTTCCTGATGCAACCCTTAAGTTAAAATATCACACTGACATCGACAGAAAACTTAAATGAATTTTTTTTTTTTATCTTAAAATGCTTCTTCCATAAGACAAGATAGAAATACCTGAGACGACACTGAGGCCTGGAGTGCTGGGGCGGGAACTGACTTCCCGGACATCTGTATCATCAGATGTGCTGCCCAGGCCAGAACAGCTCTCTAGCTCTTGTAATCTCTCTTCCTGTTTGAGGTCTGGGGCCTCTGGATGGAAAACAGCATGTGCTCATATTAGTGCTTCAGTCATTTCCTCATGGCTTCAATTTCTATAACCCACATACAAAAAAAGCCCACCTAAAGATTAATAAAACCAGTGTAAATAGATTTCTATATCTGGGCCAGTTACTTCAATTCAAGACCACTGTGTTAATGAAGCCAACGTTAAAGATTCAGTTCTTCTACAGGTTGGTTAATTGTGCACAGATGAAAACTCTGTTTCAAGTCAACAGACTATGTCCCCAATTCCAGCCAGCCATATAAAAACCATGTACTGGCACATGTACATGGAAGTTTGGACAAGAATGTGTAGAGAACAGGAAGCAAACACATCATCACTAATAAGCAATAATAAATCAAATTTCAATAGTATTGAACATCTACAAATTGCTCTCCTCACAATCATTCCATAAGAGAGGCAATGCAAATACTTTTATCTCCATTAGAAGGATAAGGAAACAGGCACAGAGACGTTAAGTGACTTGCCAATAGTCACATTCCTTGTAAACTTTAGAGTCAAGATCTGAACTCAGGTCTTAACGACCTCAAGTCCAAGGCTCTCTCCACTAGAACATATTATCTTTAGAAAATCAACCCAAGCATATGTCACCACAGTCAATTAGTAGCATCATCTACTTATAAAAATGACACTGGTATATCTGAATTTCTGAAAAGCATTCCAAAATATCCACATTTCAAAATAAGTCAATCATCCCTTAATTAAAGGAATCAAGCCAAACTTTGGTTGAATACAATTTTACTTAATATTGTGATAACTGTCCACTAATAAGAGACACAGGATATTTTGTAAGCATAAAAAAGGGAAATCACTCAATTTGTAAACTAAAGTTCTACATATGGACTTACAGTAATCTTACATAAAAAATTTTCTGGAGGCCTATTATTCAAATTCAAATTTTTTACAGAAGGTAGGGGGTTAACTCTTCCATTGGGACAACCCTAATCGTGACTGCAGGACACCCTCCTACCCAGCATCTGAAAAGCACTGCTAATCCTGTGCTACATCTATGATACTAGATTGAGAGACAGAAAAGTAATTCTCTCATCTTGAGCGATTCTAATAATAGTAATTGCTTTTTAAAAATCCAGAATTTAATCATTTAGAAAAAAAATCTGGGTGCAGCTAGGCAGCACAGTGAATAGAGCACCAACCATGGAGTCAGCAGGACCTGAGTTCAAATTTGGCCTCAGACACTTAACACTTACTAGCCGTGTGACGTTGGGCAAATCACTTAATCCCAATTGCCCTGCCCTCCCCCTACAGAAAGCAAAAACAAACAAACAAAGGAAAAAAAAAATCTGCCCAGGATTATTCAAAAGTTCCCAAACAGTTCAAAAATCACAGATTAAGAGCTAGGTATACTTTAGAAATCATCTTGTCCAAATCCCACATATATGTTAAAAAAAGCAGAGTTCAGAGAGGAGAGGGAATTGTCCAAGATCATAGAACTAATAAATTGCAAAATTAGGACTTGAATTTCAAGGCCTTCTGACTCCAAGTGCAGGTTCTCTATGTCATATTAATGGACAGAAAATGTCACAAATGAAAATATTCTAGTTGTCTATCCCCTCTTCCTACTTTGCTTCATATGCAAGGCTGTCCACAATCTAGTACCACCCAACCTATCCAATCTAATCACATATCACTCCACACAGGTTTGTGCAAGTGCGTAAGTGAGACATAGGTACACATATACAATGTTCCTTCCAGGTAAACTAGACTAGAGCTTGCTTTCCCTCCTCTGTGCATTTGCTTATACTTTTCTCTAGGCTTGGCTTGCTTTCACTTTCCCTCTTTACCTCTCTTATTTCCAACCACTCTTTAAAACTTGAATAAGAATGCCACTTCTGCCATGAAGAATCTTCCCTATTAATAAAATGTTCTTCCCCCTTGGATCTCACATAACACTTTACTTTGTACCTCTCCAATACACTTAACTTACAATAATTCAATGCATATTAATTGTCTAATATGCTCAAGATATTATATGCTAGATGCAGAGGATATAAAGGCAAAAATAAAACAATCCCTTCCCTCAAGGAACTTACACTCTACTATGAGGAAATAATTTGTACAAAGATATTAATACAAAGTAAATACAAGAGGGGCTGGGAGAGGAGGACAATAATGACTAAAGAAATAAGGAAAGGGAGGGGGCGGCTAGGTGGCACAGTGAGTAGAGCACCGGCCCTGGAGTTAGGAGTACCTGAGTTCAAATCCGGCCTCAGACACTTAACACAAAAACTAGCCGTGTGACCTTGGGCAAGTCACTTAACCCCAACTGCCCTCCAAAAAAGCGGAAAAAAAAAAAAAAAAAAGGAAAGGGTTACTCAAGCTGAATCTTAAAAGGCACAATGGATGTATGTAGAGAGATATCCTCCTACAAATCACCAGTGAGTTCCAGGAAGAAAGGGACCATATCTTAACTAAACTTTGAATCTACCCAGTGCCAAGCAGAGTACACTGCACATAGCAGTTGACTGAAAAATGTTTGTTAAATAAATGTACACCTAAGTCATGTATTTAAGTACCTTAAATTGATTGCTTCTGTGCAAAGGAAAAAAAAAGGAAATGAGGACAGGATACTAACCTGAGTCACTTGGTAATACCTCTACACTCCAAGCTTCGCTGGTTGTTTCTGATATGGTAGAACCAGTGCAGGGGTCAAGAAGCACTGACCCTGAACCTGGCAGACACAGCAAACTGCCTAACATGTTCTCTGCTGCCGCACCTGTACAACCAGTGGGGAGCAAAGGGTTAACAAAGGTCTGGATGGAAAGAGCAGTGACAAAAGGAGAAAGACCCAACACAAGCCTTACAAAATTCTTGGGCCTATATGCAAGGGACTAAGAGAAAAGGAAGAATGCTTTGAACCATAATCTCCACCAAAAGCAAGGGTTTGCTACTATAAATCATGGCAACACTCAAATTCCATGGACTGGTTTCCTATTTTTCCATACTTTCCTCTCCTTGAAGTAAACACACATCATTCAAGTCATTGTGGCCAGCTGCCAATATGACTGATTCAGCTATGATGCTCCAGCTTGCAACATCTCTCTCCAAATACACTATTCCACAGGTAACAAAAGCACTGCAGAGACTCCAAAAGTTCAAACTAAGAGACTCAACCTCAGAGGAACACACTGGCCAAATAAGCTTTCTTCTGGCATCTTATCAAATGATGGAGTACACAGAGCGATAAAATGTATTTGCAGCAGAATACACACCTCCTCTACAGCAGTCATTCAACTGCAAATATAGCTTATTGCTTCATATATTCCAATGCCAGGAATAATACTCCTTTGGCATCTAGAACAGAGTAATGCAAAACTAATTAAGAAATCTATTTACACTATTTAAGAATACATGTAAAAAGACTCAACATTACTGCATGGCTGTATTAAAACATACAACTAAAAGAAGTTCCATGATTTTCAACTTAGTATAATCAAAGTTCTACCTTTGGTTCATGTGGGAAAAAAACTTTACCATTTTTTATACATGACACTGATTGATTAATACACTGGCATTGATCCAAAGATAAACAAATTATTTTCTAAGAATGGAGATATTAACTTTTCAAGCTGAATAACACTTTCAGAGGTGAATTAATTCTTTCTGAGATCCTCCATGCTGCAAATTGCACTGTAATTTACAGGTATAATTCGCATACTCAGAAACAGTTAATTCACATCTCAATGACCTGGAGTTTACTCCTGGGGAGGAATTTACTAAAAACATACTAAGGACAGATACCAGTTCCTAAAAATAAGGGGAAATTGCAAAGTAATTCAGGAATGTAGTTATTCTCTTTCTGAATGAAGTGCAGGAAGGGAGAACTTGGCCTATGTCTAAATAAATAAAATGCATTGAATAAAATGATTCATTTCAAAATTAGGTTTGCACACAAGGAAACAATACCACTTTACACTAAAATGTGATACTTGTTAGAGCGTAACAACCAGGGAACAACTATATAAATACCAGTAGAGAGCTTACCATACACCCTTATCAGTTACCTGCAATCTCCTGTAAACGATCTTCGTCAATGTTGGGATCAAAATCACTGCCCAAGACGTCTGTGCTCCAGGTCTCACTCACTGTTTCTGAAATATCCCGATCATCTGTTAGCCCCATCATATCACGAATTTCAAATTTCCGTAGTTTATCATCAAGGTTATCTTGTGTTGTAGCTGTCAAAAACAATGAGAAGTCCCTCTTTATTATAAAACAGGCATCCATCTGCTATGGTCAACTCAAAAGAATCTCTAGAGCTACAATTTAGAAATGCTTTTTCATTTATCCTGAACATTTTTAATTCATGAAAAATCCATTCTTCTCAGTAAGGTGAGACTACATATTTTATTTACTGACAAAAATGAGTGCTTGAAAAAGAAGGAAACAGCAAGAGGGGAAATTAAGTTTAATAGTTACAATGTATAGAAATTTTTTAAAACTAAAAATCAACATGTATTTATTAACTAACTAACTGCTATATGCAAAGCAATGACTCTCTTAGCGGAGAGAGTCAGAATTTGGCACACTGAAAACCAAAATCACAATTTGATTCTCAATAAACAATTATCAAGTACCTATACTGTAAAAAGCCAGCTGGAAGATAAAAAACAAATATGTAACATGGTCCCTGGCCTCCAAAGGCTTAAGGATGTTTTTTGTAATTGTTTTTATCTATTTCTTACCTTGTTCATGTTCCAAAAGCTGTAGAGCTTCAACTCCATTACTCCCAGAAGGCCCTGCTCCAAGTTCTGATACAGATTCTCCTTCCAGGTCCAGAGAAGATACCGAATTAGAACGATTTGAAGGACCTAGAGAAATTTTTTTTTTCCTGTTAGGGACTGTCTTTAAGTAAGACACATTGCTGAAGCACATGCAAATTTTCATGCTTTGGTAAGTGATTAAAAACTGTTAAGATACTGCTCTGAGAATTAAATTGAAATACCGAATCTGCAATCTCAAAATTCTTAAGGTTAGCAGTCTTTTTTCTGATTTATGGAATGACCAAAACACCCACTTTGAGAATTAACCATTCAATTTTTTCATTCATATTTGTGTTTTATGTTCCTGGATCAATATGGTGTGTGAATGGTGCAGTGCAACCTATCACTCTTTAATCACTTATATGCCAAATGTGATTGGTAGTACCAGTCTAACAAAAACAACTGTGAGCAGTTTGTCATCTAGAGTTATAACGATTTAGCTCTAGTTTAGAAAATATGTAAAAGTGAATTTGTAAGAAAAAAATAACAAAATTTAAAACTATAAATGCCACTGAGACAAAGTGCTGGTTTGTTTGTTCTAATTAGACATGCATTATTTATGTACCTCTAAAGGAGCTATAGAGTCTAAAAGGCAAATACTTTAATGGCCATTAAAAAGAAATACACAGAACTGCCAAAGATTGGGACAAGAATATTCAGGTTTTAATGAAGCAAACTTAGTTCTCTTTTTTCCTCTTTTCAACTTTTTAACAATCTCTTGTATATCAAATTTCAAGTATTTATCTCTATAGCCAACTGTAGCACACTTACTAAAAGGCAAAGATGGCATAAGCATACTTCCTAATAAAGCTCCTTTAAAGAAAACTACAAAATCTACTTGAATCACAATTCCTGGAATAAAGTAACCCTTCACCTTCAGATATTCCTTCCAGATTATCACTGCAGAGGGAAAAGCGCAAGGTTTTATCAGGTTTACCGTGGAGTTTGGTTTCATCAACAGGGACATCTCCTTGTCCTCCATCTGAAAGCTGCATGTTTAAGACCTAAGAGAAAAAGTCATTCTGGTATTGAAATTATAACAAATGAAAAGGAGATAGAATTTTAAACAAATAACAACAACAAAAACCTCATACTTCTATAGCACTTCAAGGTTTACGTTTTATTCTAATCAACTCTGAAAGGCAGATAACACAAGAATTCTACCTATCTGCACTAAAGATGAAGAAACCAGCTCACAGAGGTAAAGGATCAAGAGTCACACAACTAATAAGCATCAGAGCCAGGATTCCTCGTATTATCAAGGTTTAAACTGAAGAGACTATCTAATACAACCCTTTCTTATAACAGACCAGGAAACCAAGAGGGAAAATGATTTGCCTGTGGTCACATGGATAGCAGGTAGGAAAGCCAACATTTAAACACAAGTCGTCCAATTCACAGTGCTGTATTTTTTCTATTGTATCATAGGCTAAAAAGTCTCCTAATTTCAAGTTTAGCCCTCTTCCTACTATATAGTGAAATCACTATTTTTCTTAATTAGCGAAATCAATTTTCAAAAATTTTAAAGTCTTTTAGTAATATTAGCATTTTAGTACTAATAAATTCATTATTTTATGACCACTTTCAGCAATTAGGATCTCTAAGGCAGGAAACAAAAGCCTATCTTTTAACTTCCCTAACAATTTTCCTTAGAAATGAACATCAACAGGAAGGCTGGGCTCCATGACACATTCTTGAAGTTCTACTTCTGGGAAGGCTGAGGCTTGACTCTAAGATTCTAAGCTGCTGCAGCAAGGGTAAAGTCTCCTGGGTGTCCTCATTAAATCTGGTACCAAAACATGAGACCCTAGGAGCAAATGGCCACAGGCTTGACTAAAGAGGGACTATCTGACCCAGGTCAGAAAAATAGAGCAGTTAATTAAAGCCTCTCTGCTGATCAGTATTAGAATTAGGCCCAGAAGAGACCATTGCACTTTTAATCTAAGCAATCTAGAGAGTTGCTGCTGTTCTACTAATTAGAGTCAAAATGTAAGGTCTGCCTCAATTTATCCTTTCCTAGGTTCTAAAAGATCATTAAGGACAGGAAGCTCAGGCCTCTATGCCACCTTATAACAGCTCTATACAAGCCCAGAAACAGACCAACCCAGTCAGTTACAGAAAAGGTCATCCACCACTATAAAAATCACAAATCTTTTTTAAAGACTAACAAATTCTTAATAAAAATTTATAAATTATATGTTTTGTCTGTAAAGAAAGAATAACACCTCTTGCCTATTTGTTCAAGTGCTCATAGAAGCTTCAAAAGGACACTAGATGTTCAGAGTGATTTCAAAAGATGCAGCTGGTATAATAGAAAGAACCTTAGTCTTGAATCAGAGAAACTTGCACCACAAAGCTAGTAAGTCACAGAGTTATGACTCCAACTCAGACTCGGGTCTTCCATAGCTAACATCAGTTGCTATATTCACAAGACAGCCTGAACTGTCAAAACCATCAAAGATTTTTGTAATAACTCCACATGAACAATGTTCTTTCTCCCCAAGGAAAATAGATGTAGAATGAAAGAATATAAACAATTACAAAGCACAGTGAAAAAAGTAGTGAATATGGGGCAGAAAACCTGTTTCAAGCTCCACCTTTAACACTAAGTGACCATGGGAAGTCATTTCACTTAAGAACTTCAGTTTCTTCTGTAAAAAGTAGTAATAATCCATGTACTTCCCAGGATATTTCACAAGATGCTTTAAATAAAAGCATTTTATAAACCTGAAAGCACTACAGAAATGGGAATTTTTATTACCATAAAGCTTAACACTATCTCATATTCAACAAAATAGTCATACCTCATTTTCTGACATCATGCCTGGAGTAAGCTGGGGACCTGTCCCTAAAGAAATGACCAACACTTCTTCTGGCTGCACTTCCTGAATAGTCTCTTGGGATAATCCATCATGGTCTGGGTGCTGGTCAATCAGCATATTGGTACGACTTCTGCTCCGAGTTGCTAATAAAAAATTTCAAATACAACTTTTGAGAAAAATTTTTGAATGACACAAATGGCTCACAGATGAGAGAAATTTTAAAAATAACATAAAAGGCTTACAAATTAAAAATCGAAATAAACTTAATATGGAATGCTTGCACATGCACAAAAAAAGAGTGGACAAAATACAGAATAGTTTATGGACAACATAAAAGTTGGACTACTCTGCTAATCTACCATAACACTGCTGGCTCTTTTTTCAAGAGTTCAACAAGAAATTTCTAATCATACAAGACAGAATGCAATATTAAACATCCTACTACAAAAGACAGAAAAACTATTTTAAGTAGCATTACCTAAAATATGAAATATGATCTTCCTCATCTCTCGCAAATCAGTCAAATATTACTACGTAGTATAATTATTCGTACATATGTCTTAACCTGCTATGAGATCACAAGCTGTATGACATCAAGGCCCAAAATAACACCAGGAAATATAATATGATGGAAAGAGTATTAGATCTGAATTCAGAGAACCTAGATTAAGATGCCAAGTTTGCTACTTTCTACCTGAATAACTTGTTTAAAGATTCTCTGGGTCTTAGTTTCTGTTACCTGTAAAGCAAAGGAAGTGGACTAGATACACTGCAGTTCTAAACTATCTTTATGTCTTATTTAAACTCTGTATTCTCCTTACATCAAGCACAGAATTCTGAACACAGAAGGCAATCAATAAATGTTTGTTAACCTGAAATGAGTAGATTTGTTTCATAAAAGTACCGTCTCATCAGGTCCTATTTCCTAAAATACGAACATCAGTTTCATGTGGAAACTGATGAATAAATAATTCAGTTTCTATAGTTTACAGAGCACTGTATGCTAGGTTGGGAGAGACAGAAAGATTAGATGCAATCTTAAAGCTCAGACTCTAGCAGAAGGGTAAGACACAAACACAGATAATGATAATACACAATCGTCCATAGTAACTCACTTAAGAGAGGTACAGAACAGAGTGCAATGAGGTTATGAAGGGAAGATCATTAGCTAGGCTCTATTATACAAATGAGCTAAACTATAGGTTTAATAGCACTGTAGAGAAAGAGCATTAGAACTGGAGTCAGAACAAGGTTTACGTCCTAGCTCTATCCTGTTAGCCCTGAGGCCATGGGCTAGTAATTTTATTCCTTTAATTCAGTATTCTCATCAGCAAAATGGAAATAAAAATAAAACATGCAATACTCCCCAGAGCTACTGTGAGAAGATCATACTATAAACTACATATAAGGCATTATAGAAACAGAACTATTTGAACTACTTTTTCAAATTCAAATTTAACAAGAATTTAAGTGACTCCTGGGTGCCAGCCAAAGTCAGAGTCACCAAAGACTTGGAAGACAAAAACAAACAGTCCTTGCCTTCCGCAAGGAGTGAATATTCTGTTGTTGGGAAATAGCATGTACACAGAGAAGTAAATACAGAATAGGAACAAAATCAATACAAAGTATTCCTAGGAGGTAAGCAGCATCCTAACAACTGAGGAAATCAGGAAAGCCTCTTCTAGGAGGTGGTATATAAGCTGAGTGTTGAAGAAAGTTAAGGATTTCAGAGGTCCAGGTGAGGAAGTAAAATATGGAAGGAGAAGATGAAACAAGAACTAGGTCAGTTTGAATGAAATATCTCATGTGTAAGAGGAAGCAATGTGTAAAATCAGCCTGAAAAGAAAAGGCTAGAGCAAGATGGTAAAGGAGTTTAAACATCAAACAAATGAATTTGTATTTTGTCACTTAGGAAACAAGGAAGCACAGAAGCTTCTTGAGCACATCAGAGACATAATCAGACCTGTGCTTTAGTAACACATTTTGGCAACTGTGAGGAAGGGAAGACACTTGAGGCCAGAGGTTATTGCGACAGTCCATAGAAGTGGTGATAAGGCCTGAAACAAAATAGTGGCTGGGTGAATGAAGGGAAGGGACAGAGGGAAGGGATGTAGTAGAAATAAAATCGAAAGGAATTGGTAACTGTGATAGGAGGTAAGGGCAAAAGGGCATGAATAGCTATTCATGACTCCAAGGCTGTAAACTTTAGGATGAGAAAAAATGCTTTTCTGGACACGCTGACTTTTTAGGTGCCCACAGGACAACTAAGTGGAGAAGTCCAGCAAGCAAGGGGTGACAGAGGGTGAAGAGTTCAAAAGAAGCCTGAATGCATAGATTTGAAGGTAATGTACTCAAAAATGATAGCTAAATTCATGGGAGTTAGCGACCAAAGAGGACGAACTTAAAAAGGGAATAGAGGGGGGGCAGCTAGGTGGCGCAGTGAATAGAGCACCAGCCCTGGAGTCAGGAGTACCTGAGTTCAAATCCCGCCTCAGATACTTAACACAAAACTAGCCGTGTGACCTTGTCACTTAGCCCCAACTGCCCGCCAACAAGCAAAAAAAAAAAAAAAGAGAGAGAGAATAGAGGAGCCAGGAGATTCCACTTCTGTCCCTCTCCCTAAATTCTCTCAGAGGGCAAATCTAATAGCCTAATGTACAAAGATATAAACCTGTTTGAATTTAAAGATTATAAACTCTTTGTCAAATCCAAGTCTTTAAGAAGGATCTGGCTACTGTTTTCCTTTTGTTCTTCTATAAGTCAAAAACTGACTATCAGCTATCAAGTAGGCTCCTAGAAGTCAAACCACTATCTATGCTGCTTCTAGAGTTGACGAATCCAATGGTTCTTTTGAAAATTACTAGTTAATATTATAATGTAATCATCATCTTAAGAGTTAGAAGGGTCTTCAAAGGTCATCTAGTCCAACTTTTACTCACTGCAGGAATTATCTCTACCACGTCATTGACAAATGGTCACTCATCCTCTGCCTATCTTTGTGGAGGTGAAATTCACTGACTTCAAAAGAAGTTTTAGAGGATATCAGATGCTAAACTTATGAAATCTAATCTTCACAAGATAACAGTAAGCCTTCTTTCAACAAATATAAAATTAAACATAATAAGTAAACTATAAAACAAAAATTCCTCTTCGAATGCCTATTATAGTACACTGAAAAATAGACAACTGGAAAAACAAAGGTTTTCCAATATCCCTTTGATCAAAAGTCATCTAACTTCCAGGATAAGATGGAAAGGAATAGAAATAAAAACAAACTTATTATATTGACATCTTACAGAATTAAATATTGACAAAATTAAATTGAATCTTTTTGTCGCATGGAAAAGAGATCCTATCCACTCATCTCAGCTCTAAAGAGATAACTAAGAGCAAAATGAAAGCTGCAGAGAGGTAGATTTTGGCTCCATTTAAAGAACATCCTCCTAACAAAGAGAACTATTCAAAATTTGAGTGGGCTATCTCTGGAAATAGTGGATTCATTTTCAAGCAAAGCCCCAGATGACCTTTTGTTAGAAATGTTGTAGAAAAGATAACAGGATGAAGTAGATGATCTCTGAGGTCTTTTCTAGCTCTAAAATTCTGCAAAATGCTTTAGGTGTAAAGTTTGATTAAGGGGATTAAAAAAAAAAAGCAATTTCTATTTCAAAATTCAGAGTACTTAATTAACCAAGCAAACTCTGACTGTATTTCAATTTAGGATAAAGTGCAAAATACAGCCTATGGCAACATTTGGTGTACAAGAGTATTTTTTACATAGACTTAATTATCTAAGTAAACCCTGTTTCTCTTATGTGTACTGTGACACAATGAATAAATATTATGTGACAGTACCTCATTATTTTGTACATAAAAGATAAATCTTGATATATTACCAAATAAAAACTCACACTACAAAAGGAGGCAAATTCTCCTTTGGTTACTTATTTCACAAAGGTACAAAATAAATACAATGACATAAAAAATGAATTCAACTTAAATACGTTCCTTAGACCAACATGTTTGAATTTTAAGGGACAAATGCCACGAGGACCATAAAATATCTAAATCTCAAACAGCCATTTACACAAAACAATTAAGACATGCACATGAAGCATAATTTTGTGAAGTAATTTTTTTAAAGTAGAAGAAAGAGAGCCTATTACCCACCAAATGGGGTTACTAGAGTAATGTGAGCTGTAAGATTGGTGGCTGAGGAATCCCATGCAGTGATGGCTGCTAACTGTTGTCCTGGGGTTCGACAGCATTAAACAGAAAGAAAATCAACCCTTTGAACAACAGAAACATTTTTAGAAACGTGAAATAAAATGCAATGACCTGGTATCAATTTCATTAAAGAATTACGGGGAAACACTTAAAAATTATTTTCTATTAGTTTTAACCCTAAAATAGTTTCAGAGTATAAGAGAAAGCTGTTACACTGAAATAAGCAATAGAAATTACTAACTAATTAACAGACATAATTTCTTCCTTTTCAAAGAACAGGAGCCCTTGATATTCTAATCTCACATAAAGCGCAAATGCAACACAACAATACAGTGGAAAAAGTAGGTGATGCATTTAGAAGATAGAGGTTCCACTACTTGGCTATACTATGGCCTGCATGACATTTGACAAATCAGACTCATTTTCTTCATCTGTAAAAATACATTTGCACTATACAAATGATTAAACACAATATTGTAAGCAATCATTATTATTCTACTTCAGTAATTTTCTAATGCTTCCTTGCGACTTATATGGCTGACGTCAACACAAGCTCCAGCAAGGTCAAACAACACAAAAGTAGTCCAAAAATGGGACCAACAATAGATTTGTTTCTACCATCTTGAAACCTATTACCAGAAGTCTAGCCATCAGGATATGATTTTCCCCCCACAACCAGAGTGACTCAAGAAAACGATCTACTAAAATCTACAAAGTTTGGGGTCTACATCAGTAAAAGGAAAACTCACACCAATGAGATTACAGTTCTCTGAAGCATTACTATCACTTATATTATTTAAATGAAAGATAACATGATGATACTAGTTACTAATCAGAATTAAAACACTAATATTCCTAAAATACAACATAGCAATGCCCTGAATTGGCCAGAATTAGACTTAAAAGTTGGTAACAAATACTAAAACATTATTCAATAAATGAGCTACTTTAGAATAAACTGTCATTTTATTTTCAGTCCCAGAAAATCTGATTTCATTAGTGTGGATTTTCCCTGTACCAGCACAGATAACAACCATCTACCCCATAAGGAACAAGGTAATAAGACCAAAATAAAGCAAACAAAAATTCATCATCTAGAGGCCAACTTTCCGAAATTCAGAGAGGAGGTACTCCATCCTTAGCTAGGTTTGCCTTGGACTACAAATACATAAAGCTCCAAGGAGAACCATACTTAAAGACTTTCTAGCTTTTCTGCCTCAGTCAGACTTTATGGAAAACTTCTTTTTTCTGACTCCAGAATCAGAGTTCTTTTCAGTACACCACAGCTATAGCAAAGACAACAACTAAAAAATACAAAATAAAAACATTATCATACTCTTAACAGCTACTAGCTTATTTGCAGATATAGTCCCACTTAGTACTGTTAATTGGTTTAGCAAAAAAAAAGTACTGAGCAAAACAATATATCAAGGACCATTTGTTCCAGAGGAGTAATGTTAAAAGGGGGAGAGTAAACATATTGTCACTCAGGGGACTTAAGGACACTGAGACCCAAATGCTAACCTCTATTTTGAATAACTACAAAACTATATAATGAGATTTTACAATTTCAAAATAGAGTTTCATTATAATTAATAAGTATCATTGGGCAAGCAATGCCTAAACAAGTTAGTTACAAGTTACCCACTAGACTCGGGTGGGGAGCCTGTGGCCTCTAGGCCACGTGTGGCCTTCTGGTCTTTGGGTGCAGCCTTTTCACTGTGTTCAAGTTTTATGTAACAAATTCTTTTGAGGGGATTTTTCTGTGGAGTTTGGATTCAAACAGCTGCCCTTGAGGTCTAAAAGGGCCACATGTGACCTCAAGGCCACAGCTTTCCCTGAACTAGACCATAACCATTTTGTATATACAATGCTATAAACATCAAGTGTAGTGCCTTCCAACAAAGAAGATGCTCAATGAATGTTTGTGGAATTGACCTGAAGCTGGAACAAAGCTGGGCTAGATGCAGTTCCTAACTAACCTATACTCACCTAAGGGCAAGCGATTTTTTTTATTAGCTGGAGTAGTTGCAGGAGACAACTGAGGGGTATTATACGAAGTCATTTCCAAACTGTTACTTTTCCCTGGCTTGGCCTGGGGTAGGTTTGCCAACAAGTTTTCAAGAGCCATTCGATCTTCTCTCAGTTGGTCACCTAACATGACATTCTTCATAAAACCAACCTGCAAAGGGAATAAGTCCTTAGTCAGTATTCTAATACATAGCTTATTTTTCGTATATACATGTGTGTGAAACTATGTAACACTGCCACAACCAAGACCATTTTGCAGTAAAATCATTAATACATTACAACTAAACCACACTATAATATCTCAAAATCCTGCTAAAACATCTTTCTGCTGAGAATATGAGATGCAAAATAATGATTAATGACACCTCCCTAATAATCTAAAAAACTTTCTCTTCAAAATTCATTAAGGCTCACTTGTAGCAGGTTGTCTCTGGTCTAGAATAGCCCCTTTCTGATATTTAACACTTAACCACTTTTACTCATCTTTCCTCACAACTTTCATACTAAATATTTGCTTTCTGGATTTAATTCACTGATCAATCCTTTGTCTCTCCTTGCCTACGATATCAGAGGCAGAGAGTTGACCACATACACTTGAGTAATAACTTCCCCCTATCTTGCAAAACTTATGCACCTGACATGACCTGCTCCACAAACTTCCCTGACCAACCAACACACACACACACACACACGCACACACACACACACACACACACACACACACACACACACACACACAGATATCTTTGGCAACTGGAAAATAGTTCTATCTAAACTCTCTCCTCTCTGAAGGTGAAGACATCCTTCATCTTGAATCTGTATTTCTCCATGTCTCAAGTATTTCATTTTAAAACTCAGGCCTTCCCCTTGTGTGAATTAAAGTACACCATAATTAAGTCCTATTATATTATGCATTACTGACCTCTCTGACTTTTTTGTGACTAAAAGTGCTAAAACTGCTAGTACATTGATCTTAAACAGTCTTTTCATGGAATCAATAAAGGACGTCAAATGGATGATTCCTATAATTGCCTATGCCCATTACTTTTTTTTAAAATGAATTATATTTTGGACAGGACTCATAATCTCATTGGTATGGGAAAATCCTAGGATAAAAATTCCCTTTACTCATGAAGAAGGGCACCCACAGTGTCACAGAGTTGGCTTAGGCACCAAGAAAGTTAACTGACTTGTCCAGGGTCATGAAGGCAATAAGTATCAGAAGTACAACTTTAACCCAGGTCTTCCTAACTCCAAAGTCTACTCTCTATTTATTATGTGACAATTCTGGTATAGTATGAATTAGTATTAATATTCATAAAAATAGCTATCTGGACACCTCCCACCGTCACTCAAAAAATCTTCAACAGCTTCCTATCGTTTCTAGGATAAAATACCAATTCCTCAGGATGATATTTAAAACCCTCCGTAATCTGGCTCCTGCCTACCTTCCCAACCTTATTTATCATTACTCCCTTTCATATGCTCTCTATTCCACTCAAACTGGTCTCCTCACTGTTCTATTCAAACAACATTCCATCCTGTATTTTTGTACATATTCGGAGTGTGGACTCCCTTCCCTCATCTGTCTCATAAACTCTCTCACTTCCTTCAAAGCACAGCTCCAGTGCTATTTTCTACTTTGGGCTTCTCTGATGCCTTCTACCCCTGATCCCCCTGACAGTTATCAGCACGCCCTCCACACTGAAATTACTTTGTACTTACTTTATGCTTACTTAATTGTATATGTGTCGATTCCACCCCCAATAAAAGGTAATATTCTTGAGGGAAGTAATTTATCTGTATTATGTTTGATTCACCAGTGTCTGGCACAAAGAAGACATTAAATAAGCACTAGATAAATTAAGCTAAATTTCATAAAGTTTGTGATTATATTATAGAGCATTTTACAAATATGATACCACAAGAAGTCCCAATAAAGAACAAAGTCATTACCAGAGTGATGAGCTGGCTGTAGGTCATGTACACCACAGTTCTACTCAACCCTTCTAGAAGGTTAACTGAAGACATTGGGGGAGTCTCCACTGCCCGGCCACCAATTACAACATCAAGAAAAGCAGCAACACAACTCTGTTGACAGAAGAAAAGAGTTAGATTAAATACTGACACTACAATTATAGAACAATACCTTAAGACTTGGCACAAAGTGTGCTTCTTCAAATGGTATATGAAAACGCTAAAAAAGGTCATGTCAAAATGAAATACATGTATTATTTGTGTTTAACTTTCCTATATATAATCCAATAGCACTATCTTTTTTTATAAATCAGGTTCTTTTAGATAAAAGAAAAAGCAAGCTTTATAAAAGCACTTTTTTGATCCCATTTTCTTCCTTAAATTGCATAAATTTAACTCATTTTACATAGCAGAGCTAGAAACTATTTTAAATGATCTTTTCCATTAATGATCTTTTCCATCAGTAGTACTAATATCTAAACATAACCTCTATCAGATACTAATAAGATCACTTACTACATAAATAACTTATAAAATCAAAGGATTAAATGCCTAATGAGACTTCTCAGACTCCCCAAAATAATACACATCCATATTTATTCTTACTTTGTCAAATTTACCGAGGCTGCTCTTTGCTCGAGGATCACCTTCCTCAGAGCCAGTCATTGCTAGCTGCTGCAAAAGGCGGCCAACCTACAAAAATTAGAAACGATATTAGGGATATATACTCTATAACAAAACATTATCCACTGATGCATCTAGACTGGCAATTCACCAACTGTGTGACCTCAGACAAGCCACTTATTATATCTTGGCCTTAGTTTTTTCATGTATAAAATAAGGAAGCTTGATTAAATGATCGCTAAGGTGCCTTTCAACTCTAAAATTTATGATCTATGACCTTGTAACAAATAAAAGAGATAAATAAATATAAACCAATATGGAAGGAAAGTTAAGAAAACAGAATTAGGGGTGGCTAGGTGGTACACTGAATAGAGCACCGGCCCTGGAGTTAGGAGGACCTGAATTCAAATTCAGCCTCAGACACTTAATACCTACTAGCTGTGTCACCTTGGCCAAGACACTTAACCCCAATTTCCCTGCACCACCTCCAAAAAGCAAAACAAACAAAAGAATCAGAAAAATATATACATTCACTATGAATTGAAGTCAACTTGAAAGGTCTTTGGTGGAATGCCCTGGAGATCTGTGTGTGGCCTACTGCTTTTGAACATTTTTATCTCAGAAGTGAATAAAGGCACAGGTGACATGCTCATGAAGCATGAAGATGACAAATGATGATAGGAGTGGCTAACACAATAGATGATGAAGCCTTGATTAGAAAGAAGATAGTGATAAACTGGAGCATCAAGTCTGAATCAATTATAATGAAATTCAATTAAAGTCTTAGACTTGGGTTCAAAAATATCAATTATCAGAGAAAACATCTTGGAACCAAAATAGTAGATTAGAGGAAGCTGAACTCTCTCAACATCATCCTCCAAACAACTTTAAAATAATGCCTCAAATAAAATTTCGGAGCAGCAGAGCCAACAAAAGGTCAGAGTGAGACTTTTTTTGGCCTAACAAATTTTTAAGATATTCACATGAAAAGTTTGTTACACCGGGGTAGAAGCTTGTCCAGAGCCTGAACAATGTGGCAGAAATGGCAGCACCTTCAGGAACTCTCAGCTCAGAGATGGTAAGCGGCTTGGACAACAAGATAGAAAGATATTACAGAGCACTTTTTGCTAGTACTAGATACAAACCCAAACCTGGCTCACAATTCTATTGTCCATATGCAATTCTGGTCACAATTCCAGGGTAGAGAGGAACACTGGGGGTTGATCACAAGGGAACAGAGGCCCTGGTCCCAGTTCCAAGGCAAAGAGGAAACAAAAGTGCTAGCACTTGTGGCTACAAAGGACAAAGAGTCCTTCCTAGATAAAGACCAATGTATAGACCAGGAGACCAGTATCCAAACCTTTCCAAGGATCATAACACCTTGGAAGCACCAAAAAACTTTCAAACCCCTAGAATCAGCAGAAAACAGCAGCAGGAAAAAGGCTGAAGCTTGGGACAAGTCTCAGCATCCCCACGTGAGCAGAATCCAACTTTGACATAAAGTTCAAAGTCAAGAAATAGACTAGAAAAATGAGCAAACAACAAAAAAATAATTTGACCATAAAAAGCTACTATGGTGGCAGGGAAGACCAAGACATAACTTCAGAAGATAACAATGTGTAAACTACAAACAAAGCTTCAAAGAAAAATGTTAATTGGATACAAGTCCAACAATAATTCTCAGAAGAGTTAAAAAAAGATGAGTGGTAGAGGAAAAATTGGGAAAAGAAATCAAAGTGATACAAGAAAATTACGAAAAGAGAATTAAAAGCTTGGTAAAAGAGGCACAAAAAAAAAAAGAAATTGGCCTAACGCTAAAAGAGGCACAAAAATCCACTGAAGAACTGCTTAAAAGCCAAAATAGGCCAAATGGGAAAAGAGGTACAAAAGCTCACTGAAGAAAATAATTCTTTAAAAATCAGAATGGGGCAACTGGAAGTTAATGACTCCATGAGATATCAAGAAACAATGAAATCAAGTGAAAAGAATGGAAAAAAAAAAGAAGAAAATATGAAATCTTGTTGGAAAAACAACTGACCTAGGAAATAGATCAAGGAGAGAAAATTTAAGAATTATTAGACTATCTGAAAATCATGACCAAAGAAAGAGCCTAGCTATCCTATTTAAAGATATTATAAAGGAAAACTGCCCCAATATCTTAAATCCAGAGAGTAAAACAGAAATTCAATCTTCCAATCACCTCCTGAAAGAGACCCCAAAATAAAAACTCGCAGAAACATTAGAGACAAACTCCAGAAAAAGAAAGATCAAAGAGAAAATACTTCAAGCAGTCAGACACAATTCAAATACTATAGAAGTCACAGTCAGGACTACACAAGATTTAGCAGTTTAAAGAAGCAGAAGGCTTAGAATATGATATTCTAGAAGGCAAAGGAGCTAAGATTACAAGACTCGCCCCCCCCAGCAAAATTGAGTATAATCCTTCAGGGGGAAAAAAATGGAGTAATGAAATAGAGGATTTTCAAGCATTCCTGGTGAAAAAACCAGAGCTATTAAATAGAAAATCTGACATTCAAACACAAGACTCAAGAAAAACACACAAAAAAACCCATCATTATTAAGACACTTAAAATAAGTTTACATAGACAAGAGGACATGAATGTGAGTCAATTATGTTAGAATGATCTCCAAAATAAAATGAAAGGGTGAGAAAGAGGGATACACTGGAAGAAGGGGGAAAGGAAAAGTAGAATACAGAAAATTTTAAAATTTTCTCACATAAAAGAAACACACAAGGAAGAGCTTTTACAGTGGTGGGGGAAAAGGAAGATGAAGTAGGCAAGGCCTGAATCTCACTCTCACTGAAATTGGTTCAAAGAAGAAAGTGTGTGTGTGTATATATATATGTGTATGTATATATGTATGTGTGTATGTATGTATATACACACATACACAAACACACACACATACACTCAGTTGTATATAGAAATATAACTTGCCCAATACAGAACTAGAAAGGGAAGGGGATAAGAGAAAGGAGGAAGGGAAAGAATGATAAAAGGGAGTTAGAGAGGTAATATTCACTAAGTGTCACAGCCAGGACTGAAATCAGATTAAGACCTGTAGTGACGGCAGTTAAGTACATTGATGAAATCAAGCTCTTCTTAAATATAATAAATAATCAACAGGGATAAAATTTAAGGAAAGGAGATGACAGAGATAATACCTTACCTCAGAATATTGCCAAATAAATTGTACTGATTTCCTATATCACAATATAACAGGGAGGGGAAAAAACCAACCAGATTTGGAGTCAGAAGATCTTTGCTCACACTTAATAGGTGTGAGACCCTGGGCAAGTCACTTAATCTCTCCTGAACTCCATTGCTTTATCTGTAAAATGAGGATAATAATGGCACCTATTAAATTACCTCAAATGAGGTAATTTACGTAAAGAACTTTGCAAATCTTCAAAGCACCATATATAAAAGCTACCTATTACCTAATGGTTAGAGTGCAGACCTAGAGTCAAGAAGACCAGTTTTCAAATCCAGCCAGAGACACTTAGTATTTGTGTAACCCTGGACAAGTCACTTAACCTGTATGCCTCAGTTTCCTTATCTGTAAAATAGGGACAATAACAGCACCTACCTCCCAGGATTGTTTGGAAGACAAAACAATAAAATATTTGTAAAGCACTGTGAAGACATTAAAGCACTACATAAATGCTAGCCAGCTACCTACCAGGGTTAGATTATGGAGTAAATGATATATAAATATAAAATATAAATATAAATATAAAAAACTACAGAAATATCAATAGTTGTCATTATAATTTTTTCATAATTCTCAGAAATAATCACGTCAAAAATCAATCCATGTTAAGACTGCATGTCTTATTAAAGTTATCAGAAAATACACACCTGCATCAAATTAAATCTTGCCACCTCATTTATGGGAGCATCAGAAATTATTCCATACTGTTCTGGGTTGACAATTGCAGGGCAAATGAAGCAGGCCAAGAGGAGATCAGTACACATTGCTCTCACTTCCCCTACATCAAGCCGATCTACACAGGAAAGTGTCTTATACATTTGTGATACAATCCACCGCAAACTATGGGGAAAGCAGTATGTGTTTTGTTTGAGATAGCCAATAAATTTGTTCACCAAAGCCACTAGTTTGGATTCATTTAACTCCACCATCTCTTGGACCTTTTGTCTGAATCTATCTGAACCTCTCTCTCCAAAAAGCTTTTCCTGCTGGGATGGAGAGAACCTCTCAATCAACTTGTTTGGATCTGTTTCCAGATGATCTTCATCTTCAACCAACAACTGCATGATTGGCTCGTGTAATGTTGCTGTGAGAAAGAGTTTGGCAGAAAAGAGTCCTTCAGAAAATAGCTTGAACAAAATGCTGAATGCACAAGTTCCTCTTCTCAAAAGACGCCTAGGGTTATCACTTTCTTTGAGTTCAAATTCAATCAGATATCGCAAAACCTGAAGGAGGTAGCTTTCATCTTCTTGCATGATACAGTTGCCATAGAGAGACGTAAAAACTGTGTGGATAACACTCTGAGTGTTATCCTGGTTCAGTTTCTCTCCAGCAACTAAAGAGGAGGCAATGAGTCGAGGATTTTCCCTTAACCTATTTAAGAATTCTCCATAATAAGTCTCCTGAAATCCCAGCTGCTTATATCCATCAACAAACTGTGTATCTTCCAAAATCTTGGCATGCTGGCAACATTCAGCAGGCGAAGCTTCAGCACTAAAAGACACACGTGAAATACACATCAAATCCCATTGAAATAGGTAAATAATGCTTTCATTTATCAAGTAATATCATCTGAAGCTGTTAAATCATTTAAGCCTTTTAGCATTTGAATTAATAAGACCATATACCCAATGGTGGTAAAGTAAAACTTTCATGTTATCAGAAGTGATTTTAAAAAGAATGGGCATGGAGTACGGGCAGGTACTGAATACAACTGTTCTATCTGACATTAACTTAATTTAAATCAACCAAGTCAACCAACAAGCATTTTATTAGTTGCTTAAAAAAAACTGGTCATTAACTATCTTTTATGAGAAATAAGATTATTCACTCTGATATGTGTACTTAAGAACTGAAAGAGACAATTCAACTAGGTCCACATGAACTTTTATTGCTGGTTTTTAACTGTTATTTCTTTTAATTCTGAATTTGCTGAACACCAAAAAAGGAACATTTATATATACAAAGTAGAACATATAAACTTGCCAATAAGCAAAAATCCCACACAGCAAGTACTGAGGGAGAGGTAAGCAATCTCGTGCAAGTACAAAAAGGGTTGTTTTTTTTTTTAATATAATAGTATAAATGCAAATATTTGAAAATTCCACTCTCCATGGTCTGTAAACAATTTTTATATATGATGAGTAAAGCATATATGCTACAGCAAAGGCTCAGGTCTCCAGGCGAGAGTAAAAAAAAAGGGCCTAAGTTCTAGGCTTGTGCAGAAGCACCAGTTCTGCTAGAACCCTCTTGATGCTGACAAAGAAAATGTTAGTGACATATCTGGAGCATATTCATTTGGTATGCCACGTAATTTAGAAGAAGATAATTACTGTGTGTCATAAATGTTAAGAGCTCAAATACATTCATACCTTGTTATGATAAGCCTGTCCAAATTAATTCTCTGCTGCTTGGCAATCCATGCTGTGCGGTACAACTTTTCAGCAGTCTTAAGCACATCTGCATTTAACCTCTGGATCAGCTGTTTCTCTGAATTCACATAGAGTCGTTCCTGCTTAAGGTGATGAGCCAAAGTGTGAATATCCAGCTTCACCATCTTCAAACGTGAAAGAAGTACACAGGCAAACACTAAAGAGAAAACAGATACATTTTTTTTTAATGTTAAGGTGCCATTTACAACTTTTAACCAGCTCATATTTCTTAAAATATGTATAATGTAGAAAGGTAGCATAATGAAGCATAAAAAGCACTGAATTGGAAATCAAAAGATCACGGTTCAAATTCCACTTCCACTACTTAATGCCTAGTTCAAGTCACAATCTCTCTGCTTATCAGACTTAGGTGATAAATGGGATGGTTTTGCTGAACTTCTTGTTCTTTTTATTATTCTGTTACATGGCATGGCTCAGTCGGTAGGCAACAGAAAAGGGATGTATTCAGAAATAAAAGTCATGTAAAAGCTTCATAACAATAAACTGACATATTTGCTTAACTTTTCTTCTCTGCTAAAAGAAAGAGTTCTATGGATGGAGACCATTTTTTTAAACCTTATAAACTGCAGCTAGAGGCAGCCAGGTGGCTCAATGAATAGAGTGCCGGGCCTGCAATCAGGAAGACTCTTCTTCCTGATTTCAAAACTAGCCTCAGATAATTACTAGCTGTGTGAGCCTATGAAAGTCACCTGACCCTGTTTGCCTCAATTTCCTCATCTGCAAAATGAGTTGGAGAAGGAAGTAGCAAACCACTCTAATATCTTTGCCAAGAAAACAGTCAAGAAAGGTGAGACACAACTGAAACAAGTGAACAACAAAAATAGCAACAACATGAATTACATAGAAAAGAAAAACCAAAAGGAAAAAGAGAGTAGAGCAGCTCTAAAAGTTACACGTTGATTTTTACATACTTTTGAAAAATTAAGTCTACATAACAGAAAGTTGCAACCCCATGTACAATACTTTCACTGTTCTACTATGTATATAGAAAAATGCTCATTTTATCTGGTACTTAAGTTCTGAATTTTGTTACAAATTCCCAAAAAGAACTTTAAAAAGGGTAAAAAATTAAATTAATCCTATGAACAGAGCTCTATATCTTAATAATGCAAATCACATTATCTCAAAAGTTGGAAAGTTTGGTGAGATCCAAAGACAAATGAATCATACATCTTGAAACCAGAAAGGTCTTTTGAAATCATCTAATATAACTCATCTTACAGATGAGTAAATAGAGCCCCAATAATTAAGTGACTTGCCCAAGGCCATAGATTAAATAAGTATTAGAACCAATATTTGAATCCAAATCTTCTCAATACAGCTCCCACATATTCTTTCTACTATGACATAATCAGGGTTTACTATGGTTGTACCTGCATAGAACTACTAGCTGCACCACACGAGTGAATCGACTAATCTAATTTGTTTTGCCCACTGTCTGGTCAAGGCAATTAGTGATGATTGACTCAATTAGTGATGATGACTCAATGGTTAAGTCCAATGAGTCCAGAATCTGAAAGATCCTAGTCCAAATTTGGCCTCAGACACTAGTGTGATCCTGGGCAAGAACGCTTAACCTCAGACTGCCACTGTAAAATGAAATAACAACACCTGCCTCCCAGGTGACTGAGGACCAAATGAGATAGTATTTATAAAACATTCTTAGCACAGTGTGACACTCAGTAGGTACTTAATAAATGCTTGTTGCTTCCTTATGGAGCACTGAATTTGGGAGTCAAAAAACAAGATTCAAGACATATTATAATACCTAGACATCACAAATTACCACAGGACCTCTGATTAATCCCAGCTTCTTTATCTGTAAAATTGGGATATTTCCTTATATATTTATCTCTCTTCTTCATACCTCAAAACCATCCCACAATTGCACAGATCACTTCCTCTTTTATTCCATATCTTACACACCCTCCTCCTTGCCAAGATCAGTCCTTTCCATGTTCTTCTAGCATTTGTCCTGTCAATCATTCCTTCAATCTCTAATTTTCAATCTCTGCCTATATACTGGCTTGTTCTACACTGACTACAAATATATTTAAGTGTTTTCTATACTTAAAAAAAAAAAATTCCCTTGGTCTTACCATACCCCCAAAATACTGTCTTGGAACACTCCTCAGCTCCTACCAGGAGTAATCTATACTTGCTGTTTCTACTTCCTCACCACCTATTCATTACTCAATCCTTGCAATCCATCTTCTAACCTCTAATTCCAACCTGTACTTTCAACCACTACTAAAAATTCTTGATTAAAAATTATCACTTACTTGTCCCCTGCTAAATCTCTTAGTCTTTTCTGTCTTCATATTCCTTGACTTTTCTGCAGCATCTGGAATAAGCGACCAGTGATACCTGTTGGATATGTTCTCAACCTCAAGGTTCCTAGAGACATCATGCTCTGAATTTTTTAATAGGATTACTGTTCTCCAATAGTTAATTTTGTTTTTTTTTTTAAATCAATACAATTTATATCCTCCCTTCTTGCTCAGGAACATCCTCCATCAGCCAGCCATGGAGTTTGACCTTTCTGCTACCCTAGGTGCTGATTCCAAGAAGACTGAGAAGGGTGGTCTGCCTACCAATTCTCCACATGGCCCCCCACAAGCCTCAGGTACTTGGAGAAGAGGTTACTGAGAAGGCCTGGGCAGGGCACAGCAAATCCTCAGATTCCAGCACCAGCACCACTAGCACCACTACCACCACCACCACCACCACCACCACCATCACCAGAAGCTCCAAAGATTTTGACACAGATGGGAAGCCTCCAGGGCCTGGCCAGGGCTCCCAGAAGGAGAAAGAATATTAAAGAAGGTAAAGAAGACCAAGGAAAAGCAAGAGAAGGAAAAAGGGAAGAATGAAAAAGCAAAAAAAGGGGAAGAAAGGGTCAGCCCCCTGAAGGCAGTGCAGACCTTGGAGATGAAGCATGAGCCACTGCCCCCAGCCATCCCAAAGTGTGCCCACCCACCCCCAGCCAATAAAAGGCAGGGACTACTAAAAAAAAAAATCAATACAATTTACTTTAACTGAGCACATGCCTCCCTAGTAACCCGATCAAGTACATTCCCAAAAAGTTACATAAAATTGACTAAAAGAATAATTGTGAATAACTAAAGTTTACTTATTGTTGCTGGAAATAAGGAAATATGTTTTAACTTTATTCATTTCATATTAACGTTACTGTTGTATTTAACTTGAGTTGTATTGCCTTGTACTGCGGGCTGTACTTATACTATTTCAGTCCTGTGTATTGTTCTTTTGGCTTTGCCTTCTTCATTCTGCATCACTTCCACAAATTTTCTAAACTTCCTCTAAATTCTTCATATTCATCATTCTTTGTGACCTGATGACTCTTCAATTTGTTCACATAACATAATTTGTTCAGCCATTCTCCTATCAGTGGAAACATATTTCACTTCTAGCTTTCTGTTATTACAAATGGTATAACTATGAATATTTTCTCTATGTTATGGGTCCTTCCACACTTTCTCCCTTGATGATTTCACCTGACCCTATTAGTCCACCAAGGTATCCAAAACACAGGAAGAAATAACAGTCTTGTATTGCAGATAAGATCACAAGTGAAACTCAGCTCTAGGTGACATATTTTAGAAAGGACATCAATAAGCTTAGAGATATTCTAAAGGAGGTTAACCAAGGTGGTAAAAGGAGCATATGATAGCTGTTTTCAAGTATATAAAGGGCTATCATATGTAAAATGTTTAAACAATCACAAAACAACTAAAAATGAATAATGCAAAATAAAAAAGAAACTTTATCAAAAAAAGTGATATGAGAAGACACCTTGTTTCTCTCCCCAAGCCTCTGTTGAAGTTATGGCACAGGGGAAAGATCTATGAATGAGAGACATTGTATACAATGTCAGATTTTTTTTTCTCCATACTGATCAGTGTTGCTGGGTTTTTGTTCTTCCTCTTTTCCAATTTGCTTTTATAAAAAAATCTTTGTTACAAAGGATAGTTTCTCAGAGAAAGAAGACAGCAGGAAATTTTGGTAACATAAAAACAAAGATATCAATAAAAATCTGTTTTCAAATCAAAAAGAAAGAAAAGGGGTTATCAGAACCAAGAGAGTATTGCATACAGTAATAGCAATATTGTTTAAGAACAACTTTGAGCGACCAAGGCATTCTAACTATTACAAATACTTAAATTTCCTGCAAAGATCCTATGAAGGAAGATGTTGTTTGCTTCCAGAGAAACAAATGATACCCACATATATAATCTGCATGTGTATATATGACATATAATATTTACATTATATATATATAATTTTTGTTTATATATACATATATAAAACAATCTATGTGTGCATACACAGACACACACACAGATTTGAGTCTAGTGGTAGCCACCTCAAAGTTTTGGGGGGGAAGTTACATGATAACTTTGCCATATATTTGAAAGAAATAGCAAGTTGCACATAATTGATTGGCAATTTTAAGTGTAATCCTCCATTTTGCTTTGGAAATGCTTGTTTTATTTCTTTCATTCACAATAAAATAAATTTTTAAAAGAAAAAGGGTTGGGGCAGGTAGGTGGCATAGTGAATAGAGCACTAAAGTCAGGAGGACCTGAGTTCAAATCTGACCTCATACAATTAACACTTACTAGCTGTTTGACCTTGGGCAAGTCACTTAACCCCAATTGCCCTGCCCTCTCCCCCCTCCAAAAAGAAAAAAAGCGTTTGGAAATTTGTTCTGTTTCTCCTCAAAAGTAAGACCTAGAAATAATGGGCAGAAGTTGCAGAGACAGACTGAGGTTTGCTATAAAGCTTGCATAGAAACTCTTCCCTCCCTAATCCATCCCCTGAGCAGTTGCCAAAATAGTATTCCCAAAGTACACATGTGACCATGTCAACAAACTAGAATACTCCCTATTCTTTCTAACATAAAAAGCAAATTCCTCTGTCTGGCATTTAAAGCCCTTCACTGATTGGTTCCACCCTACCTTCTTATACATCATCCTCTCTCACACACCCTACAATTCACTCAAACTGGCCTTCTTCCAGTTCTTTACACATGACATTACATCTCCTTTCTCTGACACTGCACTGACTGTCCCCCCTCCATGCCTTGAACAAATTCATATCCCCTCTTTGTATCCCGAGTCTCCTTGTAAACTCAGTTCAAACACTACATGAGGTGTAAATGAATTCCCTCCCCTATTAGTGCCTATGTGTAAAATTACTTTGTATTTATTTTATGTGTATTTTGTATACTCAGAGAGATAGCATAATATATTACAAAAACTCAAAACCCGACAGTTTTCATATGAAGAAATCAAAGCTATCTATAGTCATATGAAGAAGTGCTCTAAATCACTTTTGATTAGAGAAATGCAAATTAACCCTTTGCAC
>CM053595.1:78205579-78236068 GCA_028646575.1 Pseudocheirus occidentalis | reverse complement strand
ATCATTATAATACGTTACTTGGTTCCAAAATTATACTAAATAATACGAGGGTCTGTAAATACACGTTTTCGCTGCAAGGTAGCGTCGAGTAGCTGGTAGCCAATGTCCAGAATGGTTCGGAGTGCAAAGGGTTAAAACAGTTTTGAGTTATCAGACTGGCTAATATGACAAAAAAAGGAAAATGATAAATGATGGAGGGGATGTGAGAAAACTGGAACACTAATACACCAATGGTAGAACTGTGATCAGATCTAACTGTCCTGGAGAGCAATTTGGAACTATGCCCAAAGGCAACCTTTGATCTAGCAGGACCACTACTAGGATTAGTATTCCAAAGAGGTCATAAAAAAGGAAAAAGGACTATATATGCAAAAATATTTATAGCAGCCCTTTTCATGGCGGCAAAACATTGGAAACTGAAAGGATGCCCATTAACTGAGCAGTGGTTGAACAAGTTGTGGTGTATGAATGTAATGAAATACTATTGTACAGTAAGAAATGATGAGCAGGCAGATTTCAGAAAAACCTGGAAAGACTTCTACAAAATGAAATGAGTAAAACCAGGAAAACATGGCACATAGTATTAGCAACACTGTGATGATCAACTATGAATGATTTAGCTCTTCTCAGCAACACAATAATCCAAGAAAAGTACAAAGCATTCATGATGGAATAGGCTTTCCATCTACATCCAGATAAAAAACTGATGGATTCAGAATGCATATCAAAACATATTTTTACTTAATTTTTTTCATGATTTTTTTCCCTTTTGGTCTGTTTCTTCTTTCACAATTGTGACCAGCATGGAAATATGCTTTACATGACTGCACATGTATAACCTATATCGAACTGCTTACTGGTTTGGGAAGAGAGAAGGGAAGGAAAAAAATCTGAAACTCAAAATCTTGATAAAAATTGCCTTTTATGTAATTAGGGGAAAATATTATTAAAAAAAAGAACTCAGCCTAGGTTAAAATCTCACTCCAGACAAATACATAATGACTATGTAAACACACTACACATCTCAATATTCTAGTAATTCATGAATTGTATAGAAGGTGCCAAATTGCATTGATAGACGGAGCTTCAAGAATTATCTAGATGACAGGTCCAGTCAGTTCACAGACACTCTATTTTGTATATACTCATCTGCATACATGTCATTTTCCCCAACATAATGCAAGCTCTTTGAGAACAGAGACTATTTCACTTTTGTCTTTCTATCTCCAGCACATAGGAGAGTGCCTAGCACACAGGAGATACATAATAAAGACCTGCTGACTAATTGAGATAAATGTTCCTAATAATTATATCTATATAAAAATGGAATAGAAGCCTCAGGAGGTAGTGGGTTCCTTCTGACTACAGGCCTTTGTTATTTGTCCTTCATTTTGAAGAGGATCAATGACATCGCGCCTTGACCTGAGTGTGAACTGGATTTAAGTGAGGCTGAACTGCACTCACTCTCTCTTCCAGAGTCACTGAAATCCAGAAGCAAGATGGAAAATCAGGATGACTGGCAATGGCCCAAGATGCAGTGGATGACCTTGGTGTCTTTGATGTCTAACTAAGCTCTAAGGGTGCCACAGTCCCTGCTTCAGCAGCCACTGGATTGTTCTGTCTTTCCATTCCACTGGGAGAAGTCTTGACATGCTTCAGGTAGAAACCCACTAACTCCCTAACAGACTGTAGTGTATAGGCACCCTCAACTTGGTTTGGCACATCTGCCTAGATGGTGTTACCTGACACTAGGCATGCTACAGTTTTTTGGAAGCACAGGTGAGAGTAGGGTGAAGGTGAACACCAAAGCTGGATAAGCTGCCCTGAAAAGGTTTCAGCAAGCCCTCACGAAGTTCTCCCTGAACACCCCATACAGGCCTTTAAGTCAATGCTAAATGATGGTTTGTTGGGTATGTTGAAGAGTGAATTCTTGTTCGAGTACAGGTTGCACTGATCTCTCAGAACCTTTCAAACTGTGAAATTCTGTGATTCTATTAATTTTCTAACTATAAATCCAGTCTTAATCTCTTTCCTGAAATTCAGTCCTACAAATCCAAATGCCTACTAGTCTCTTCCACATCAATGTCCTCCAAGCACCTCAAACAATATGTTCAATCAATCAACACTTCTTATTAAATACCTACTATGTACTGGGCAATATGGTAATGACAATCCCTGCCTTCATGACCTCATTCTATTTGGAAGATAAAATATGTATATGGATAAGTAAATATGAGATGTATGCTTGTTAAATAAATATAGAATGATGTTATAAGGAGTTGGTAGGAATAACTAGAGAAATTAGGAAAGATTTCTTGAAAGAGATAGCTCTTGAATTGAACCTTGGAGAGAACTAGGGGTTTTAAAAGAAAGAGATGAGAAGGAAGAACATCACAAGCATGAGTATGCCTGTACAAAGGGATTAAGGTAGAAGAAAGAATATCATGTACAGAGAATAGCAAGTACACCAGTATGGCAGGAACATTAAAATGAGTCAAAGGGAGCAAATGTGTAATGAGACTGAGAAGGACTTTAAATGCCAAAGAAAGCTGTTTGTATTTTACCCCAGTGGCAATAGGGAGTCATTAAAGCTTGAGCAGTGAAGTAACTATGTGCTTTAATCTCAATATAACAATGATCGATAGATTTTAAGAGCAAAGAAATTACCTAGAAGTCCAAAACTGAACTCATCTTCCTCCCATAAAAATGCCCTTCCCAAAAACTTCCCCCATTTCTTTTGATGGCAGTGTTATCTGCCTAGGCACCTAGACTTTATACTAGGTACCTTTAGAATCAGCTTAAACTCCTCTCCAGCCCAATCCCTCTCTCTTCCTTTTTCTCTCTGCCTTCCCCCACATCTAATCAGTTGACAAATTCCAATTATTCTACCTCTGCTAGCATTCTGCTGCATATGCCCCCTTCTTTCCACTCATGATGCCAGCCTAGTCACAACTCACCAGGACAACTCAATAAGCTCATTTACTTGTCTTCTTGACTCTAATCTCCCCAATCCAATCTATCCTTCACACAGCTGCCAAAACTGTCTTCCTAATTTAGATCCCTAACCATATTACCTTTCCCAAAACTTTCCTTCAGGGGATCTCTAATTGCTTATGGATAAAATACAAAGTCCCTATCCTAGAATTTTAAGGCCTCCACAACTGTCTGACCAAAATGGACAATGAACTATTCCTTGAATTTGACTTGCTTTGCCCAGTTGCATGAATCAATGCAGATCACGCTTTATGCTTCAAATGCACTCAATCCTGCTTTGTAAAATCTTTCAAGATTCAGCTTAAGTTCCACCTCTTCCATGAATCCTTGTCATAATTTCCTCAAGCTAAAACGGCTCTCTCCCATCTCAAATTTTCCTAAATCACTTTGCTTGGATCTCTTCTTTTTGCCTTCACAGTAAGCTTATCATGTTTATGTGCATGCAGATTATAGGGATGGGGACAGGACCTGTGATTTCATTACTTAAGGGGATCTCCCTGATTATGAAATTCCCTCTATCAACACAGATCAGTATGTTCTCTGAAACTTATTACTGTATATTTTATCATCCTCTAGAACAGAAAATACACTTGCAGGAGGTTTTGTCATTTTTTTTGTCAACAATACCTACCATGGTGCTATAAAAACAATATGGATGTAATAAATGTTAGCTGAATTGAATTGTCAACTATATAATCCTATAAAAATTGGAATTACTGTAATTACTAGCATCAAGGTACCACATTTAGAACTGTGGCTCTGAAACTTTCTGGTCATATGAGCCTATAGTTTAAAAGAAAAAAAAACTTCCTGAGCCTCTGTTTCTCCATCTGTAAAATGGGAATGCTAAAACTCAAACTACCTACCTTACAGAAGTGTTAAAAGTGCTTTGTAAATTACAAACCACTTACAGAAGTAGGAGTTAGCTCTTCCAAAGTCCTTGGCAAATCAGGAGGCAAATTTAATTAAAACTAAAAGATAAAAAGCAAATAATTTACCTCTTTGCTAGTATCAACATCAGCAAGAAACTTAAGTGCCTACTGTTTATAGATCACTGTGTTAAGTACTGGGAGAAATTCCAAATCTGAAGGATTTGAGTGTGAAGATAAAGGAAATTGTCTAGTACAAATTAGTACCAGTATTGGAATTCCCTCTTTATCATCCTCAGTAGTTTAAATATGGCATAGTATTTCCAAGAAGTTTCTGGTCTAGTAAGAAATAAGTCTTAAAAATGGAAATAAAGTCATCCCATCTCAATTTGTCAGGAGCATTACAGCAAACTAATACAAACGCACCTAAGTATAAACATGAGCTTGCTTCTGACATTTTAATGAAGTATGCAACAGACAAATGAACTGCTTTTCACCCGATGTGGCTAAGGCAAATATTTTATATTTGTTCCATCCAAAACTAGCATCTAAACTAATAAGAGTTTGCTTCAGAGAGATATAATGTAAAAATGCAAAGAAAAGGGCAAGCCCATCACTGGGGAATTGCTGAATAAGCTGTGGTATATGAACGTAATAGAATACTATTGTGCTATAAGAAATGATGAATAGGCAAACTTCTGAAAATCCTGGGAAAGACTTACATGAACTGATGCTGAATGAAGAAGTGAGCAGAACCAGGAGGGCATTCTTCACATTAATAGCCACAGTGTGCAATGATTGATTTTGACAGACTTAGTTCTTCTCAGCAATACAAGGACCTAAAACAATTCCAAAGGACTCATGATGGAAAATGCCATCCATATCCAGAGAAAGAACCATGGAGTGTGAATACAGAGCGAAGCAGACTATTTCCTTTTTTGCTTTAATTTTTTTCTCATGGTTTCTCCACTTCATTATAATTCTTATATGCAACATGACTAACATGAAAATGTGTTTAATAGGAATGTTTGTATAGAGCCCATATCAGATTGCATGCCAGCTTGGGGGGGGAGGTGGTGGCGGGGAGGAGGGAAAGGAAGGAGGGGTAGAAAATTTAAAACTTATGGAAGTAAATGCTGAAAATTAAAAATAAATAATTTTGAAAAAATATTTTCAGAAAAAAATTCAAAGAAAGGACTTCAGACATTGTAACTTAATGTTTTCTAACAATAATCAGTTAGAAACGTAATTGTCACTCATCTCATCCATTTGCTACTAACCACCTGGTAAAAGATCATAGTCTAAATCAAAGAATGCTTTCTTTCAGTTCCACATAACTTGTCAGAAATTAAACACAGAAATTTCTACCTAATATAAAGCTTTCTCAAATCTTCTACATTCACACAATATTCCCCAGAAAGGCCTGGTTAATTAAAGCAAATACATAATTTGTTTTGTGTATGAACATATACAAGGTGTCCCCAAAATTTTAATGTTTATACATACATACACTTACATATATATGTAGGTGAATATCTTTCCATCTTTGAAAACTCAAATTAGGCAAGTGGGAGATTATGAAATTTTCATTTGACAAAACCTAGAAGATACAATTAAAACAACAGATAACAGCCTCAAGATTCAAAAGAGTATGACACACTAGATTGGTAGGATATCTATAAAAGCCTGTAAGTTTTAAAAAAAATAAATTTAACACATAAAAGATAATTAACACATAATGCCAAAGAAGCAGTTTGAGTGGAAAAAAAATGAAAAAATACTTCTATTCTCAAGGGAACAAAGTACATGTCAACTATGATGATGATAATAGTTCACATTCAAACAGTGCTTTCAAGGTTTGCAAAGCATGTTACAATCATCTTTTTTTTTTTATGTTTTACAACTACCAGGTGCAATTATCACCATTTTACTGAAGGGTAAACTGAGGTTCAGAGGGGTTAAGTAAATTGCCTAGGACCACCCAGCTAATAAGTGTCTGAGGAAAAATTAGAACCCAGGACTTCCTGACTCTCAAGTCCAGCACTCCATCCACTATACCAGGCTGCCTTTCAATGAATGAATATGAAAGGACAAAGATAAAGAATTAGCAAAAAAGACAGAAAAAAATAGTATTGATACTTTGTTGAAGTTAATTAACATTTAAATAGTTACTAAACAACCTTAGCTTTTTGTTAATGTTCAGTTTTAAATTTCTAATAAAAAAAATTTAATTTTTAAAATAACCAGGAAGTTCTAGTTATTTGCAAGTTCACTGAGTCAACAAAGGACAGTGAAAAGAGATAATGTTATCTTAGGTTGCATTAAAAGATGTACAGGATCCAGAATAAGAGAAGTTAGCTATCTAAGTCTCAATATCCTTAACTGTAAAATGAGAGGGTTCGGAGTAGACAGTCTAAGGTCCCTTCTGGGTCTGAGATATGATTCTATAATCCCAATGAACTCTCTGCCCTGTATATGTAACATAGCACACAGTACTGAACGCCATGCTTTAGGAATGGCATAAACACCTGGAATGCTTCCAGAAAAGCATGACCAAGATTAGGAAGAGTCTCAAGATCATGCCATCCTAGGATTGGTTTAATGCACTAAGAGAGTTTAGCCTAGAGAAGACTTAAGAATATTTACAGCTGTCTTCAAGTTTCTGAAGGGTTGTTATTTAAAAGAAAGATTAGACTTGGTTTTTCTCCAGACAAAACTAAGGCTCACATGGGTGGTAGAGCATAGAGGGAAGCAAATTTTACCATACAATAAGGAAAAACAGTCAGGTTAGTTCAGAGTGGGTTTAGGGAAGATTAGTGAGCTCCCCATCAAGTTAATATGAGCATGTTTGGGATGCTGTAGACAGTACTCATGATTTGAGCAGATGTTTGACTAGATGAGGTCCCTTCCAGCTCTAAGGGGCTATGATTCTATCTCCTACAAAAGATTCTTTTATAAATAAAAGCTGAATTTCTAAGATAGCTTCCAACTCTTAAAATACAAGATAATAAGACTATAGATTAAAGCTAAAAGAGACTTGACTTATAGGCCATATCAGTGGTATTAAAATCAAATGAAAACGGATACCTACAGCTACATATTGACTTAGAAAACCACAAATGAGCATCATGTCATATTATTTTTATTCGCTTTGTTAAATATTTCCTAATTATATCTCTGGCAGGCCCAGGCTGCCAGTTTGACACCTCTGATAGAGGCCAATCTCCTCAGGTCCTTTGACTACAAATATACTCATTTCCATTGTACTGGAATGCCTCTCATCGGTGACACAGCTCATCAATAAAGACTATGTCATTAAAGTGAGAATACCTATATATTTCCAGACAGCTTAGATGATATTAAAAAAAAAAGTTTTTACTTCAAGTATACAAGACAAGAAGTGGACATCTGCAACTTTCAGAGTTTTACAGGCTTCCATCTATTAAATGAATCAGCCCACAGTTAAGTCCAACGAAATCTAATCCCCTCAGGGGATAGAATATACCCATAAACTAGTTTTTTCCTATCCATCAAATTTTATAATAATGTTAATGAGTAGCAAATTAGTCTAAATATGAAAACAAACTAAACAATAAAAGTTTTCAAAACTGTCTGGGTACTTCCTAGGAAGACTCTATACTCCTAGCTTGAAGAAGCTAGGATAAATTTTGTTTCTTCTTTTTCTCCTTTTATTCTTTTTTTTTGGAGAGGGGAAAGCAAGACCATTGGGATTAAGTGACTTGCACAACATCACACAGCTAGTAAGTGTCAAGCATCTGAGGTCAGAGTTGAAAATCAGGTCCTCCTGACTCCAGGGCCAGGGCTCTATTCAATGCCTCACCTACCTGCCCCTTGTTTCTTCTTTAAAAACAGTAAACAAATAAAAGAAGTACTGGTTAGCAAAAAAAGAAAAAAAAAGAAAAAAATGTCAGAAATGACATATTTTCATTGAGATTCAGTATTTATAAATTCTTATTTTAGAACATTCTACATTCCTGAGTGTGGGGAGGGGAGAGATAACCCCCTCATTTCTATAGCACTTTTAAGATTTGTAAAATTTTTTCTTCATAATCACCTTTACTAACCTCACAAAATTTTATGTAAAAAAAATGGAGCTCAGATGCAAATTAATTTGCAAACTATTCTCTACAAATTTTGCAGAAGAAAAATTCAAACTATACTCCAAAATGATTTTTCCCTTAGTACATCCTGGAAGTCAGACTTCTATCCAATTTATAAGGTTAAGAGTTATTCTCCAAATAAGGATAAGAAATTAAGATAGTCTATGGATGAGGAATTACAAAAAAGGACTTAAAAAAAAAGTATTGATGCTTTCTTTGTTGAAATTAATTAACACTTAAATAGCTACTGCCATTCCAAAAGGAAAAAGTTCAAATTATGTCCATATGAAAAAATGTTCCAAATTACTAATAATTAGACAAACAGAAAATTAAAGCAATTCTGAGGTTCCACCTCACATCCATCAGATTAGCTAAAGTATGTGAACCATTTGGGGGTCCCCATAACCTGAGAAAGGCCTAAAACCCAGATTGGCTAATCAGGAAAAAGACATTTTGGGACAACTCTGAGTTTAACCTAATATAATGCCTTGCATACTCTGGCATAACAGACATGCTTTGTTTTGCTGAGTGAACCCAAAATGCTCCTTCTTGTATAAGCAACTACAAGGTCAGATGAAGCTGACCAGGAACACTGTTCTGTTTATGAATACCAAGGACAAGGAGCCTTGAACCACACACTATTTTGAATAATGGGACTTTCCCTATCTTGGTATTTTATGGATACATGGTATGCTATGTTACATTTATACACACACACCCACACACACGCACACAACATGCACTCTCTCTCAATATATAAACATACACATACGTATACATTTATGTATAATGCTCATCAATGTGAGCAACTCACTTCATTTATATGAACCTTAGTTTCCTCATCTGTTATAACCCTTGATTGGTCTTACCTCATATGGCTGTACAGAAAGCCTTTTATAAACTATCAAGTGGTAAATAAGTGAGTTATTACTATTACTCAAAGAAAAGACATCCACCACTATGTAATTATTGGATTAAAATCCAACACAACTGCAAAAAATAAAATAAAATCAGCTAATCAAATATGTTCAAAATATTTGAATCCAAAGTTGTTAATTATATAGAAGTTACATTGTTATCATAATAATGTCCTAAAATGATTCAACTACTTGGTGATATTACAAAAATGTATTCAAAAAAGGATTTAAAGGCACACTGTAAAGGACAGGGAGAAGAGAGTTGCACTGTACTCCTCTCATCAGATCACATATGTAGTTTTGTATTCAATTCTGAGCATCATATTTTAGGTAAGACCTTGATAACCTGGAGAGTATCCAAAGATGGGCAACCATAATGGTGAAAAGTCTAACAATCATGCTATATAAAGATAAAGGATTAGGTAAAGTAAGTGGATATATTCTGCCAGAAAGAGGACATGATAGTCACCTTCAACTATTTGAAAGTCATACAGAAGAAGAACTGAACAACTTTCAGTGATTTCAGAGGTCAGGAGCAGAAACAAATATAAGGAAAAGCTCCTTAACAAATGGATTTACTTAAAAGTAGAATGTGATGCCTCAAGTAGCTGGACCACCGCCACTAAAAAATTCAAAGTTTGGATCACTACTTCTTGCTGTTAAAGAGGGTTCTTGCATGCCCTCCATTGTCTTTGCCATGTCAGAGATTTTATGCTCTGTGATTAGACAAACATTTGGTCAGACCATATGATTTAAACATAAAACACACCTTACAGATCATCTAATCCAAATCCCTCATTTTACAAATGGCAAAATGATAAACCTTTACCAGTGTGGTCTAATGGGGAAAAAAAAAACCCACCCAACTAGGTGTAAGGAGCAGTGCTTTCTAGTCCTGGCTCTATTATTAACTTACTGTATATCTTTGGGAAAGAATCATAATCTTTCTCAGCCTCAGTTTCCTCTTCTGTAAAATGAACTTAACATCACCCTTGCCTAAATTTTGCAGCAAAATGAAACAATAAAAGTTAGAAAATCTAAATGTATTTACGGGATATTCTGAGAAAATTAAGTGCTATCTAAATGCAAGGTATTATTTTGTGGCTAGTTTTTGCCTAAAAGGTAGCAAGGGCTATACCTACACACTGCCAATTTAAAATTATTCACTGTAATGAAGTTTGCATTCCTTGAATAAATGCCAACTATGACCTACAAGTGTGTTGAGTGACAGAATGGTAATAGCCCCGACTTAAACAGGTAGTACAGCAGAAAGAGCACAGTCTGAAGTCAGAGAAAACTTAAGTTCAACTCTGGCCTCCAACACTAGCTGTGTGACCCTGGGCAGGTCACTTAACCTTGTTTGTTTCAATTTCCTCATATGTAATATGAGCTGAAGAAGGAAATGGTGGAACCACTACACTATCTTTGCCAAGGAAACCCCAACTGGGGTCAAAAAACAATTGAACAACAACAAAACACATAGTAAAAAGAACGCTAGATTTGGAGTAGAAAGTTTAAAAACCAGTTTTGCCACCTATGTAATCATGGAAAATCGATTAACCTCTCTTGGCCTCAGTTTCCTCACCCTTAGAGTGAGAGGGTTGGAACAGATGACCTCTAAGGTCATTTTCAACCCTTCTTATATGCAATTTGGAAAGGGGAAGTGACTTTCCAGTTAGAGAATTTGGGAAGGTAATATTTCATGTTGTTCCTGCAAAGAGAGAACAATGATGAAATCTCCCGTGAATAATTTTAAAGTGTAAAACAGAAAAATATGTTTTGTTCTTTCAAAGAGTTATGGAAAAAAACACCAAGAACTTTGGATTTCTAAATAAAAAACCTTAACTCCTTTCATTACGTTCAGAGTGGGTGCATTGGCACTGTACAGGATTAAAGCCAAGCAAGCACTTGTCATATTAGACAACTTAGGCTAATTAACAGGCACCCTACTACTTTACTAGTAAATCTTCATTTCAACTCAAGTAAGAAACGGCTTAAAGGATACTATCTAAAGGAAAAATATGTCAAAATCATAATGCCAGTGCTCTTCCTGGTATTGCCTAACGTGGCTTGAAGATACAAGTGTTCATTGGACATCCTTCAACTTCCATATAACAATGAATCCTAACAAATATTTCTGTGAAAAAGGGTTAGACAGTCAGGTCACTTGATCAACAAGATGAAGGATTCAACGTTTTCTCTGATCCTTTCAACTTCTCAAACCTCTCTCCTCAAAATAGAAATTATGCACAAAGATAATAGAACTTCAGCTGCCTCCATGATCTAGGATATCTGGAAAACCAAAGATTTAAAAGAAAAAATGAACTGATGCCTACCCTGAACTCACACAGTACCCCTCCCTCACCACATCACACTACCATGAGCAAGACTATACTACTCAACTCAAAAGACACAACACATAGGCTTGCAACAAAACCCAAGGACTTGATACATGGGCTTACAACAAAACTCAACCCTTCATCCTGATCCCACCTCCTTTTTTCCCAGTGCCATGGAGATCCCAGAATCAGGCTACTATATATAGCACTCCAGGTTATATGAGTTTATTGGGCCCACAAAGACATTGCATTATTAACAGCATTCTACCCTGCAAAAGGTCTCTGTAGGAGAGCAGAGGAACAGAAAGAAGGGCATCTAACTAGACTTGAAATAAATAGCTCAACCCCATCATCCTATAACATCCTCCTCCTAGAGCCATGGAGACCAAAACTACAGAAATCAGTGCCATATAACTAGTGTGGCAGCTCTCTGACCTGCTGGTATTATGCTTGAGAAGTGAGAAATAGAAGAAATAGGACACCATAGTTGCTTCACCAGGGTGCTGTACAATGCTCCATTAAACATAAAGTAAACAGCTCAACATCCAGTTAGGGACAATTGTGCCCACACAAAAGTCATTTGGGGCAGAGACCTAAGTTGGTGAATTGTGAATTGTCCAGCATGTGAGGAGGGTGAGATACTTTTGAGATCTAGCCTCCAGGAAAACCATCAGCAAAGGATAGAGTCAGAAAGTGAGCAAAAGGGAAAAACAAAGGGGAAGAGGCTGAAATTACCAAAAGTCACAGGAAGAAAACTCAAAGACCTTGAACGTAAGCAAACAACCAACAGGGAAAACATTCAAAACAGAAGGAAATATGGCCTCAAGATCTAGTAAACAAGTTCAGGCAACTACACTTGACGAGACAGAGGACCCTGTAAGATGTGAAAACATGAAACCACAAACATGCTGTTCCTGAGTTGTTTAAAAGAGAAATTAAAATTATGATAGCAGAATTTATGGCCTGCACAGCAAAAAGGGGCAAAATAAAAAAATTGAATTTGCAATGGCAAGTCTCACCAAAGAAACAAAAGAGAAAAACAGACTATACAGAAGAAAAAAAATTTTTAAATAACATTTAAAAAATATGCTCACCAGGGCAGCTAGGTAGTGCAGTGAATAGAGCACCTGCCCTGGAGTCAGGAGGACCTGAGCTCAAAGCAGGCCTCAGATACATAACAATTACTAGCTGTGTGACCTTAGACAAGTCACCTAACCCCAATTGCCCTGTGTCCCCCCCTCCAAAAAGACAAAAAGAAAAAATACTCACTATCCAAGTAAAACATATTGATCTCAAAGATAGGAAGTATAGAGACAACTTAAGATTCACAAGTCTCCCAGAAGAATATGACAAGTCAAAAACCTTACCGCTATAATGAGAGAAATAAGAGAACTGTACAGCACTTCTAAACTGCTAAACAAAAAAATTACATACCAAATAAAAGAGTTCATAAGTTACCATCAGGGGGGAAGAAAACCCAAGAATACAAAACTCCAAGATATACAGTGGTTAAATTTAAAATTTTAATTCAGAAATAAGTTGTGCAAGCAGACATATTCAGGAGAAATGTTTTCAAATACGAAGGAAAAGAAATCTGAAAAACACAAGACTATTCAGCACTCATTCATCTAATAATGGAGAAGAGAATAGAATGTATTCCAATGAGCAATGGAGCTCAGGATAGAGGCCAGGATGACCTGCCTAGCAAACATGTACTTAACTGTACATGAAAAAAGATGGGTGTTTGAAACATTCTTCTAAAGAAAACTAATCTGAAGAAATTATTTACTTCTTGAACATCACAGACAAGAGACATGCAGGAGAGGTAAACAGATGCTGCAGTCAAGGACAACAGCAACAGCTAAGAGAACAGTAAGAGATGTCTTTCCAAACGTACCCAAGGACACAGAGGTAAAGGTGAAAGTCAGATGGAAAACGCTTGGGACATTACGAACAGAATCTGGCAACACCTTAAATATAGGTGAATTAATGGTTTTGTTTGGGGGGGTTTTTTCCACGGGGTTACCTTTCTAAAATAGGAGGGTGAATGAAAGGGAGGAACAGGAGGAAAGGGAGAAGGGAATGGGGGAGAATGAGATGTACCCAGCTCAAATCAAAGCCAACAACGAAGGGAAGAGGACTCAACCACTGTGGTCTCAAGAAGAGCCTTCAGAATAGGTAAGGATGACAGAGAAAGAACTGAAAGGAGTGGAGGTAGAGGAAGGAGACCTTACTTTAGCAGCACGAGGAGATTCCACTGATGAATGCTCCTAAGGGTGAAGACAGATGTTCAGCATATAATACAGAGTAGTAAACGGCTATAGCTATTGTTTAATAAACCCAAAGATCAAAGCTTTGGGGACAATAATTCACCATAGAACAAAAACTGCTAGGAAAACTGGAAAGCAGTTTGGCCAGAAATGAGGTATACACCAACATCTCACACCATATACCAAGATAAGGCCAAAATGGGTACATGATTTAGACATAAAGGGGTGATATCATAAGCAAATTACTGAAACATGGAATAGTTTATCTGTCAGATCTATGGACAATGGAAGAATTTATGATCAAACAAGAAAGCAAGAGAAGAATGTAAGATGGATAATTCTGATTATATTAAATTTAAAAGATTCTGCACAAACAAAACCAATGCAGCCAAGATTAGGAGGAAAGCAGAAGGGGGAAGGAGAAGATTAACAATAAGTTTCTCTAGTAAAGGTCTGATTTCTCAAATATATAGAGAACTGAGTCAAGTTTATAAAAATACAAGTCATTTCTCAATTTATAAATGGTCAAAGGATATGAACAGACAATTTTTAGAATCAAAGCTATCTATACTCAAATGAAAAATTTTCTGAACCACCACTGAATAGTGAAATGTAAAATAAAACAACTCTGAGGGACTACTTCATACCTCTCAGACAGAAAAGGAAAATGACAAATGTTGGAGGGGGTGTGGAAAACTGGGATAATGCACTGTTGTTCACTGATCTAACCATTCTGGAGAGCAATTTGGAACTAGGCACAAAAGGTTAGAAAACTGTGCATCCAGTAATACCACTAATAGGTCTATAACCCAAAGAGATTTTTAAAACGGAAAAAGACCTATATGTACAAAAATATTTATAGCAGCTCTTTTTGTGGTGGCAAAGAATTATAAATTGAGAGGATGCTCATCAACTGGGGCTGAACAAGCTGTGGTACACGATTGTGATGGAATACTTTTGCGCTATATGAAATGACAGATAGGATGCTTTCAGAAAAACCTGGAAAGATTTACATAAACTGATACAAAATGAAATGAGTAGAAGCAGGAGGACATTGTAGACAGTAACAGTAATACTGTATGATGACCAACTGTGAATGACTTAGCTATTCTCAGTGATACAATAATCTAAGACAATCTGGTAAGACTAACGATGAAAAATGCTATTCAGAGAAAGAATGATGGAATCTGAATGGTGATAGAAGCATACTTTTTTTTTTTTGCTTTATTTTTCCTGGGAGATTTTTTGGTCTGTGGTTTTTTTCATAACATGTTTTTCTTGACTCCATATGTATAACCTATATCAAATTGCTTGTCTCTAAATGAAAAGGGAAGGAACAGAATTTGGACCTCAAATTTTTTTTTTAATGTTAAAAATTTGTACATGTAATTGGAAAAAATTTTAAGTACAGCAATATTCCATTAAAGAGGGAGAGGGAGATGGAGGGAGATGGGAACTTTGTGGTGGATGTGGTCTGGGAAATTCGTTGTTTAAAAAAATTACTCAACCTACCACAGGAGGGAGGGGACCGGCACTCATGGGGGAAAACGGTAACTTGGTGAGTGGGAGAACATGAACCTAGGGAGGCAATTTTGAGGCAAACGGGGAAAAGAAGGCAACCAGGGAGTAGTTATAGATCAGTGGTGGGCTGTATAATCAGAGATGTGGTTACACTGTCACCCACAGGAAATGGAATTGTACTGGAAGTGAGGCACAATGGAAAAGGGGAATCTGCAGGGCAAGCTCTACAAGGTAGTGCCAGAAACTGCCCAAAGGAAAGTCCAGAACGGATACCTCAGAAATTCTGATTCTATGAGGAATACAGAGAAAGAATGAGACCAGACAATTAGAGTGGTCATAAACCAGAGGAGAGTCTAGAGTAGACAAAAAGAGAAGATGGATAATGAAGGAAAAAAAATTTTCTTTGGAAAGGGGCAGGCAAAAAAAATATTTTTAACTAATAAATAAGACTATTTGAAGGAGAAGAAAGGAAGGGGGAACCTACTCAACTAACTGAAAGGAAAAAAGGTGGGGGAAAGAAGAATTAAATAACCAGATAATAGCAGGAAAGAAAAAAGGAACTAACAACCAAAACCTCAAAGAACAAGCAGAAATGAATGGGAAGAAAAATAGAGGGAGAGGGAAAGAGAGCCAACAGGAAGAAGACCACCTTAAAAAAAAGAATAAACTAAAGTAATAGAAGTAACTGAGTATTGTGTTTACAGCAGAAGAGAGGGAAAAAAAAACCATACTTAAAACTTAAAATTAGAGACAAATGGAGGAAGATACAAGTCTAATTCTCATAACTTTAAATGCCAATGAATTGAATATAATAAAGTGAAAAAGTGACAGATTAGAGAAGAAAACTTTAAAAGAACACATTTAAAAATGAAAGACATACATAAAAGTGAAGGAATGGAAAAAAAATTATTATGCATCAAATAAATCCAAAGAAAAAAAGGGAGCTGCTATCCTGCTATCTGACAAAACAAAACATTTAAAAATAAAAAGAGATTGGGGCAGCTAGATGATACAGTGAATAGAGCACCAATCCTCAAGTCAGGAGACCTGAGTTCAATTTCAGCCTCAGACATTTGACACACTTACAAAGCTGTGTGACCTTGGGCAAGTCATTTAACCCCAACTACCTTGCTTTCTCCCCTCAAAAATAAAAAATAAAAAGGGATAAACAAGGGAACTACTTCGTGCTGAGAGGAAACATCAACAGTAAATTAATCAGTAATAAACTTATATGCTCCAAATTCTAGAATCTAAATTAATAAAGGAAATATTAACTAAGCAACAAGACATAGACAGTAATATAACTTTAATCTCTCTCTCAGTTTTGGATAAGTCTAACAGAGATAAATAAAAGGGAAATATGGAACTGAATAAATTGCTGGAGAAATTAGAGTTAAAAGACTTATGTTGTCTTCTAAATGGGGGAGCAAAAGAAACTCAGTGTTTGATAAAATGGAAAACAAATTACCCAGTTTAAAAAAAAACCTCCTTATTTGATAAAAACTAGTGAGAAAAATAGAAAACAATCTGAAGTAATGAGGTTTAGACCAATACCTTACACTATATTCCACAATACATTCTAAATAGATGCACAACCTTAGCAATTATATTGTTTTCATTGAAGTAGATTATATACTTCTCACAGCTATGGGTAGACATATATTCACTGTGGGACTAACAAAACTCCTAAATTAGGCTCAACCAGATTAAAATGTAATTGGGAAATGTTCAACAAAATAAATATAGCATAGATAATGTTAATATGTGGCTTTCTAAGTCAACAAGCTACCATCTTTTCTATTTGAGTTTGACACCACTGTTGTAAACTAAACAAAGATAAGAGGCAATTACAAAAGATAAAATAGATTACTTTGATTATAATGAAGTGAACAAGCTTCTGCATAGACAAAATTAAAGTGCCTAGGATAAAAAAGAGAAGTGGTCAAATATGAAAAAATTTTGTATTAAATTTCTATGATAAAGGTTTGGTATCCAAGATATATAAATACAAATATATGTATATAAAATTATGCATGCATATATACACACACATATATAAAAAACTATACACACACATATGAATAATAACTACTCTTCAATAGAGCAAATGGTCAAAAGATACAAACAGTTCTCAAAAGAAAAACTGTAACATATCCACTACGACATGAAAGAATGCTCCAAATCACTAATAACAGAGAAACACAAATCAAAACAGTCTTGATGTTTCACTATACATCCTGCAAGCTGGCAAAGATGACAAAAAATGTCAATACTGGGGGTGGCTAGGTAGCGCAGTGAATACAGCACTGGAGTCTGGAGGACCTCTAAGTTCAAATCTAGCCCCAGATATTTAACACAAAAAAATTAGCCATGTGACCTTGGACAAGTCACTTAACCCCAACTGCCTTCCCCCTCCAAAAAAAAAAGTCAATACTCAACGGAAGATTGTGGACTGATAGACAAGTAAATATATTGTTAATGGAGCTGAAAAATGGTACAACCATTTTGGAAAGCATTTTGGAAATATACAAATAAAGTGACTAAAATGTCAATACCCTTCATACCAGAGATTCTATTACTGGGTTTATACTCCAAGGAAGTCATCAATAAGAAAAAAGTCTCTTTATACATGAAAATATTTATAACAGCATTTTTTTATGCTAGCAAGGAACTGGAAATAAGTACATGCCCATCACCTGGGAAACAGTTAAACAAATCATGGTACATGAATGAAATGGAGGTAAGGTGCTATAAAAAATGATGTATGAAAATATGGTCATTCAATGAGGTGGAGGACTTCCAAGCATTCTTGATGAAAAAACCAGAACTGAATAGAAAACTTGACATTCAAATGCAATAAGCATGAGAAGGTAAAAATGGAAAAGAACTTGTAAGGAACTTATCAAAGTTGAACTATTTACATGCCAACATAGAAAAACAATAATCATAACTTATGAAACTTTTCTCAGTACGAGGATAGGTGAAAGGAATATAAATCTTTATATATGTATACATATACATATGTCTATATAGGAAGGTATATATGCATATGATTACATATGTGAGTGGGTGTATATAGGTGTACATGGACAGAGGGGCACAGGATCAATTGAACAGGATGGGATAATATTTTTTAAAAGGTGAAATTCGGAGAAGAATAGTATGAGAGGAGACAGGAAGAGACAGAATGGGGTTAATCCTCTCATATAGAAGAGGCAAGAGATAATTGTTACAATGGAGGGGAAGAACAGGAAGGCAAAAGGGAAGGGGTCAACCTTACTCTCACTGAAGTTGGTTTAGGGAAGGAATGACATACACTCTAAACTGGGTATCTTGGCCTACAGGAGAGCAGAAGGTAAGATGAGAGGGGGTAGGATGGAGGGGAGGGTTGTTAGAAGCACACACTTTTGTAAAGGGACAGGGACAAAGTAGAGAACAGAACAAGTGGAGGCAGAATAGGAAGGAGGGAAATATACAGGTACTGGGGTAGGGAGATCCATCTCACCCTACTGGAAAGTGAGAGGGATGACAGGGGAAGATATAAGAGAGAGCAGACTGGGGGAGAGTGAATACAGGTGAAAATCTATTTTGGGGTTGTGGGTAGGGGAAAGACAAAGAGAAAATTTGTAAATCAAAATCTCATGGAAATGAATGATGTAAACTAAAAATAAACAAAAGTTTAGAATAAAAAAAAAGAAATTACATATGGGGGCAGCTGGGTAGTGCAGTGAATAAAGCACTGGCCCTCAAGTCAGGAGGATGAGTTCAATTCCAGCCTCAGACACTTAACCTCAATTGCCTTGCCTTCCCCCTCAAAAAGAAAAAAAAAAAAAAAAGAAATGATGTATTTTAGTGAAAACAGAAGCATGGAACTAGAGGAACTAATGCAGAGTGAAGTAAGCAGAGCCAAGAAAATACTATACACAGTAACTACAAACAATGCTTGACTTTCATAAATACAATCATATACCAAAAAAGTTAAAAGTGAACGTAACAAAATTATAAAAATCAAGCATAATTTGAATGAAGAGATAAGAGATGATATCTTCAACCCATCCCCTTTGTGGAAGTGGAACATCCACAACTGTTACACACTGCCTTCTTTTGCAGGCTTTTTCAGTGTATCAATTTGTTATGCTGATTTTCTTTCCTTTTTAAAAAATATTGCTTGTTCTATAGAATGACTCTTTGGGAGGGTGAGTGGAAAGGAGAAGGCTACTGGATATAACTATGATAATGTAAGGAACAAAACACCAATAAAAAATAATTTTTTGAAAAAAGGAAAAGAAACATCTAAACATAAAAGCTTTCTTAAAGAAGTTATTACAGCTCATTCAAACGCACTAAGGAATTCATAATTTATATTAAAGAGCTCAAAATAACAGTCTCAGCCTATTAATCATATAGAATTAACCTTGATGTCTAAGCATACTTCTGAGGTATATAAATACAGATCTGAATCAGTAATATTCCCTCCTAATAAAAGAAACATATCAGAACTTCCACAACTAAGCTATTTTAGTTATTTTTCAGAGTTGTACTTATAAAACAAATCTAACTTCAAATGCAAGTCTGGGTAATTCAGAATTGAAATTACTGAAATGATGACTAGATTTAGAGCCAAAGGACCCAAGTTTTAATCTCAATCCTGCTACTTATGCCTATCTGACTTGAACAGATCATTTCTCTGAGGTCTCCTCAGTATCCTCATCCATAAAATGAAGATTTTTTTGTTGGATTTGTTGGATAAGTCCCTCAGTTCCTTTCCAATTTTAATCTGAGAATATGCAAGGAAAAATTGGAATCATTCCATTTTAGAAAAAGGTTTCCCAATAAGACAGATTTTTTTTTAAGAATTTGTCTCTATGAAAAAAAATCTGTTTATAGTTCAAATTTAAACTTAAAATTCCAATGCAAATGCTACCTTCACATGAAGCCTTCCCTCATATTCTACATCCTCTTATTCTCCCTTCCCCATCCATGAAGACAATTTCATGGTGTCTTCCACAAAACACTTTGCTTGTACCTCTCTATTGTACTTGTGATTTCTTGTTATAGATATTATATTTATTTGTGTGTACATCTCATTCTCTGACCACACTTTAAAGTCCACAAGGACAGTAATTGTGTCTATGTCTCCCCCAAACTTTGTCTCTTCCACTTATAGCCTGGTACAGTGCTCTACATTCAACAGACACCTAAAGTGTGTGGAATCAAATCAATTCATGTTTCCACAAGAGAAAAATCAACCAATTAAATTAGTTTCAATTAAAATTTTAAAATAAAGTCTTTCTGAAAGGATAAGGGAGAAGAAAATTTCCCGTAAATCCCTTAAACTTTAAAAGAAAACTGCACACTTAGGGATGGGGTTAGAGGAGGCTGTTCTACTCACCTTCTTGACTACTAAAACTAAGGGTCCTGGAGGAAAAAAAAAAAAGTTAAAACAGCATTCTTATCAAACAGGTCAAAATGTATCAAACAGAGTAATTTAAACCTAAGAATGTTATATCTTTAAGAACTTCTATGGGCCTCAATTTCCCTATCAAGAAGGGGTCAGCCTAAATTTACTATAAAGTCATTTCCAATTATAAAATCCTAATCTAAACTGAGTTAGCTCTGACCAAATAAAAAGTGTCACCTGTGTAAAAAATTCAATATTGTGTAGATGCTGATATCTTTTTAATTTCTATGCATAGTTCTTTGAAAGGATAAACAGGCAGACTTTTAGCTGTCATATCACAGTGTACTTCCCTAATCTAAGCATATCTTTACCTAACATTTCTACTAAGCTCAAAAATCTCACTAAATGCTCAGAAAACAAATAAATTGAATTTTCTGTTGATTAGCAAATAAAAGTTGCATTAGGCTTATGAAAACATATCCAAAGATAAAATATTGCAAAGTATTTAAAGTTAAACTTTAATTCTTAAATGTTAGCACCAATATTCTTCTATTGTTTCATTTATTCTGGTCAAGGTACTGTATGAACCTCTATGAAGCCTTTTAGCTCTAAACCTATGATCTCAAGAAAAGGATCCAATGGAAAGAAGACATTGTTTTTGTCTTTGTAAAGGTAATAAAGATTTCTATGGTGAAAAAAAGAGCACTGGGTTCAGAATCAAAGCCATCAGGGTGTAACCTCTGACTCTTAACACTAGTTGTATGACCTTGGACAAGTAACTTAACCTCTTTAAGCCTCCAGTCATCTATATAATTAGATAGCTGCTCCCATATCCAGTCTGAACATCTACAATTCTATTTTCCTTTTGGCAAATTGAAAATAATTCAGAGTTCAGGGTTTTACATATGATTTTATTCCATATATGATTGCTTTTCTTAAGATGACAACATTAGTAAGCAGGGTATCAACGATCAGTTAGGGAAACAAAAAAGGACTTAAGAGAGAGTCAATAAGGCTCCAACGCAAATGCCAGGTCTGCCATCTGCTTTGCACTGTAACTCTGGACAAGCAGCTTTCCATATCTGAGACTCATCTTCTTTTTAGCATAGACATAATACATGTACAAGTTAAATAAAACATAATACAGTGGAAAGAATACTTGATCTGAAGACTGAGGTCCTGGGTTCATCTCCTTACCTGTTTAACACTAGATAGGTTACTTAAACCTCTTCCAGTCTCAATTTTTTATCTAGAATATGAAAGAGGTAGGCTTAGATATCTCTAAGGTTCCTTCCAGTTCTAAGTCTATGATCCTATGATCTCAGCTCAGATATGAAATGATTTAGAGCTGAAAATGATCTTTTGAGATCACGGAGTCAAAGGGTTTTTAACAAGAAGTTCATGGACCCCCTCAGCAGGTTCATAAAAAGATTTCAAGAAGAAAGTACTTGCCCATAAACTTAGATGGAAAAAAAATTACATCTTAATTTTAACTAATATGTAACTAAAATTTTAACATTTCCTTAAGTTATGTACATAGGCAACAGAACAAACTGAGAAGAGGTCCACAATTTTCACCAGATTGCCAAAGTGGTCAATGACACACACACAAAAAGGTTAAAAAACCTCTGATGCACTTCAAAACCCCATCATTTCACAAATAAAGAAATGGAGGCCAAGACTAGCAAAGGGATATACTCAAAATAGCACAGTAAGTAATTACCACGGTCTGACATAGATTTCAGGTTCTTTGACTCCAAATCCAATGCTTTTCCCACCACACCTCTTCACCTACCCCTTCATTTCCAAGTCTTTAAACTGAACCATACCATAACTAGGAGATATCATCTAAATCCACAATGCAGTTAAGTTTCCCATCTAATAGTGATGTGTAAGATTAGTTCCCCCAAAACAAATCTCCATTAATAGCACCAGGTGTCAATAAATACATAAAATGAATAAAAAGATTCAAATTTCAGCCTGTTAAAATATTTATGGAGAAAGAACAGTGATATATTTTGCTAACATAAATAAAACATTAGGTCTTGGAAAACCATTTGACTCTATTCACTTCAATAAACATTTATTAAGGGGCGGCTAGGTGGCGCAGTGAATAGAGCACCAGCCCTGGAGTCAGGAGTACCTGAGTTCAAAACCAGCCTCAGACACTTAACACAAAAAAACTAGCTGTGTGACTTTGGGCAAGTCACTTAACCCCAACTGCCCTCCAAAAAAAAAAAAAAGCAATAAAAAAAACCTTTATTAAGCAATTATATAAAGGGTACTATCAGTGAGGTAGGTAGTTGAACTATTATAATCTCCATTATGTAAACTAAAGACAAGATGTAGTCTCTCTCCTCAGAGAACTCACTCAATATTCAATTGTCTGAATAACATACAGTAAAATTCTCTTCTATCACCCTTCTCCCTTTTCTTCATGAAGAACTGGCTTCACTCTTTTTCCATCATTGTTATTATTTTGGAGGGAAGGATTCTCACTTGGTTATTAATTATTCGACTAAGAGTTGCAACAGTAAACTCATCCAGATATTGAGAAAATAGTAAGTGTTATTTGCTGGTGAGAAGGTTGATCCCAACATGAAGCTGAAAAACAATAAAACTGTAGAGAGGCAAGAAGGGAATGACTCACCAAACCTATTTACCTTCAAGTTTGCCTCCTTAATGAAGGGAAGGCTAACAGCAAGAAAGATCACACACCTTTTGTTCTCAATAAAGAAAAAGAATTCTGTCTTTGAGAATGATAGCATGTGTCTGTCTATAAATCAGAGCATTTAAATTAAGACTAACACTAAAATTTTTCTGCCACCAACTCCCAAGAGGCTTCCCATATCTCAGAGTCCATTTTATTACCCTCCTCAAATGGCTACCCTGGCTTACCACTGTAACCTGGTATATTAAATGTATATGTTTTATGCTAGCCTTCAAAATTGTAACAGCTATGACCTAAATCTTTTTCTTCCTCTAATTAGCAAACTATTTCTGATGCTGACCCCCTCCTTTTAGTCATTTTGTGGTTTGTATATTCATATTTACTAAGTTATGGATAGACAGCCATCTACCTTGGTAAAGGAAGATTTTTAACAATGGAATAACATCCCACATATACTACATTTCAAGCCAAATATCTCAAAAGAGTTTCTATTCAGAACTCACTTCTTCCCAGAAGCCTTCCAAAATTTTCCTAGGGCAGCTGTTCTCAACCTGTGGGTTATATTCAATTTGTAACAATGCAAATATATCCTGTATATCAGATGTTTACATTACGATTCATAACAGTAGCAAAATTACGGTTATGAAGTAGCAACGAAAATAATTTTAGGGTTGGGGGTCACCACACATGAGGAACTGTATTAAAGGTTCGCTAGCATTAGGAAGGTTGAGAACCACTGCCCTAGGCTGTTCCAAAGATAAAGTTTCTTACTGAGCTCTTTCTTGATATAGATGACATTATGCCAGGTATAATAGAATATAACAGTTCTGACTATGCTCCTAAGAACAATTGAAAGAACTCAAGTCTTAGTCTTCTAGTAACTTACAGAACTTCAAGTTTCCAAATCATTTTATATACATTTGAATCTACAACAGTGGTGAAAGTACTACAAACATTATTATCACCTTTTAGAGAAGTTGAATAACTTTAACTGGCCCCACAGGTAATAAGTGTCACCAGGGAGACAGGAACTCAAAATTTCCTAACTGCAAGTGCTAAGACTTTGTCTCCAGTTTCCACTAGAGTGGAAAGAAAATTATGAATCCAAAGTAATCAATCAGTTCAAGTAGCCACTGACCTGGAAACAGGACACCTTGAACCTGGGTTCAAGTCCTGGCTCTGAAACTTACTAGCTGTGTGACATTAACCAAATTGCTTTCCCTCTTTGGGTCTCAAATTGAGGGCACTGGACTAGATAATCACTAGGGTATCTTTCAGCACTAACTGTATGAAATATGTAGAGTGTAAGTTCATTCACAACAATGGCTGTATTACATGGGATAAGAAACTGCACCTTCCTTGCCCTAACCTAAAAATCAAAGGTTCTTTCTATTCCCACAGATCATATCCCTCTAATATAAAATACTAAGGTCCCAAATGGGATCAGAAAGAGTCAAACAGAATTAAAAACAGCAACAACCTCCTCTGCTTTTCACTGAAGGTCTCCAGAGTCTACTTCCAATATGCCTTATTAATGGATTCCTCTACATGAACTCTTTCCAACCAAAATACACCACATATCTCCTTGTCCATTCAGTCCTCTCCTGCCTCTGTACATGCATGCACCAAGCCCAGAAATCACTCTCTTTACCTCTAGGCCTGATGAAATCTACTCTTCCTTCAAAGCTAAGTTGGACTGGACCTCCCTCACATAAAGCTTTCATTGCTTCCCCCTCCCCACTCCAGGTTTTCCTAGAGCAGTCTATCTATAGCTCTTCTTTACCTTTTTCCACACTCTCTCTTACAGCATGCTCATGTTTCTAGGGTTGAAGCCCTCTGTCAAATTTTACCCTTGTAAACCCAATGCACAGTGAGGCAGTCAATCAACATTTACATAGCGCCTATTATATGCCAGGAACTGTGCTAAGCGCTTTACAAATATTATCTCAGTCAATTCTCACAGCAACCCAGGAAGATGGGGGGGAGGAGGGGGAGAAGACGACAAGAAAATCAACTATGTTCCATGCCAACAAGATACGTACTGAGGATAAATCGGAGATGATCAAGAAGGCCCTAGAATTAATGAGGGTCTAGAAGGGCTTCCTGCAGGGGTCGATGTCTATTTCTCAATTACCAGTTAGGTACCGAAACTTCAAGACCCCCGCCCCCCCCACACCTCCTGCTGGATCCACCTGCTCGATCTTGTTTATTTCCCCCAAAGCCCTTTCCTCCTTCCACCGTCTGCCTTCCCTTCCTCCATCCCTCAATCCTCCCTCCCTCCCAACTCTTCCCCGGCCCGGTCTCGGCCTCGCCACGCAAGCCGCCCTCCTCGCTCAGCCCGGCTGGCTCTCCCACCTGGCCTCTCGGGCCCCGGTTCCTCTTTCCGCCCCCCTCCCCCCTCGCTATTCCCCTCGCCCCGCACTTCCCCTCCCCCCTCCCGGTGCGTCTCCACCTCCCCCCACCCCCGCAGCCGCAGAGGGCAGGGCCAGGCCTCGCAGGGCCTGGCACCGGGGCCCAGGCTCCGCATTCCGGGCTCCAGACTAGCCGAGAGGCTCCGGCTGTGGGCCTAGGCCCAGGAAACCCGGACCGGGCCTGGAAAGGGCGGGGGGAGCCGAGGGGCTAGAGGGCCGAGAAGACCCACACTCACCAGGGGAGACCAAGGCAGGCGGGAAGAGACAATCTCCGAGCAGGGGCTGGGGCTGGGGCTGGGGCTGAGGCGTCGCCTGTCGCTGTTCCTCCGGGGGCCGTCACCACTGCCGCCGCCACCACCACCACCGCTCCCTGCTGCCGTCGCTGCGTCCAGGGGCTGCCTCCCCTCACTCAGCCGAGCCACCAGCCTCCGCACCCAAGCGCATGCGCAGAGCAGGACAGCCCGCGTGGCCGCCGGGACTTGTAGTTTCCGGCCTACCTTTTTCTCTGGGTTTCCTGCCTAGTAGTACTTGGATCAAAGCTGTACGACCTTGGTTGTTTCACTCTCTCGCTCTGTGCCTCAGTTATTCTAGCTGTAAAACAGAATTTTCTTTTTGGTTCGAACCTGTGTTTTCATTGGTATTGGCGATCTTCTGGTGAAGAAATTTTTCTCTACCAATGCATCTGGGCAAACGGTAAGTCAAAAATCATCCCCGGTGGCTGGCACTGTGTTCTACATTGGGCTGTATCTCATAGTGTCAGAGTTACCTGGAGTATTCAGAGTTTAAGTGATTTGCCCAGCATCAGACAGCAAATAGGTGTCAGAGGCTGGATTTGAACCCAGGCCTTTCTGACTCTGACTGATGCCAACTCTCTTCACCATTCCCCTCTGCCTCTCCAGCGTAATAATCCTGCCAAATGCCTTGTGTAATACCTCCGCCCACAAGAATCCTAGCTCTGTGACATTGAGCAGGTCATAGGATCATAAATTTAGATTTGGAAGATAAATCTTATAAATCATCCAGGCCAGCACCTCGTTCTACAGATGAGGAAACTGAGGTCCAGAGAAGAGAAACAGCTTCTTTAGTTAACTCCAATAGAAAGAAAAAAAGGAATTTGAACCCAGTCTCTGATCCTATATCAGAAATCAACACACATTTGATGAAAAGTCAGTGTTTTGTTTGTAACAGGTTTTTCCCCCTTACTTTCTCACTGAAAGTCAAAGTTTTGTTTGTGCCAGGGGTTTTTCCTTCTTGCTTTCTCCTCCCAAAAGAGGGGGGTAAGGGGGAAGAATACATATCTTTATGAAAATAAAATGAATTTTTTAATAAAAAAATTAATGTTTAAGTGATCTCATCTAACACTACTTCCATTCATTTACTGCAGGTTCCTGCCCTTTCCCATCTCAGAATGTTTTCTCCCTTCATCTACCTATAATTGAAATAAATACAAGGGATGTGTATCAGCAAGCACCCTAGCATACCCAGGGTGACTGCTAGCACAGGTTCTTAGATCTGCTTTACTAAAGGAAGCTTCCCAGAGTCTCATCTGGCCAAATCATACAACTCTTCTCAAAGTGAGCCCCAAAGCAAAGCCTCACATCTGGGCGTATATATAGGCTTCTCCCGGGTCAGCCCTCTTGACCCACTGTCCAATTACAAAGCAACAAGGTGTGGCCATTCCTCCCAAAAAAACAAGCTTCTCCCATGGGTGCCACGTGAACATTCTCAGAGCCACTTAAGCAAAGGGGCTAGGGGCAGGAAAGAGCTTCAGATTCCCATTATAGGGTGCTGTGAGGCTCAAATGAGATAATAGATTAAAATATTTTGCAAACCTTAAAACACTATATAAAAGCCAGTCGCTATTATTATTTGCCAACATTCACCAGGCATCCAGTTCGTTGATGACTTCATTCCTTTACAAGAAAACAGATAGATAGATAGATAGATAGATAGATAGATAGACAGACAGACAATATATACATATACACATTTCTAAGCTTAAACTGGATTATTAGCACTTTATTAAGTCTAGACAATAAATCAGTCCCTAATTTGTATTGACAAATTTCTGAGGTATAAATGCGCACATGAAATTTTAATAATCAGTTCATGGAAGCCAGTTAGAGCTTGCTCTGGCTAAACTCTGGATACAACCACCATAACCTTAATCTCCTTATCTACTTTTCATTTCTTGGAGCCCTTCCCTTCTTAAAAACCCAGATCAGGTCCTCTCTTTTGCTTGAAGTCTCAGAAACTGAGTCTCAGAGTTGGAAGAGCCTTCATGGGTTATCACTTCCAATCCATACCTGAACAAGAATCCTTTTTCACAACAATCTCAAGAAGTAGTGATTCAATATCCATGTGAATCCTCACCCTACCCCAAATAGATTGTACAAGGAAAGAAGGAAGCAGAACTGCATTTTGTTAATGGATCTTAGGATCATAGAGGCGTTGGGGAATACAATTTTTGTCCCACAGAGTAGTGGAACTGGGGCAATTCACTCCTCCTGAGCTTGCAATCCTTTAAAAATCCCACATCTTTTTCACAGGACCTTTTTGTCTAGTCATGTCTAAACCGAACCCTATTGATGAAGCATATTTTTTGGAGCCAAAATATATGGCTTCACAGTTATCTATATAAAATTTAAGTTTTTTACACTTAGCACTTTATGCTATAATCTGTCAAGATCCCTTTGAATCCCAGCATGGTAGCTAGACCATTCAGCTTAGCCTACCCAAATCTGCAAATTTGACAAGCATGACACCTATACCTTCAACCAAGATCTCTGAATAAAAAAAAATTAAACACCACAAGACTAAAAACAGGTTGCTGAGCATCGCGTTACTAAGTATTTACTTCCTACATTGATATTGACTCACAAATGACTATTTTGGGGGATCCAATCATTCAACAAGCTCTGAATACACCTAACTGTTCTATTATCTGGCTCATATCTGTCCAGATTATCCAGAGAAGGGAAGGAGAATAAGCATTTATATCATGCCCACTACATGCCAGGTCCAGTGCTAAGCATTTCTTTTTTTTTTTTTTTTTTTTTTTTACAAATAGTAGATTATTTGATCCTAAAAACAACCCTACAAAATAGGTGGTGTTAATCTTCCCATTTTACACTTGAGAAAACTATGGAAACAGATTAAGTGACTTGTCCAGGGTCATAGACCTTGTGAGTGTCTTCCTGACCATGCTCAGCACTCTATCCACTTATGCCACCAGATTCAGAGAGCATGAAATATTTTGTCAAATATGCCAGTAACCCTGCTAAAAAAGGAAATAAGGGGAAATCTGACATGACTTGTTCCTGTGGAAGCCATGCTGACCCTTAGTTATCTCTATTTTCCTTTATTATGTTCCCAATCCATCCCTTTGATGATGTATTATGGAATTTTGTGGGAATTAAAATTTGTTGACCATGCCAATCACTCTAGACAAAATTTACCCTTCTCCAATCTTGTGACTCCTTTCCAATTCTGCAGGATCTTTCAAAGCTCACCACTGGCCCCTTATCAATTCTAGGACCTGATGAATTCAATTCATTGAATGCAATTAAGTATCCTTTTATAATCTCATTTTTCTAGGATTTTAATTCTCTGTTAAACATTTTTGCTCCATCCTTTCTAGTCCAAAGTCATTCCCCTTAGCAGTGAAAATAGAAGCAAAACTAGAATTGAGTACCTCTACCATTTCTCTGCACTGTTATTATCATCCCATCTAATCTGAACATGGGCCATATTCTTTCTTTGATTTTTTTGTTCCCCACACTCAGAGCACCTGTGATTTTATCCTGATGTGAGAACTCTCCTACATAGATCTCAACCCACTCAGGATTTAGTAAATGAGTCCTAGGCATTTGCTTGAAGCAAATAAATAAGGGACTGGTCCTGGGCTGGGAATTAGTTACTATTTCTCTTGGAGAAGAGAACTTATTGTAAGTTCCTAACATCACTTTAAAAAATAAAACAAAGTCTTTTGTTGTCCTAACATTCATGAACAGGTGCTAAATTTCATGTTGAACTCAAGTGCTCCTAGCAATGTTTTCCCAGGATATTACTAATATTTTATAATCATTCCCCGCTCCTGATCTTTACTTCTGCCTTCTCTGTGTCTTTCAAAAATCTTGGTTAGTTGATCCATTCCTCATAGGTCATAGGCCATAACAAGTTCATTTTTTTTTACATATACAATCCAAATTTTTTTGTTTTGGTCTTAGTATTTACTTGTTTGTGTATTTACACTATCACTCCTTTAGAATATAAGCTCCTTGAGGACAGGGACTGTTTCTATCTTTGTGTCCCTAGCACTTAGCACAGTATCTCCCATGTGCTATATGCTTAATAAATGCTTTATGAATTTAATTGTGTCTTCAAAATTTCTTTCTTGAGCACTTCCCATTCATTCTTCTTTGACTGACTCTCCATATAGAATTTTAAGCCATGGAATCCTATCTAATTTTTCTTTAGTCTCTTCAAAATCTTCTCTGCCAAATTTTATCATACACATTAGACTATACCCATCAGTCCTTTCCTCTGTCAAAAAATCCACAATGATGATGTACAATCTGCACTTGAAAAACTTTCTTGTTGGTCTCAATAAAGTTCAAAATAGTTATTCTTCTTTCTTTGTTCTTCTTTTTTTTCTTTTTTGGACAGGGGAAGGTAGGGCAATTGGGGTTAAGTGACTTGCCCAAGATGTTAAGTGTCTGAGGTCAAATTTGAACTCAGATCCACCTGACTCCGGGGCCAGCGCTCTATTCACTGTGCCTCCTAGCCACCCTCTTTGTCCCTCTTTTGAAAAATAAATTCCCATTAAGGCAAATTAAGAGTAAACCAGCTAATATGATAAAAAAAAAAAAGAAGAAAACCAAATTCTGAGTCTCAAAAATGAAAAGGGTGAATGTACCTCCAATGAAGATGAAATTAAAACAATAATTAGGAATTATTTTGCCCAACTTTATGC
>CM053595.1:78193494-78205079 GCA_028646575.1 Pseudocheirus occidentalis | reverse complement strand
AAAAAAAAAAAAAAGCAAAACAAAAATTGTCTTTATATGTAATTGGGGAAAAATAATTATGTGCACACATATAACTTATATCAAATTGTTTGCCTTGTCAATGTGGGGGGTGGAGAGGGAAGAAGGAAGAGAATTTGGAACTCAATTTTAAAAAGTGAATGTTACAAATTGTTTTTACATGTGATTGGAAAAAAATAAAATACTTTAAAAAAAGAATTATGTACCAAATATTTAATGAAATAAAAATATATTTAAAAGATAAAAAAACAAAAATAATTATATGCCAGAACTTTTGCTCAGGTTTAGGAATTACAAAGATTTAAAAACCTGAGTCCTTATTCTCAAGCAGTTTATAATATAATGGAGGAGAGGACGAAAGGAGGTATGATATATACCTAAACAAATATGATACAGAGTAGAATGTGATAATGCCAAAGAAGAGCCAGGTTGTGAGCTATGAAAATTTTGAGATGGAAAAGTTCACTTAATTCTAAATTCTTCCTTCCAAAAAAATTGCACACAGGCTTTATATGAAAACACTAGAGCAACAGGTGGATTTAACACATTACTTTCAATATTTCTAATCTCCTAGAAGAAGGGAGGGAAGGAGATGGGGAAACATGCATTTATTAAGAGTCTACTATGCTAAGCGCTTTACAAATAGCTCATTTAGTTTTCCTAACAATCCTGTAAGATCAGTTTTATTATTATCCTTATTTTCCACTTGAGGAAACCAAGGCAGACATGACTTGCTCACAGTCATATAGCTGATAAATGTCTGAGGCTAGATTTGAACTCAGGTTTTCCTTACTCCAATGCTTTCTTTCTATGCATTGCTCCATCTAGCTGCCCCAGAAGTATGTGTCATGAACAGAATTAGAGTCAGTGCAACTTGGGTTTGAATTCCAGCTCTGCCCATTCCTATGGATATGATACTAGGAAAGTAATTTCTTATAGAATTTAAGCTTTGGAAAGGTCATCTAGTTTCATTTATGCCTCAGCAGGAATTCTCTGCAAGACCCCCAATAAGTTTTTTTGGTTTTGGGTTTTTGTTTTTTTTTTTGCTTTTTGGAGGGGGGAGGGCAGGGCAATTGGGGTTGAGTTACTTGCCCAAGGTCACACGGCTGGTAAGTGTTAAGTATTTGAGTCTGGATTTGAACTCAAATCCTCCTGATTCCAGGGCCAGTAGCTGCCCCATCCCTGAGAAGTTCTTATCTGATTTCTGATAAAAACAAAAAAGCAAACAAACACAAAAACCCAACCCAAAGATAGGGGCCTTATTACTGGGGATAGATAGTCTACTCCATTTCTGGACAGCTCTCATGGTTAAGAAGTTTTTCTTTATCATGAGCTGACATCTGTCTTTCTACAATTCCTCCCCTTGTTCCTACTGTCCTCTGCTGGGATCAAGCACATTAAGCCTTCTCCCACCTGAGAGCCCTTCACCATCTTCTCTTCCCTAGGCTAAATGCCCCTAGTCCCTTCAACTGATTGTTGGAAGACCTAGATTCCACTTTCCACCCCATCCTGGTCTCCTTCCTATGGTGCATGTCAATATCCTCTCTATATGGTGTCCAGAACTGAGATTCAGTGTCTAATGTACTTCTAGTACAGAGCTAATAGTACTTGTACTATCTCCCTCAGAGAGTTGCCCCAGGAAAACAATGAATAAATTTGCAAGCACTACTGAGATAGGAGATGTTGTTATTGTTGCTGTTAAGCAAGGTCTTTTATTTGGATACCTAATATCATCCATCCTCTGAAAATAAGAAGTGTTCATGGAAGCAAAAATAGGGTGTCTAGACCCTGGAGGTATTATACTAGAACTGTAGCTGATCATGTCAAAGCTCTTTCCTTGGCAATGTAGCGTCTTCTCCAATCAATGTAAACCCTCTGTTGTTTCCACACTCAGGTCCCACAGTCTCACCCTCCAAACAAATGAACTCTATAAATGGCTATGGGAATGTCTCTTTCTCTGCTTCTCTTCAGTTGAGGGAAAGTCGGTGTTACAGTGAAGAGAATTAGAAAGACCTATGCTCAAATGTAGCCTCAAACACTTACTTGCTGTGTAACCCTGGGTAAGTCACTTAACCTCAGTTTCCTCAACTGTAATATGGGAACAGAAACCATCTCACAGGGTTTCTGTGCAGATTGAATGCCCAAGGATACAGACTAATAAGTAGAAGAACTGAGATTATGACATTGGTCTTCTTACTATTAATCTGATACTGTCTATCATATCAACTTTCAATTATTTAGGAGTAATTATTAAATTTTTGCCTATACTAGGGATGGGAAACCTTTGACCTCAAGGCCACATGTGACCTTGGAGCCTCAGGTTTCCCACCCCTGTACTAAGTGTCTTTTCCATTCTAATATTATTTTACAGATTGTTGATCATATTTCTAGAGGCAAAGGAGGTAAAAACAGAGTGAGAACAGCTGAGGACTCCTGTATTAATCTTACTCTGCATATATTACATTACATATATGACTTTGATCAAGTCACTTCCTTTTCTCTGGGCCTCAGTTTCCTTATTTGTAAAATGAGGACTAGATGATCTCTAAAGTCCCATCCACCTTTCATATTCCTTGTTCTACATTCAGAAATTCTGTGTTCTGTATATAACCTAAAAACAAATTACTTACTGTCACAGAGAACAGGGAGGTAAGGGAGACAGAAAATTTGGAACTCAAAGGTTTTTTTAAAATGAATGGTAAAAATTGTCTTCAGATGTAACTAGGGAAAATAAAATGTTATTAAAGGTCAAAAATGTCTTTGTTCTAAGGTACTAATGTTAATATTCTAAGGCTCCTTCCCATTCTAACTTCCTGCATTCTGTATTCTAATATTCTGTGCTCTGAAGTCTCTTCTAGCTCTAATGTTTTTTATCAGTCTGTGATTGTAGGTTTCTGTTTAGTCAGCTAAGATTGCCTACATATTTCCTATTGGATCTTCAAAATATTGCCTGAAAATTGCATTAGATATTACTCATTATACATGTGATGCATCATGTTTTCAAGATCTCCATCATGATTAATCACCTAATACATTTTACATCCTCAAGGGATTAGGTCAGTATCAGCATTCTGAACTTTGCTTAGAGGAAGTATGATTAGTTTGGGTGAGTCACTATAAGACAACACATTATTCCAGGGTGAGTCTGGAACTACCTGCTTTCTCTCTTCAATTCTGCCCTCATTTAATATTAGAAAATCATCTGAGATTTTAAAATGAAACTTTCTTATAAATTTTCTTAAGTCATAATGTCATCAATTAATCATATTGATCTAGGAATCTACAATTGAAATGAGGGAGTTGGGATAATCTCTAGAGTTTCTTTTAATTTTAACTTTTTTTTTGTTTTGTGTCCTAACATTCTGTAATCTAAGTCAGACTTCTAATTTTATGTCCTTAACATTCTTGATTGTAAGATTGTGAAGTGCTTTACAACTCTGACATTCTAAAGTCTTCTGATGCAACCTGATGGGGGGTCATTGTTACAAGAGTATTGCAGGACCAGCACAATGAAAGGATGATGCAATCATCAAAGTAATTTAGGAGCCAGACCTGTGTGGAGGAGTATAATTGGAGGGATCTTTTTAGGATAAAGAAATTTTCAGCTAACATGTGACCAGATTGAGATCTCAAAGAGAACACTGTGAAAAAAAAAAGTTTCAAGAGCCATGTGATCAGCCTATACATAGAAGCAAAGACTCATAAAGTTGAAAAAGATCTTAGAGATGATCTAGTCCAACCCCTTCATGTTACAGTAAAGAAAACTGAGGTCAAGGGAGGGGAAATAACTTGGCTCAAGAGATAACAAGGAAGAAAACTGGGACTGAAAACCACAACTGGACTTTAATTCTTCTGGGAGTATAGCACACCATACTTCTCTTCTATGTGTTAAAAAGTTCCATTGTTCCCAATTGCCTTGCCTCCCCCCTCCAAAAAAAAAAAGTTCCATTGTTCATTTTAACAATATAACCTGGTGTGTTGGTCAGGAAAGCAAAAGTCAGACATTCCTGAATGGGACCGTATCTGACAGTAAAATGGAGATTCTACCAAGATCCCACTCCCTATCTCACAGAATTGTTGGGAGAAAAGTAAACATTAAAGTATTATAGAAATGGGAGGGGTTTTTTGTTTGTTTGTTTTGTAGTTTTTAAATGTATGAGCATGGAGGGGAGAGCAGGAATCACAAATAAAGCTACTGAATGGCTGACAGCTTTAGAGTACCCTACAGGTATGAAACAAAGTACCTATGAAATGTGTGGGAGGATAAAGGACTCATTTCTAAGAGAGAACAGCTTTCTCTGGAGATTCAAATCTTCATATTGGCAGTAAGAAAAAACCACAGTGATAAACCAGCAAGGAACCCAGTTATAGCTACCAGAGGCAGGTGAAACAATGACTTACTATGGGCAGTGGACCAGACCCACCACAATGTCAGCTGTTGGGTAGAAGCATACATAGAACTGGCAGAGAAAATGTAAAGGGTTCTCTTAAAAGAAAGAGAATCCTGAGAAATGTATCTTGCTTAGAGAGGAAATAAGAGTAAAAAATTTAAAAATAAAAGTTTAAAAAATGTTGTCTAAAGGGGGGGAGGGGTGTTGGGAAGTGTGCCGTGATGTTTAACTTGGAGAAGAGAGGAAGCAGTGTGGTATAGCAAAAAAAACCAACAAAAAACAAACAAAAAAAAAAAAACCCCAAGACTAAAGACCTAACCCTGAGTTAGGACTCTGATACCCGAATATGTCACCTTAAGAAAGTAACCTTTGCTTCTCTGACCCTCAGTCCTTCCCTAAGGAAGGAGGTTGAACTAAGATGAGCTCTAAGGTGCTTTCCTGCCTTTATAGTCTTTCTGTCTTCAGGTATTTGAAATGGATAGAACACTGGGCCTGGAGTCAGGAAGACCTGAGTTCAAATCCAACTTCAGACACTTAGTAACCCTGGCAAGTCACTTAATCCTGTTTGCCTCAGTTTCCTCATCTATAAAATGAGCGGGAGAAGGAAATGGCAAACCACTCCAGTATCTTTGAAGAAAACCCAAATGGGAGTAACGAAGAGTCGGACATGACTGAAACAACCAATAACAACATACGGAAGAGGGATTAAAGTTATCCCCGTTTGTCCCAGAGTAGAATACTGGGACCAATGGCTAGAAATTCGGGTAGATGGATTTCAGCCGCAGACAAATTTCCTAATAATTAGAATAATTAGCGTTGTGCAGCAGTAGAGTTAGACTGCTTCAGATTTAGGTTCTGTTACTGGCTATGGCAAAGGCTGTATCATCACTTGTCAGCAATATTGCAGAAGGGATTCCTGCTCCAGTGGGCCTTGGACTAACTGCCTTCTCAAGTACTTTCAGACTATGAGATTCTAGGAAACGTAGTGCAGTAGAAAGATCACAGGGCTTGGAAATGGAGAAAACAAGCCCAGAGACGTAAAGTGATTTGTTAATTTCACAGCCGATGAGTGATTTAATAGTCGGGGCATCTGAATTCTATTCTAAAATACCATAATTTACTGTGCCAACACAAGGAAAAACCCTAGTCCTCCCTGGGCCTCAGTTTCTTCATTTGTAAAATGAAAAAGCTAGGAACTCTCCAGGGTAACCAGCTCTAAACATTCAGCGAGGCTTCCCTAGATGCTAGGTACTGGTACTCGCCGTGGGAGGGAGGCACTAATATTAATACTCCGGGTCAAAAATATTTAATGCTCTGTGACTGCAGCACCAATAGGCAGCGTAAGGAGAAATCACAACACAGAAACGAGGATAGGGGGGAGTCAAGGGGAAGGCGGGGAATGCTTGAAGGGGCAGGCGGGGAATGCTTGAAGGGGCGGGGATCTGAGCTCCCAACACCCCAACAGGTAACTCGGCACACAGCCGACACCTACACAAACTCCATAGAAGCTCCAGAGAGAAGGTGGGACCAGGGCGGCAACCAGCGGAAACTGCCCTGAGGATTGAGAGGCCGGCGCGCGCCACACTCTGGCGATGGACAGCGGATAGACCAATGGAATGCTTCCGCAGGACCCAAACGCCTCTTCAATTGGTCCTCTTGGGCGCAAAGCGAGGCCAATGAGACCCTGGCGGGAGGGTCGAGGCGGTGACGTAGGCTGCGGCTGCGGCCGCCTCGAATCGGCGGTGGCCAGCTTGGTATTTGAGGCCAATGAGCGGCGTCCAACGCGCGGCGACTTCACCAATGGGAGGCCTCCACGACGGGGCTGGGGGGTGGATATATAAGAGAAGTCGGCGCCGGCTCGGGCCCAGACTTGACCAACGGACCGACGGGAAACGTTTGAGATCATTGATTCTTCCTCTGAACTAGCCGTACGAGGTAAGCGCCACGACCTTGGGCCCTAAGCTAAGGAAGGGAAGGAAGGAAAGGGAAGGGAAGGGAAGAGAAGGGAAAGGAAGGGAACCGAACCGTACTCTGCTAGGCCTCATCCAGACCCGCCGCTCCTTCCGCCGCCTGGGCCTGGCCGGCCCTGGGGGAGCTTCCGCCCATAGGCAGCCAAGATGGGCCCGGGAAAGGTCCCGGCCTCCCATTAGAGAGCGCGGCCCGTGTCTCCGCAGGTTGTCCACTGTTCACACCCCAGTCACCCCAGTTGAGGGAATCTTCTCGGGCGAGTGGAGCGGCGGAAGGAAGCGCAGAGAAGCAGGAGGGCGGGCGAACCGACGGACAGGATGAAGCGTTCGTTAGTAGTGGTGGCGGCAGCTCTGCTGCTCCTGGCGGCCGTGGGGGCACGGGCCGAAGAGGACGACAAGAAGGAGGACGTGGGCACTGTGGTGGGCATCGATCTGGGCACCACCTACTCGTGGTAAGAGCAACAGTCGCTTCTGTTGAAACATCCCCGAGTCAGAGGAGTTTGGGGTGGGGGACGGCCCGAGAACATCATCTGCTGCAGCCCTGGCTTCCGACAGCCATCTCCGGGCCTGGGCTCATGGTTGGGTGGGTCCAGTCCTGAAAATGTTCACGAGCCTTCGTTAGGCCCTGCTGCCCGGGAAGGTGTTTTTCTTTGGGATTGGGGATGGAGGCCAGAGACAGGCTCCTGGAGGGGGGCGCAGGCCCGGGGAGGTGTCTGGCCAGAAAGCCGATTTCTCAAGGTCGGGCAGGGGGAGGGTCACTGGGGAAGACTCTTTTCCAGCCTTCTTAACTGTTCCCTCTAGTAGTGGCTTCTTTCTCAACCACTGTAGCCAAGGCTCATTTATTTTCTCTGGCATGTTCCATTCTCTAGTGTTGGCGTGTTTAAGAATGGCCGTGTGGAAATTATTGCCAATGACCAGGGCAACCGAATCACCCCCTCTTACGTGGCCTTCACCCCAGAAGGAGAGCGGCTCATTGGTGATGCCGCCAAAAACCAGCTTACTTCAAACCCCGAGAATACAGTCTTTGATGCCAAGCGCCTGATTGGCCGCACGTGGAATGACCCATCTGTGCAGCAAGACATTAAATACCTGCCTTTCAAGGTCTGTTTTTCTTTTATTGTGAGTTAATAGTATATTGGTAGGATGAAGGAAGTTAAACCTCAGCTATGTTACTGAACTTTGATTTCTTAAGAGTAATTTCAGCAAGTGGCATCTTCCCTGAGCCTTACTTGATATTACTTTAATGTGACCACCTTGTTTTGAAGATCTCCCAGCTTGGTAGTTTGGTTTTTTCCTAGTTCTATGATCTTTAAAGTGGTTTAAATCATTAGAACTCTAAGGGTGCTTGAACAAGCAGTGTTCTAATAAAATTAAGCTTGGGAAGAACACAAGTTCTTTGTAAAGCAGATAGTATTGGTCCAGCCATGTTACAAAGGAGCTCTTTTTAGAATGTGATCAGTATTGACTTTGATTAAAATCACCAAAAGTTCTTGGAAAGTATATTCAATAGAAAGTTTATATGACTACTTTGGACAGCATAGTTCTGGTATTAGTAGGGCAAGTTAGGATAGTCCAAGTTCCTGTGGTATATAGTAGATAATTTAAGACGATAATACAGAGTTCACTTATTGGGAGAAATTTAAGGCTATAATGTTTCCATGATATATTAGGTTCTTGTAACAAAAAGTAGACATATGCCTTAATACAATTCATTTGAATGTAAATAATCAGATCCTCTTAATCCTTTTAAAATAGGTGGTTGAAAAGAAGACCAAACCATACATTCAGGTGGATGTTGGAGGTGGACAAACAAAGACATTTGCTCCTGAAGAAATTTCTGCCATGGTACTGACTAAGATGAAGGAAACAGCTGAGGCATATCTAGGCAAGAAGGTAATAACTAGAAAATTGATGGTCATTTGGGAAAATGTAGGAGTCATTCATAGTATTTGACATTGTTACCATAAACAGTCTTGAAGGGGTAAAATGGCATACTACATAAAAAGCTGGCCTTGAATGTTGTGCTGTTTCTGACACATAAGCTATGTGACCTCTGGGCAAGTAACTAACCTTTTAGTATTTTGGGCAATTCTGTCAGACTTGAGTTTTAGAGCAGGTGCTTGCCTATAATGTAACACCTTAAAACCTATTTGATGGAAGGATTGGTAGGTAGGCCAGATGCAGCAGTAGAAAGCCCTTTATTGACTAGGAAAATACCAAGAGATGTAAGTTTTTAATTTATTATTAATTTTTTTTTGCGATGTAAGTTTATCTCTGATGTATTACTTTTTAATATTTTTGGAAAAGTGACAATTTCCTCAGTACTGTTTTTCCTGTAAAATGAAGAGAATAGACCAGTAAGATCCCTTTTATCTCTAAAAGTCTTACAATTCTACAGTGGCTGCTGACATACCATGACCTCAAATGAGTGACTCCTGGGCACTATGGTCCAAAACAAAAGCTTAGGCTAGTACAATCTCTTTATGTCCATGCCAGTTCAGAATTTTTAATTATGAATAAATAAAATCTCAGTGGAACTGATGGGAAAGCATTTAAAAGGACAACATTTTGTTCCTAGGTTACTCATGCAGTTGTTACTGTTCCTGCTTATTTCAATGATGCCCAGCGCCAAGCAACCAAAGATGCTGGTACTATTGCTGGTCTTAATGTTATGAGGATCATCAACGAACCGTAAGTATTTAAAACCTGGGAGATTTAAAATGTTTTGGAAATAGGAGGAATCCTGATCTCACTGAGATTTGGTTTTTTTTTTCCTCACCAGGACCGCAGCTGCCATTGCCTATGGCCTAGACAAGAGGGAGGGAGAAAAGAACATCCTTGTGTTTGATCTGGGTGGTGGCACCTTCGATGTGTCCTTGCTCACCATTGACAATGGAGTGTTTGAAGTGGTGGCCACAAATGGTGACACTCATCTAGGTGGAGAAGACTTTGATCAACGAGTCATGGAGCACTTTATTAAGTTGTACAAAAAGAAAACTGGAAAAGATGTGAGGAAAGACAACAGAGCTGTGCAGAAACTTCGACGGGAGGTTGAGAAAGCTAAACGGGCCTTGTCTTCTCAACATCAGGCTAGAATTGAAATTGAATCTTTCTTTGAAGGTGAAGATTTCTCTGAGACACTGACTCGTGCCAAATTTGAAGAACTAAACATGGTAGGTTTATAGGAGATGGAGGAGTATGGTATTGTGAACTATAGTGGGGTGATGGATTTTACTTCCCCTGTTTATTATGGTATGATAAAGACATCCAAGTGATTGTATATTACTGGTTCTGTTTTAGGATTTATTCCGGTCTACTATGAAGCCTGTCCAGAAAGTACTAGAAGATTCAGACTTGAAGAAGTCTGATATTGATGAAATTGTTCTTGTTGGGGGTTCTACTAGGATTCCTAAAATACAGCTATTAGTGAAAGAGTTCTTCAATGGCAAAGAGCCATCCCGAGGCATTAATCCAGATGAAGCTGTTGCTTATGGTGCTGCTGTCCAGGCTGGTGTATTGTCTGGTGACCAAGACACTGGTAGGTCAACATCTTAGCATTTCTTAAAATACTTTCATAGAATTCCCAACATACTTCCCTTTGGGGCCATTATCAAGAACTAGCTTATGAATCATGACCTGTATTTGATTCAAGACAGTTTAGATAAATTAGAAATAATCTACAATGCTAAATATGGTGATATGTTTATGCTAAAGGACTATTACTAATGTATATCTTATGTTGAAACATTCTTATTTTATCTCTTAGGTGATCTGGTGCTCCTTGATGTGTGTCCTCTTACGCTTGGCATTGAAACTGTTGGTGGTGTCATGACCAAATTGATCCCAAGAAATACTGTTGTGCCCACCAAGAAATCTCAGATCTTTTCCACTGCTTCTGATAATCAGCCAACTGTCACTATCAAAGTCTATGAAGGTAATATATTTTAATATAAAATAAACCATACTAAGTGGACTTGATCATTTATCAAGTATTTTCCTTATAATAGTACTGTAATTGGAGATGAGAAGATTGAGGATAAAGAAAAATACTTAAATACTTGCCTGTGGCCCCAGCTAGTAAAGTATCAGTGGAGATACATATATACCTGTATACTACTCTGACCATCTTGGGCTCTGAGAAGTAGGATGTTGCCCCTCTCTAATTCCTAGGTGTTGAGGTGGGGAATATATATATATACATATCCAAAGTTCCTACTTCTCATGCCTTTTAATTGAAACCATGCTGCCTTTAGCTAATAACTTTTTGAAATAGGATAGATACTAAACTAAGTACTTTCATTTTGATGGGGCTACTTTTAGGGAAGGTAGTTCTTACCAGTGCTATACTTGGAGCCAAGGTTGAATGACCATAAATGTATTAACTCTTTAAGTTGGAAGACTTGGGTTTGAGTCACAGATACAGTTATTTTGATTAATCATTGGCTTGTCTCCTTTCTCAGTGACTTTCAGACTCCTCATTTTGCTTACCTGTAAAATTAATTGGTAGACAAGTAAACTACACTTAGCAATTTGTCAGGCGTGCTGTAGAAGCAATAGGGGTTAATCTAGAAAAAGTGATTTAAAAATTAAACGTAATGTTAGTAGCTTTTATGCAACTTGTACCAATTTGTGTCATAGCAGCATTGTAAGTGATGTTGGAATATCTTTGTAGGTGAGCGACCTCTGACCAAGGATAACCACCTCCTGGGAACATTTGACCTAACGGGAATTCCTCCTGCTCCTCGTGGGGTCCCTCAGATTGAAGTCACCTTTGAAATAGATGTGAATGGTATTCTTCGGGTCACAGCTGAGGACAAAGGCACAGGGAACAAGAACAAGATCACAATCACCAATGACCAAAACCGGCTCACACCAGAAGAGATTGAGAGGATGGTAAATGATGCAGAGAAGTTTGCTGAGGAGGACAAGAAACTTAAGGAGCGCATTGATAGCCGAAATGAGCTGGAGAGTTATGCCTATTCACTAAAGAACCAGATTGGTGATAAGGAAAAGCTGGGTGGAAAGCTGTCCTCTGAAGACAAGGAGATTGTGGAAAAAGCAGTGGAAGAAAAGATTGAGTGGCTTGAGAGTCACCAAGATGCAGAGATTGAAGATTTCAAAGCAAAAAAGAAGGAACTTGAAGAGATTGTCCAGCCTATTGTTAGCAAGCTCTATGGTGGTGCAGGGCCTCCCCCAGGGAGTGAAGAAA
>CM053595.1:78139938-78193394 GCA_028646575.1 Pseudocheirus occidentalis | reverse complement strand
TTATAGCCCAAGTGGCTGTTTGCTGCTTTTGTTAGCAGTTACTCTTGGGGGGGGGGGGGTGGGGGGAAATGGTTGGAAGGGAAGGGGATAGGGAACTAAAATTGGCTTGAAGGGGGGAGGGGCAAAGAAACCTGGGTTGGGAAATGTGTTCACCTTGGAAATGTTCTATTTAACAATTGGGTCATGTGCATTTTGGTGTAGAACTTTTTTTCTACCATTAAGTGATACCAATAAATGTTTGTTATTTACACATTGGTTTTAGTGACTTAAAAAAAACTGACTTCTGTAACACATTTGAAGTTTACAGATAACCTGATGAAAAGTAAGATTGCTAGTATTAGGACTCGCTTTATAAGAGCAAGTGATAAATCAGCTTTCAGCCGTCAAGCCTAGTGACAGAAGTTGGATACACTGGCCTTTAATACCTCGGGGCTCCATGAAGACTTCCATCCCCTTATACACAGCTAGTCAGTGGCAGAAGTAATAAAACAGGTTTTCAGAGTTCTAGGCCAGTATTTCTATTGCATCAAATATTCCTTTTCAAATGGGCTAGAAACTGATTTAGCATATGGTAATAGGTTTCATTTATGGATAAGGATTCTTAATCTGGGATACATAAACTCAAATGGGGAAAACATTTTCTCAATGCACAAAGGGTTTATTTTGTAATTTTGTGTGTCTGTGTATCTATTTAAGAACATTCTGAGAAGGGGTCCATAGACTACCAAGGAGTTTATGGCAAGAAACAAAGTTGAGAACTGCTATGGGAAGGGCAGACCCAGTATAGAAAGAAACAGGGTATGTATTGAGGGAACTGAGCAGTGAGCAAGTTGATTAGCTTTAGGTTTCTGTCAAATTAGGGCTTGGACTAGATTAATGAAGGTTGCATTTAGCCCTGCTCTTGATCTTTCAAAAAGGGGTAACATTGAAGAGCCAACTAAGGTTAGACATGATACATACTCAGAATTGTTAAATTTGTTAAACTAGAAGGGACTTGAAAGAACATCTATGAAACTCATAAGAGGAAAAACAATTTAGCAAAGGTTAACAGTTGAACATGGATCATAACTCTTGACCTGTGCTACATAGTATTTTTATTCTGCCATGCCAACTTAGAAAATGACAACAAATTACTTCCATCCTAAAGTGCTTAATATTTATTTTGATACTAATTATTTAAAAAACTAATTTTCAAAAGTAATTCTAAACACATACATTAACATTTGGTGGAAAGCGACGGATGACACTGAATTGGGGACTGATAAATTATTACAAATACCCAAAAGTCTAACTTTGAAATAAAAGTTTTTAGGATTCTCAACTAAGTACTTTAACCTAATATTATACAGCAACTTTCATGCTTCTGCTAACTAAAAGAATAGTCAAAGCAATAGTGGGATTTCTTAAGCACAAGTTAGTTTATAATTTCCCCAAGATTTGTTTCTGACAAGTTATGTCAGAAAATGCTCAGAAGGACCTGGAATTAAGTCTTCAGTATTTGTGTGTAGCAAGGCAAATTAGATAATACATGAAGAGATCTGGTCTTCGGTTACTAGCTTTTGAAAATGGTGTAGAGTTTACTAAATTTTTTAACAACTCTAGAACAAGGGTATCCCGATTTTCTACATAAGAAAAAGGCTTCCTGAGTTTATATGACTTGCTAATTACAATTGCTTTAAAGTTTGCATAGTAACCCTTGAGGAAGATAATACAGATATTCCCTTTTTACAGGTAGGGGAGTTTGTAAGTTGCCTATGCTCATTTAAATATCTAGGAAACTACAGAATCAGAAACTGAACCCAGCTCTCCCCAACAGTTAAGTTGGAGTGAGAATTCACATTTAAATTCCCCAAATTCCTTACCTTTTCCTCTATAACGATCTCACCAGATGCAACTTAGATTGTTTCTTTTTTTTTTGAATTCTTGTTTTAAAAAAATCTTGAAATTAGACTGGCTGCTGCTAGTATTTTCAATTCAAACTTGTAGCAGCAGCAACATGACTTAATTTTCAAATTCTACAGTTATTAACATGTCCAAATACAGCTCAACATCCTCCTCTCAAGCCATTTCCTTTCCAATCTTTATTTCTCTTGACATCACCATCCTTCTAGTCACCCGAGTTGCTTGACTCTTCCTTGTCCCATACTCCCAATATCTAGTCAGGGTACAAATCTTGTCAATTCTGTGTGTACAATATCTTAATCTCCTTTTCCCCACTCCGACACTACCCATCTTTCTCCTAGATGATTACAATAACCTCCCAATTAAAGGAGCTTTTAGTCTCCCTTACGTTTATACACATAGTTCCCCAGATTACCTCCATTAAAAAAGATCAGGGTGATATAGTAAATAGAGCACCGGCCCTGGAATCAGAGGACCTGAGTTCAAATTCGGCCTCAAGACACTTAACAAAAACTAGCTGTGTGACCTTGGGTAAGTCACTTAACCCTAATTGCCCCTCCAAAAAAGCAAAAAAAAAAAAAAAGATCAAGTCATTTTCCTGCTCAAAGAATTTTCAGTGATTTCCTTATTGCCTCTAGGATAAAAAGCAAACTCTCCAGCTTGACCTAAGTCCTTCACAATCTGACACTAGTTCATCTTTTCAGATACTTAATGTTCTCTTTCATAGTACTTGCCAGTAAAATTGGCCCACTATCTCTTCCCCAAACCCAACATATGTATCTTTCCCCTACTTATATGTATAGATTGTCCTAAAATATATTCCTCTTCATAGCCACCTCTTAGAATCTTTAGTTTCCTTCATTCCTCACCTCAGGTGGCGCCCCCACCCCCAATAAGAAAGCCTTTCCTAATCTCCCTTAGTTGTTAATACTCTCTTCTTCAAATCATAGTTATTAAATTGTTTATTTGTTTTTATCTTTAAAAGAATGCAAGCTCCTTGAGGGCAGAGACTGTCATTTATATACTTAATATCTACCCCAGTGTCTTGCACAGAACAGATGCTTAAAAATGATTATCAAATTACAGTATCCATCACACTCAACATCCTGTGCTGAACTCAGGGATTAGAGAAATGAGATAGCCTTACTCTCAGAGTTTTTCACTACAAAGGGTTAGGGTTAGGGAGGTGAACCACGTACAGAGATTTTTTTTAAAAATGCACAGAAGTGAAATTCCATTTTGAGTGGAGTTTTTCTGTTTCAAAAAGTGAGAGTCATCCTTATGACAATAAAGTCAGATGCTTAAAGACTATTTAAACAGGTATGGAACTGTGTGCTTTGATGCAATCTATGGGAATTCAGGGAAAGGGGAGATCAATGTGATATTTTCCTGAACTCCAGAACACACACCCCTGATGAAGTATGCATAACAAATACATAGATTTAATCAGAGGACTAGGATTCAAATCCAAACTGCTGCTTATCTGTGTGACCTTGGGAAATAACTTCTCTGGGCCCCAATTTCTCCATTTATTAAATGGGACATTTAGACCAGATAGCCACTAAGGTATCTTCTGGTTCTAAATGTACGATCCCAAATTCTAAGAATATTTCCACTGGGACATCCCATTGGTCCTTTAAATTCAACATATCCTAAATTGAGTTTATTATCTTTCCCCCCTAAATATACTCCTCCTGTCTTTACACCTCTGCCTCTTAGAAATGAGATTTAGACTCTTAGACTAAGTCTCTTAGACTCTCATGAATCAAGTGACATCTGTGCGAAGCCTTTCTTTAATCCTCACCCCCAGCCACTACAGCTACAAGCTACCCCCAAATTATCTTACATCTTTTGTAAATACCTACGACATGTTGTCTCCCTTGATTAAGCTCCTAAGGAGCTTAATCCTTTATATTTCTATTTCCTCTAGCATTTGTCACATAGTAGGAATTTAATTTGCCACACAGCAAGCTCTTTTTTTTTTTTGGAGGGCAGTTGGGGTTAAGTGACTTGCCCAAGGTCACACAGCTAGTTTTTTGTGTTAAGCGTCTGAGGCCAGATCTGAACTCAGGTACTCCTGACTCCAGGGCCAGTGCTCTATTCACTGCGCCACCTAGCTGCCCCGACACAGCAAGCTCTTTACAAATGCTTGTAGATTATTTCCGTCTCCAATAGCACCATTCATCCAGTTTTCCATGTTCATAATCAATGAAGTTATTTTCTTTCCTTTACCTCTCATACACAATAAATTATCAGGTCCTGTCAATTATACCTCTGCCTATCTCCTTCTGTTCTGTTCCCAGTAATACCAACCTTCATAGTCATCTGCCCAAATTACTGTAATAGCTTCCTAGCAGACAGTTCTGCTTCCACTCTTTGCTGCTACCAATCCATCCTTCATATTCTGCCAGAATACTGTATTTTGTTTTGTTTTTACAAATAAATCTATATCATTCTTCTCAAAAATATTCTAGGATTTTCTATTGCCTTTTGGGTAAGATTAATTCCTTTGCCTGGCATCCAAGGCCCTCCACAATCTGTTATGATTTTCCTCTACATACTCTGTACTCCAGGAAAAATGGACTGTTTCCTGTTTCTAAAATCCACCACCTTCCCACACCTGCTATTATTCATACTGTTCCCTACACCTGCCATGTCCACCCTATGTCTCTCTAACCACATTCCCTGCCATTATTTAATCCTAATCCAAATGTCAGCTCCTCCATGAAGCCATGCTTGATATCCTAAGTCATTAATTTTCCCCTTGAAACTTACATTACACTTTCTTTTGTACCTCTCTAATTTATGTCATGTGCAATATAGCTATTGTGCTGATGTTTTATTCCCCTACTAAACTGTAAACAGCTGAAAGTAGAACTTGCGTCTTATCTAAACTTTCTCCAGGTATGCTATAGGCACTTAATAAATGTTGGATATAGCTGAATGAATACTTTTTTTTTTAAAAAGAGACAATTGGGGGTTAAGTGACTTGCCCAGGATAACATAGCTAGTAAGTATCTGAGGGTGGATCTTAACTCAGGTCCTCCTGATTATGAATGAACACTTGAAGCAGAAAGCTGGTGTCTGGAACAATGAGTTTATGTAGATGAGGGTAACACTGGAGCCTTGAAAGTGAGGTCGAAATTTATATGTGATATGCTTATCAAGAGGTACCAGTTGTTGGGGCAGCTAGGTGGCACAGTGAATAGAGTACCAGCCCTGGAGTCAGGAGGACCTGAGTTCAAATCCAGCCTTTTTTTTTATGGAGGGGCAGTTGGGGTTAAGTGACTTGCCCAAGGTCACACAGTTAGTTTTGTGTTAAGTGTCTGAGGTCACATTTGAACTCAGGTCCTCCTGACTCCAGGGTCAGTGCTCTATTCACTGCACCACCTAGCTGCCCTGCAATCACTAGTTTAATTTCTTTATTAATAATATTAATAACAAATATTTATTCTTTATAAATAATCTAATTAATCTTATTTTCCTTATAAGTAAAATAAGAAGGTTTGGACCAGGTGATCTCTAAATCTGATTGGAATTCCAACATTTTGTGTTTCATGTTCTAATAGTCTATATTCTAAGGCAGAGATTCTTAACACGGGGTTTGCAAACTTGCATTGTTTTTTTTTTTTTAAAACATCCACGATGCACACAGAAAGTTTAAGGACTAGTCCAAGGTCCCCTTGATCTCTAACATTCTATGATTCTTAAAAGTTTTTTACTTTTATAGATATATTCTTTATCTGGTCAGTATGATGGTGCCAATATGGAAACACTACAGCACAAAACACTTAAACTTCTAGCATAAAATTAATGCCGCAGTCCTATCTGCCCCTAACAGTTGTTCACTTCTGATTTCTTAAAATAGAAAATTTGAAAGGTATTAAGAAAATGTGAATTTTATTAGTCAACTAGTGTTACAACACAGTCGTTGTAAATTTCCCCTTCAGTATTCATCCCACCAAACACCAAGCACAGGAATGTTTTGGTCTCCTTACAATCTAAGTCATCACTTTTCACAACTTCATCAGCTAAGCCTTTTTTCTCAACATTGCTATCGACACTGCCTATATTTGTGTGTTCTTCTGCAGAGACAGGAGCCACATGCCAAGGAATGATGCACATTGAATGATCCAGTCGTCCAGGGGGTGAATATGTATCAAACTTAAGCAGGCTCCAGTGTTGTTTTTCTGTGTTCGAAAATAAAACCAAAAAACAACAGCCCAGAAACACTCATTTGTTATTACTGGAATTGAAAACCGGTAGAATTTTTTTAGAGGAAATTTTGATAATATGCAAACATCACAAAATGTTATCTGTTGTTCTAATATTCCATTATTGAGAATAAACCCAAAGTATTATCATAGAGAAAAAAATGATGTATGTTGTTCAGTCATTTTCAGTTATGTTGAATTCTTCATAACCCCATTTGGGACTTTCTTGGCAAAGATGCTAGAGTGATTTGCCATTTTCTTCTCCAGCTCATTTTACAGATGAGGAAACTGAGGCAAACAGGGGTAAATGACTTGCCCAGGGTCACACAAGTAGTAACTGTTTGAAGCTAGATTTGAATTCAGGAATGAGTCTTCCTGACTCCTCTGACACTATCCATTGCACCACCTAGCTTCCCCTCTGTTCGTGTATCTATGTATATATGAGCATTGTTTATAATTAGAAACAACTAGAAAAAACCTACATATCTGAAAATTCAACTACTGTAAAAGCTACGAAATATCAAAATAATACTACAATGCCATTGAAATGACACACAAAGAATACAAAAAGCAACATAGTATAGTAGATAGAGGGCTAGCTAGAACCTAGCACAGTATCTGAAACATGAGACGTTTAGTTAAATGGTTATTGAGTTGCAGAAGTAGATATAAGTCCTGTCCCTACACATCCTAGCTATGTACCAAGGACAATAAATATACTTAACCCCTCAGTGTACAGACAACTCTCTAAGACTACAGATCATGGATGAGCCACAAAGCAGCATTCATAGAGGGAGTTCCATACTGAAAGTTCTTTATTTCACTGAACTCATAGATCTAGACTCCTTCCATAAAGAAAAAGGGAGGAATATAAAGACAGCTCAAGAGACATATAAAATAATGTGTAGGGCAGGGAAAAGTAGAACCAAAACAGTAATCACATTGATTAAAATCATATTTTTAAAAAATGTATAAGCAAATACAGAGATTCATGGACAAACAGAAAAGAATATGGAGTGAGTAACACATGAGTTCTTACATATAGGTTGTGTAGAAAGGAAGACTGCCTGCCTCAGAGTCAGGACTGTGTATATTCAAGTTCTACCTTTGCCACCTACTGGCTGTGTGGACCTGGACAGGTTACAGCTTCTCAATGGTACAGGCAACCTCTTACATGGACAAAATGCAGAACAGTTACTATTTGCATTCGTAGAGGGAATTTCCTTAAAGATTTTTGTACTGATAAAATAGGTTCAGACAAAAATTTAAAATAGATATATATTACATGTAGAAAGTATTTTTAGGTATAAATTGCTGCAAATGTATTTTATTTGGTGTTTTTATTGTTGGAAATTAAGAGACTAATAAATTATTTCAAAATAAAGAATAAAAAAGAGAAGTAAACAGAGAGAAAGGGAGAAAGTCAATTCTTAACCTGTGGTCCATGAATTTTAAAAATATATTTTTATAATGGTATTTCAGTATAATTGATTTCCTTTGTAATTCTATGTATTTTGTTTCATGCATTTAAAAATATTATTCTGAGAAGGGGTCCATAGACTTCACTACACTTACCCAAAGGATCCTGAGCACAAAAAAAGGTTGTGAACCATAGGTCTACACAGCATGAAACCCACCCCCTTCCCAGTCCCAGTACTCTGGGATTCATTGCATAAGCCAGGCCTCTAAGATCTGCACAACAGTAATAAAGGAAAAGGTCTATAGTAGTTACTTTCATGTCAAAATTTCCCCATAGAAGATTTATGTGGACTGATGCAAAGAGAAGTGAACAGAACCAGAACATTGTACACAGTAACCTCAATATCGTAAGGATAAGCAACAGTGCAGGAATTAGCTACTCTGATCAACACAATGATCCAAGACAATTCCAGAGGACCTTTGATGAAAAATGGCATCCATGTCCACAAAGAGAACTGATTAATTCTGAATGCAGATTGATGCATACCTCTTTCACTTTCTTTATATCTCCTGGGGGATTTTTTGCATGTGTCTTTTCTTTTGCAATACAGCTAATATGGAAATGGGGTAGCTAGGTAGTGCAGGGGATAAAACGTCAAGTCAGGAATCAGGAAGTCTCATTTGCCTGAGGTCAAATCTGGCCTCAGACACTTACTAGCTGCATAACCCTGGACAAGTCACTTACCCCTGTCTGCCTCAGTTTCCTCATCTGTAAAATGAACTGGAGAAAGGAATGGCAAACCACCCTAGTATCTTTGCCAAGAAAACCCCAAATGGCGTCACAAAGTGTTGGATATGACTGAAATGACTGAACAAAAATAAAATATGGAAATATGTTTTGCTTTACTTCACATCATATTGCTTGCCTTCTCAAGGCGTGAAAGAGAAGCATAGGAATAGAGAAAATTTTGAACTCAAAATTTTTTTAAATGAATCTTAAACTTTTTTACATGTAATTGGAAAATATTTAATGAAATAAATATATCACCAAAAAAAATTTCCCCATGCACCTTCTAATCCCTCAAACTCATTGCTACTCATACAACCCCATTGAAAAGTCAAAGTAAGGGGCTGCTAGGTGGCGCAGTGAATAGAGCACCGGCCCTGGAGTCAGGAGGACCTGAGTTTAAATTAGACTTCAGACACTTAACACAAAACTAACTGTGTGACCCTGGGAAAGTCACTTAACCCCAACTACCCCTCCATTAAAAAAAAAGGCAAAAAAAAGAAAAGTCAAAGTAATATAGCATTTTCCAGAGTAACAACTGAAACATTGGTTTAAAGAGGTAAAAGTGAACTTCCTACCTATGTGATATTGATACATTGTAGCCAGTGTCCCTGTGGGAGCCATTCCTCCAAAGATGTATATGTGCCTCCCCATGGCCACAGCAGAATGGGCAGCACAGCCTGGTGGAACATCCCCTGTGGTCTCCAACTTCTCCCATTTCATGTCATCTACCACGAGAGGGAACATTATTTCAGAAGCAAATGAGAAAACAAGTGATTCATTTTAGATAGATTTCCCTAATTCTCCATCCAGCTGAAAATATTATCTTGCTCTTCAAGTCTTCCCAGAATACTTTACGTCTCTCTCCTTTGCTACTGTCACTCTTTACTTTATATTATACTTCTCCTTTTTTGTAGAGCTTAAGTTTCTTAAGAGCAGGGACTGTTTTACATCTCTAACACCTAGAATGATGTCTTGCCCATAATAGGTTCTTTTATTGTCTATTTGGTTTTTTGAGGGGAGAAGGCAAGATAATTGGGGTTAAGTGACTTGCCCAAGGTCACACAGCTAGTTAAATGTCAAGTGTCTGAATCCTGATTTGAACTCAGGTCCTCCTGACTTTAAGGCCAGTGTTCTATTCACTGTACCACCTCGCTGCCCCTATAATAGGTTCTTAATAAATGTTTTCAGGACTGAACTGACTATGTACAACTAGAATTTGAACTGAGACACATTTTGCCACACTGCCTAGAGTTTACAGATGATTTCGGGGCGTGATAGCTGTTACTGGTGATTTTCAAGTGGAATGATGCAGTAGGAAAAAAAACACCAGTTTTGGAGTTAAAGCACCTGGGTTCAAATCCTGCCTCTGATGTTTACTTACTTGTCTGTGGGCAAACCTCTTAACATTTTGAACCTCAGGTCCTTCGTCTACAAAATTAAAGAACTGGTCCGTGATGTCCCTTTTAGTTCTAGAACTGTTTTCCTATGAACTCTTTGTTTCACAAAAGGCAATGTAATCAGGTGGTTTGTATCGAACTGCAATTCTGCAGTAAACACATTGATTGCAGTTTGAACATAGCCCTCAAACCACTTACAGTTTCCAACAAAAGGCCATTCATTCAAGGAGGGGGACTAGACATTCATTAACTTTATTTAAATGGTTTTGTAGGATAGAATTAGGTCCACTGTTCTTGGGAGGATGTCTCTTTTCAAAGTAATGATCTCTTTTCTGATTCCTGTCTCTTCTTCCTCCTATTACTATTACACTATCCCACATCTTGCATGTTACTATGAGATCTGTCTTCAGACAAGTTTTAGTCTAAAGATTACTGGAATCAGAGTCAGGTCAGCTACCTGGGAATGGCGCAGAGGTGATGCTTGCTCCAAAGCAGGCAGACTAGATGATCAGTTTGGACACCTCTCTTTCTAAAGTAGAAATGACTTAGACATAGATTAATGTTGATTTAAATAAACTTTTCATAAGTCTCAATTGCAAATTACAGTATTAGTTTTATTAGTTTTTCTTTGACACCATGAAGGGTCAGAGATAAACTAAAGTTTGTCATGTAGCCAGAATCATGAGGAAATCATGTACTTTAAAATCATTTGAAGGAATTGGGAGAGGCAGCTAAGTGGCACAGTGAATAGCGCACTGGCCCTGGAGTCAGGAGGACCTGAGTTCAAATCTGGCCTCAGACACTTGACACATTTACTAGCTGTGTGACTTTGGGCAAGTCACTTAACCCCAATTGCCCTCCAAAAAAAAAAAAAAGAATTGGGATATTTAGTCTGGTAGGGGAGAGAAAACAATAGTAGGGAGGAGGTGATATGATGCCTGTTTTGAAATACTTGCACACTTATTTTTAAATACTTTATTGTTCCACAAAAGAACGAATAGGTTCATTCTGCATGACTCCAAATGGCAAAACAAGAACCAATAGGTGCAAAAGTTATAAGGAGTACTAGCCATGTGACCTTGGGCAAGTCACTTCAACCAAACTACCCTGCCTTCCCCCCTCCAAAAAAATAAATTATAAGGAGGCAGATTTGTACTCCAAATAAGGATTAACTTCCTAACAACTGAACAGTTATTTCAACCCCAAAGCTGAATGAACGACTTTGGGATATAATAAACTCTCAGACACTAGAAGTCCCGAAGTAGAACCTAAATCTGAACATAGGTTTAGATCTAGAAAGGACTTTACAGAGCCCCTTATTCATTTAAATCTTTGTTCAAAAAGCCACCAGTTCTATTTTGCCTGTTGTTTGCCCAAGGGAACAAACATGACACAATGAAGGGACACTGACAAACTAGCCAGAATCATGAGGAAACCTAGGAGATGGCTGAGGGTGGTTGTTGGATTGTCTTTATGTAAAATCTGAGCTCTTTTCCGGCCTCCTCAGAGCAGAACAGTGGGTCCTAAAAGCTACTATGCCTAACTTTTTAATGGTTAGAGTTCTCTCAAGTACAATGAACAGCAGTGAAAAGAATGCTGGAACTTGGGAGTCTGGAAAAGTGGGCTAAGTGTCAATACATCTGTAAAATGGGCAGAATTACACTTTTTCTACACATTTTACATCACAGGATTGATGAGAAAAAAAGTCCTTTATAAATTTTAAAACATCGTAGGAAGCAGCAGCACAGTGTAATAGAGGGGGCACTGGCCCTGGAGTGAGGAAAGAACCAATCCTATCCATAAACTTATTAATAGCATAACTATGGGCAAGTTGCTTAACTTTTCTTACCCTCAGTTTTCTTATCTATAAAATGGGGGGGAAATAATGCCTATAGCACCTATCTCATGGAGGTGATTGTGAGGCTCAAGTAAGAGTATACCTTAACAGTTTTGCCAATCTTAAAGTCTTATAATACTATCAGTTATTGTTATTAAGTGAAGATTTAAAAAATATTCAGTATGATTACTTGCTTGCACATTTATATATCTGGTAAACCACAAACTGTTTTTAAAAGTCATTGCTCACATTCCCACCCTCATTTCTACTCCACTTACTTGTGTCTATGCAATACAGATCATCATAGAATTCATCCCCTGCCAAGCCACCATGGACAAAGAGCTTTGGCCCCAGTGCCACCATCACATGACCATGACGGGGTGGGGGTGATTCTCCACAGGTTTCTGGCTGTGACCAGGTCAATGATGCTGAAAATATAAAATACAATGACATTAGGCAGCAGTACTTTGAAAATACACTGGCACCCCTCAACTGCATGTATATCAGCATCATTTGAAAGAGCACACTTTGAAAGTTTACAGAGGCATCCTCTGAAAATAGATGGACCTCATTTCATGCTGAAGGTTATTCCTGAAAAGTTGTGTTTAAATAGGATCTTGGTGAATAAACTGTCAGAGTAGAAAGAGCACAGGACATGGGCTCAAATGAACCAGTTCCAACTCTTAGCTCTGGCATTTCTTGGCTATATTACTGTGACTATGTCACTTCACCCCTCAGAGGCAGGCTTCCTCTTTTGTAAAATGGAGATAATACAATTTGCAGTATGTACCTTACAGGGCTATTGTGAAAAAAGTGCTTTATAAACATTAAAGTGTTCTGGAAATGGGAGCTATTATTACACCAACAGATTTTGAGCTAGAAGGGGACTTAGTATCTAGAGACCATCCATGGTCACAAAATTTGAAGAGGAAGAAGAAATATTAGAAAAGACTGTCACCATCATAGCATTTTGCTTGGCTTTCATCTCCCCCTAAACATTCTACTTTGCATCCTACTATTTGTGTGCATATAATTTGGTGGGGAGAGTGTAAGGCAGGTAGGTGTCCGAGTCCTACCCTTGCATACAAATTCTGCCTCAGACACATGTTAAGCTATGTGACCGCAAGGTTAAATGTCCGCTTCCTCATCTGTAAAATGGGGCTAATAATAGCACTGCCTCTCAGAGTTGTGAAGATCACATGAGATTATATATATAAGTGTATACATATATAAATGGGATTTACAAACCTTAAAGTACCATGTAAAAGTTAGCTATTACTATCACTGCTGTTAGTTTACCAATATAGAACATGACAGGTGTGGAAATTCTTTCCACTGATAAAGATTAGCAAATGGTCCCTAACTTGTAGCCTCAGGGAGTTGCCTAGAGGCACTGAGAGGTTAGATGAGGACAGGAGGGAGGTGTATGAGGTAGTGTTAGTACTTAATTCTTCCTGACTCCAGCTCTATACATGCCATATCCCCTCTTTTTAGACTTGTAGGTGTTGAAGACAAGAGCTATAGCACTTTTCATCTTTGAATTTCAGTGCTTAGCCCAGGGTCTTGAATAAGTGCTTACTAAATGTTACCTGAATTATTATTTAAAATTATTCTATGCACATGTCTATTTATCAGTTCTTTCTCTGGATGCAGATAGGGTGAGAGTGAGGAGAAAAAAGGAAAAAATTTACATGATAAGTTTGTTGTACATTTGAAGGGAATAGAGCAAGTTGTTACACAGTAGATGTGCAGTTTCATATGCAATCACCTTTTTTATTGTACAATGTTATAGAAATGCTTGTTTTATTCCATAAATTAAAAATAAAAAAAAAAAGCGACCCCAGACTCTTGGCAGCTTTCTCCATGATGTCCAGGTTCTGTTAGGTTTTGAGTATAGACTCAAAGAAGGACCACACTTCCACAGTTCAAGGACCAAGCAAGCTAAGAGCAAAGAGTCTCATCACTAGGAGGTTGGCTTAAAGGTGGTGGGTTTGGGGTTTTTTTGGCCAAAGCCACTAATGAAATAGATTACTGTTGCTATTATGTAAAGAAGCCCTATAGTGGGGTCTCTTTTGAAAGTGAGAGAATCTTTTGGTGAGGTGAACAAATCCCTATATTTCCCTCCACCAAATTTATTGTAGCTTAAGTGTTTGTCTGTTAGGTTTTCTCAAAACAAGCCCCACCTGGAATAGAGGATGCAAATGAAAATTATATTTCACTCATGCCATCATTTTTTTAAAGTCTCATTCAAAACTGCCCACTGCCAATAGAAAGAAATGTAAATGAAATCACTAATGGGAGTTTCCAATGAGAACTTGAAAGTGGGTCTAGATCACAGATGACAGACTGTTAGAGCTGGAAGAGATCTCTGAACATACAATGTGAGAATATAGATCCTAGAACACGGAATTTTAAAATACAGGGAACTTAGAAATCATCTAATCCAGCCTTCTCATTTTATAGATGAGAAATCTGAGACAGAGACAGAAGAAAATCAATGTTCACCCAGTATTTAATTTTGTGGCTGAGGTTCATAAGCTTTCCATAAAAGACAAACCTCATAGTTGAAGTATATTTGAACTTTATGTCCAAAAGATGCCAAATGACTTACCCAACAGTCAGTAGTAGAGTACAGATTAGAACTCAGACCTTCTGACACTCCAAACAGGGATCTTTCCATGCTACTTTACTTTCTGATATTCGTATTCTGTCTCCCTAACTCAGCTGTAAGCTCCTTTGACCAGGGACCAGGTCCCCTATATCTGTTTCCCTCATAACACCTAATACCATGTTTTGCAAAGGAAGTAGCCAATTTAAATTCAATAAATACCATTTAAATGGCTACTATGTGCTCATCCCTGTAGTCAGTACTATAGAAACAAAGATAAAAAATTCACAGTTCTTAACCTCAAGAAATTTTCAGTCTACTAGGAGTTTGAGTGGGTATACAATAATGATACAAATAAATGTGAAACAAAGCAGAAAGAAAGGAAGACCCAAAGTGCTCTAGAAAAATATGAGGAAGGAAAGACTACTTTCAGCAGAAGAAATCAGAAAAGGCTCCATTGAAAGGTGGTACCTAAGCTGGACCTTGAATAAAGAAAAGGTTCTCAAAAAAATAATAGAAACATTTTTAGAAAGGCTCTGAAAAGTTGGAGATGAAGAGGGGTTCTTCAATCACTGCGCAAACCCTACATGGTAGTACAATGAGAGGAAACAACTGCACAAGACCAAGGAACAGTTAAGTAATCCAGTTTGGCCAGAACCTAGAATGTATTAAGGAGAGATAATACTAAATTACTCATTTGAAACCATGCTGTAAAAGGTCATGACTGCCATGACATTTATATTTTATCTTACGGGAAATGGGGAATCACTGAAAGATTTTGGTCAGGGGAAGATCATGATCAGACTGGTACAATAGAAATATTATTCTGGCAGCAGTATGAAGGACAGATTCAGGGGGAGAAAGTTAAAGAGGTTATTCAAAAATAATATAAGAAAGAGGTGATGAGAGCCTGAAGTTTGTTGGATTCCCGAATAAATGAATCATTTGTTAGCCATACTTGCGTCAAATACGTGGAGTTGTGTGTCCTGAACAGGCTTGGCACCTTTTTCCCCACCACCAAAAACATAAAGCTGGTTTCCGATGACTGCCGATGCTGTGTGAAATGTTCTTGGGGATGGCGGTGTGCCAATCACATTAGGAGTGCTCCATATCCTGGTTTCTGATTCACATGTAATTTTTGCAAAACAATTTTGGGTTAGCAGGATTGCTATGCCATCATCATCATCATCATCATCATCATCATCAGACTGCAAGGCTATGAACCAACTTTATATTTAATAAGAGGCGTTTATATATCAGTTTAAAGTTTGTAAATAACATTACATATATTGTGTCATTTGATCCTCACAACAAATGTGTAAAGTAGGAATTTAAAATTATCCCCATTTTTTCCATCAGTTGGGGATTGGCTGGAAAAGTTACGGTATACAAATATGATGGAATACTATCATGTCATAGGAAATAATGAAGGGGATGATTTTAGGAAAACCTGGGAGTTCCTGAACTGATGGAGAATTAGGTAAGCAGAAATAGGAGAACAATTTATACAGTAACATCAATATTATAAAGATAGTCAACTGTGAAAGACTTAGTGAATCTTATCAATACAATGATCTACCACAGTTCTAAGATTTATGATGAAAAATGCTATTTTCCTCCAGATAGAGGACTGGTGGACTCAGAGTGAAGACTGAACCATATTTTTTTTTCCTCTGTCTTCCTTTTTCTTTTCTTTTTTTTCATTCTTTTGTTTTTTTTTGGGAATATAACTAATGTGGAAATATGTTTTGCATGTCTTCATATTTATAATGGATATTGTAATTCTTGTCTTTTCTTTGGACAGAGAAGGGTAAAGGGAAGAAGAAAATTTGGAACTGAAAATTAAAATAAAATTGAATTTTAAAAATTATTCTTATCATGATAAGGAAATTGAGATTGAGAGAGTATGTGGTTTGCCCAGGGTTATATAGCAACTAAATGTCTGAGGGAAGATTTGAACTCAAGTCTTCCTGACTCTAAATACAGCACTCTTATCTACTGTGCCACCTAGCAGCCACCAACAATATTTCAACATTTCAGGGACCTGTGCATCCTCTACTGATGTAGGACACAACCCCTCTCTACTATAGTAGATGATCATAATAAAGTAGATCATAATGAATCACTGTGGGCAAAGGCATCCATTCCCTGGTGACCAACTCCCTGGTGATAAAGTTCTCTGTACTCAACTGGTCTTGTCCTTTGACAAAGACACAGTCCATTGTTAGGCCTAAACTTGTAGTTTTTCCAGCTTTCTTTGCGTGTTGCTGGTATAGTCCTTGAGAACTCATGGCTTTTATTATAAGCAATAATAAAATTATTATTATTATATTATTATTATTATGAACCTTTATTAAGCCTTTACAATTTGTAGAACACTGTGCTTAGTGCTGGGGGGGGGGAGAGACACGAGTACCTCAAAGACTGCTCTGCACATAATAATATCTTAATTCAAGTATTGTTGAATTTGTATTTTAAAATAGGGATCAAGGGAACTAATTACCTTCAAGGTAGAATTCTAGACAATGGGAGGTAGGGGTATAAGAGTTATGTGGTGACATTTTTTTTTAGTTTAATTTATTTATTTTCTTGTTTACATCATTCATTTCCACAAGATTTTGAATTACAAATTTTCTCCCCATCTTTCCCCTACTCCCCACCCCAAAATAGCCATCCCACTGTATAACCCCTCTCCCAGTCTGCTCTCTCCTATGTCTTTCCCCATCACCCATCTGACTTTCTGGTAGGGCAAGATGGATCTCCCTAATGGTGGTGACATTTTAATAGCAACTCACATTTCTATTGAGTTTAAAGGTTTATAAAATACTTTCCTTCCAACATCCTTAGGAGGCTGGTAGTGCAAAGATTATCATCCCCATTGTACTGATGAGAAAAGTGAAATTCGTAAAGCAAAATAACTTGCAATGGGTCATATGACTAACAAATATTAGAGACAAGACTTGAACTGAGATCTTCCCAATCAAAATCCTGGTAAGTATTAGCTACAGGTCCCTAGGTCACTCCTTTTCTTTCCTCATTGAGTTCCATACCTGACTCATGATATTTCTCTCCTCCCCAATTCCTGCCATCATACAAGTGGACTTCAACATACATATTAACTTTGCCTCAAAAACCCTAATCACTAAGTTCATCAGCTTACTCACTTTTCATGAGCTATTCTTCCAGCCCACCCCAACCACATACAGAGATGGTCATACCCTTGATCTTGCCATCACCCACAAATATACCATGTCTACATTCGAGAATTCCTAAATTCTCTTATCTGATTACAATCTGATTGGCTTTTTACTTCTCCCTCTGCCTTCTCTTGCAAAACCCTACTCTTTGCACACTGACCTTCAATCCTTTGACCCTTCAGTAATCTCCTCAGCCATCTCCCCTGTACTAAGCACTCTTTCCTCTTTTCCTCGTCCCATCTTGACTTCCCTCCTTCCCTCCCCCCCCCCCCCCGCAGGGAACTAATTCAGCTCTACACTGTCCTATTTTGAATCTCCATTCCCCTTATCATATTACCAACTGTGCCCAGTCAAGCCTCAGCTTTGGATCATTCCCATTTGTACCTTTGTTTTTACATATGTGCTGCTAAATGAAGGTGGAGGAAATCACACAACTTTTCAGATTGGGGTCTATTACAGATTTATGTTACATAGCCTCAATTGAGTCTTCACAGCTGCTAGGCAATCCTACTATACTTCTCTTTATCAACTCACTCTCTCATTCTCCACAGTGGCTCTTCCAAAATTTTTCTTCCTGTCTCAAACCTCCCATAATTCCCCCTCCCCCTAGTCTTTCAGCTGAGAACCTTGCCTTACATTTCACAGAAAAAACTGAGGGCATTCACTGTGAACTCTCTCTTCTTCCATGCCCTTTCCTCGAAAACCAACTCGAACACAACCATTCTGACAGCTGATTAACAGAGTCAAAGAACCCTGGTGGTGGAGAGGACCCTAGGGGTCATTTAGTCCAAACCCCTACTAGGAAAAGAATTCTTTTTATAACATTATTCTGCCACATATTTGAATCCTAGGATTTAAATCTAAAAGCAATCTACTCTAACCCCTTTATTTTATAGATGAAAAAACTGAGGCCTAGATAGGCTAAGTGACTTGATGAGGTGAGAGGCAGGATTCAAACCTCTATTTTCTCTAAATTCACTACATTACCTACTGTCTCTGTCCTGTGGATATACTCTGGTTCTTCAATGTCTCCAAAATGTGGAGAACAGAATAAAATAAAACATGTGGAGGACTGCACATTTTCTTTTCTTTCTTGGAGAGGAGAAGGCAGGGCAATTGGGGGTAAGTAACTTGTCCAAGGTCACATGGCTAGTGTTAAGTGTCTGAGGAAGGATTTGAACTCAGGTCCTCCTGACTCCAGGGCTGGTGCCCTACTCACTGTGCCACCTAGCCACCCCTTGCACATTTTCTCAAACATAAATCAAGAAAATCTAATCTACTTTACAATTATTTTAGGAAATACAATTCTTATTTTCTGTAATAGCAACTCTGTCATACGCTTATTATGATCCAAATAATTTCCTCCATAGGAAATGAGATACTTTCCTAATCAGAGAATGAAGATAGCCATAAGGCACTTACCAAGATCTAACACTTGTAAGCAGTTTCGGTTCCCTGACTGGTCTGCTCCTGCAAACACCCAGATCCTGTCAGGGGTGCTGAGGGGAAGGAAGCTGGCATGCTCATAGCGGGCCAATAGACCCTCACAGTCCAATTCATTCCATTGATGGGTAGCTGTAAAACATTTTCAACAATTACTGGGCTTGTTGGTCAGTCTCCTCTCCCGGATACACTGGTTTATGCTGCTTGTGGCAAAGAAGTAATTTTCTGTGTACCAGTGTCAATTGTAAATGCAGTTGGTCAACTGACCTCATACATAACAGCACATATTCATTGAATTGAAGTGATCCAAATAATTTAAAAGTATATGCTAATAATGATACAAAGCATAATTTACTGAGAATACTTTTTTTCTGGGTCTACAGAAGATAAATTCAACATCCTGACACTTAACTCGAGTTAATAAATAAATAATAATAATAATAATAATAAATAGCTATTTTATTCATTTGCATGGTCATCCATAGAACATTAAATATAAAAGGATAACAGTGAATGACTGATTCCAGGATTGTATCTGTCTGAATTACCTTAAACAAAACGAGAATGTTGAATTTTCTATAATCATAATAGCTCACTAGAACTAGGACAACATTGTACAAAGTAATAGCACCATTGTACGATGACCAACTTTGATAGATTTGGTTCTTCTCAGCAATACAATGATCTAAGACCATTCCAAAAGACTCATGATGGCAAAATGGCACATCCAGAGAAAAAATGAAGTAATCTGAATGCAGAGCAAAGCAGACTATTTTCTCTCTCTCTTGTTTATTTTCTTTCTCATGGTCTTTCCCTTTTGTTCAGATTCTTTTTTTTACAAACATGACTAATGTGGAAATATATTTAATATGACTGTCCATGTACAGCCTATATCAGATTGCTTGCCATCTTGGGGAGGAGGGAAGGAGAAAAAAAATCTTATAAAAGTGAATGCTGAAAACTATCTTTACATGGAATTGGAAAAAATAAAATATCGTTAAGTAGGAGAAAATAATAATAACTCACATTTATATTAGTGTTTACCACTTCTTTCATAATACGAAAAAGACTAGCGAGAAGTCTCCAATATATTGGGTAAATCTTCTCTGGAGGTTTTAGGGAAAGACGTGGGCAAGAATTCCCTAACATGAAGTGAAGAGTTTGATCTTCAGCCCTAAGGCTATCTGTATACACACTGAGATTTATTTGAAATAATTTATTTGAAATAATTTATTTTGAAAGCTTATTAAGAGTTTTATGACCATTATCTCATTTGAATGAATGAATAAATGAAAAAGCATTTATTGTTTCCTATATGCAAACAATCCTGGAAGGTTGCTAATAATATAATAATGATAGCTTATACATATAGAGTACTTTATTAATTAAGCAGTTTCTCAGATTATTTCTGGGAGGTTAACAATGCAGATATTACCCCCATTTTACAGATGAGGAAGCTGAGGCTCTGGGAGCCCATGATTGTAGGATGTGTAGCTGCAAGGGAATTTAGAGATCATCTTGTCAACCTCTTCATGTTATAGATGAAGTAATTGAAGCTCAGAGAGTTAAGTAACTTGTCCAATGTTACACAGATAGTAAGTAATAGAGCTGGGATTCATCCTCAATATATCTGACTGCACTAAAATATATAGAGAACTGAGTCAAATTTATAAGAAAACAAGTCATTCCCTAATTGATAAATGGTCAAAAGATATGAACAGGCAATTTTCGGAGGAAGAAATTAAAGACATCTATAATCAAATGAAAAAATGCTCTAAATCATTATAGATTAGAGAAATGTAAATCAAAACAACTCTTAGGTACCACAGCTCACCTGTCAGATTGGCTAACATGATAAAACAAGAAAATGATAAATGTTGGAGAAGATGTATGAAAATTGAAACACTTAATGTATTGTTGGTGGAGTTGTAAACTGATCCAACCATTCTGAAGAGTAATTTGGAACTATACCCAAAGGGCTATAAAAATATGCACATCTATATATATATATATATATATATATATATATATATATATGCATACCCAGCAATACCACATCTAGGGCTGTATCCCAAAGAGATCATACAAGTGGGAAAAGGTCCTGTATGTACAAAAAGTATTTATAGCAGCTCTTTTTGTGACGGCAAAGAACTGGAAATCAAGGGGATACTAATCAACTGGGGAATGACTAAACAAGTTGTGGTACATGAATGTAATGGAATACTATTGTGCTATAAAGAGGAGCAGACAGACTTCATAATAACCTGGAGAGACTTATATAAACTGATGCTGAATGAGAGGAGCAAGAACCAGGAGAAATTTGTACACAATTACAGACACATTGTATCTGTGATGAATGACTCTGATAGACTAGGCTCATCTCAGCAATGCAAGGTTATAAGACGACTCCAAAGGACTCATGATGGAAAGGGTTATTCACGTCCAGTGAAAGAAAAAATTCAGAAATAGTCTGAATGCAGATTGAAGCAGACTACTTGCTCTCTCTTTTTTGTTTTATTTCTTCTTCCTTGATATTCATTCCATTGGTTATAATGTTCTTTACAACTTGACTAATGTTTAATATGAAGGTATATGTAGAACCTATATCAGACTGCATGCCACCATGGGAGGGGAGGGAGAAGGGAGGGAGGGGGAGAAAAATTGTAACTCAAAAACTTGTGGAACTGAATGTTGTAAAGTAAAAGTAAATACTTTTTTTTTAAATCCAGGGGAAAAAAATATACCCGACTGCAAGAGAAACATAAGTCATGAACTTTTCCTTACCTCTATAAAGAACATATTTATTTTTTCAGCGTTTTCACTTGTTTTAACTTTTTCAATAATGTTAGGACTGGTCATAGGATCCCAGGGTAATAGAGCTGAAAAAGACCTTAGAGCTTAGAATATAGCATCCTCACTTTACAGACAAAGAAACTGAGGCTCAGAGAGTTTAAAGGATTTGTTCAAGGTCACACAGTAAGTGGCAGAGCTGGGGTTCAAGGCACAAGCTCAATTCAAACTAAATTGGCTGAGAATTTTATAGAAATCCCTCTTTGGCAACTGTGACCAAAGGGACAGTAGAGTTTGAAATCAAAACACTTTACAGGTCCTAATCTTACCCAGATCAATGTAGTATGCATCCGAGAAGCTGCCATTAGGATTTGCTCCCCCAACTACGAAGACTTTTCCTTGATCTGTGTCTTGACCAGGGGGAAGGTAGAGGCAGTTATGGCCAACTCGAGCACAGGGGCCATGTCCAGGAAGAGTCAAGGAGTACCTGCCAACAGGATTTTGTGTTCAAGAGACCAGGGTGATAAATAAATGAAACGGTGTGTGCTTTCCTTCACCATTAAATATGCACCAGGGAAAAGGGCACAGTGTTATTGTCTAATTCAAAGAAGCATTTTCCATGTGAATAGAAGCAGTGGGGTGATGGAGTGGAAAGAGAACTGGAAGCAGAGTCAGTGGAGCTGGGTTACACTAGCTATGTGATCATAAAAAAGTCACTTGATCTTTTGTGAGCATCAGTTTTCTCTTCTGTGAAATGGGGGTAATACAGCTTGAATCATCCATGTCATAGGGATACACACACACACACACACACACACACACGTTCATTAGAGCTAATTTACTATCAGATTCCTATATAGTAGTATCTTTGTATTTTTTTTAGTGTTTTCACTCCTTTTCACTTCACCATAACCAGTTAAAATTAATCATAGGATCCTAGGGTAACAGATTTGGAGTTGGAAGGACAGTTTTAAAAGGCCATCATCTTGTCTCACTCTTTCATTTTATAGATGAAACAACTGAGGCTAGGTGTAAGTCAGAATTCACACTCAGAATCTTTGACTCTCAATCCAGTTTTCATTCCTGGACTTCTCATTTTGTAGATGGGGAAATTCAGGTTCAGAAATGTCAGATCAACTTACTTACGGGACATTTGTCTAGGGTATACTAGAACTGGGTCTAGAACTGTGGCCTCTTGTCTCCTCTGGGCCTAAGGAATTTTCATTAAAATGAACTTTATAGGACCACCTTTTTTCAGACCTGTATGAGGGAAGTACTTTGTAGACTATAAAGTACCAAATAAATGTCAGTTATTACTGTTGTTAGACCTTGTTACCTTCTATTAACCATCTTTTTCATAGGTGACCATGACCAAAAAAGCCAATTTACCTAGTGGCCAACTTTAAATACTTAGCTAGATTGGTCCTTGGGTAGAAGACAGTTTTTTGCCCCTCCCCCCCTAAAATTTTTTTTTTGTCTATACATATATATCTATATATCTCCTCCATAGAGTGCAAGCCTCAAGGGCAGGAACTGTTTCATTTTTTTGTCTTTGTATCTCTAGCAACTAGCATAGTGCCTTATACATAACAGGTTTAATTAATGCTTGCTGGGTGATTGATTGAGATGAATGCACATTCGGTTGATTGACTGGCCTTTACTCAAAGCCTTTCCAGTTTGGCAGGACCTGCCAGAGCCTGGACTTAGCTGAAGGTACCTTCAAGAACCCAGAGGCATCTCTAGTACATGAGGCATCAGAGGAGGATATTAGCGTAGACTTATTAACCCTCATGTCATGAAATACTATTTGAGAAATACCAGTCAATATGTTTCCTAAATAACTATAAAGCAGAAACTGATGAATCTTTAACAAATGAAATAAGGGATCCATTTATTTTAATCATGAAACTATTTTGAATGTGGATGTTGTTTCAGTCATGTATGACTTTTTGTGACCCCATTCGGGTTTTTGTTTTTATTTTTATTTTGGCAAAGATACTGGACTGGTTTGCCATTTCCTGCTTTAGCTCATTTTACAGATGTGGAAACTGAAGCAAACAGGGTTAAGTGAGTTGCCCAGGGTTACACAGCTAAGTAAGTATCTGAGACCAGATTTGAACTAAGGCAGATGAGCCTTCCTGATTGAAGCCCCCAAATTCTATCCACTGTTCCACCTAGCTGACCTTTGTTGTTGTTTGTCCTTCATTCTCAATGAAGACCAGAAGACCAGGACATGGGGAAGGTGAAGTCATGACTTGCAAGTGAATTGAATTTAAGTGAGGCAGGGCTGTGCAAAGTCACCAGCCCCATGCTCTCCTCTGCAGTCATCTGGGTCCAGTGTCAAGATACAGATCAGCTAATTCATAAAGAAAGTCAGCTAGTGTAGAAGAAAGGTACATGCTTTCCCCTCCATCCAAAACCTTTTTCACTGACCACAGTAACTTGCCTAAGGTCACACAGTCAGGAAGTGTTGGAGCTGAGATTCCAGAGGGAGATTTCTGACTCTAAACCCAGGGCCCTTTCTATAACACCACACTGCTTCTAAAGAGAACCACATTGCTATTTTGAGCAATGGGTAGAGGAATAATGATGCCAATTTAACTGAAACCATAATTCTCATACTGGAAAATAGATGCAATAGGTAATAAGAATCACCATCACCAGCTTTAGACTAAGAACATTAGATAGTAATTGATTTAATTCTACCCAGTAAATGCACGGTAGTAAAATGACTGTCTGCTTTGCAATAATTAAGACTCTCATCCTCTTAAAAAAATCAGTTTGAATCCAAATACGGAGGGTACTTTTTTCATGAGAGGTAGATAGAGAAGTAGGCTTAGAGTCAGGGAAAACTAGCTTCATAGTCCTTATTCTGATACAAAAGTAACTTTGTAACCTTGGAAAAGTTACTTAATTTTCTAAATTTTTAAATCACAGATCTGTATAATGGAATTTCCTGTAATCATGAAATAAGTCCAACCAAAATTTATGACTGCAAGACCTATAGGGTCTAGAGAAGGCCTATAGAGTTCTAAAGGGTCTCTATTCAGCTTTCTTTTTTTTTTAAATTGTAAATTATTTCATTTAAATCATAGCGTTTTGGAACTGGAAGGGACCTTAACCCTCTGATTTGACTGCTGAGCAAACAGGCCCACAAAGGGGAATGGTAGGATGGAAAGAATACTGAACTTGTGAGTCAGATCGAAGACCTGGGTTCAAATTAATGCCACTCCCTTGACTACCTTAGCTGTAACCTAGGACAGAGATGTCAAACAGCAGTCTGTGGGCTATATGTGACCCAAAAAACTTCACAGTGCCACTGAATGAGACTGAAATGGAATTGAGAAATATTTAACAAAACAAATAAAAATATAATTAAACATAGATTTTTGGTTTTCTAAGTCATATGCATATGCAGCCTTTAGGGATCCATACATACATATGGTAGCCTCCTTCTATTTCAGGTGGACACCACTGTCCTTGGACAAGTATTTTCTCCTTGTTGTATTTCAGTTTTCTCATTTGTAAAATGACCAGGTTGGACTACAATGGTAGATGATCCCCAAGGTCCCTTCCAGTGACTACTGACTCTGTTACTAGCTGGCTAGCAATACGACTTTAGGCCAGTTACTTTACTTGGTTTTCTCACTTGAAGACTAGATGCCCTCTAAACTCCCTTCCAACTTCAATATTCTCTAAAATCCTTTCTCCAATCTGCTCTAGCTAGTCATTGGCAAAAGTATGTACTCAGATCTTCCATTACTGACCATGTTGCCTTTTGGGGGCAGTCTCCAGGCTCCAAGACTTGAAGTAGCTTCATGGTATCCTAGAAAGGTGAAATGGAGGGACTGTTTTAGCAACTCACTATTGTTATCAGGAGCCTTGTGATAATGCCAGGCTCTGGAAAGCTGTAAGCTTTGACATGAGGATTTCTGTGCGGCCATTCATGCTCATTGTGGTATTAAAAAACAAACAAGCAAACAAACAAGACCAAGTCCTGATCTTTGTAGACTTTTATTGCAGAGGACCCCAAAGATGGAGTCTCCAGTAAGCCACAAAGCCATACTCCGGGGGGAGGGGGAAATCAACCACTTTGGACTTGTGGGATTAAGGAGATAAAAGAGTGAAGGAGGTGGCGCGTGTGCTCTGGCTTAGTAAATATGCAACGGCAGAAAAACTAGCCTCTTCCTAGGGGCTCATCCCTTAACAGGTTGCTCCCCCATTCTAGTATCAATCACTCTTCTCCCGGCTCCAAGCTATCCACTTTTCCTTGTCACCTTTTCAAACCTTCCAGTTCCCGCCTCCCCACCCCCACCCCCAATCCCGTAGCCCCACCCCACCCCCCTCCTGCTCACCCCCAAATTGCCTCCTGTGTATTGAGCTCTCGCCCGCGATCGGCTCGATCCTGGGGAAGCTCCAGAATGTGTGGGGCCCAGGACCGCGTTACCTCAATACCTGCCTAGTTCGGGCTTACGAGTGGCCTCAGTCTCTCCGGGCCACAGGATCCGCCCCACTTAGAGCCTGGGGCTCCACCTTCCGCCTGCACTGATAGACGGGGAGGGGAGAGAGGTTTGGCCTCGGTGGTTGAGGGTAAAGCAGTTGCTCTGGTAGTTTTGTAATAACAATAATAACTTACATTTCTAGAGGGCTTTAAGGCCTATAATAATAATAGCTCTTATTTTTTGTAGCGCATTAAAGTTTGCTAAGTGTTTTGCTACGTCATTTCTTTTGATCATCAGAATGATCTTGTAAGGTTATGTGTGCTTTGCACTAGAAACGTGAGTTAGGATTTCTGTTGTCTTTGAACCACGGTTGCATTAGAGTATGGAACTCAGGAAGTAAACTCCTTGTGAAGATATGCTGTTTTGAAATTTATAATCTCTGAAGATTGCCTGGGGCTCGGAGAGGTTTGGAACCTGACTTTCTCTGAGTCAAACAGTCCTATTATATTGCAGAGCCAAGCCTTGAAGTAAGGTCTTCTAATTCCAGAATCAATACTCCTTCCACTACACCTTGTTCCTACCCTAAAAAAGGTTCAAACCCTGCTCATTTTGCTTTTCCTGGAAAGACTAGCAAACTTGTTTCTCACATTTAGTTGAAAAATAACAAGAATAAAAGTTCATATTTCTATAGTGCATGGCTCTTGAAGTATGAAGGGTCCCTGAGACCCTTTTAGGGCTCTGGAGGTAAAAATTGTTTTCATAATCATACTAAGATATTTTAATTTCTAATATATCATAAATATCCACAAACATAATGCATGCAAACAAAGCTTTTTGAGAGAGGGTCCTCAATAAAATCTGAAATTAAAAAGAAAACCAGAGATAAAAATGTTTGAGAACAGCTGTAATGCTTTAAGGTGTACAAAGCATTTTCCTTAAAACCTTTACAAAGAGACAGGTAGTGGAAATATTGTAACGACAATTTTATAGATGAAGAAACTGAGAGAGGTGAAATGCTTTGCTAGTGGTCAGACTAAAATTGTTCTCCCAGAAGGCTTTAAATACAATTGGTGTAGCCAGCTACTAAATCCTTCCTCTTTGCTCAACTTCTTCCTGGGGTGTCTCTATTGAAGAAGTATTTGGTTGACTTTTAGGACCTGGCAGCCAAATATGTCCACAAGAATGTTTAGAGCTGGAAGAGACCTTTGACATCATCTAGTTCAACCACTTATTTTATAGGTTAGGAAACTGAGGTTCAGAGAGAGGGATTAACAAGTATCTTTAAGTAATGGAAAGAGCCCTGTCCAGTTAAAAAAAAAAAAAAAGAGCCAGGGGCAGCTAGGTGGCACAGTGAATAGAGCACCAGCCCTGGAATCAGAAGGACCTGGGTTCAAATGTGGTCTCAGACACTTAACACTTACTAGCCTTGTGACCTTGGACAAGTCACTTAATTCCAATTGCCCTGCCCTCCTCCCCCTCCCTCCCAAGCAAAAAAACAAAACAAAACCAAAAACCAATATCTTTCTAGTTTTCAGATTCCTAGTATTCTAATGGGGATATTTCCCCATTTGGAAAAAAAATATTCAGGATTATCCCCAAAGTAATTCTTCTGTCTTTCAGTAATTTTAAGGCATTGCTTTTTTCGTGTCTTTATCAATTCATTCAAAAAACATTTGATGCTTACAATGATCCATGGGCTGTGGGAGATTCTGAGTGCTAGGAGCAAGATAAAAGGCTAATTTAGACAGGTGCTACTTTCATGAAATTTACCACAATCCAGTAAGTCACATATCTCATATAGCAGCCCGTCCCCTGCAAATAAAGACATTTAAACAGAGCTCTGTGCTATAACTTACATTTCTAGAACAGTTTTAAGTTGACTAAGAGTTTTTCCTCAAAGTTATTATTCTATTATTATCCTTATTTTCCAGTTCAGGAAACTGAATATCAGGGAAGAGAAATATCTTCTTTTAGGGACTTACCATTAGTAAATGTCACAAGTAAACCAAGTTCTCCTGGCTCCAAATTCAGGGCTCTTTCCCTTGTTCCAATGTACTTTGTAATATGTCTGTTATCCAGAGTAATTTTAAGCCAATTTTTAAAAAAAGGAACTTAAAAGCTAGATGACACTTGAAAGCAATAGGAACAATCTATTCTCATGATACAATGACAACTTTTATCAGCAAGATCATCTTTGAAAGAGGGGAACCAGCTGGAGCCTATGACATTCAAGAAAACTTGCCCAAGTTCAGTCATTCAATGCATTATAAAAATAACAGATTATACATAGAGCTCATGACTGTTGTCATGCTGTTTTTAGTTATCACAACTTCCTTCTGAAATAAGAGGTACATGTATTAGCATCCCTGTTTTACAGATGCAGAAACTGAGGCTCAAAGAGATTATTCAATTTACTCAAAGTCCCACATCTGGGAATCGGACTCAGGTCTTCTATCTCTAAGACCACCATGTTTTCTACTAAACCACACTGCTTGCACAATTTATCTCTCTACCAAACAACCTTGATGTGTCACTCAGTGTCACATTCTCATCCCAGGCACTCACCCGCCACTCCAGGAGACTTTTCCCTTCCAATTTCTAGTTAGTATCTGCTGTAGAGAGACTTTCACTCTGCAAGGTACTTAGGAAAAGTGAGTAGTATAGTACTTTACTCAGGGACAAAAAGACACCTCAGCCTTTAGTTGCCAAAATGGTAACTGACCCAGACCAATCAAGGAGGGGGCTTGTAACAGTAGTCCTTCACACTCGTATTACACTTTATATTTTTCACAACTATTTCACAGCTAACATCTTGTGTGATTCCTATAACAACCTAGTGAGGGAGACATTCAAAGCCCTGCCACTTTACCTTTCTTCCATATCTCATATTAATAATCCCCTCCACCTACTTTCTACTACAGTCAAACTGCACTATTCTCTGTGCCCTAAGTATGCCTTGCTCTTCCTCTGCCTTTGGGCATCTCCTTATGATGTTCCCCATGCCTGGAATACCCTCTTAAGCTATTTAATTTTGATTTATATTTTAAAGCCCAACTCAAATGTGAACTTCTTCAAGAAGCCTTTCCTTTCTACTGGATGATTGCCTGAATGAAGAAAAAACCCCCAAACCATTTATCAAGCATTTACTGTGTGCTAAAGTGAGTTAGTTCCTACTTTCAAGAATTTTATGTTCCAGTAGGAGAGTGGTGGCCAGGGAAGCATGTTTTGGTCTAGATTAAGTCACGAGAGTAGTGATCAATGCCATAGGGGAGTCTACTGACTTATCCTTTCATGAAGCAATTCATGATATAATTCTTGATATGAACACAGCTTCCAGAGCAGGGTGAGGAAGGGAATGAGGGTTAGGAAGATACGTAATTATGTCAGCATGATGGAAAATGGCTGAGGTGAAAAAGTATGGTCCCAGGATGGCCATTTGGACCTGAGAGACTTAGATTCTCCTGCACATGGCCTCTGGAGGAGGCAAGGGCAGGATCAGGGAGCAAGGTACAGGATGGCTTGAAGAAACAGCATAGTCTCAGGGGGAGACCCAGGATCACTTCTGTCGCAGTTTTGAAATCTTGCTGTCACCCTTGACTCCTCATTCCTAATTATCACACATATTCAATCATTTGCCAAATCTTGCTGTTTTATTTCCACAACGTCTCTCCTATGTGTCCACTTTTCTCTACTCATATAGCCACCACTACAGTGTAGACCCTTATTGCCCCTTGCCTAGATCATTACAGGTTGCCCTATTTCAAATTTTTGCCTTCTCCAGTCCATCCTCTATGTATCTGCTAAAGTGGTTTTCCTAAAATGCATGTCTAACTATTTTATTCCACTACTCTCTAAAATCTCATCTTTCCATTTTATCTCCTCTGATACTTAAAATCCTTCAAAACTGATACCAACCTACGTTTCCAGGCTTATTATACGTTATTTCCCTTTGTTAATAATAGTAGCTAGCATTTGTATAAGGTTTGCAAAACACTTTATAAATCTTATCCATTTTATCCTTACAACAACCCTGTGAAAGATAGAAATATATCATTTTTTAAGCATCTCCGCTTAGTATGTTACAAATACTGTCTCATTTGATACTCACATTAGCCCTGAGAAATAAATGCAATAATTACCCCCCATTTTACAATTGAGGAAACTGAGATAGAGGCAAAATGCCTTGCCCAGGGTTACAGAGCTATAAAGTACCTGAGGCTAAATTTGAACTCTGGTCTTCCTGACTCCAGGCTGAGTGCTCCATCAACTGTGCCACTAAGGCATATCCATTCTTTCTATAGTTCGGCCAAACTAGTCTTTTTGTAGCTTTTAATACATGACACTCCATCTACTATCCTTAACCCTTTGCATTGACCATATTCCACATCTGGAATATATTTTTCCTTGGAGAGAGGAGGCACTGGGCTAGAATTATATCTATCTGTTCCTTTACATATTATTACTCTAGGGGATGTAATTTTTTGGTTTAAGCTGAACTTAAAAAAATAACCAATTTATTTATTTTTAGTTTTCAACATTCACTTCCATAAGATTTTGAGTTTTAAATTTTCTCCCCTTCCTTTTCCTTTTTCTCCCCAGGATGATGTGCAATCTAAACTACTTATACATTCATATTAAACATATGTTCACATTATTCATGATATAAAGAAGAATTAGAACTAATGGGAGGAATCACACACAAAAAAAGACACAAAACAACAAAAGAAAAGGAGAGCAAATAGTACGCTTCCATCTGCGTTCAGACTTCAAAATTATTTCTCTGGATGTGGATGGCATTTTCTATTATGAGTCTTTTGGAGAAGTCTTAGATCCTTGACAAGAGGTAAACATCAAAGTCAGTCATTGCATAACATGGCTATTACTGTGTACAATATTCTGGTTCTGCTCATTTCACTCAGCATCAGTTCATAGAAGTCTTTCCAGGTTTTTTCTGAAGTCTACCTGTTCATCATTGCTTATAGCACAATAGTATTCCATTACATTCCTATACTACAACTTGTTCAGCTATTTCCCAATTGATGAGCGCCTCCTCAGTTTCCAATTTTTGGGTACCACAAAAAGAACTGCTATAAATATTTTTGTACATATGAGCCCTTTTCCCATTTTTATGATGTCTTTGTGATAAAGTCCTAGGAGTAGTAAGGGTCAAAGGTAATGCATGTTTTTATGGACCTTTGGGCATAGTTCCAAATTGCTCTTCAGAGTGGTTGGATCAGCTCACAACTCTACTATCAATGAATTAGTGCTCCAACTTTCCCATATCTTCTCCAACACTTATCATTTTCCATGTTAGTCAATCTGATAGGTATGATGTGGTACCTTAGAGTTGTTTTGATTTGCACTTCTCTAATCAATAGTGATTTAGATCATTTTTTCATATGACTATAGATAGCTTTAATTTCTTCCTCTGAAAACTGCCTGTTCATATCCTTTGACCATTTATTAATTGGGAAATGACTTATACTCTTACAAATTTGACTCAGTTCTCTATATATTTTAGAAATGAGGCCTTTATCAGAGACACTGACTATAAAAAGTGTTTCCCAGCTTTCTGCTTCCCTTTTAATCTTGGTTGCATTGGCTTTGTTTGTGCAAAACTTTTCACTTTAATGTAGTCAAAATTATCCATTTTGCATGTTCTCTGTCTCTTCTTTGGTCATAAATTCTTCCCCTTCTCTATAGATCTGACAGGTTCCTTTCTCTCCTCTTTTAGCTTTATAGTATCAGTCTTTATACCTAAATCATGTACCCTCAAGCTAAACTCTTGATTGCTGTTTCTTAATGGAAAAGGAGTACTTCCTTTATATTCAAGGCTTGACCCCTTTCCCACAGTTCCACAATGAATTCATGTAGCAATTAACAAAGAAACCCATTTATCCAAGTCTCTAGAAAAACAGAAATCTGAGAAAGTATACAGATGAAAACACATACCAGACAATATAGGTTAAAGGAGCTTTCCTACTGGGAAGAGATAGCTCAGCTCAACCAAGACAGAGAGTTCTAGATCTCACCCAGGGGAAAATTCCCAGTTTATGTAGCAAGCTAAAGAAAGCAACAGCTTCTCTCATGTTGGCTTCTTCCCAGAGTTTTTTTCTCTTCATGGCCATAAAGAAAGGTTGGAATCTCATGCATCTTCACTCTAGATGCTGGAAGCCAGAAAGAGCTGAAGAGATTTGAGAGCCCAAAGAAAGTGAAGAGACTGGATTTCTCAACAACTTCCTCCCTCTTCATGCAGGGAGGGCATTGAACTTCATCAATGAGGACAGAATCCCACACAACTGGTCTTTTGAGTCAGGGTGTATCAACAAGCACCCTAGCATCCCCAGGATGGCTGGTAGCACAGGTTCTTAGATCCGCTTTTCTAAAGGTAAGGACCTCAAAATGGATTAACAATCATACTTTACATATACATACATATATAACTTTATATATTTATATATTGCATATTATATATATATATATATAAAACTTTATATGTTTATATATATTTTACATACATATTTAATTTACTTAGTTCAGGGGAAAAGTCAACACCCTGAACTTCACAGAATATAAACAGAAGTTACAAGCAGACAAAGAAACAGATCAGCAGATGGGCTTCCAGCCGTCTCACCATTACATCTATACCTAGTTAGTTACCAGAGAGGGAAGCACCAACATCTGGGTTTTCAAAGCTGGGGGGCTCAACAGCTGCCCAGAGTCTTGTCTGGCCAAATCACACAACTCCCATAACACAGGGTTACATACATACATGCATATATATATACACACCCCCCCCACAAGTCTGTGTGTGTGTATGTATGTGTGTGTATACATGTTGTCTTTCCTAATGGAATGCAAGCACCTTAAAGGACTGCATCTTTTTTGTTTTTGTATCCCTAGTATCCAGCATTGCTTCTGGAACTGCATTTGGAATACAGTAGGCATTTAATAAATACTTGTTGATTGATTTATTAGTAGAAGGAATTTCTCTTCAGATATGGGTGAATGGCTTCTGTGGTGCCTTCTGGTTCTCGAATTCTGTAATTATCTAAACTTTGACTCTTCCCCAGCTCCAAGTACAAGTCTCTATACTTACTGGGCTTTTTGGGTGTATTCTTACATAGTTTCCTTGAATATCAGAAAAGTTAAATGACTTCCTAATAGTGAAAGTTCCCATTTCTAGAATGTTTTAAGATTGAATCAATCCAGAAGGACCTGAGTTCAAATCCAGCCTTAGGCACTTAACACAAAACTAGCTCTGTGACCTTGAGCAAGTCACTTAACCCCAATAGCCCTACCTTCTCCCCTCCAAAAAGAAAAAAAAAAGATTCGATCAATCAGTAAACAAGCATTTATTTAATGCTTATTAAGTACCAGGCACTGTGCTAGGTGCTTGGAATACAAATACAATAAAGAAAACAATCTCTATTCATGAGGAATATTTACCAAAAAACCTCTTTCTTTGAAACAACCTTATGGGATATGTATTATCCTCACATTACAGCTAAATAAACTAACTGCTGGAGAGAAAGAGAGGGGAGGGGGGAGTTTTGAGCATCTTGCCAATGATCACATGAGTCATTGCCAGGGCTAGAATCTGAACCTATGTATCCCAGGTCAGCACTCTGTCCCCTTCACCATGCTACCCAAGATCACAAAACTAGAACATTTTTTTCTCATTGAGAGGTTTAGAGCCTATTATATAGACTCTTTTCTTCTTAGTAATCAGAGAATTTAAAGCTGTAAGTCTGAGCCTTTCATTCTAAAGGTGAGGAGAGTAGGGCCCAGAAAACAGGAGATTTGCTTAAGGTTACAAAAGCAGAAGGTAACAGTAAGGATATGAACTCAGATCTTCTGACTCCAAATCTATTGACTGATTAAAAGACCCTAAAGGCCACAGTTCTAAGAGGCTCCTAAGTGGCACTTCAAAAGTGACTTTGGCAAAGTGGTAAAAAAAGGGTTCAAGGGGTGCTATGCATTATGTGATTTTTAGATTTTTCACAAATTTTAATAATAGCTTCAATCCCTATTTCACAGGAATGTTGTAAAGAGCAAATGAGATAACAAATGCAAAGCTTTAAAAGCCTTAAATCTAAATGTCACATGATATACAAATGTCAACTGTTACTACACCTTTCTTAAAAAAAAAAATTACAGAACCCTAGAGGCTCTCTTCTGTCTCATCCTTGTATGTTAAAAGAGTAGTATAGACCCCTGGGATGAGCGTCAGTCATATATAGAGACTCCAGAGTGCTCAGTCTTGTGTACTTATAGACTGAGGGGACTTTATCGACAATCGACTCATTTTAAAGAGGCAAAAACTGAGACGCAGAGAAGGGAAGTGGCTTGCTGAAGTTAACTGCCCACCTGGGCAGAATGGGTAGAATGTCTGAACTGGGAGGGAGCTTGAAGATAATATGGTCCAAACGCCTCAATTTAAAGATGAGAACAACTGAGGACGAGAGAGAGGAAGTGACTTGTCCATCATCACACAAAGAGTATGGGACCAGAGCAGGGACTGTAATCCAGGTCTCATGCCTCCTAGGACTCTTTCTATGATGCCACTTACTTGTTTACCTGAATGGGGATCCCGGTCCTCAGTCAGTCTCCTCCGTATCTGGGGCTGTAGTCTGCTTAGCGCAGCCGGGAAGGGCACCGGGGACCCTAGTGCATCCCCCAGGCCTATGACGCGGAAGGGATTCCCCTCCCCCTTCCCTTACCGGGAGATCAGTCAATCAAACCACAAGTTCCTACTATGTGCCAGTCATTTGCCAAGCGCTGGGGATACAAAGAAAGGCAAAAACCAACCAAAAAACAACCCAACTCCCGCTCTCTAGGAGCTCACAGTATTGCGGGGAGACAACACGCAAACAACTATGTACAAACAAGATATATACAGAATAAATTGCAGGTAATCTCGAAGGGAAGGCACTAGCAATAAAAGAGATCGGGAAAGACTTCTTGCAGAAGGTGGAATCTGTGTTGCGACTTGAAGGAAGCCAGAGAAAACAGGAGGCGGGGACAAGGAGGGAGAGCATTCCCAGACATGGGGAACCACTAAGTGAAAATGTTCTGTGTCAGGAGATGGAGTGTCTGGTCGGAGGATGAGAAAGGAAGCCAATGTAACTGGATCGAGGAGTACAGGGAGGAGAATAACGCGTAGGAAGCCGGGAAAAGTATGAAGAAGCCAGAGTGTGAACTAGACTCGGAGTTGGGGGACACGGGGAAAAGGGAGGCGAGGGACAGAATCACGCAGGGCGGGGAAGGGCAAGGTGGAGGGCTCCATGGCTTGGATGTCCAGAGAAGGTTCTCCACGTCACAATTCAGCATCGACCCTTGCACGGGTTAAGGCGGCCTTTGCTCGGTGCATGTGGGTGTATGTGCAAGTCTCTCCATAAGTGCGTTTATGTGCTTAAGCCAGAGATGTAAGAAGCGCTGCTTGACACGGGAAACTACAAATCCCAAGTGGTTTAGCGGCTCCTGGGAGGACCCTACGGGTCCTGGTAAGTTTCGAGAGACGTACAGATCCTTTTCCCCTGTGTAACTCCCGCGATTTTCAGTCTTAAGCCATTCAGAAGTAGGGCCGTAGGGGCGGGCAGAAGGAAGAAGCGGAAGGGCAAACTTTCACGCCCTGACGTAGAGACGCTTCGCGTCTACAGGAAGTGACGCTTACAGAGTTCCGGCTTCGGCCTTCTCCGCCGCCGCCGCCACTGCGGGTTGTTATTCCTAAAATGGCGCCCCTGGACTTGGACAAATATGTGGAGATCGCGCGGCTCTGCAAGTATCTGCCGGAGAACGACCTGAAGGTAAGGGCCTGGCTTCTGGGCCGGGCAGGCGGGGCCTGGGGGGCTGATTCCGGGTCCCGCGCCTTCCGGGAGCGGTGCAGCTGAGAGTCCTCCCGCCCTTCTTTCCTCCTTTCCGTCCCGGCCCCCGCCCCTGTCAACTCCCGGAGCCCCGGGGAGTGGGGACAACGGCGGCGGCGGCGGCTTCTCCCCGCCCCCCAGCGGCTTCTGTGTCACTTCCCACTCTTGATCTAGCCTTCCGTCCACCTTGTCCCCGCCGACCTGCAGAGAAGGGAGGAGTAGCCACGGAAAGTCGGAGCTAGGAGGGACTTGAGACATCATCAGGTCCAGCTACCACCTCCCGTTAACAGATAGGGGAACTGAGGCATAGAGAGAGAACGGGACACGCGAAGTCAGCGTCAGAGCTTGGCATGGAGGCTGGAGCATAGGGGGGCATGGACAGTCGCCTGAGGTCTCCTGGGGCCTCCGGGGTCGGATCTTCAGGCTAGCTCGCCTGGCAGTTTCCCAGCTGAGACCTGGGGATGCCTCTTCCATGCTGGTCCTATATCGGGGCGGGATGCCTGCCTGTCAGCGATGTGGCAGGGAACATGCCTGCTCCAGAAGGGGTTCTTCGGGATGATTGGTAAAGCCCCTTTCAGTTCTGAGATGCTCTGATTCTGTCATTTAAGGGGAAAGTTTAAGTGTTTGAAGGGTTGTCATGTGGGAGAGGTATCGAACTTGTTCGGCTTGGTCCCCGAGAGTAGAATTAGGAGCAGTAGATGGAAGTTTCAGCAGTTGAACCTTGGTATGAGGAAAAACTTCCAGCCAGACAACAGCTGACCAGAAGTGGAATGGGACACATCACACCTTCTCTTCTCTAAGAGGTCTTCAAGTAGAGACTTGATGGCCCAACTTCTTGGGGAAGCTGTAGAAATTATTGCTGCTCAGGTATGAGTTGATTCAGATAACTTCTAAAGGTTTTCTGGTTTTTAGATGCTGGGGTTTGTACTGAAGAATTGGAAAGTTCTTCCCCACCCTGCCCATCCCACATGAAGAATAGAGATTAGGCTTTTTCTGCTTGGCTCCAGGGGGCAGAAGTAGGAATAAGTGAGTACAGGTTTGCAGAGTGGCATATTTTTGAAACTTCATAAAAATTAGGAGAGGTATGGTGCAGTGTTAGGGACAGAGAACTGGGGTCCAAGCCAAGAAGAATCTTTGGCACACACAGTAAGTCACTTAACCTTTTATGCTCTTTAAGACTATGAGTTGCAGAGAAGGTGCCAACTTAAATTGGTAGAGGGAGTTTCCTCTTCTGGGATTTCTGTACACCAAGTCAAATGCTCAACCTATCTTCTCTAAAAAAAAAAAAAATAGACCAGTTCTATAATGGAGTCTACTCCGTGAATAAGTATGAGTTCCATTTTTTTTTTCAAGCAAAGACTAGTAAAGCTCACTTATTGGGGAAGATTTAGAGGGAATTTATGTTTCAGTTATGATATGACTAGGTCATTTCTGAGGTCCCTTCTGACTGAGAGTTTTTGTGATTCTGCTCTTGTTTCCCTCTTGTTTATAGGGGACAAACCATTTTCTGATCCTTGAAGATTCAGGAGAGTTAAGATCAAGTCTTTTTTCTCTGTTTCAGATTCTGGCAGCCTGCCTTGTTTTAATTGAGCAGCTAAAGATAGGCTTTTTTAAAGCTTAACTATACTTGCAGGGAAAGAAAGTTTTCTACTTTGTTGCAGAATTTGATTGTACAATATTTAGGTTCTTGTTAAATAGAGATTGTACTTTAGTTCATGAAGGTGAAATAAACCATGTTTCTTTATTTCTCTCCCATTCCCCAAATTGAGGTTGGCTGTAAGACATAACAGGACAAACTTACTTGTTGGTGGTATTTGTTTAAAGATGTGGTAACATAAGCTTCTTTGTTAGAATATACGATCCTTGACAGTACAGATTGTTTCATTCTTTATATTCGTATCTCCAGTGTCTCAGTGCCTAATATAGTGCCTAGTGCAAGCACCCACCATAGTAAATGCTTAATAAATGTTTATTGATTGACAGATGCCACATTTAGATGTTTTAAAGTTTAGTTCCCGCCCTTCCTGCCAAGTTGTTCCTGGTATACTGCCATGATTTAGTAATTTGAGAATGAAGGAATTTAAATCTCTGGAATATTGGGGGTTTTTTCTAAGCGGTTTATATGTTTGTGTAGTGCTTAGTGTTTGTGCTTACAAGTAGGTACTAGTGCCAAAGTATTAGTTTACTCAGTAAACTTTGATCAGCTGTTTGCTAAGTGGTTAGCCTGTAGTCAGGTTTCCATCCCTTTTTGAGATATTAAAAGGAATTTGTCAGTATATATAAAATGCAGAAATTCTGTTTTTATGAGAAAGAGGAGTCTTGCTTCTTTTGCTTTGTGAGTCTGCTCAGTTCATGAAATTTAACTTAAGTGTAATAATTATGTGTAAGCTCACTGTTATATTTTGTTTGGAAGAAATTTATGGGCAGTTTATTTTTAAACAAGATGTCTAGAAACAAATGAGAAATCAAAAGATTGTTTCAATAATCACAGTTGTGCACTTTATATAGGTAGTACTTTGCAACTTAAGCACTTTCCTCATAACACTCTTATGAAGTAGGTTATATAAATACTATCCCAGTATACTCCAGAGAAGTGAAGTGAAGTGACTTGTCTGCAGCCATGTAACTGGTGATAGAGTTGTGATTGCAACTGAGGCCTCCTGACTTCCATTTCTGGTCTTTGAAAATTTTGTATTCAGCATTAGATACCATTGTCTGCATTTTCTTTCTGAATATATTCTTCTCCTTTAGCTCCAGAGATTTCCACACTTTCCTGGTCTCCCTTTCTAACTTCTCTGTTTTTTCATCTCAATGTCTTAAGGTACACATCCCTCAAGGTTTTATCCTTGATTCGCTTCTCTTGGCAGTCTCATTTCCACAGTTTCAGCTATTACTATAGTACACATGGTGCCCACATCTTTTTCTACTCCAGGCTTCTCCTGAATTCTGGATGTACACGAGTCCTTCTAAGTCTTATCTACCAAGACAGAACCTCTCACTGGAACTTCAAACTCAATATACCCCAAATTGAATTTCTTATCTTTTCCCCAGTGCAGTGGAAAAAGCATTGATTTAAAGTTAGGGGACTTGAATCTGAGTCTGACTTCTACTGTTTATCAGCTCAGAGATCTTGTTTATACTTCTCTAGTTTCTGGGCCTCAGGTTCAAAGACCTTAGTTCAGATCAACATCAGAGGTCCTTAATAGCTTTGTGACCTTGACAAGTCACTTAACCTCTTCTTCATTTCCCTCATCTGCACCATGGGGATAATAATAGAACCTACCTTACAGGGTTGACATGAAGATCAAATGAGAAATTGTTTGTAAAGCACTTAGTATAGTACCTGGTACATGGTAGGAGCTTAATAAATGTTGTCTCCTTTCCTCCTCTCCCTTATGGACTTAGGTTAATTATTTGTTGTTTTGTATTATAATTGTAGGTGTATGTATATTAGAGACAGATAGGTGGCGCAGTGGTTAGAGTACTTGACTTAGAGTTAGGATCACTTGAGTGCAGATCTTGCCCCAACACTTAGTGTGTGAACCCAGGCAAGTCACTTCACTTTCGGTCTCAGATTCATCATCTGTAAAATCTAGATAATAATAGCACCTCACAGGGTTGTTGTGAAGGTAAAATGAGATGACACTTGTAAAGTGCTTCACAAACTTTACAGTGATATAGAATTATTATTTATTATTGTTTCTATTATCATGTCCTATCTTCCTCCAAGACTCTAAACCAGCAGCTCCCAACCTGTGGGACACGACCTCTTTGGGGGTCGAGTGACCCTTTAAAACACATATTTCCTTTGTCTTAGGAACCGAGACACTGCTCCTCTATCTGTCTCCAGGCGGGTCCACCAACATGCAGCATTAGGAAGGTTGAGAACCACTGCTTTAAACTGAGTGAGGGCACGGATTGTTTCTTACCTAAAATTTACAACTCCTCTTAGTTCCTATTTACAAGGTGCTGCAGCTGTTCAAATAAGTTTTTGTTGAATTGAATTTAACTCCTAATTTAAATTTTTTTTTTTGCTTTTTTTTTGGAGGGCAGTTGGGGTTAAGTGACTTGCCCAAGGTCACACGGCTAGTTTTGTGTGTGTGTGTGTGTGTGTGTGTGTGTGTGTGTGTGTGTGTGTTAAGTGTCTGAGGCCGGATTTGAACTCAGGTACTCCTGATTCCAGGGCCGGTGCTCTATTCACTGTGCCACCTAGCCGCCCCTCCTAATTTAATTTTAAACTAGTTTGACTTTTGTTGGTTGCATTGCCTGGACTATGCCAAAAAGTTTAAATTTTTATCAGTGGTGGAACTTATGATAATAACTAGTAATAATAACTCATTGCTTCTAGTGTCACTTGATTTGCTTTATGGCTGGACTTACTATCTCTTTGATTTCTCAGACCAAAACACCTGTCCTTTCATAGCCTCTATATACTTCTGTGTCGTCCCTTCCATTAGAATGTAGGAATGTTAGGGACTATTTCTTTTGTATTCCTATCCATAGCACTTAGCTCAATACCTGATACATAATAACTGCTTAATAAATGCTTTTTCATTTATTATTTAGCACTTTAAGGTTTATAGAGCACTCAGGATAACCCTGGGAGGTAGGTAGTTTAAGCCTTTTATTGCCATTTTACAAATGAAGAGATTGAGGCTCAGAGAAGTTAATTGAGTTGCCCAAGACCAAATGACAGAGCAAGGATTAGAATCTCTTTCTTGGATCCTATTCTAGAGCTCTTTCCTTTCTACTACACTGTTTCTGTTAATACTATAAAATTCACTACTAAATTTAAGAAGAACAGGGAATGGATGTGAGGTTTGGTTTTTTTTTTCTTTATTAGATACAAAGCTGTGCTAATAATTGTGTTTGCCAGTAATTAACTATTACTTCTCATATTAAAGTTAGACCTTCTTTGAAGTCTGATACCATCTTGAAATTGTGCATTAAAATATTTTTGGAAATAATCTATTATTGTCTTAGACTTTAGAAAGCCCTGGTTTGCTTGATTTAGGTTTCTGTCCCACCCCTACAGACTAAGGAAAGTATAGTTGTCATCACATTTCATTTCCTTTTCTTCCTAGTTAAAACTGTCATGACTTTTTTGGATTACAACAGATAAGGAAGTTCTGTGGGTTTACGTACAGAACAGGAGATCTCCCTCTTGGAAGGACTTTAGGAATGCTAACGTTTTGCTTATAGAAATTAGCATTTCATAGGTAACCATGGTCAAGGAATTAATTGCCTGATTCTTCTCTCTATTGGTGATGAGCTAGGTTCTACTTAACTAGGTGAGTTCTATGGATGGCAGACAGGCTAACTGTTGCTGGATTTATCCTGGAAGTTCTTCTAGGTTGGTGGGATTTGTCAGAACTTGCATTGTACTTACATATATATAGCCTTTGGGAATACAAGGTCATCTCTTTACCACAGTCATTGTACTATGACTTGTATAGTTTGACAAATTTCAGTTTGTTTCAGTTCATGAAGTTGATATGGAAATAAGAATTATGAGCCAAAGAAAAGGTTCAGAGTACTCCAAGCCTCAGTTTCCTCATCTGCAAAAGATTGGACTAAATATTCTCTGGGTTCCCCCCCCTTTTTTTTGCTTTTTAGAGAGGTCAGTTGGGGTTAAGTGACTTGCCCAAGATCACACAGCTAATTGGTTGTTTTTTTTTTGTTGTTGTTGTTTGTTTTTTTGTTACGTGTGTGGGGTCGGATTTCAACTCCGGTCTTCCTGACTCCAGGGCTGATGCTGTTCACTGCTCCATCTAGTCACCCCTGGGATCCCCTTCCTATCCAGCACTACTACCTAAGGGATTCCAACATCAGTATGTGACTATTAAAGAGAAGGAGGCAGATAGATGAACATTGAGATCACTTAATGATCATAGATGCCATCCTTTGCATGAAGGCTTCCCTGATAGCCATCTTCTTCCTCATTCATCACTCAAGTAGTTACTTTGCTGTAATTAATTTGCAAAGTAATAGTATATTTTATAGTTACTTATAGTTTATAGGTCTTGTCAGTCAATAAACATTTATTAAGTGTCTGTTGCATGCCAGACATTGGATATATAAAGAAAAGAGACAGCCTCTATTTTCAGGAAGCTTATATTCTATTAGAGGAGAGAATATATTCACACATGAAAATAATGGCTACCTACAAAACAATATGGACAGTACTAACAATTGAGAGTAGATAGTACTAAACTGAGGTACTAGAAATGAGGGGTTTTAGGTGCTTGAGGGAAGTTCAAGGTGAGGAGGGAGGCTATTCCAGGCAGGGGAAACTGTCTTTGCATGAAGACAAGAGATGGAGTGCCTTGTGAGAGGAGTGGCAAGCAAATCAGTTTGACTGAAGTGGAGTGTGTTTGAGGTGGGGGTGGGTGGAGAGGTTAGAATAATGTGTTTTCACTTTGGCGCTCCATTGGAAGGAGACTTTTAATTGCCTAAAAGAGGAGTTTAGTTTTGATCATTAGAGGCGATTGGGAGGCACTGAAGCTTCTTGAACCAAGGTATATGGTTAGGAATATCGGTTTGGCAACTGTGTGGAAGATAGATTGGATATAAGATATCCTGGATGCAGGATAAGCTTAGATAATATTGAGAACCTCCTTTATTTAATCTTTGTATCTCTCTGAGGACCTGTCACAGTGCTTTTGCATGATAGATGCCTAATAAATGTTTGTTGAATGGAAGAATGAGTGAATCCTAGAGGAGAAAGTTTGTTTTGATATGGAAATTAAGTGAACTTCTTATCTAAATTATTACTTGACTTTTGAAGTGGTTTAATTGTAGCTACCTACTAGTCTCATGGATCTGTGACTTCATTTGATTGGGAAGTTCCTTCCCAACAAGCATGGAAACCCAACCATGCTGGCCCATTCTGTGTGATTTTTGTCCGTGCCCACTATAAGTTTGCCATAAAGGAGTCCACCCAACATATTGGAGGTCTTCCTTACTTTTTCCTGTTGGAAGGACTAGAATAAAGTAAATGCCAGGTATTTAGGCTAATCAACTGTATGTAGATATCCAGGACCGGATGGAAGTATGGGAATCTCTCAGGTTGGAATTTGTAGGACTATAGGCCACAGTCTCTGTATCTTGCTTTACAAATAACCTGTGTATGGAATAATGGATTATACTCATACATTTTTTGAGGGGAGGTGCCCTTGACCCATCACTTAATTGATGTAAAGAAATCTTTGGTGAGGAAACTCCCTCTACTCACTTCCACTGATCCAAAGCTTTACTTAAGCTTAGAGGTTTGAGTATTGCCTAAAGCACCCAGAAGTTAAATGACTTATTAGGAAGTCACTTTGTCAGAGGTGAGACTTGAATGCAGGTCTTCTGATTTGCTGATTCTGAGGCCAAATCACTGTTCACTTTGCTTTGTTGCCTTTCCTACCAAACTTGCAGTTAAATATATATTTATTAAGCACCTCATATACAAAGCAGTGGGTTTAGACAGGATGCAAAGAGGACATGTCCAATTTAGAGTGTTAGAATTGGCAGAGGCCATAGAGATCATCTATTCTAGCCTCATCATTTTACCAACAAGGAAGACAAGACTCAGAAAGATGAAGTGACTTGCCCTGGTCTCATAGGTATTAACAACTGTATTTGAACCCCAGGTCGTCTTGACTCTTACCAAGGACAATTTAAAGTTAATTATACTGTCTCTTCTGCCTTAAAGGTGCTGACATCTTTATCGTGTCTATTATAATCCTACTGGATTGAAAGCTGTGAGGAAAGAAGCCTTTTCTTACTCATTTTTGCATCTCCTTGCAGTCAGCACCTGCTTTAAACATGAATATTTGCTGCATTTTAATTGTTCAATATGACTGTCATACTTAAGGTTTCATAGAGTCTTGGGAATTACTGACCATAGTTTTCTGTTATCAGTTCCTTCATGTCTTTTAAATTTATTTTTAGTTTTTAGCATTCACTTCCATGAGATTTTGAGTTGTGTATTTCTAAATTTCTACTCCATCTTGGAATAATACATTATAATCCAAACCTGCATGTATCTTGTATAAATTTAACAGTTCCTGTAACATTGTTCAATTAATATTATATTTTGGCAAATTTGTATCAGAAGTTGCTGGATTAGTGTGCTACTCTGGCCAAGAAACCATCAGGAAGGATATGAGAAATGAAAGACAGGTGGTTTTATTCCTGTATGAAAAAAAGGTTTCATCAGAATTCTGTTGTCTTTCAGTGCTATTTTCTTTGTGTGGTTGTGGTAATTGTGTTCAGTTAGCCTCTTCAGATGTTAGTTATTCTTTCAAATGATGTTATTAAACTAATTGATCTTTTTAGATCCTTTCCAGATATTAAATCTTATAATTTTGTGATTTTGGAGGGGGGGGATGGGCAAGGGTCAACCACTTAGCCCATCCAAGCTAGTATTCTCCATGTTGGAGGCACCAAATGATGCTTTGTCGGGGAGTGTGGTTGTCCTACATCTCAAAAATTAAGGGAGTCAGAAATTTTAGATTGCCTTAGTATCCATTGTGACTCAGTCATTCAGACCAGCATTTTTTGGTATGTGTCCCTTCCTATTGAACTTTATTTTATTAGAATGTAATCTTCTTGAGGGCTTCTGTTTTTGCTTTTTATTTGTATCAGTTCTTAGAACAGTGCCTGGCACATAGTAATGACTCAGTATATGTTTATTGATTTGTTAAAGAAGTATACTTGATTATGAAGTAGCATTTTTCTTTATTTGTTCAAAGCTTATCTCTCCCCCCCTTCCAAAAAAAATGGCTCCCTGTTCTTGTATTCTGGAATTTGGTTAACAGATGGGTTTTGGTCATAATGTATTATTATTATTATTATTATTATTATTATTTTTGGTTTTTGCTTTTTGGAGGGCAGTTGGGGTTAAGTAACTTACCCAAGGTCACAGGGCTAGTTTTTGTGTTAAGTGTCTGAGTTTCGGATTTGAACTCAGGTACTCCTGACTCCAGGGCCGGTGCTCTATTCACTGCGCCACCTAGCCGCCCCCATAATGTATTATTTTGAAAAATGTTTTTAATTGGTAATTTCTATTTCTTACATCACCATTGTTTCCTGTGTATCTCTCCCCTCTTCCAGAGGTCCATCCCATGTGACAAATAGTATTTTTAGAGAGGAAAAAAAAATGTCAGCACATCTTATTAGTTTATTAGAAAAGTCTGAAACTGTACAATGTGTAACACATCTCCCTGAAAGGTTAAGTTGGGAGTGTCTTTTCCTATCTGTTTATTTGAGTCTCACTTGATCTTTGCAATTTTGTTACATTTACTTTTGCTCTTTTGGTGTGTCATTCTTGCCATTTACATCATTGTAGTAGCTGTATGTTCTTCTCCCTGCCCCTCTGCCCTTTGATTAATTACTGTGGCCCTCCTCTCCTCCCTCCTCTCATGATGTAGTCCTATAAATGAAGCGTTCAGCTGTAGGCAGAGTGTTGCCATTTGTTGTCCATGATGGCTTCCCATCCAGCTCTTCACTGTTACTCCTACATTTCTGCCTTAACCCATCTCCTTGTTGACATTTCGAAATAAATCTCTTGCTGGTCTCTGTTATTACTCTGTTGCTGTATTTATTCCTTCTCACATTTCTCCTGTTTGGTATAGCTGAGAAGTAAGTAGTTCTGGTTTTCTTTATAAAAATAAAAGACTTGGGGCAGGTAGGTGGTGCAGTGAATAGAGTACTAGCCTTTGAGTCAGGAGGACCTGAGTTCAAATGTGGCCTCAGACACTTAACACGTACTAGCCGTGTGACCTTGGGCAAGTCACTTAACCCCAATTGCCCTGCCTTCCCACCTCCAAAAAAAAGCAGCAAAAAAAAAAAGTTTCAATGTCTTTTATTATTGAATATTCATCTTTTGTTCTGTATGGTTAAGTTCAGATTTGTTGATAGGTCAATCTGGTCTGCATCCTGAGTCCCACTGCTCTTGTGAACACATTATTCTATTTCCTCAACCTTTTTCTAGTTGTTGAAGAATAGTTTTGTATTCTTTGAATACTCTTTCCTTTGTATTTGAAGATCTTTTTCCTGATGATTCTAAGGACTTGTTTCTGAATTGAATTGTTAAATTTAACCACTATGTGTCTTGGAGTTGGCAACCTTGGTGTTATTTTTTTTCCTTACTAGAAGCAATCTATGAATTCTTTCAATTGGAATTTCATTTTCTATGTTCAGAACTGGTGGGCAGTTCTTATGTATGATTTCCTTTGTTATAGTGTTAAGATTTTTTTGTCCTGTTTTGTTCTTCTGGGAGACCTCTGAATCTTAGGTCGTCTTTGCATTCCTGTCTTTGAACTCAGTATATTTTGCTTGTATACTGAGCATACTTTCTTTTATGTTTTTGTTTTTTGCTTCTCTTCTTCTAAGTTGTCCTTCACTTCTTGTCTTTGCAGTCCCAATTTATTGTTCTTGTGAATTTTTGGTGAGACTTGCCATTGTAGATTTGAATTTGTCTTTTCTGCTTATTGTTTAGGCCATAAAATTCTGCTTTTATAATTGTCATTTCTCTTTTAAACCACTCAGGAAAAGCATGTTTGGTTCCATGTTCTCCTCAAATTCCTCAGGATCCTCTGTCTTATAAAGTGTTGGATCTTTTTTCTTTATATTGCAGTATTTATTCATAGATTCCTGAACTTGTTTACTAGAACTTGAGGTCATATTTCCTTTTGTTGTTACTGGAGTTTTTGTTGTTGTTGTTGTTGATTCAGAGTTTTTTAGATTTGTTTATGTTCAGAGTCTTAGATTTCTTCTTCCTGAAATCTTTAGTACTTTCAGTTTCTCCCCTCCCTCCCCAAATTTCGTTATCACTCATTTTCTGACTCTCCCCTTTGGTTGTGGTTTCCTTGGGAGCTGGATCTTAAATAGTCTCAGCCTTCTCCCACATTACACAATTTATGGTTTACCAGCCTAATTGTCAGAAACGTTAGAACTGGCCCCAGTTGGTTGCAGTGGTCTCTCTTTTGGTTTTAGTGGAATGTTACACAGCCCTTGAAATTCCATTCCTCCCCCCATACAAAGTATCCTGTCCCACTTTCTCTGTCCTCAGTTCTCTGGCCTGGCACTAGCAGTTCAGAGCCTTGGAGTACTGGTACTTCCAGGTTACCGCCTCCATCAGACTTTTACTCCTTAAGGGCTGTGGTCAAGCTGGCTATCCAGGCCTGAGCAAACTTCTGCAACTTGAACCCAGAGGTTCTAGGCATTGGGGAAAAAATGGAGGAGGGACCTGGGTGTAGAGGTAGGTTTTGATATAAACCTGCATTTTTTGTTTTGTTTTTTAAAATTCTGTATGCTCTACCATAGAAACAGCTAACATTACTTTATCTTTCGTGCATAATTTCTGTTTTTGGAGAGGTTTCAAAGGTTATGGGGATTAAAGAAAATATTTAGTCCTCTGTCTTGTTGCTCATGTGATCTAGACATTGGTTATAATATATTAAGAACAATCATTATGACTGTCTTGCAAAAAAGAAAAATCATCCTTGGTTGGAATATGCTGGGTGTTCCTATAAAGTTTCTTTCCTGCAGTAACAGAATTTTCCACCCCTCTCCATAATTTTTTTTTCCCCTCTCCATGATTTTATAGATTCTCATCTATTAACAGATTGAATTCAGCACACATTTATTAAGCATCTATCATGTGCAAGACATTAGGGATACAGAAACAGAAGCTAAAGTCTGCATTCTCAGAGGCTTATATTCTACATGTTTTTAGCCTATTAACTTAGGCTTTTTCTTCTCCCTATAGTGTCACTCTTGTTTTTCACTCATTTTATTCACACCTTTTGGGATCACTTATGTTTTATCTTTCTTGAGGTGGTACATTGGAAACTGTATGTCTTTTTCCAGGTGTGGGCAACACCTTGCATTCATATTGCATTTTCTTTGTTATTTCCAGTATTCTTTCTGATTTTTTTTCACCCTTTTTTGGACATAGTAGCACATTGAGGCATGAAATGGGAGATAGAATGTCAGGTTCAGTTTGGCTGGGATGTAGACTGTGTGATGAGAAGTAATGTGAACAAGCTTAGAAAGGTGCATTGGAATCAGATTGCAAAAGGCCTTAAATGTATTATTTTATCCTAGTAGTATCCAAAAACCATTGAAGATTTTTGAATAGGGGGCTGACATGTCACATTTTTGCCTTAATTTTTTTGGACAGTTATTCAGATGATGGATTGCAGATTGAATTGACTAGAATCCAGGAAACTGACTAATCAGTAGACTATGACAGTAGTCCAGATGAGAATGATGAGAATCTCAGGGAGCATAGTGTGACTGGAGAAAAGGAAAGTGAATTTGTGGAGGGAGAATTGGCAATTTGGCAAGTGACTTGCAGGCTGAGGAAGAGTGAACCAGGATCTTTGATTGTGGATCCCTTATGCTAGGTCTTGAAGCAATCTGGTATCCCCCATTCCTGCTTACTAGAATATAAATAGTAAGGTAACTTAGGAGGTAGGTGGTTTTTCGTTTTAATCACATACAGCACTTTAAGGTATACAAAGTGCTCTTTAAGCAATAGCAAAACAGGTAATGTTGATAAATACAGCCGAGTGGTTCAGTGGCTGGAGTATGAGACTCAGAGTTAAGAAGATCTTAGTTCCAGTCCTGTCTTGAACCAGCTGTGTGACCCTGGACAAGACAAATAACCTCCCTCAACTTCACTTTTCTTAGCTGTAAAATGGGAAAATAGTGCTGAGTTCACAGGGTTGTTGTGAAGCTCAAATGAGATAATAAATGTTAGGTTAGCTGTTATTAGGAATTAATCATCTCTACTTTACTGCTGTGGAAACAGGCTCTTAGAAACTATGTAAGTTGCCCAGGACCACATAGCTTGACCTTTAGACAGTAGTGGAATCCAGGATTCCTAATTCTACATTCTGTGCTCTTTTTTACTTTTATTCATCTTTGAGTATTTGAAAAACTTTTTATGTGGAAGGGGAATTAATTCTGCTTGGTCCCAGAGTACAGAGCTAGGAGCAATTGATAAAAATTGTGCAGTGGTAGATTTACAATTGATAGAAAAATTTCCTAACAGTGAGAGCTACGCAAACATCAAATGGGCAGCTTCTGGTGGTACTTAGCATATTGTTCACCAACGAACGGTCTTTAAAACAGAGTGAATGGATGGCCATTTGTCTGGGATCTTTAGAGGGAATTCTTCAGGTTACTTCTTAGGTTTTCTTCCAATTTTAAGATTCTTTGATTCTGTAACTCTAGGATTAAGAATTTGGGTGACTTGTGAAGCCTGCAGAATCTGTGACTGAAGGAAACAAATATTGTGTTTTAGTTGAATTTTTGATCTTCAGTACCCAGCAATGCCCAGGACTTTGCACACACTACTGGCTTAATAAAAATTTGTTGAATGAAATAATCAGTTTTATTGTCTTGAATTGTTGCCTAGATCTCATATGATTTTAATTTTCTGTGTTACTGCCCCTTCAGCAATTCAAGCAAAACATTTGTTGAGTACCACCAAGTTTAGATCAGCTATAGGTAAGGAAATATTGTCTCTTCCCAGCTAGATTTTAAGTGGTCACTTAGAAAGTAGAGAAAACATCTTATTCAGCTGTGTATACCCCACAGTGTATGACACAGTGCTTTGCATTCAGTAAGATGAAACATCATTTAATCAAAAAAACATTGAACTAGGAGTTCACTGCATCACAAAATGTGAGTGAAGAAGGAGTAAAAAAGATCAGAAAGGTGCCAGGTGTAAAGGGCTTTAAAAGCAAAACAGAGGATTGTATATTTGTTCCTGGAGGTATTAGGGAGCCACTGAAATTTATTGAATTGGTGATGATGGTGGATGACATGGTCATATCTTTGCTTTATAGAAAAACCAGTTTAACGGCTGAGCAGAGGATGTACTGGAGTGGAGTAGGGGGAGACTTGAGGTAGGGAGACTAACTGGAAGGCTATTGTAATCTTTCAGGCAGGAGATGACTTGGGGTCTACACCAGGATGGTGGCAGTATCAGAGGAGAGAATGGGGATATATGAGAGATGTTATAAAGGTAAAACTGACAGGATTTGTCAACTGACTGAAAATGGGGGAGAAAGGAAGAGTAAAAAGAGGATAACACCTAGATTTTGAACCTGGATGACTGGGAGGATGGTACCCTAACACTAACAGGGAAGTTAGGAAAAGGGGAAGATTTAGGTATGAAGATACTGAGCGAATTTAAGATGTATCTTGGATTCTAGTTTGAGATATATAACATGCCCTTAGCATGGTGCCCAGCACATAGTACTTTCTTAATAAATGTTTATTGAATTAGAGATCAGGAGAGAAGTTGAAGCTAATTTGAGAGTCATCTGCATGAAGATGATAATTGAATCCATGGAAACTAATGAGATTACCTAGGGGAATTGTAGAGAGGGAGAAAAAAAAACAGTGTCCGGCACAGAGTGTTGGGAGACACCTACAGTTAGTGGGAAAGACTTAGATAAAAGTCCTACCAAAAAAAAGACTGAAAAAAGCTGTCAGATAAGTAGGAAAAGGAATCAGGAGAGAGGATTGTCACAAAAACCTAGAGTATCAAGAAGAGTACTGATTAAATTAAAACTTGTTATACGTGTATATATATGGTGGAAAGCTAATGTAGGTATATCAAAAGATGGATAACTTAAGTTTTTCAAGTAAGTATTGGGTAGGTGGCATGGCATGGTTCATGAGATTCTGGACTTGACCCAAGTCAGATCAGGGGTGCAGTGACATAATCAGTTTGTATAGTTTCTATTATGTGCCAGCCACTGTGCTAAGTGCTCAGGATACAAAAAAGGCAAACAAAACAGCCCCCTACCAGCAAACAAGTTAAAAAACAAACAAACCCCAAAGAGTCCCTGCTCTCAAGGAGCTCACAGTATAATGAGAGAGACTACATGCAAACAGTTATGTATAGACAGATGCGCATTTGGGGACTAATTGGGGCTAATCTCAGAGGGAAGATGCTACATTTACAGGGGATTGGCCTCCTTGCCATTTCTCTTACCAGGACTCCTCTGACTCTGTGCATTTTCACTGCCTGTCTCCCATGACTGGAACTTTCTCCCCCCATACATCTATTTTCTAATTTCCTTCAAGTCTCAGTGAAAGTCCAGCCATCTGCAAGAATCTTTTTCTGGTCCTCCTTACTTAACCTTAGTGCCTTTCTTCTGAGATTACTCAAAATAGTCTGTATATATCTTGTTTATACATAATTGTTTTTGGGTTGTCTTTCCCCCCAACTCCATTAGACCATGAGCTTTTTGAGAGAGGCACTTAGTACATTTCATTGCTTGACACATAGTAGGTGCTTAATAATTCTTGTTGACATATTCCCATCAAGGTACGATGCTAGGAGCATCAGGGACTATAAAGACCAAGAGAATATGACATGCACAGAGATACATATAATACAAGATATAATGTGAAAGTGTATTTAGGGGTACAAAATATTTAGAGAAAAGAGACAACATCTGGCTAGGGATGTTTCAAGTCAAAATCTTTCAGTGACAATTTATTAATGTGCAAGCATTTCTTCTGGAAAGGGGTCCAGATGGGCATTTTCTCCTACTAATTGAAATTCTCTCTGTAGCTCAAACAACTTTCAGCTTATATTGCATAGTAATCATGAAACAAGAGGTAAAATTCCACTACAAAGTAAAACCAAGATAAGTTTTAAGTTTAGAGTTTTTGCTTTACAAGTCAAAATGGTAGTGATACTAATACAAGACACTCTTGAAGAAAACTAACTATATGTCCTTGAAACCAATTACTTTTTTCAGCAGTTTTTTTTAAAGGGTTTCCCTTTTAGTCGGGTCCTAGGTGAATAAAGGGATCCCTCTTTTAAATTGATTAAATAAAAAGACATTGCCTTTCTCTTTTGATCATTGTAACTGTAGTATAGTTTGATGTCTTGAAGTTGATGAGGGCGAGAGGGAGGAAGGATTTCTAGGAAATCCTTTGAGGGTTCTTTTAGTCTGAAACAAATTACTGGACTCAAGCAATCTTTTGGCAGAGTTATAAAAATTTATTGTTGTGCTGACTTTGCAGTGGGCAGGAGAGGAGAGTAAGGCAACCTGCGAGCTTACAGGAAACTAAGGCATACATTATAAAGCCATAAAGCTTTCAGTCAGAGGTTAATCATGCTAACTAGGTGAGTAAGGGTGGAATTAGGGAGGAGTTAGGGAGTGGTCAGTGGTTAAAGGGACATGTACTTTCTGTGGCAACTGTGCAGGCATATAGCTCATAATTCACTGGGAGAAAGCAGGGGTGGGGGGCATGGGGGCAGGTGGGTGGGGGAGTGAGGGGGTGGGAGAGGAGGGGTGTGTGTGTGTGTGTGTGTGTGTGTGTGTGTGTGTGTGTGTGTGTTGCTCGCGAGCACGCCTGCCTACCAGAAGGTGTGGTTTTTGCCCTGACATGTCACTAGGTCACCTGTGTTCAGGGCTGACTTAGATATGTCCACTCTGATACTCATCAAGGTCTTTTCTTTAACCATATGAATGTTGAGAGGGTAGGCTTGATTGTTTCAGGAGGTGCTGAGTTGGGAAGTTAGACTTGATTGGGGGCTTTAGGAGGTGCCAAGTTGGGAAGGAATTATCTCTCTGATAGTGTATTCAAGGATTTTGGGTGCAGCTGGCCACTTAGAACAAAGGGACTATGCATTTCTCTAAACTAAAGGGTTTGTTTGAATGCTTGGGTATGGCTAAACAATTAATGAATTGTAGTCTAGGCAGAGTGCTGGCTCAGGGAAAAGACTTTTAGGCTGGGGGGAGTGTGATTTTATAGCTTGGTTTCACAAACTGATGTTACAGACATACCCGAACACAAAAATATGATTTTACAAACTGAGGTTACAGATGAAAGCATTCTAGACCCTATCAAAGTCATAGTCTTCCTCTTATTCTTAGCTTTTTTGTTCTTGCAAATTAATTTCGTTCATTCATTTATTTTTAGTTTGTTTTTATCTAGTTTAAATCTGCAAACTCTTTCACATTGTACAATAGTCTGGTTGTATAGGTGTTGTAGCCAGTGGAGTGAACAATGAGAAAAGAGAAACAAAAACCAAACATAGAAAAGAATGATAGCATGCATTGCTTCAGTCTCCATTTAACCTCTGGTCTTTCTGGATCTTTCTCTGAATGTAGACATCTCCTTCCATCTTGAGACTTGTAGAGTTGTCTTTTAACTGTGCATTGCTGGGAAGAGTCCAGTTTAGAAAAGTTGGTCGTCACACATGATGTATCTGTTACTGTGTACAAATTTTTCCTGGTTCTGCTCTTCTCACTTAGCATCATTTATATAAGCCTCTCCAGGTAATTATGAAGTCCATCTCCTTCCCATTTCTTATAGCACAATAGTATTCCATCACATTCATATACCATAACTTGTTCAGCCATTCCCCAATTGATGGGCATCCCTTAAATTTCCAGTTTTTTGCCACCACAAAGAGAGCCGCAATAAATATTTTTGTACATGTGGGACCTTTTCCCACTTATATGATCTCTTTGGGATACAGCCCCAAAAGTGGTATTACTGGGTCAAAGGGTATGCA
>CM053595.1:78115861-78139438 GCA_028646575.1 Pseudocheirus occidentalis | reverse complement strand
ATGGGCGTCCCCTTAATTTCCAGTTTTTTGCCACCACAAAGAGAGTTGCAATAAATATTTTTGTACATATGGGTCTTCCTCCTACTTATATGATCTCTTTGGGATATAACCCCAAAAGTGGTATTACTGGGTCAAAGGGTATGCAATTATTTATAGCCCTTTGGGCATAATTCCAGATTGCTCTCCAGAATGGTTGTATCAGTTCACAGCTCCACCAACAGTGCATTAGAGTTCCAATTTTTCCACAACCTCTCCAGCATTTGTCATTTTCCTATTTTTGTTGTCTTAGCCAATCTGGCTGGAGAGATATGGTACCTCAAAGTTGTTTTGATTTGAATTTCTCGAATCAATAGTGATTTAGAGCATTTTTTCATATGTTTATAGATATCTTTAATTTCTACCTCTGAAAATTGCGTGTTCATATCCTTTGACCATTTATCAATTGGGGAATGACTTGTATTCTTACAGATTTTACTTAATTCCCTGTATATTTTATAAATGAGGCCTTTGTAATGATGCTTTAATCAGTAGATAACTGCCCAGTTAAGTTACAGACACATTTTTCAGACAAAATGTATATGCCTGCTTGAAGCATTATAGATTTGTTTCTGCAGGGATTCGCAGTCATCATGATTGTGCGCATGGTAATTTTTGTGTTTATTTCTTGATTGCACTAAGTACAATGTATATTTGCAGTTTCTCAACCTGTCACCAAATTGTTTCCACAACTGCCATAAGAGTTAAGTATTCCAGCTCAAGCCAATTCTCAACTGATAGTCAAATACATGTTCTTACCCTCATTTTGGTACTGTATGTTACACCAGAGTAACTCTCATTCCCCTCTGTTACCTTATAATTATATCTCATAAGCTGTGTAATCATTTGATCAGGATGTGTTCTTGCAGGACAAAAATCAGGGTGTTTGAAAACCACGATTGCAGGGCAATATGTATCATAAACCATCCTGAAACCATCATAAATAACAGAAACAAATCTAATGTTGCCTCTTAATGTGATATTCAAACTTTTCTGTTTTCAACCTATTCTCTTATTGTTTTGGTAACTGGTTGGCAACACTGGGTGGTTTGTTCGGTTTTGTGCCTATGAGAATCTAGTTGATTTGCCAGCTAGGTGGTGCTATGGAGGCCTGACTCCATAGTCAAGAGGGCCTGAATTCAAATACTGCCTCTGATACTAACTATGATCCTGGGTAGGTCACTCAGCCCTATTTGCATCAATTTTCTCAACTGTATAATGAGTAGAAAATGACAAACTGCTCCAGGATCTTTGCCAAGAAAACCCCAAATGGGGTCGTGAAATGTTGGACATGATTAATGGATTAAACAGCAACACTGGTATGCCAGTGGTAGAAGAGAAGAAACTCACATCTAAAGAAATTCTTTCCGCACTAAAGTTAGTTTATATATGGAGCATTCTTGAAGTTTTCAGTTATAATAGCATAAAACTCCACTAGGGTTTTGGGACACCGTGTATAAACATTGTTAAAAATGAAGCAATGGGTACAGATGCACTTGAAATACATCTGTCCTTTAATACAGTGCTTGTCATTAGTTAGTAGAAAAGTAAATATTTTGTAAATGAATGTTCATTTTCATTGATTACTTTGGTAGCTAAAGATAAAAAAAATTAATTTCCATTTTCTAGTAAAAGAGCTTGTAAAATTATCTTCCTCTTTTAGCCACATGTTTGTGTGAGCAAACATTTTTGCTTTGTCCTTGTTTTAAGTCAGAATGCAGAAATAAACTTGATGCAGAAGTAGATTTAAGATTATATTTGTCTGGTGTTGAGCAAAATATTACAAACCTTTGTTCAAGTAAAAAAGCCTAAGAAATTAAATGTATATGTACTTATAATTTTAAATATCTTCCAAGTTGTCACCTTTCATTAAAAATTTTTTTTATATATAATATAATTATATTATTATATAAAAATTTATAAAATAAATTTTTTTGTAAAATAAATAAATAAATAGTCCACTCCCTAGTACTCTTTCAAGTTGTGGAGAAGTACCGACCTGCCCTGGTAGGTATTGCTTCTCTGGAATTTCCCTATACTAGTGAAATCATAGGTTTAGCCCCTGACTCTGTATTTATAATAGCCCCTCAGCAGAGTGTAAGCAGCTTGAGGGCATTTTGTTTTTGAATCTGTTCTGTCTAGCAAAATGCTTTAATATGCACAATACTTCACTTCTTTGGGATCATGAACCCAAGAATACAGGTCATTGTTAATTTCTTACTAGACTAGATCTAAAAAAAATTTAAAAAAAATTGTTTTTTTTGTTTTTGGCTTTTTTTGGGGAGGGCAGTTGGGGTTAAGTGACTTGCCCAAGGTCACACAGCTAGTTTTATTTTTGTGTTAAGTGTCTGAGGCCAGATTTGAACTCAGGTACTCCTGACTCCAGGGCCGGTGCTCTATTCACTGAGTCACCTAGCCACCCCCTTACTAGACTAGATAAAGCATTTTTGAATCAGGTTACTGCCTTACTCTGCTAAGCACATAGAATACAAATACAGACACAAAGAATGATAATCCTTGACCTCAGAGTCCTTACATTCTAGTTTGAGAAGACTGTAAAAGGGGCTTGAAAGAAGGCTGGAAGGGAAAATGGAAAAAATAGTCCAAAAGTCTAGTTCTCACCTCAGACTGCTTTTGAAGTGATTGTGGCTGGCCTAGGTACTTTCCCAAATAGAGGTACTAGAGAGGAACTCACCATTTGGAATGAGGGGAGGTAGAGACAGGTGGTGAGTCATGGGGCAGATTAGAGTTTGAAGTGCTTTTCTTGCTTAGATGTCTTTTTATAATTCCTCCACAGGGGATGAACTCCTAGGACTTTTACCATTTCACAAGTACCAAAGCAGCATTTAACATTTGCTGTGTCTCATTCTTGATGCATGACCAGCTAGCTAATTTATCTCCTTTTCAGTAGTCCAGATGCAATCTTTTATGCCACTACTTTCTTTATGTAAATCATCATTGGTGATATGCTGCAACCTGTTTGTGTCCATCATGTTTCTTCATTCTTCTTTGCAATTTTGATTCTTTGGAAATTGTGCTGTACCATTATTCATAGCCATACAATATCATTAGGAGACTATTGTGCATAGATGCTTAACAAATATTTGTTGAATTTAGTTTAAGCTATGACGAATTGTTCAATGTCATTTGTAGGATTATAGATCTAGAGTTGAAAGGGGCCTAAGACTCTATCTAGTCCAGGAAACAGACTTAGAAGTTAGGTGAGTTGTCCAAAGTCACATAATATTACTGGCAGGATTTGAACAAAGGTCTTTGGACTGCACAGCCAGTGGTCTTTCTTCTGTATTTGTCAGCTTTCTATCCACTAAAGGAACTAGGATCATTTAGGCTGGAGAATAGAAGATTTAAGGGAGTAGCATTGCTCAAGGGTGAGATGATCAGTATCTTCAGTTTTATGAAGAATGGAATAAGGTTTATCTTTGTACTGATTAGCTCTGTAGGGCATAAATAGAGAAATGGGTGGAAGTTATAAAGAAGCATATTTTGCCTCTTTAGAAGGGAAGAAAGTACCTAACAAGTAGAACTGCCCAGAAATGGAATGGACTGATTTTAGAGGGATTATGTAACTGGAGATCTTGGACCAGAGTGTTGGTGACTTTTTGTAGGAAATGTTATAGAGGGAATTCAAGGTGGAGTCAGGCTAGATGACCTCTAATATCCCTTTCAATTCTAAGATTTTGTTGCGTTTTTAGTTTTATTTATGAGGTCTTTATGAACTGTTCCCTCTCATTTAAAAGAAAAGCTACTAAATCATGAATAGGGTTTTTGTTTTTCAAATAATTACTAATAATATTTTTAGGGAGCCCAGACTGTAAGGCTTTTAAAGAGGCTTGACTAGCATAAATCTGTCAGATTAATCCATAGCAATTTCAAGTTAATTTCATTTATGTCAAAAATGTTATTGATAACCTGTTCTTTTTGGTTAACATCGTACTAATATTCTCAAGCTTTCTTCTTTTTCCTAGCGATTATGTGACTACGTTTGTGACCTCCTGTTGGAAGAGTCAAATGTTCAGCCAGTATCTACACCAGTCACAGTTTGTGGAGACATACACGGACAGGTAAAAATCCCATGAGCAGTGTTTAGCTTTTGTACTGTCCGTGTGTGTTTCTGCTCGTTCTGCAAATTTTGACACATGGCAGCTTCTGGTTGTCTAGGTTGCCTCAATTACTGTGATTTCCTGAGTCAGTGTTATGGTGAGTAAATGTGTAGTGGGAGGGTCATCTCTTTGGGATATTCAAATTTAGAATTTGAAAATGACTAGAAAGAAAAATCACTCACTGGCCTTGAAGGAGAAATCATGGGATTCAGAGCTGTAATGGACTTTAGAAATTGTGTAGTAATCACACTTCATTTTATTTTCATGAACCAGGTGAATTGACTCATCCAATGAGTCACAAAGATAGTAATCTTTATCATAATTCACATGTATATAGGTTGTTAAGGTTCACAAACCTTTTTTTCCTTCGTATTAGTCCTTTAAGATAGTGCTAGTATTGTTTTACAGATGAGGTTCAGGACTAGCAAGTGAGAGTTGTGGAAATGCAGGTCTTCTGAATCCTACTCTAACACTCTTTCTATTTTATCACATCTTCAAAAGAACTGTCATATAAAGTCATCTTAATTGCCATTTATTAAGATTGAGATTTGGTTCTAAGTACTATCTTTCTTTATTAATTACTGAAATCTTTGAAAGTCCTATAGTTTTGTTAGTGAGAATAAATGTGGAATAATTGTCCTAAACAAAAAGTTTTAGCTTACAGTGCCTAACCTAGAGGGTTAGGTTTAGAAATCTTCAGTCTCTTCATTTATCTCCTGAACTGGAATAATAGAATATTCTAGCTGGAACAGATGATTGACGTCATCTATATAGTATAAAGCTGGGATTTAGTAAACTTGTTTTTGAGTTTCAGCTTTGTCATTAACTTTTTTTGGGAGGGTGAGTACCCCTATCTCTCTTGAACTGAAAGTGGAGCAACCATTCACAGACCCAATGCTACTGCTCATTGGCAAAGAAGCTTTGACCTGCTCAGTTTGGAACTGGTTCATCCCTTTTTGGATAGACTGGTGACCCTCTAGCCCCTTTTCAATGGCTTACTATATTAGTGCCAGACTTAGTGTGTTCATGTGATTGACTTTAGCCCAGAACTCAAGTGATCCACCAGCCTCCTTTTCTTTTCTTTTTTTTTTTTTGTCTTTTTAGAGAGGGAAGGCAAGGCATTTGGGGTTAAGTGACTTTTCCAAGGTCACACGCCTAGTAAGTGTTAAGTGTCTAAGTCCGGATTTGAACTCAGGTCCTCCTGACTTCAGGGCTGGTGCTCTATTCATTGTGACACCTAGCTGCCCCCAGCCTCCTTTTCTTCAGTAACAGGGACTACAGGTGACTGCTTGGCAGCCATTATCTTATAATGTGACCTTGGATATATTACTTCTCTTAATTTTCCTCTATTGTCAAATGTATGGATTGATCTAGGTGATCTTGAAGATCTCCAGCCCTAACATTATATGATTCTGTATAAAGGTATAGTGACTTGCCAAAGGTCACAGAATTAGTAAATAAATGGCAGAGTTGAAATCTAACTAATCATCTGATTTAAGAGTATTTAGGGAAATTAATTGCTGACTTGTAAGCACAGTTAATTTGGAAAATAAGATTTTGAGAGAGAATTGAAAGGTTATTTCTGACTTTGGGGAAAATAGAGTTGAAAGCAGACCCACCCATCAGTCTACCAATAGTTGTTTATTGAGTGCATGCTATTTGTATGTGTCAGGCTATGTAGGGATACAAAAAAAAGTATATGACATGGCCTATTTATTTGTACAGGATTTTGGGAGTCAGAATATTAGAGTTTGAGCTGAACCCATAATTGACCTTGTAACATGTTGAAGATGATGTTTCTTGAATAAATCCTTGAGATGATTTTGTTTGAATGGCCTGTATTAGACTTTTAATAAATTTTGATGAATGAGTTTAACTCTCATGAAAGTCTTTAACTCTCATAAAAGCTCTGATTCTGTGTTCTTTATCACCAACTTTCTGTTAAACATTTTTACTCTTATGTTCCATCAACATTGCAAACTCAGCATGTCTAAAATAGAGTTCTTCATCTATCCTTCCAAAACCTACTCCACTTAGTAATATTCCTATTTTTGTTAGGGACACAGCCATATTTCCAGTCACCCTAGTTTGTAGTTTTGGAGTCATTATAGACTCTTCATACTTCTTTTCCTCTCAAATCTAGTCATTTAATCAGCTTTCGTTGATTGATCGCTACAGCACCTTATTCAGTACCTCTTCAACTTTTTCCTATATTATTGTAGTATTGTTCTCATTACCTTGCATCATATCTTTACCATTTCAATCCATTCTTCTCTACATAGCTGCCAGATTGATAATCCTAAAATATCAGTCTTTTTTTTTTACAGTAAATAGTTTTAAAAATTTGTTTATTTATTTTTAGTTTACAAATTCAGTTCCACAAGCTTTTAAGTTTCAGATTTTCTTCCCTTTCTTTCCTCCCCCCTCCCCAAGACAGCATGCAGTCTGATGTAGGCTGTACTTATTCATTCACATTAAACATATTTTCGAATTAGTCATGTTGCAAAGGAGAATTATAACCAAGGAATGAGCCACAAGAAAGAAGAAATAAAACAACAAAAAAAGAGAGTGAATAGTATGCTTCGATCTGCATTCAGACTCCATAATTTTTTCTCTGGATGTGGATGGCATTTTCCATCTTGAGTCTTTTGGAATTGTCTTAGAACCTTGCATTACTGAAAAGAGCTAAGTCTGTCAAAGTTAGTCATTGCAGAATGTGACTGTAACTGTGTACAATGTTCTCCTAGTTCTGCTCCCCTCACTCAGCATCAGTTCATATAAGTCTTTGCAGGTTTTTCTGAAGTCGACCTGCTTATCATTTCTTATAGCACAATAGTATTCCATTACATTCATGTCCCATAGCTTGTTTAGTCATTCCCAGTTTGATGGGGCATCCCCTCAGTTTCCAGTTATTTGCCACCACCAAAAGAACTGCTATAAATATTTCTGTACATGTGGGTTCTTTTCTGATTTGTCTTATCTCTTTGGGATACAGCTCCAGAAGTAGTATTGCAGGGTCAGAGGGCATGCACATTTTTATAGCCCTTTGGTCATCGTTCCAGAATGATTGTATCAGTTTACAACTCTACCAACAATACGTATTCCAATTTTCCCTCATCTTCTCCAGCATTTATAAATTTCCTATTTTGTCATGTTAGCCAGTCTGACAGGTGTGATATAGTACCTAAGAATTATTTTGATTTTCATTGCCCTTAATCAGTAGTAATTTAGAGTATTTTTTCATATGACTATAGATAGCTTTAATTTCTTCCTCTGAAAATTGTCCGTTCATATCCTTTGACCATTTTTCAATTGGAGAATTAAAATATCAGTCTTACTATGCCACTACCTAGCTCAAGAAATTCAAGGCTGTCTTTTGCCTCTATTAAAATATAAATGCCTTTGTTTGATATTTTAAATTCTTCACAGTCTGACTTTAGCCTAGTAGGTTCATCACATATTATTCACCTCTATATCTTCTGTGTTCCAGCCCAGTTGACTGACTTGGTTTTGATAGTATGTCATATTTTATCTCCTGTTTCTATGCCTTTGCACAGGCTGCCGCCCCATGCATAGATTGCACTTTCCCCCTTACTTACAACTCTTAGAATGCCTTCCCTCCCTTTGAAGCTCAGTTCAAATGCAACCTTCTACATGAAACTTTTCTTGATTCTCTAGCAGCTAGTGCCCCACTCCAGTAAGTTTTTTTTTAAACCTGTTATGTACTTTGCATTTAATTGTGTGTGGGGTTTTTTTTTTCACTCATAAAAATGTATACTCCTTGAGGGTGGAGACTGCTATGGTTTTTTGCTTTTGTATCCTTAATTCCTAGCACAATGCTATTGTATAGTGGTTATCTAATGAATGCTTGTTGGTTTATTAATCAATATTTGAATTCCATTTTAGGCTATGAGATTTTCTTAATTGTTAGAACAAGATAGAAACTTGGATTCTTTAAGGTTCCATCCTGTTAAAGATCTAATTGTAGTATTATCTGGTGGCAGTAGTAATAGTAGTAGTAACCTTTAAGTCATTTAGTAGTAATGTTTTTTTTTTTTCCTGAGCTTAGGTTTTTAGGAGCTTATAGCTGCCATCATTTCATCATTTTCTCTCTATTCCATTTTTAATTTTATGTGTGGAAATTCTTAGGCTCTATTTACTTAGAAGACCTGTGTACTTAGAATCCCAGCAGCCTTCCTTATTTGCATCACTCTATACAATCTACTTCTCTTCTTTAGGCTTCACTTCCTTTTGTAAAATGTGGGAATTGGATGGGATATCTCAGATTTTTCAGTTGTAAATACTGTGAATTGCTTTTGTAATTTATATATTTTTATTACTGGTTTTATAATTTTACTTGCTAGCAAGAATACATGATAGGATTATCTTATTTTTCTTTTCTAGTTCTATGACCTTTGTGAACTCTTCAGAACTGGAGGTCAAGTTCCAGATACAAACTACATATTTATGGTATGTAAATACTGGTGATAAGTTATTATCTAAATTTAAATGAGTATATTTTAGTCATTTATATGATTAAGTACCTCATGTGAGGTACTTATTCCTAGAGGAATAAACTTTTTCTGTTTGATCCTAGAGACCAAAAGATTGATCAATGGTCAGAAACTGCAGGGAAACATATTTTGCTTCCATGTAAGAAAAAGCTTTCCAAAAGAGGAAACCTGAACATTTAGAGATTACTCTGTCACTGGAATTCTTCAAGCAAGTGACTGGATGATCACTTGTTGGAAAGGTTGAGGAGAGAATTCCTCCTTTTTCAGCTGACTTTAAACTAGATTCCTTTGAGGTTTTTTGAGTTTCCATTTTGATTTTTTTGGGGAGGCAATTGGGATTAAGCGACTTGCCCAAGGCCACACAGCTAGTAGGGTGTGTCAAGTGTCTGAGGTAAAATTTGAACTCAGGTCCTCCTGACTCCAGGGTTGGAGCTCTATTCGCTGTACCAACTCACAGCCTCCCATTTTGATTTTTTAATGGTACGTGTTTACAGAGATACTCTGCAGAAGGTATTTTCCTTTCAGGGTTGTTTCCCTTAAGGTGACAATTTACTTATGTTCTCTTTGTGATTCTAAAAATATTTCTGATGCAAAGTTAATTTTTGCATTTACTGTTTTCAGAGACCTAGAATTTTTTGTTTAGATGGGACATTAGAAATCATCTATTTTAATCTCCTTATATAATAAGATGAGGAACTGAGGCTTAAGAAGCAAAGTGACTCGTTCAAAGTCACAAAGCCAGTTAGGGTCTTGTGTCCTGTCATTTTTCTTCCTGATTGTCATTTAAAATGAACTTTTACCTTTATATAATTTTCCCATGACAGGCTTCTAATCTTGCAGACTTTTACAGTACCTCCCTTTTAGTTGGTATATGTACTCAGTAATTTAATGTTGACCTAAGCAGAACTTAAGGGGTTGTTAGATAGAGCAAAAATGCCAAATATTTGAAAAGATGTCAACTCAGAAGACTGAGAAATCAGATTTTGAAATCATTCTAAGTATATGTACTTGTCTTCCTTCATTTAAAAAAAAATTGCCATTCTCTTTTCTTTTTACATCTTCATTTCTGAATATATTTTCCCTTTTTCCATCCACTGTGTCATCCTTTATAACAAAAAAGAAAGTAGTTGAGCAAAACCAATCAACACATCAACTGAGTCTCTTCTATTATCTGTCTATGCAGTGTTCCATGTCTCTTTTACCCCACCACTCTAGTGAAGGGCAGAAGTGCTTCAAGAAGCCTCAGGGTCATTGTTGTTGGCATTCTCTACCAAAGCACTTGGTAGAGTGTTCTTTATGTCTTAGGAGATAGTTTTATGAGTTTCTGTAGTCAAAAATAATGTTTACTTGATAGGTAACTATCTAGTACCTCATGAGCCTCTTCCAGTTTAATTATGTTTATGTTGATACTTGTTAGACAGATCTGCTGTTTTGTCTCCTGGTTCACCTTGGGAGACTTTCTAAAACATCTCCTTTGCTAACAAAGCTTTTAGGAATTCAGGATGACTTGGCACAGTGAGGTCTGTTGAATCAAAACTTTAGTAAATGGTAGGCTCATCCTCACTACTATGTTGCTAATACCTGTGTGCTTTTAATTTGCAGGGTGATTTTGTAGACAGAGGTTACTACAGTTTGGAGACCTTCACTTACCTTCTTGCACTAAAGGCTAAATGGCCTGATCGTATTACACTTTTACGAGGAAATCACGAGAGTAGACAGATAACACAGGTTTATGGATTTTATGGTAAGACTTTTCTCCCATCTTTTTTTGTTTTGTATTTTTCCCTTCAAAGTATATACTTTTCAACTTTTTTTTCTCCACTTTTTAAAAACCACTTTCATCAACTTCAAAATGTGAATGTCAATGAATGTTAATTAATGAAATATTCCAGAGTTGCGGTAGAATTGTTCATTTCAGGTGTATAGCTCACTAATTAAAACAGAATTCTATATATTTCCTGAAAGTGAAAATTTTCTTCATATTACTTGAAGAAAAGCTGTCATAATAGGAGAATCCAAGGAAAATTGTTCTGGAAGCCAGGGTCAGAAAAGTTTGGACATAAAAGTCATTGAATATTAGATTTCAGAGGAATTTTGTCTTTAAATGAGTTAGCTATCTTCTAAGTAAATCATTATGTACTTTAAGCAGTAATAGAATCAACTGAACTTAACTTTACAATCAATTTAACTTTGAAAGAAAATCTTTTAAACTATAAGATAGTATGTTGAAGTGCGAACAGTATTGGATTCAGTATCAGAGGACCTGGGTTGGAAACCCAGTTCTGCTATTTAATACTTCTGTTACTTTGGGAAATGGGCCTCATTTCTTCATCTATAAAATTAAAGAGTGGGGTTTGTCCTAGATAACCTTTAAAAGCCCTTTCTAGAACTAATTCCTTTGAGTGCTTCACTTCTGTGCCTCTTTGCATCATCATTTTTTGTTCACTTTCCCCAATATTTGTGTGTATAGTTTACATTTATGTAATTCCAGATCATTTTTAAGCTTTTTTTCACTTAGCTTTATTTCATGTCTTTATTATTTGGTTGTTTTTTTTTTGAGTTAATGCACCAATTATTTAGTAAGTACTTCTGTATGTATTTCCCCTTGTGGGAAGTACAAAGTTTAATAATACTTAGTCCTTGCCCTTTTGAGGTTTAAAGAAGACATGACACATATACTGAGAATGATGATTCACAATAATATATAAGAATACATATGAATTGTAATGTTCTATAAATATATGTATACATATAAGGGGGGGATACGAAAGGGAGAGGTTCTTTTAAAATATTCTGTTACGCTGATTCTACCATTGTTTGTTCAGCTATTGTAGAACACTTAAGGTGTTTTCAACTTTATTGCCCCTTAAAATAATGACTGTTGTAAAGGAGATCATAATATCTTTGTTGTTCTTTGCACATGGAGAAGGGTATAAGAGCATAAAATCTATCATCTTGTTAATGTCCATCCCCAGCCCCCAGTTCAACAGCTGTTAATAGTTGAAGCTGTTTTTAACTGCAAATATTCTATCAGTTCTGATGTAAAATAGTGAATCTTTGAAAGGGTTGGTTTTATAACTATAAATATTGCAAGATGTCAATGTGATTAATTAAGATCTCAGTCCAGCATAGAACAGTTTTAAAAATTATTTTAATTTAAAAATATTTTTTATTGATGCCTTCTGTTTCTCCTGTTTTTTTTACTTCATCATAGTTATCCCAAGTATCCTTTTTCTTGCCCCCCCCAGATACATCCCATATAACAAATAATATTTTTTGAAAAGGAAAAAAAAAATCAGCAAAATTCATCAGTACATTGAAAAAGCATGATAACATGTACAGTGTTTAACACTTGTGAACTTCCTACCTCCCCCAAGGGGTGTGTTAGGAGTATCTTTTTATTTCTCTTCCTTAGGGTTCTACTAGATCTTTATAATTTTGTCATTCATTTCTGCTTTTTTGGTGTGTAGTTTTTTCATTTACATTATTGTAGTCTTTGTGTATATTGCTTTCTTGGCCTCACTCTGTATTAGTTCTTGTGCATCTTTCCATGTTTCTCTATATTCATCACACATAAATTCTTATAGCACAGTTATTTTGCGTTACATTTACATACCACAGTTTATTTAGCTATTCCCCAATCTATAGGCATATTACAGTGTTCCATTTTTTTGCTATCACAAATAGTGCTGCTGTAAATATTTTGGAATATACGAGGATTTTTTTCTTATCATTGGTTTCCTTGGTGTGTAAGCACAGTAATGCAGTCTCTGGGATGAAGGGTATGGATGGACATTTTAGTTTCTTTTTTTCCATAATTTCAAATTGATTTCCAAAATGGTTATATCCTTTCACAGTGGCTTCACCAATAATGTACCAGTGTAGTTTCATTCTACAACTCCCCCAAAATTAAGTATTGCTCTATTTTTGACAATTTTGCAAAGTTTCAGAGTGTGAAGTGCTCAGAGTTATTTATGATTTGCTTTTCTTGATTCGTAGTGATATAGAGCATTTTTTTTAATGTAGTTGTGAATACTTTGTTTTACTGTCCTTTTTTTGAGAACTATTTGTTCATATAAATTATTTGTTCATATAAATAGGGAATGGCTATTGCATGCACACACACACACACACACACACACACACACACTCACTGGTTGTTTATGTATCTTGGATATGAAACCAAATCTGATAAAAAGATTTTTTTCCTATTTAGCCTCTTTCCTTCTTATCCTATGTGCATTCATTTTTGTCTGTAAAGCTTTTTAGTTTCATATTATTAAAGTTCTCTATTTTATCTTTTGTAATTGCATTTATCTCATGTTTGCTTAATACAATGTGTCTTGTGCAAAACTGTGAGAGGTATATGATCTGCTTCTCTTCCCATTTTTTATGTAGTATGATATTTCGTATTAAGGTGGCATATACATTTAGATTGTATTGTGGAATATGTGTAAGGTGTTGGTTGTCAACAGGCAACCACAACATGGGCAACTCTGAAAGACAAGTTTCGAGGACCCCTTGACATCCCTTAATATTGTCTATGCTTAATTTCTGCCGTATTACTTTCTGATTTTCCCAGCATTTAAACAAAATCAAATAAGGAGTTTTTTCCTAAATAATTTATATTTTCTGCCTTACCAAATACTGGGTTATAGAATTCTATCGTTTATGATTCTCCCTGTCTGGTCTGTTCCATTGATCTGTCTCTCTATTTTTAAACTAATACCAGATAGTTTTGATGACTGCTGCTGTATAATGTAGTTTGAGGTTTGAAAGTGCTATTCTCTCTTCATTCCTACTTCTTTTGATCATTTCTCTTGCTATTCTAGATATTTTATTTTTCCAAATGAATTTTATTATTTTTATCAAGTTCTACAAAGTGTACCCTTGGTAATTCAATTGTTATAGCGTTAAAAGTGTAAATTAATTTTCATAGTACGGTCATTTTTATTATGTTGGCCTAGTCACAAGCCCTGAATATTCTTCCAGTTATTTAAGGTATTATTTATATCCTTAAGGAGCACTTTATAATTGAATTTTATACAGGTCTTTTGTGTGCGTTGGTAGGTTGATTCCCAGATATTCTGTATTTTTAAGATTATAATATCTTATTGCTGGAATGGGCCTTAGGAATCACCTAGTCTAACCTCCTACTAATCTTTTTTTTTTTTGCCCCGGGGAGGGGAGGGTTTTAGGTTTTTTTCTTCTCCTCTATTTGACTTTTTTCATCCTTATTTAGTATTTTATTTTTCCATACTTGTATGTAAAAACAATTGTTAACATTCTTTTTTAAAACTTTGAGCTCCAAATTCTCCCCCTTCCTCACTTTCCACCCCTCCTCATTGAGAAAGCAAGCAATTTGATATAGAGTATAAATGTGTAGTTGTGCAAAACATACCTGTAATTGTCGTGCTGTGAAAGAAAACAGACAAGAAAAAAAAAAACCTCAAGAAAAATAAAAAATAAATGCTTCAGTATGCATTCAGACACCATCATTTCTTTACCTGGGGATGGATAGCATTTTTCATCATAAGTCCTTCAGAGTTCTCTTGGATTGTTATGTATTGCTAAGAATAGCTACTGATCATCTTACAATATTGTGGTTACTTTGTACACAGTACATTTCACTTTGCATCAGTCCATGAAAGTCTTTCCAGGTTTTTCTGAGAGTGTGCTGTTCATCATTTCTTATAGTACAATAGTATTCCATCATAATCACATACCACAACTTGTTCAGCCATTTCTCAGTTGACGGGTGTCCCCTCAACTTCTAATTCTTTACCCCCAGAAAAGAGCTGCTATAAATATTTTTGTATATATAAATCCTTTTTCCTTTTTTTTTTTTTTTAAATCTCTTTGGTGATAGAGACTTAGTAGTGGTATTGCTAGGTGAAAGAGTATGCATGTTTTTATAGCCCTTTGGGCATAGTCTCAAATTACTCATGGTTGAATCAGTTCACAACTCCACCAACAGTGCATTAAAGTTTCATTTTTCCCACATCACCTCCAGCAGTTGTCATTTACCTTTTCTGTCCTATTAGCCAATCTAATAAGTATGAGGTAGTTTTTCAGAATTGTTTTCATTTGCATTTCTCTAACCACTAGTGAGTTAAGAGTATTTTTTCATAAGGCTATAGATAGCTTTGATTACTTCATATGAAAATTGATCATAACTTTTGATCATTTGTTAATTGGAGAATGGCTCTTATTTGTATAAATTTGACTCACTTCTGTATGTTTGGGAAATGAGGCCTTTATTAGAGAAACTTGCTTCAAAAATTTTTTTCACAGTTACTATTACTAACAGTATTTCCCTCAATCCTATTCCGTCCTCCCACCCCATTTATTCTGTTCTCTCTCCTTTCACCCTATTCCTCCTTAAATGTGTTTTGCTTCTTATTACCCCTTTCCCCAATCTGACCTCCTTTATCCCCTTTATCCCCTTCCTCCCTCTTTCTCTGATCCCCTTCCCCTCCTATTTTGCTGTAGGGTAAGATGGATTTCTATACTCAATTGAGTATGTGTATTATTTCCTCTTTGAGCCAGTTCTGATGAGAATAAGGTTTGCTAACTTGCCCTTACCTTCCCCCTTTTCCCCTTCACTGTGTAAAAGCTTTTTATTGCCTCTTTTATATGAGATAATTTACCGTATTCTACCTCTTCCTTTCTCTTTCTCCAAATACATTCCACTCTCCCTTAATTTTATTTTTTAGATATCATCCTTTCATATTCTCTGTGCTGGCTGTCTGCTCTAGAATTTGTTTAGTCTCATTTTTAAAAGGTATTTGGAAGGGTTTGGGGGAGAGCTCAGGTGAGTCCCTGCATCTTGGTTCTGCCTCTCCCCCATTTTATAGATGAAGAAACTCACCAGCCTGAGGTCACAGAGAGTAAATGGCAGAGCTAAAATTTGACTTTTCCCTTCTGATTTCAAATATGTTTGTCTGTTATACCATACCTTCCTAGAACTGAGATGATAAAACAAAATGATAATGGAAATCTTAATTGCCAGTTCAAATATTTGGCTTCTTTATACTACTTCTTGGGAATTTAGCCAACTTATAATTGTGAGGTGGCAATAAGTGATTTCTATGTACATTCTTTGTTTAAAATTAATTAAGACATAGTGAGAGAATTAATATTTCTTTACCTCCAAATTTTTTAGTTACCCCAGGCATTCCATACACATATTAGACTAACATTTGAAAATTTTAATCCTTTATGGAATTGTTTTGAATAACCTAAAATTATGAAGTGGTCTAGCTGAAAGGAGCCAAATATGTTAGCTGGAAGGAACCTTAGAACATGGAATGCTGGAGTGAAGCATTTTATTGATTTTTATCTTTTAGTTCCATAGTTTAACCATTGATTTATGGAAAGATACTTATACTCTTTATTTCTTTTGCAGATGAGTGCCAAACCAAATATGGGAATGCTAATGCTTGGAGATACTGTACCAAAGTCTTTGATATGCTCACAGTAGCAGCTGTAAGTTTATTAAAACACTTCTGTATTTTCTTTCCTAAGTCTCAATTCACAATGCTTAATGTTTAATTATTTTATTGAGGACCATAAAGTTTGAAGAGTCTTAAAAGTCACGTGACCATAGATTTATAGAGAGAAGAGACCTTGAGGTCATCTAGTCATAGTAGCATATGTTTTGAGTTAGAAGGTACAGAGAAGGGAATGGGCTTAGAAAGTGAAATTGATTGCCTAGCCATGGTCTTGTAGCTGGTAAGTGTTAGAGATTAGATTTGAACCTAGGTTTTTCTTATTGCAAGTACAGGATTTTATCCATAATATCATGTCTCCATGCTGCAAATCTGGCCCTCTCATTTTATTTTATTTTTTTCCATTTTATTTATTTATGGTTCTCTCATTTTAGAAATGTGAATAATGAGGATTAGAGTGATTTATTGACTTGCTTAGGCTCACAGATAATAAGTAGCAAAGCACATTTGAACCAAAGGGCTTCTTCCTTCAAATCTAGCTCTTTTTTCATGCTGCCTCTTTAATCTAACTGTCCCTTCCTAGTACATAATTCCTTTTCTCTGATTGCACAGCATTTCAGAGTTGGAAGAAATTTCAGAGGTCTATACCTAAATAAGAATCTCCTCTCTAAAATTTTTTTTTTGGAGGGGCAGTTGGGGTTAAATGACTTGCCCAAGGTCTCATGGCTATTAAGTGTTAAGTGTCTGAGGTTGGATTTGAACTCAGATCCTCCTGACTCCAGGGCTGATGCTCTATTCACTGTGCCACCTAGCCGCCCCATCTATAACATTTTAGATAAATGGTCATCTTTGTTGGGTGGAAGACCATTCAAAGGCAGTCAACTTATTAGTTAGCCTCAACTGTGACTCAACAAATTAGTCAACTAATTCCACTTTTGGAGAGCTTTAATTGTTAGGATTTTTTTTTTCTTACTTCAAGCCCATATTTACTTTTTTTGTATTTTCCACTCCTTGTTCCTGGTTGTGCCCTCAAGGGCTAAGTGGAACAAATCTAATTTTTCTAAATGTCAGTCCTTTAGATCTTGAAAATGGTTAGGATGCTTTTAACCTGCTCCCTAGCTCTTTTTTTTTTTTTACCCTACACTAAACATTTGTATTTCCTTCACATAATCCTCATATAGTATAATCTCAAGATCTTTCCCTCTTGGTTTTCTTCCTCTGTATACTATGACATATCAATGTCCTCCCTAAAATATATTATCCAGAACTCAGTCTCATATGCCAGATAAGATATGACCAGAGCAGAGTACCAGGTGACTGTCAACTCCTCAGGCTTGGCCTATATACCTTAATACAGCCTCAGAATGCATTAACTTTGTTGGCCACCATTGGAAACTGTTGTATCATTTGAGTTTGCAGCCCATTAAAGTTCCTAGAGAATATTTTCAGATAAATTCCAGTCTAACTACTTTACCCTGCTTTTGTACATGAAAAATTGATTTTTTTAACTCAACTGTGCAACTTTATAAAATCCCTATTAAATGTCATCATCTTAGAGTGATGGTTACCATATCTGAAATGATATTCTTTCTTCCTATAATATAACATATTAGCAATCTTCCTTACCTTTATGTCAGTTGCACTCATTATTAAAACATTTATAAAAGTCATTGGCAAAAATATCATTAGAATAAACAGATTTTTGTTGTAGCCGATACCTTCTTCCAAGTTGTCATTGAACTACTAATCACTTTTCAGCAGTGACTCTGAAGAGGTTTAACTACCATTGTCTGGCCCACATCTCTCTGTCTTTTCTATAAGAATAACATGAGAGACTTTGTCAAGTGTGTTGCTCAAATTTAAGTCACCTATATCTTCAGCATTCCTCAGTTTATAAGTTTAGTGACTCTGTCAATAAAGGAAATGAACTTAGTTTGGCATGATCCATTTTTGATAAAACTATGCTGGCTTCTTCTGATCACTATTTACTTTTCTAGATACTCACTGGGAAATGTCTTCTGTTAACGCAGATTGGCACCTGACAATTGTCTGGGGGCTCTGAGAGATACTGACATTTGCCCAGGTTCACAAAGCTGTTTTGCCAGAGGTCATTCTTTCTGGCGTAGGAAGCAGAACCAAAATAATTGCTTCGAGCTGCATTCTTACTATTGTTTGTTTTCATGACCCTACCCACCCTGAGTGGAAGGAGGTCTTGTCCCTATCTCAATTCACCTCTTTTCTTCAGTATAATTTTTAAAAATCCATAAATTTATTTATTTATTTTTAGTTTTCAACATGCATTTCTGCAAGATTTTGAGTTACAGTTTTTTCTATCCTTCTTTCCCCTACCCCCACTCCAAAATAGCAAGCCTACTGAATACCCCTTCCCCCAATTCTTATATCCTCCCCATCATCCCTACACCCCCAACATTCTAGTAGGGAAAGATGGATTTCTGTAATCCAGTGCCTGTTTATTTTATTTCCCAGTTGCATGTAATAAAACCATTTTTTTTTAAAAAGCATTTGTTTTTCAAACTTTTGAATTCCAGATTTTTTTTCTTCTTCCCTCCTCACCTGTCCCCACTGGGAAGATAAACAATTCAATATAGGTTGTACATATGTAGATACTCAAATCACTTCCATAGTAGTTATAATGTGAAAGACTAACTATATTTTTCTCCATCCTATCCCACTCCACACTTATTCTGTTTTCTCCTTTGACCCTGTCCCTTTTCAAAAATGTTTGCTTCTAATTACCCTCTCTCCCAGTCTGCCCTCCTTTCTATCATCTCCCCTCTTATCCCAATTTTCCTATAGAGTAAGACACCCAATTGAGTATTTATGTTATTCACTCCTTAAGCTATATTCAGTGAGAATAAGTTGTCCCATTCCCTTTCAGCTTCCTGCTCGTCCCCTCCATTGTAACAGTTTTTTCTTTCCTCTTTTATGCGATAACTTATTGTAATCTCTCCCTTTCTCCTTCTCTCAATAAATTCCTCTCACCTCTTTATTTTTTAGATATCATCACTTCATATTAAACTCATTCTGTGCCCTCTGTCTATATATACATGAACATGCATATGCCCACAATCACATATATATTTATATACACATACACCCTCCTATACATACATACATACATACATACATACATATATGTATGCATACATATATATATATTCCTTTCAACTATTCTCATGCTGAGAAAAGTCTTATGAGTTACAATTGTTGTTTTTCCATGTAGGAATGTAAATAGTTCAACTTTAATAAGTTTCTTATGATTTCTTTTCCCTTTTTACCTTCTCATGCTTCTCTTGCTTCTTGTATTTGAAAGTAGATGTTCTGTTCAGCTCTGATTTTTTCATCAAAAATGTTTGAAAATCCTCTATTTCATTGAATGACCATATTTCCCCTGAAGCATTTTACTCAGTTTTGCTGGGTAGATGAATCTTGGTTTTAGTCCTAGCTCCATATTCCAAGCTTTTCCATTCCTTAATGTAGACGCTGTTAGGTCTTATGTTATCTTGATTGTGTTTCCACAATACTCAAATTGTTTCTTCCTCACTGTAGTATTTTCTTCTTGACCTGGGAACTCAGGAATTTGGCTATAATATTCCTAGGAGTTTTCTTTTTGCATCTTTTTCAAGAGGTGATCGATGAATTCTTTCAATGTCTATTTTGCCCTTTGGTTCTAGAATATCAGGGCAATTTTGCTTGATAATTTCTTGAAAGATGGTTTCTAGGTTCTTTTTTTGATCATGGCTTTCAGGTAGTCCAGTAATTTTTAAATTCTTTCTCCTGGATCTATTTTCCAGATCAGTGGTTTTTTTTCCAGTGAGATATTTCACATTGCCTTCTATTTTTTCATTTGTTTGGATCTGTTTTATAGTATCTTGATTTCTCATAAAGTCATTAGCTTTCAATTGCTCCAGTCTAATTTTGAAGGGATTATTCTCTTCAGAGAGTTTTTGAAATTCCCTTTTCCCATCTGGCAAATTTGGCTTTTAAAGGCATTCTTTTCTTCACTGGCTTTTTGGGCCTCTTTTGCCATTTGAGTTATAGTCTATTTTTTAAGGTGTTATTTTCTTCAGTATATTTTTGAGTCTCCTTTAGCAGGCTGTTGACTTGGTTTTCATGATTTTCTTGCAGCATTCTCATTTCTCTTCCCAATTGTTCATCCACTTCTCTTACTTGATTTTCAAAATCCTTCTTGAGCTCCTCCATGGCCTGTAATCAATTCATATTCTTCTTGGAGGCTTTTGATGTAGGAGTTCTGACTTCACTGTCTTCCTCCCATTCTATGACTTGATACTTTTTGTCCCCAAAAAAGGATTCTATGATCTGTGCTTCCTCTGTTTCCTCATATTGCTAGCCAGTTCCTTGGCTTTTGAGCTCTTTGCCATGGTAGAGCTCTGCTTCCAGAGTGGAGAAAGCTTTGTCCCAAATCCTCGGGGTTTTTACAGCTGCTGGAGCTACTAGGAGGACACCTTCTCTACAGCCCCCACAAACTCTGGCTCACTGGCCACACACCCCAGGACCACCACCCAAGACCACCATCCAGAGCCAAGCAGGTTAAAGCAAGAGTGATTACCCTCTAAATGGTTGCTTGGCCCCCCTATGATATGCAGACTAGGAGCCCTGGAAGTAGCCACATGATAGTAGCTTCAGAGCCACCATTGGGTCTCTGCTGCTTTTTTGCCCTGGGGTCAGGGGCCAAACCAAATTCTTTTGTCCACTTCTGTTCCAACAGAGTTCCACATTGAGCCTTTACTTTATCATATGGGACTGAGCTTTGCTCCTTGCTCAGTATGATAGACCTTTCCTGTCAGCTTGCCAGGCTGCCTTTAGCAGGAAATTTGTTTCTCTCCATCACTTTGTGGGTTCTGTAGCTTTAAAGTTTATTTAGAGTCATTTTTTTTTACATGTATTGGAAGTGATTGGAGCAGGAACTCACCCCAAGTTTGTGCTTCTACTCCACCATCTTGGCTCCACCCCCTCTCTTCAGTATATCTTAAAGCAAAAACTGCAATAACATGTTTTGTTGTCCATAGCTGTTTCTTTACCACCTGTAGCCCTTTCTGAATTTTCACCCTCCTGAGACTACTCTTAGAGAATATGTCTCAAGGGTACATATCTCTTAAATATCCAAATTGGGTGAAACCAGGGTATTTCTTGTTCACAATCCTTCCTTTACCCCATTGAAGTTGTTTCTCTTTAGGGGTGGCTAGGTGGTGCAGTGAATAGAGCACTGGCGCTGGAGTCAGGAGTACCTGAGTTCAAATCCGGCCTCAGACACTTAACACAAAAAACTAGCCGTGTGACCTTGGGCAAGTCACTTAACCCCAACTGCCCTCCAAAAAGCCAAAAAAAAAAATTGTTTCTCTTTGGTGACTTCAGAATTTAATTCTTGAGTTTTTCCTTCTTATACTAACTTCTTTCATTATAATTTTAGACCTCCTGACATCATTGTGTGTGTTCTTGCTAAGTGGTCATCTAGCTTCTCAAGTACTTCAGTAATGGTGAACTCACTACCTTGTCAGACAGCTTTCTTTATACTGTTTTAACATGTTACTTTTACTTCTCGAGTACCCTGGAGCTAAGCAGTTTAAATCTGCTATGTCTTCTAAATGACAAGCCTTCAGATATTTGAAGAAACAAAAGTCATATTCCCCTTAAGTCTTTATGAATTCATTCTAAACATCTCCATTTCCTGTCATTGATCCTGGTTTGTATGGTTTTGAGTCTCTTCGTGATCAAAGTTATAAGATTGTTAACTTGATTGCATTGGAGTCTTTCTGTAATTATAATCTTGAATTTTACTTGAAAACATTTTACACTAACCTTTTTCTTCACATTTTTCTCCAGTTAATAGACGAGCAGATTTTATGTGTCCATGGTGGTCTCTCTCCAGACATCAAAACACTGGATCAAATCAGAACTATTGAAAGGAATCAGGAAATTCCTCACAAAGGAGCATTCTGTGACTTGGTGTGGTCAGATCCTGAAGATGTAGATACTTGGGCAATCAGTCCACGGGGAGCAGGTTGGCTTTTTGGAGCAAAGGTCACAAACGAGGTAAAAAGTCATTCTTGATTAATGTAGCATAAATTGAATTAAAGAATTTTAGGGCGAAAAGGGATCTTGGAACCATAGTTCCTTCCCTCTGTTGATTTTTTTTCCAGTTTATTCTGTCTGTATCTTGTTTGTACATAGTCATTTGCATGTTGTCTCTCTCATTAGACAGTGAGTTCCTCAAGAGCTGGGTCTGTCTTCTGCCTTTTTTGTATCCTGGTGCTTAGCACAGTGCCTGACATATCATAGTAAGAGCTTAATAAATGTTTATTGATTGACTGACTGACTTTTAGAGCCGAAGGGGAACTGTAGCATATGTAATATTCAAGGTTAGAAGGTCTTAAGACCTTTAGTCCAGCTCCCTCATTTTACAAATGAGGAAATAGATCAGTAGAGGGCAAGTGGCTTAGAGTCACAGTTAATAACTGGCAGATCTGAGATCAAAAGCATGGATATCTGAGTCTCCTGGCTTTTTAGATTGACTAGTTACAAATTGGTTGATCATAGAAATAATGACTTTGTATTGGTGACTGTGGGTAGGTAGCCTTTTGTTTAGCTGAGGACAGTGGTAGAAGTAGCAATATACTTCATGATGTGCTTCTTTTTTTTTCTTTTTTCTTTTTTTGGAGGGGGGAAGGCAGAGCAGTTGGGGTTAAGTAACTTGCCCAAAGTCATGCAGCTAGTAAGTGTTAAGTATCTGAGGCTGGATTTGAATTCAGGTCTTCCTAACACCATGGCTGGTACTCTATTCACTATGGCCCCAAGCCACTGGCCCCCCCCCCCCCTTTTTTTTTTTTTGCTTTTTGGAGGGCAATTGGGGTTAAGTGACTTGCCCAAAGTCGCATGGTGTCTATGTGCGCGTGCGTGCATGTGCGTGCGTGCGTGTGTGTGTGTGTGTGTGTGTGTGTGTGTGTGGTGTGTCTGAGGCCGGATTTGAACTCAGGTCCTCCTGACTCCAGGGCAGGTGCTCTATTCACTGTGCCACCTATCTGCCCCCCATGCAGTACTTCTTAAATTGTGGGTTTTGACCACATATGGGGTCTTGAAAATTTTGGCAATAGCAAAAGGTTTCTGAAAGTGTAATGACCAAGAATTGATTAAAAATCAAATGTGTGATGAATCCACGGTGTTTCTGGGCAGTGTTTGCCAGTGTTGCATACTGCTACTTCTGTACAGCCTTGAATCAGAACACAAAGCATGCACACTTTGCATTGGGTATTGCCCTCAAGCTATGTACAACACCATGATATGTGAATAGAAGTGGGGAGTGGAAAAAGTTTTAAGAAGCCCTGATAAGAATGCTGGATACATTATCTAGTTGAATCCTTAGAGCTGCATTGGACTTGTGGGCTCTGGTATTCCATTTGAACAGATGAGAAAACT
>CM053595.1:78094010-78115761 GCA_028646575.1 Pseudocheirus occidentalis | reverse complement strand
GGGTACAAGTTAAAAAGAACAAAATGAACCCTACTTATATCATGATGATCTGATATTTTTATGTATGGTTTAAGACTTACAAATCATTTTACATTACATTATCACATTTGATCATCTCAAACCGCCCTTTTAGTTAGGCATTGCCAATATCATCACCTCTGTTTTATATATGAAAAAATTGCCTAGAGAAGGGAAGTGACTTGTTAAAAGTCACAGAGTTTGTAAGTAAGATATCTGACAACTGCTGGAGTTACTGTAAATAAGGAGGAGACTTTTGAAACTTGCTTTCCTAATGGAAAGCTTGCCTTTTTATGTAGAATTGAATAAGGGTTTGCTAATTTAAATGGCTAAAGGTCTAATTCTCTGTACACATTGCATTTTTATTCTCTGAATGTTTACAAGGCCTGTATATATTTTTTAATATTGCAGTTTGTTCACATCAACAACTTAAAACTCATCTGCAGAGCACATCAACTGGTGCATGAAGGGTATAAATTTATGTTTGATGAAAAGCTGGTGACAGTATGGTCAGCTCCCAATTACTGCTACCGTTGTGGAAATATCGCCTCAATCATGGTCTTCAAAGATGTAAATACAAGAGAACCAAAGTTATTCCGGGCAGTTCCAGATTCAGAACGTGTAATTCCTCCTAGAACAACTACGCCGTATTTCCTTTGAGGCCTTCGCCCATCCTGCTGATCCCTTTTCCTACCCTTCACCCAAATTCCTTGTATTTACCCCTCTACAATATACTTTTTATTGAGCACTTTGCTGCTGAAATGCTGCCTCTTGCCTCCCCTCCCCCCTTTTTTATTTTAAATTATCTAAATTTATTGTGTATTATGGTGTCTATAGCAATGTTTCTCTGTTGATTTCCTCCCTGTCCCATCCCCACCTTGGACTTATTTGCAAAGACTTTGAGAAATGTCTTAACATCCACACTGCTGCATGTAGTTCTTGCTTATTACTGGTTGGGGGGAAACAGAACATTTTTCCTTTTTTTAAAAAAGCAAATTGGAAAGAACAGACCACACCGAAATATTCCCCTCCTTTTGTATTGTTCAGCTTTTTTTTTTTAAGTTTGGTAAGTTTTAAGAAATTTCAGCAGCAAAGTTATTATTCAGTGGGCACGATGGACTGTAAATGCCTTTGCGTTGTGTACACCTGTCCCAGCTGTAAACATTGTCCTTTGTTGGATGATATTTTAAGTGGCTATAAAATAAATTGGTCGAAAGGGCTGCCCTCTTTGTTGTTCTTTTAAATTCCAGGCAAAATGCAAATCCTACTCCAGCTTATGACTTTGTACGTTAAAATAATTGTATCAATCTTTTTTGAATTTCCTTGTATTTTTTAATAAAAGAATCTTAAATGAAACCCAGCTAGGTTAAGTATTAGAAATTTCAACAACAGCCTCCATTGTTAGCTTAAAGGTATACCTTGTTTTCCTAAGTAAGAATATCTTAACTTTTTGGTTATCAGGTTTAGAACTTGAATTGAAATTCAATGGTATTTATTTTTTAAAAATCACTAAACTGTGCCTAAAGAACATAACTGCCATATGAATATTTTGGTTCTATCTTCTGTAGGTAGTATTGAAACATTTAATACTTGTAATGCTGATGTATTAATTTGATACCAGTTAGTGGATTGAGATTAACTCAGTTTACAATCCATCCACGAGTACCATTAAGTAAAATCATGGTTTCTCTTGCTGTAACACTTGCCTTTCACCTTAAGAAAGAGTATTGATTTGGTTGCAACTGGAAAAGTTAAAAGAGTCAAGGCTTCTCATAATTGTGAAATGTAATCCCCCCAAAATCTTGAAGCTTAAGAGGAAGACAAGTCAGAGCTTTCCTTAAAGTTCTGTATCATGTTTGAGGCTTTGTGCGAGTAGTCTGAACACCTACAGTGGTGTGATGATCACTTCTTAATATGCAACTGTCTGCAAAAGAAGGACAAGTGTTCCAGCAGCCCATCTCAGAGCTGTGGGTGTGAGTCATGTTGGCTTTGACCATTTTGTGAACTATCTTGGTATTCCTTGACTGTGGTTCATTTTTGTCATTCCAGGAATCTTGTGAAGCCAGCCAATTTTAATAAAGCACTTTAGTATCTGTTCAGGTAGTTTTGAAAATCAACTTTTTCCCTCTAGGTAAATAACCTCCAGGTCACCCTGAAATGCAATAAAAAAAAATCACTGTAGCTAAAGTTCTCCTTGGCACATTGTTTTTTATGGACACTTTTGGTTTGGCTTTGTGTTTGGGGAAATGAAGAGCACAATTCCCTTTGGATTTCAATTTTCTTCAATAATTGGAGATTCTGTTTTTCTTCCTCCTACACTTCACCCCTTCCCTAACAGTTTCCTTTGTGTAGCTTTTGATTATGTAGCTATTATCAGAAAAAGAAGTGGCTTGGACACTTTTCTGCACACACTTGAACTAATGTCAGGTCAGTAGCTTTGTATTACTGACTTGACCCCAGTTGAATTCAGGGGGAAAAAAGGTATTTTTGTCTTATGGGACTATCCGTAGTTGTGTATTTTACTAATTGTGGAACACTGGAAATTGATGATCTTTTGATATATGATGCAAATAACTCCTGTTTGTTTTGAACACCTCCTTATTACAGTATTTTTTTCCGTTATAAATTGTATTGAATTGTTCAGCCTCTATTGCTTTTAAGTTGTACCAATAAAACTAGTTATATCTAATACCCTGTCCTACCCTTTGACACTTCTATTCCTATATCATTGTCATTGTTTAAATTCTCCCTCCAATGTGATTATTTCTTTTATGGGACTGCACTTGTATGTCACTGATAAGGCATATGCTAATGATAATCCTGCATCCATTGCTCAATTGTGGACATGCCTAATTTCTTGTCAACAAAAGTGTAATAGCTTTTTGAGAGAAAGAAAAAGGAACATTTAGATTTACTCAGTTGCAAGGAAGAGTGAATGTATTAGAATTTTGTAAACTTAAGAAGGAATATTTAGACTCCATCTCATGAAAAAGGGCTATGTACTATATAGAACAATAAATGTCTTTGGTGTGGGAGCTAATTGACAGTCTTAATATGTTTGTAGGCAGGAGAATCTGTTACTCCCTGTGTAGGTTGTTTGTGAAATCATTTGTGTTGTATTAATGGGGGTGACTTATTTTTTACTTTTTTCAACATACTTGGTTTCTAATAAAATATCCTAGGCTGTAGTGAGCACTGTCTGCTTCTAATTGCCATCGACTCCCTTTTGCTGCCACCCTGTTGTGTATTTTAACCTTTTATTGCTTGATGCTTTTCACAGGGAAATCCTACTACTGTAAGTGGATTAAACTGGGTGCAGTGGTAAGGGGCCTGGGTCCACAATACAGGTAGTATATAGCCTGCATCATCTCCTTCTGTACCTGCATGTCTAGAAGTGATGGAAGACGTCAGCCTACTATGTGTTTTACACTAGCATCTACCCCAGGCATTTGAGGTAGACTGGTGTTTCTGAAATAGTGTTGGCTGCTTTACAAGTTATATTTGGGTGGCGCTGACTACTCTTCAAATTCTCCCTTTTTTGAGGCTGGGCCAGTTTTCTTTTCTTGTCCTCCTTTTCAAACGGATGCTTGTATTGTGAAAGGATTTGGGACTATGCCTTTTTTCCAATTTGATTTATAACACAGAAACAGGATTCGTTTCCTGAAAACATCATTGGTAGGACTGCTCTATGACAGCTTCCGGAAAATGGTGCACTTTGAATCAGAGACTGATTGCAAGACTCCTTGTTCTTTGTGTGATTGTTTTAAAATGTTGACATTTGTAAAAACACCTTCAGCTCTTCAGATGAAAGGTGCTATTATTATGCCCTTTGTAAATGAAAAATAAAAAGCTTACAGGAAGTTTGTCAAGTAAGTATTTTATCCATTGTATGGTTTTTAGTAGGTATATGTGAAGAAAATGCTTCTGACAGTTGAAAAATGAAACCTGTTTTCATTCTCACCATCCCAGAATCCTAGAATTATAAACTATTAGAGGTATTAGGTCATCTAATTCAATCCTTTCATTTTACAAATGAAAAAAACAAATACTGTGAAATGAAATGACTTGTCATGGCTAGTAAAGCATGGCAGCTGGAATTTCAGCCTAGAACTCCTGAATCAGAGTTGAGCCCTCTTGGTAGTTTATAGTGAGCAGAACTTTATTTGGATGATCTAGGTCTCAGAATTGCTCCCTTTAGATGGGGCACAGAGCTTTGCTTCTCCAGAACCTTCAGGCATAGCTTGGGGTTATTACAAAGTACTTTGTGCAATATTCTTTTTCTAATCCTCTCAGTCCTGTCAGATGGTTACTAATAGGCATAATTGTGAACATGTTTTATAAAGTGCTTTATTTTACCCTGTGAGATAGGTAGTATACTTTTCCTGTTGGACAGACGGTGAAACTGCCTTCCATGTGAGAGCAGAGATTTTGAACCCCAGCCTTCTGATTCCTAGTTCTTTGCCCTTACCATCTGATTATCCCCTTTCTATAGTTAATTCCTATTTTACAGATGAGGAAACTTGAAGCTTCAAAAGGGGAGATGGTTTGTTCAAGGCCATAAGGCTAAAAAGTGTGAGAGGTGGAAGTTAAATCCATACCCTGTGAATCTATTCCTTACCACCTATGCCATGCTGCCTTATTCATTCTAGTTCTTTTATATGGAACAGCAGTACAATTTGGGGTTTTCCAGGGACTATTTGAGTATATTTAATAACCAAAGGACTTGATTTGAATCTGCTTTTTACAGGGAAAAAAGCGTCAGTTCAAGCAGTTGCTAGATGCTTTAAGGTTTTGGTACCATAGTTTTAGAGCTGAAAGAGACCTTAGCAAAATCTAGTGTAACCCTTTCATTTGACAGATAAACACACAAGATTAATTGTTCGTCACAAAGGTAGTAAGTTGTAAAGCTAGGATTTGAACCCAAGTTCTCTGACTCCAAATCCCTGGTGTTCTTTCCACAACCTCCTGTAAGTTCCCTGTTTCAGATAAGAGCAATACTAGAGGTTAGAAGCATTAGAAAACCTGACTGAGAACTAGGAATTCATTTCTTTGCTTTTATCTGACTTTCTGATAGGACAGTGGTGGAATGGGAGGGAGAAGAATAGTGGGTTACAATATCAATCTGGCACTAAATTAAAGAACATTATAAAAATGTTAAGGAACACTGGACTTTCCTTCTGAGCTTCAGCTTTTTGAGTGAGGGAATGAAATTTATTCTGATGTATAAATGACACCACTCCATTTTTAGCAAAATCCTACAGCTGTTTTGGAAATCTAACAGTACCTTTATCAGTTTAGTTCAGTCCAAAAATAATAAAATGCCCACTCAATCAATGTGTTTCTTAAGTGCCTACATCATTCAAAGCCCTATGCTTGCTTACTGCTGGGGATATTAAGATGCAAGAATTGTACACAGTTCCTTGCTTCAAGGAAATTTTAATTCATACGTTGTGAGATGTATGTAAGATGCAAGAAGGAGGGGAGTTTGGGGATTGTGCAAAGTCCAAAGAAGGAACATTTGGCATCACTTTCAGCGGTGGGAAGGAGTAGTGTAGGGGATAAGTAGTGGCTACATGAAGGCGGTGGTAATTGAGCTGAACCTTTGAAAGACTAGTAGGATTTTAACAGGTATTGGTGTGGGGAAGGGGTGTTTCAGTTTGGTGCCCAGCTTATGAAAATGCACGAATTTATGATGAGTCTTGGATTGAATTATAGACTGAAAGTGAATCAGACTGGAGAGGCAGGGTGGAGCCAGTGTAGAGAGCAAGGCTAAGGTGCTATTTGACAGGGAGTCACTAAACCTTTTTGAATAAGGGAGTGATGAGGTTAAATCTCTATCAGGGAGGACGTGTGATGTGAGGAATGGAATGGGGGAAAAACTGGGGCAAGACCACCAGTTAGGAGGCTATTGAAATAGTAAGATACGTTGAACTCGGGTCTCTTGGCTCCAAATCTATACTACAGAACACTTCGCAAAGAATATGTAGGAAAAAGCTTGGGTGTGTAGGGTGAAGTCAGACTTCTATACCTAATTGTTTAATCTGAGTGGAATTAACATGTTACAGTACCATGAAATTTAGGTGCATTAGACTCCCCTTCTTTGTTCTGTGTGGTGATCCTCGGGTCTTTTAGTGGGAAGCATTTCCACGTGGGTTCTTAGTATGAGGCTATACAGTTCCTGTGATGATCCAAAATCGAGCACCCAGTTGAAGGAGAGGTGGGGAGAGGTTTTCATCTTAGCACCTTAGATAAGCACAAGAGCTCCCATTTCCTTGATGTTCCTCAGTTTACAAATTTATTTCCTCGCAGAGTTACTGAGGCACATCAAATGTATATGACTTGCTTTGCTAACCTCAAAACACTAAACATAGCTTAATATTAATGCAAGTTTTAACCTTTTTCATAAGAGACTGACGCCCACAGAATTTAATAGAATGTCAAATAGAACCACCAACCCAGTCAGGAGAGGTGGGTTTAGGTTTCCCGGCCTTCTCACCACCCCACATTGTGTGTGACCTTGGGCAAGTCCACTAACCTGTAAAATTAAGATGTGGGACAAGATGATTTCTTAGGAACTTGAGAATTTTGACTGGGGAAGCCACTTGCCCCGGGTCACACGGCTCCTATTAGTCAATTAACACTTAATTAAGCACCTACTATTTGCCAGGTTCGGATAAATTCTGCCAGAACTGAACCTGATTTCCCGTTCTGCCGCTTTTTACCCCTACACTACTTACTCCCAAGCCCCAGCCCTGGTCCCATCCCCCCTCGCTAGGGGGCAGCAGGAGGCTTGGGCAAGAACTTTACTAGGGTGCATCACCTCTGTGGTGCAGAGAGGAGGTGCAGGCAGTTGGGGGATGTGGGCCTGGGGGAAGGGAGTTGCGCGCAGGTGCCTGATGCGCTCGTTGCAGTTTCTCTCTGGGGCGTACGATGGCGCTTTAGCTCTCTATTCGCCTCGACTCGCTTAGCGGTAGCTAAGGCGCCTTCGCCGTCACCTGCAACCTCAACCGAACCATCTGGACAGGCAAATCCGGAGGGACGGTGGCGCGAGCCACTAAGCAAGCGTGTGGGCTGCCACGCTAGCCACTCAGCCAATGGGAGGCGAAAAGAATAGGCGGAGGGGGCGGATCCACGACAAGTTAGGTTGAGGCGTGGGGGTGCTATCTCCCGCCCCTCGGCTACCGCCGCCGCCGCCGCCGCCGCTGCTGCTGCTGCCGCTGCCACCGCCACCTCCGCCTCCGCCTCCGCCGCCGCCGCCGCCGCCGCCGCCGCCGCCGCCTCAGCCTCGCGAGCGCAGCGGCCGCCGGAGCAGCTCCCGCGGCGGAGCCGGGGCCGGGGACGGATGGTCAGAGGAGGCCGCCAGCAGCAGCCACGGACCCGCCTGCCCTCCAGGTGAGCTAGGGGCCCGGGCGGGGGGGGCGAGAAGGACCGGGGTGGCATTCAGCGGCGGAAAGGGGGGTCGAGGCCGAGGGGGGCGTGAGGGGCAGCGGCCAGGAGGGCGCCTGGGCCGGGGGGCGGCGGCATCGGGGGCCATGGCCAGGGGGCGGCAGCAGGCAGTGGTAGGGAGGGCACGCTGCCCCCTGCTACCCCGGTCAGGTCCCCGATGGAGTATTGTGCTCGACTCTGGGCAGCACATTTTGGGAACGATCCTGACGAACTGGAGAAGGTCCAGAGCAGAGAGGATGGGGAGAGCCCCGGGCACCGGGCTGCCGGAGCGTCGGGGCAAGGAGGCAGGAAGGGCTGACACGGACGCTGCAGCCTTGCGGGGTCCGAGGGGCTGTCGAGGAAGAGGAGGCTTAGACTTGTTCATCTTGGCCCCAAAGGGAGCGATGGGGGGAAGTGGCAAAAGCAGAGCCATCTGTAGGGAAGGGTTTCCTGACTGGGAGAGCTGTCCAGAAGTGCCTCGGGAGGGTAGTGAGTTCTCCATCACCCGAGGTCTTTGAATGGAGGCTGGATGACCACTTGTTAAGGAAGTTGGAGAGCTGGGGGTGGGATTGGTTCTTGCCCTTTTTTGTGTTGTCATGGACCCCTTCTCAGAATATTGTTTATAATTTCATAAAATAAGATTTTAGGATGAGAAAGGAGACCAACTGAGATACAGTTATCAAATATATATGAAAACAAAACAAGTTCACAGACTTCAGGTCAGGAAGTGCCGTTGTGAAGGAAATTTCTGCTTTGGTACAGGTTCCATTCAAGTTAACAAGCATGTATTAAGTTGGTCACTACATGCCAGTCACTGTGCTAGGCTCCGAGGATACAAAGGACCAGCCTTAAACATGTAATTCTCTCCCTCTTCTTTGCCTGGCTCCCCTGGCTTCCTTCAGGTCTTAGCTAAAATCCATCCTTCTGCAAGAATCCTTTCCAGACTCCCCTTGATGATGATCCAGACACCCATTGGTGATGATTTCCAGTTTAACCTGGAAATACCTTGTTTGTACATAGTTATTTGCATGTTGTCTTCCCAATTAGACTGTGAGCTCCTTGAGGGTAGGGGCTGTTTTTGTCTTTCCTTGTATCTCAGCTTTTAGCACAGTCCTAGCACATAGGTGCTTAATAAATATTTGTTGACTTGCTGTCTTCTGGGTTGGATACGGCATAGATACCACTAGTCTAAAACAAGTGTAGGGACTAGTAAATACAAAATATATAAAAAGTAAACACAAGGTTATTTTGATGGGGAGGGAAAAGAACTGTTAACAGATGAGAGAATTATGAAAGGCCTCTTGTAGCCTGTGCATTTGAGCTTCGGGTTGAAGAAAACTCATTTCACAGATGGACATGAGGAGGAAGAGCATTTGAGATATGAAAGATACCCTGTGGAAAGGCACTGAGGTGGAAGATGGAACGTTTTGTATAAGGGACTTTAACTAGGCCACTTTGGCTGGAACATAGAGAATATGAAAGAATAATATGACATCAATTTATAAAAATAGGATAGAGCCAGGTTGCGAAGGGTTTTAAATACCAGATGGAAAATTTGGGTTTTTTTTGTCCTAAAGGCATTAGGGAGCCACTAAACCTTCATGAGCAGGGGAGTGAAGTGGTCAGATTTGTGTTTTAGGAATATCAATTTAGCAAAGGGTGTAGCAGATTCCTTACAGAAGGGGAGAGATATAGGCAGAAAGACCAATTAAAGGATCATTCTAGTGGTCCAGAGGTGAGGAGGATTTGAATAGAAAAAAGGAGTGGTTATGAGAGACATAGAGATAAAGTCTATGTCATAGACTCAATGAGATCTGACAACTGATTGCACATGGTGGGGGGTAGTGAGGTAGAGGAAGAATTGGGATTAATTTCTAGGTTGTAAACCTGGGTGATTGGATGTATGGTGTGCCCTTGACAGAAATAAGGAAGTCAGGAAGAAGGATGGATTGAGGGGAAAAGATGAGTTCTATTCTGGTTATGTGGAGTTAGAGTTGCCTTTAAGACATCCAGGTAGAGACACCCAGCAGGTAGTTGGTGACAGGCACTAGAGCTCAGGAAAGATGAGGACTGGGTATATAGATTTGAGTTCTATCTGCATAGAAATAATTGAACTCATGGGAGCAGATGACATCACTAAGAAAGAGTACTATATACAGCGAAGAGAAGGGGGCTCATGACAGAACCCTGCAGTACATTTACACGCAAGAAAGTAGGGCATGGATGATTAAGCAAGGGAAACTGAGACTGAAAGGTCAGAAAGATAGTAGTAAGAAAACCAGAAGACAACAATAATGTAAAGCAGGTATCAATATGGAGTTTGATTGTACATAGTAACAGCAACATTTTGTGATGATCAACTATGATAGACTTAGCTCTTCTCAGTAATACAGTGATTCAAGATAATTCTAAAAGACTTATGATGGAAAATGCTATCCACATCCAGACGAAGAACTATGGAGTCTGAATGCAGATCAAAGCAAACTGCTTTCACTTTTTTTTCTTGTGGTTTTTCCCTTTTGTTCTCATTTTTCTTCCACAGCATGACTAATGTGGAAATATGATTAACATGATTATACATGTATAATCTATGTCAGATTGCTTGTTGTCTTGAGGAAGGGGGGAAGGAGGGAGAAAAATTTGGAACTCAGAATCTTATAAAAGTGAATTTAAAAACTACCTTTACATGTAATTGGAAAAAAAATACTATTAAGTGGGGGGAAAGAAGAATATGGAGTTTGTTAGTGGTGTTAAATGGTTAACTGGTGGCCAAGAGGGGCCATAAAGAGGAGCCAAGAAGGATTAGCAGTTAAGAGATTGTTAATAACCTTGGAGAGAGCAATTTCATTGAATGGTGGATCTGGAAATGGATTACAAAATAATTAAGAATTAGGATTATGAGGAAATGGAGGCAAAGAGTAGAGATAACTTTTTCTAGGAGTTAGGCTCTGAAGAAGGAGGACAGGGAAAGGGAAAAAAATGGATGGTAGCTTGAAGGGATAACAGGGCTAAGTGAAGTTTTTTTTTTTAAATTTAATCTAGGATCCTTTAGTATGTTTTTAGGCAGTAGGGAAGGAGTCAGTTAAAAAAGAGAGCTTGAAAATCAGAAGAGATCTTTAAGGACCACCCCTCTTCTGTTCCCCAGAAGACTGATGGGGATAAGATCAAAGGCAATAGTAGAAAGATGGGCCTTTGCCAGGAAAATGACCATTTCTTACAGACTGGAATAAAGGAGAAAAGAATAGGGGTGATGATGAAGCAATTTGAGCAGGAGTTGGGAAGAAAAAGAGAAGTCATGATAAATGAGCTTGATTTTTAAATTTAATTTAATTTCTTTCAGTGAACAAAAATATTTTTTTCCTCTCCATCTTACCTCCCCCTCCCATTGGAAAAAAGAAAAACAAAATCTTTATTACAAATTTGTATAGTCAAGCAAAACAGATTTCAGCATTGATGGGTCTTAGTTTTCTCTGCAAAATCCTTTGCTGAATATAAGTAGGAAAATGGTGGTGCTGAGGACTTGAGAGAGAGTTTGAAATAGATACTGTGGGATCCTGTAATGGAGAGTCAGCCAGGGAAGAGTCAAAAGGATTGCTATGTAGCTGTAAGAGCCCAGGTGAGATGAGATAACACATTCCTAGTGGGCCTAATTATCATATCTTTTGACTTCCCCCAGCTGTTTCTAGAGGCATATAAGTAGAAGCAGAGGTGAATGGTGAAGGTTAATTCAGAGATGGAATTTGGAAAAGGATGAGCCAAAGGAAATAAGAGAAGGGGGCAAACAATTAGAGAGTAGGCACAAAGTTGAACTGGTTAACTCTGTGTTAGAATTCTGAAGAGACAGAAGTGAGGCAGGAATAAGGGTGATGATAGATTGGGAAAGGTTGAAAGGATAGAGTGGCTAAAGGTTGCAGTAAGGATGAAGAATGGGTTTAGAAGGAGTTAGGCACAGGGGGAGATGGCAGAATAGGAGGCTATGTTAGGAATTTCAAAGCTTTGGATTTGAGGGGTGGAATATTCATAAAGTGACAGGGGGATTAAGGGTATGACCATCTCTGCATTTCAGCTTAACTGAGGCAAAGAGGCAGCTTCTGTGAATTATGATCTGGAGGCATTGGTCATATGAAGAAACATCAACTTTTTTTGTTGGAAGAGATTAGGTTACAGAATTAGACTGGACCAGTAGTTGAATTCCTTGAGAAAAGAGGGAGATTGGTGTGGGAGTGGGTAGATAATTACACATAGACTATCCATATTTGGATGATGAGGTTGTTGAGTGATGTTGACAGAATAGACTAAAAGATTTCTGAGACTGATGAAATCATGAAACAGTGGCTGTGAAAGAGCTACAAGGTAAGAGGAGCTAGGGGCTTTGATAGAGAAAGTTGGGTTGGGGGCAGGAAGTGGGAGAATAACTTTTGTCAGTAGCTTTGAGGTCCTTAGTTGTGAGAGGGAGGAGACTGAGGGCAGGGATGTGGGGGGAATGACCTTTAACAGTAGGTGTGGTTAGCTATGAGTATAAGTAGTTGAACTGACGGGCTTTGGACTCAGAGAACCAAGCTTGAGGGGCGTTTGACTTAAAGGGATCTTAGTTAATAATAAATCAGTGGTAATTAGGGACCAGGCTGTTAGGCTCAGTGGTCATGGAGGGATCAGAATGTGAGGGGGTCGGTTGGTTATATGGATAGGCTGAGCTGTGAATAACAGTGGGCACTGGCCTACAAAGTGCTTGAATGACAAATAGTCTGGATTGTAGGGAGTAGAAGAGTGGGACTAGGTAACCTGGGCTTATGAGAGATAGTGAGCATGGAAGACTGTACTGTAGGGTGACATGGGACTCTACTGTCAGTGTAGTGAGCACTAGTGGTTTGGGTTTACTTTTTTTGGTTACTTTTTATCTGGATATCTGAAAGTCAGGGAATTGCAGAGGAGTAAAAAAAGACCCAGAAGACTAAAAACTAGAGGATTATCCATCCATTAATGGAAAGTTTATTGTGCTTTACAGATACCATGAACAGGTCACAAAAACTCTTCACAGTCATGAAGGACCCTTTAGGATGTTAATAGATATATATGGGGCTGGTCTGTTCTGTGAGGGACGGTGTATAAAGGTACCTAGCAGAAAGATTGGTGTGTAGGATTTTAAGTTTGCTCAAGTGATAGGAGTATTTAAGCATTGTGATATGTGCAGGCATTATATAGGGTACAGTGGTCATAAGGCAGCAGTTCTCAACCTGTGGGTTATGTTCAGTTTAAATACATCCTGCATATCAGATATTTACATCACAGTTCATAACAGTGGCAAAATTATAGTTATGAAGTAGCAACGAAAATAATTTTATGGTTGGGGGTCACCACAACGTGAGGAACTGTATTAAAGGGTCACAGCATTAGGAAGGTTGAGAACCACTGGGAACAGTAGTCCTCATTTGGTATGAATGATAAATGTAGGACCATTGCACTCAGGATTTTCCAGGTTGGAGTTATGAATTGGTTAAGACAGAATTAGATCTCAAGGTGGCAGATTAATTGTAGATTGATACAAGAAACTCAGAGTCCCCTCCCTTTACTCTCCCCCCATTCCCTTTACTCTCTAATAACTGCTTTATCTGTTTCATCTCTAGACTGACTGGCACAGTGGAGAAACCACCTCGAAAACGGAAAACCAGGTAAGTTCTGGCTCTTATTTGCTTGTAGTATTTGACTTCTGAGCTCAGTCTTGCCTCTTTGCTCTTTTTTTAGTTGATGGTAGATACACTCTGTCCAGATTTTTCCATTAAGTACACTATAAATACATAAAACACCTATCTTTTGAATACTGTCTTTCTCTTAGTGTAAACTTTTGATTATCTGGGACAGTGTAGGTCATGGATAATTGAAATCCATTTATATTCTTAAATTCTTATTTTAGCCTGTGATTTTTTTTTTGCTCAATATTAATTTTTTCCAATCACTTAAATTCTGCCTTCTCTCTTTCCCACCTCCTTCCCCTACTGAGAAAGCAAGAAAAACAAAACCCCTTTTATAGACCCATATAGTCAATTAAAACAAGTTTCAAAGTTGGTCATGTCCAAAACAAAATATCTCATCCTGCACCCTGAATCCGTCCTCCTTGTTCTCTGAAGGTAGGTAACATCATGAGTCCTCGATAGTTTTTGTTTTTATATCACCTGTTTTTCCTGCTTTATTCTTCCCTCCCAGATGGCTATCCCCTTTAATAAAGAAGGGAAAAAAGAGGAAGAAAGAAAAAAAATTAACATGTGAAAAAAGTTTGTTATATGCAGTGTGGTCCTCCATCTGGGCAAAAAAGTTGAGGAAGTGTCTTCTTATGGGGCTGAGCTTGATTGCTATCATTTGGCTATTTTCAGCTTTGATTATTTCATTGCTGTTCTTTCTGTTTACCTGGTTGTCATTGTTATCCATGTTGTTTTTTTTGTTCTTTTTATTTTGCCTTTGTATTAATTCATATAAGTATTTTCATGCTTTTGTATTTGTTGTGTTCATTGTTTCTTATATCACAATAATATTCTACTACATTCATGTACCACAGTTTAACTGTCGCTTCTTCTTTATTTCTAGTTCTTTGCTATAACAAGAAGTGACTTAAAATTTTTTCTTTCCTTCAACTCTTTTATTAGAACTTTTAGCAAGTTTATTACTTTGTTATTAAAGTCATTGCCTTTTTTGGCTTAATTGTTGAAATAAGCAATGAAGTGTCTAAAATATAGCAAATTGGAGAGGAGAAGCAGAAGAGTTTGATAGCTCACAGATTACAGAATTGTCCCTTGAATCCTAAAAAGTTAAAGTTGCTCTTCAAACATACTACTAAGAGACCTCAGCAACTCTGTAGTTATCTAGTTTGTAAATGGAGACACAGAAATAAATCAATTAGAATGAAATTGTCAGTCTATAACTGTTCCCATGGATATATTTTTTAAATGATTGGAATTAATTTGAATAAACCTGATAGGTCGCCATTTTATTGATAAGCTATTAATGGTAGAAATGAAATGGCCAGCCACTTTTTCTAACTCCTTATGGTGGAAGAATATTAATAGTAATGGATGAAGCTTTGGTAAGTCAGTATACTAGTGGGCTATACCACTTGTTGAATAAAACATTTTTGAAGGTAAGTGTATATGATCTAGGGACCTCAGGCCACTAGTACCAACTGCCTTATAGCTATGAAAACTGAGGCCCAGAGAAGTCTGTGACTGGCCAACATTACATGCTTAGTAAGCTTTAGCTATAATTTTGTATAATAAATATAATGTATGTATGTATGTATGTATATAATTGCATGTACATATATCTGTTTGCCTCTTTCTCTGTGTCTCTCTCCTCCACCCCTGTCCCCCCCACAAGGCCTTCTGATAATATTTTGGACATGACTATTAGTTCTCAAAAGGTTAGGTCAGTGAAAGCTTGAAGGTTCTGGTAGGTCCTACCAAAATGGCTGAGTTTCAGGTATAGCTTTGGCCCTGTTTGTTAACCAGCTTAGCTTCATTCAGGCAGCCTTTTTTCTAGAAGGTTAGTCAACAAATGATGAATTTTGTTTTTGGTCATAGAAGCTCTTAAAGACTATATTTTCATGGGATAGCAAGGTGGTAGAGTGGATGTACTGCTGAGCTTAGAATGAGGAAGACCTGAGTTCAGATCTAGCTTCAGACACTTATTAGCTGTCTGACCCTAGACAAGTCACTTAACCTTTGTTTATTTCAGTTTATACTTCTATAATATTAGCACCTTACCTCTCAGGGTTGTTCTGAGGATCAAATGAAATAATATTTATAAAGCACTTAGCATAGTGCCTTGTACATAGTAAATATTATGTAAATATTAGCTGTTATTATTAATTACAATCATTTCTGGGTCTACTTAGTTGTGATATATATTGATGATGGGAGTAGTTGCATTGATAAAATCTTGTATCTCTTGAAATACTAGCCTAGGTAATGAAATATATATTTTTTGCTTTTTGGAGGGCAGTTGGGGTTAAGTGACTTGCCCAAGGTCACACAGCTAGCAAGTGTGTCAAGTGTCTGAGGGCGGATTTGAACTCAGGTCCTCCTGACTCCAGGGCTGGTGCTTTACTCACTGCGCCACCTAGCTGCCCCTAGGTAACGAAATTAATAAAACTCATCATCCTGTGGCTTTATTTTTTTCTGGGGCAAAGAAAAAACAATCTGAGTGTGTGGTTACAATAGGTTACATTATTGAGCCTTTATAAATTTATTGATTCTTTTAAAATATTGTCATTTCCAGCAAATTACCCTCACTTGTAACAAAAAAGTACTGTTAAGCCAAACAGAAATGACAAAAACGAGATAATAGTTTAAGTTGCTTTGCAAATCTTAATGTGCTTTGTAAATGTTATTATTATTAATAGTTGACAACATGTACTCTAGCATATGCATCTATAATTCTCTCTACTGAGAACATGGAGGTTCCACCTATCATCTTGGTAACTGCGTTGATCTGAGTTCAGATGTCTTTTAGTGTCCTTGTTTTTCTGTGCATTACAGTCATCACTTAATACATTATTGTTTTGTTCCTTCTTATTTCATTATGCATTAATTCATATGGGTCTTCTCTAGTGATTCTTAATGCTGTGACCAGACCATGACACATTAATTGTGCTAGTAATTTGGGCTCATGCTAGGGCCCTTGTTCTATGTGTGCTTTTAGGGAAAGACGTCCAAAACCAGGAAATTCTTTCTTGCTTTACAATAACAACTGTTGTCAGTAATGGCTGTGTAGTGAGGGAATAAGTCTTTTCTTTTCCTATTGGAGACATGCTGGTTGTTATATATGCTAATAAAGATTTTCTTTACACTGTAGGGTATTATTTGTTGTTGTTATAATCTTAAAACACAAGAGAATCGGGTATTATAATAGTTTCAATAGATGGAATACGTTCTTTTGTTATGCCGCGTAAAGCAGAATAAATTGATTTCTCTCCAAGGTGGCTCTTTGCTTGTTCCATCTTTCTCCTGAAGCACTTACTTCAGTAAGTCATCAGCATATGCAGCCTAGATCCCTTGAGATCATGTGCTACACACAGATGAGGAATGGAGAGGATCTGTTTGCTGCTCCATAGGAAAATGGGAGAAATTTGTCAGTCTAACCAAAAAAAGGAAAATAATGTGTATTTGTCTTTCACATTCCAGAATTTCTTTTACTGGTATAGCTTCTGTTTTCAAGAATAGTTTTATATGACATTGTAACTTGCCGAGTATTGAAGATGTGTAAGTAGACAGAGAAGACCTAGTTTAAATTCACTTACGGTTTTCTGTTAAAAACCAAACAAACAAACTTAAAACTGCATAGTAGTTTTAGTATGTAGTAGCTACATAAAATTATATAGCAGTATAGACATGAGTCCTTGGGTCTTAGACTTGGAGACACAAAGATCTGCATTCAGCTTCTCTAACACATAGGAACACTGCGAGCAGAGGCATCCAATCCACTTTACTTCTTAGAACCTTAGTTTCTTTGAAGACAAAGTAGGAATGATAGTTACAGTACCTGTCTCATAGGGTTGTTCTGAGGAGCAAATGGGGGTATGTAAAGCACTTTAAAACCTTAAACCCTTTATAAATGTAAGCTACTATGGTGTACAAATTGACTGAGACAAGCTAAAATTTATTGACTCATACAATAAACCTTACATTTTTGTATATCTTCAAAACATCTTTTAATATGAATTACATCCTTTCTCTGTATTTTTGTGTTTTACATAATTTAATTCACAAAATTTTTGACATTCTGAAGTTCATCATTATATTTTGGTTTTGTCACATTGGATATTAAGTGTGCTTTAAAGAGAGTCATTTTTCTAGACCAAGCCTTGATTATAACTCAGAGGTATTCGGCAGGTTTTAAACAAGGTGACATTATAGGCCAATGAATCATGTTTAATTTCCATTTCCTCTAAGACTTGGCTAACTTTTCCTGAAGTATGGCATGGTGCAGTGTTGTTTTGTTATATCCCATCTCCATTTGAAAATTTTTGTAATTCTAAGACAATTATGCATCTATATACTTAATAGAGTCAATTATTCCCACAAAGGGGACAAGGCTTCCAGGTCCACTTGAATTCTCACATTATTTTGATGAATATTTTACAGTCTGATGAAGATGCCTATGTTTTCTAGATTTGCTTGGAATTCTGACAACAATTTTGGTATCTATAACCTTGAATGGAAAAGTGAGTTTGTTACTTGATTGAGACCCTGAAGCTGTATATAATAATTAGCTGTTATTATCAGTTAAAATTATCTTTTTCTAATTCTTAATACTTTGTTCCTGTATTATCTTGTCCATGACAAGCATTTTTCTTCATAGCAAGTTAGATTCCTTCCCCTCCTTCCCCCACCATTTCTCCCTGTGTGCCACTGTAGAGAAATCAACCTTCCTACCTGCCAGGTCCCTTGGCAGACGATAGCTTATTTTCTGATGATTATAATGTTAGACTATTTTGCAGCAGTAGTTTAAGTTCTTGGCACTGGTCTTTTTATTTAGACAACACTTTCCTTTCAACTTTGGTGAGACTTGAATAATCCTTGACACCCTTGACTTTCCCAGATCAGCAGCCATTGCAGTAGCTCTAATGGTCATAGAAGTGTACTCTTTAAGAGGTACAACTTTTATACATCTCTTTCGAGAAATATCTCTTATTAAAAATTACAGAATTAAAAACATAAAAGAGCAATAAAATGTGTATTTGGCACAAAATCTGGCATTCAGGTATTTAAATATGAGGCAGTACCTAATCTGGTTTCATCTGGTTAAGGTCAGACTTCAGGAGTCAGTGTAGTGTTAGTCGTAGAAGCACATACACAGTCACAAAATGAAACCATATTAAAATTAGTCCTTAATTGGTACACCACTGAATTATTACATTGCTAATAAAGTAGGAGGAGGAAAAACATTACTTAGAGAAACAATTATAAAAGTCGAAGTGATGTAATTTGCTAGATATAATACTTTTATGCTTCTTCAATTCAATGAATCTACGTCAAGACCTCATTGATATGAGTATTCTCTCCAGAGAATATTACAATCCATCCATTTGCTTATGTCATGTATGACTTTTGTTCATGTCCTTCAGGAAATCCTTCCAAAGAGGCCTAACTTATATACTTGAGGCCTTCTTTTGATCCTTTTGGCTGTAAGGATACCAGTGGTACATGAGTTATCCAGTTATATCTTGCTCTCTCTACTTGATTATTCAGCCCTTGTGTCTCTCTGATAATATCCTCTCTGCCATTTTTTTCTCTTCTAAAATTCTAGGTTAGGAATGGTGTTGCATCTCACTCATACCCATCATGTGCTTCTCTGTTGCCCTCTGGGTCACATTTGGTTCTTTGGAGATTCTGGTATCGATTTAGAGCCATTGTTTAAATGTTATTTAAAAGATGGTAAAAGATGATAGGCCTTTATTTCAAGGAGAAGCTTGGGATCATTAGAAGTACTGATCAGTTTTCCAAAAGCAGTCTAATGCATGTTCTGGCAATTTTGGTCCCAGATCATTGTTCCTTCACAGTGCTTGTTAAAGAACAGTATACTGATGGATCAACATAGAATTGCATATTATAGTCTGGATAATAGACATTTTTATCCACTTTTTAAAAAAATTTAGACTGTTAAGTCAAATTCTTTTTAATAATTGTAGATCTTATTTAGGAAAGTCAGAAGTGTTCTGGAACTTGATTCAGTTAACCTAATGCCATCTCCAAGCAGGAGCTGATGGAGGAAATCTTTATCAGTAGAGAATCCCTTTTCAATTTGGGCTCTACACTGAATATGCTCAATGATAGTGGCAAACACCTTTTATAAGCATATATCTGACTGTTTTATTCCTTTCCTGATATTAATGATCAGAGGGTCATTGAACAAAGTTATCTCTGTTATAACTTTTAGAGAATCTCGTATAATTTTTAGCATATTCATAGGGCACACTTGGTTGGGGAAAGTTTTACCTGACCTCAGAGTATCCTTTACTCTGACAGCTGGCCTGTGTAGCTTACTAGTTTTTATTATTAACCCTTCTCTTATTCTCCACTGCCCCCTTGTGATTGCTTGTAGCACAATTCCACCTGTACTGACTGCTTACTCTTAATTAACTCTTGATGAGATAGGCTGCAGTTATTTAGTGTTTACACAATCTCCTACTCAATACACAAATCCCTTCTACAGCATCCCTGAGAAGTAGTCATAAAAATTTTTTTCATTTTTTTCCTTTATACATTGACAGTTTTAAAGATTGTTTCATTTCATCACATTTTCATTTCAAACATTCGAGTCTTGTTTTAAATGTTCCTGTAATTTTTCCATGACCAAAGAATGAATCATAGAACTATGATTTAAAAAAAAAAAGTAACATAATACCCTGGATATCATAACTAGAATTATTTATTCTGATTTTGGGATTTGTTACTTAAACTATAATATTTTCCCTATGCCTGTAATGTTCTCCTTCCCCATCACTTCCTCCTGGCTTCCTTCAAGTCTTAGCTAGAGTCCCACTTTTTGCAAGAAGCCTTTCCCAGTCTCTCTTAAAGCTAGTGCCTGCCCCCTGTTGAATGTCTCCAATATATTCTCTATGTATTTTGTTTATAAATAATTGGTTGCATGTATCTCTTCCAACCCCCCGCCCCTTTGAAATTGTAAGTTCCTTTGAAACAATGACCTTTCTTTGCTTTATTTTGGGGGTATTCTTAGCACTTAGCATAGTTTCTGATGAATAGTAGGTGCTTAATTAATGTTAAATTAACTTTTATCTTACTAATGCCTTTGCTTTCTTGATTCTTCAGAATTTCTGATTTTACCCAATTATTATTATTTTTTTAATTTATGGAATAAATTTTTTAAATTTATGGAGTAAAAGAAACATTTTTATAACAGTACAATAAACAAGATGATTGTATGTGAAACTGCAGATTTGCTGTGTACAACTTGCCTTTCCTTTCAAATATACAACAAAATTATCACGTAGATTTCTTTTTTTCTTCCTTCTCCCCCACCCCAACCCCAGAGATGGTTACGATTAGACACAAATAGGTATATATATATATATATATATATATATGTAAAATTATTCTATACATACTTCTATTTATCAGTTCTTTCTCTGGATGCAGATAGCATCTTTATATGTCATTTATAATTAATTTGGGCATTTATAAAAGGCAAAAATATCTTATTTGCTCAGTCATTCTTAAAACAATACTGTTATTACTGTATACAGTATACTGCTCATTTTGCTTTTCATTATTTCATGCAGGTCTCTGTGTTTTTCTAAAATCATAGAGATCATAATTTCTTAAAGTATAATATATATAGTATTAATGTATATAGTATAGATGGAATAGTATTCCATCATAATCATGTATCACAACTTGCTCAATCATGCTCCAATTGATAGGCTTCCTTGCAATTTCTAGTTCTTTGCCACCACAAAGAGAACTACTATGAACATTCTCGAACATATAGATTCTTTCCCTTTTTCCCTAATCATCTTTGGAAACAGACCTAGTGGTATGGTTGGGTCAAAGGATATAGCTGATTTAATAACTCTTTGGACATATTTCCACATTGTTCTTCAGAATGAGTGGATCATGTCACAATTCTATCAGCAATGAATTAGTGTCTCAATTTTTCCACATCTTATGTAACATTTGTTTTCCCCTTTTGTCATTTTAGTCAATTTAGTAGGCTTAAAATAGTATTTCAGGGTTGTTTTAATCTGCATTTTTCTAATCAATAACAATATAAAACTTTTTTATATGACTACAAATTGTTTTGATTTCCTCATTGGAAAACTGCCAATTTGTATCCTTTGACCATTTATCAGTTGAGGAATGACTCATATTCTTATATTTGACAAAATTCTTTATATGTTTGGAATATGAGACCTTTATCTAGTAAGCTACCCAATCATGCTTATATTTGTTTTATTTATACAAACCATTTAAATTTAATGTAATTTAAATAATGCATTTTACACCAAATTTTGCTCTTAAAAGTCTGATAAGTAATATATTCCATGTTCTCCTAATTTTCTTGGTTTTTTTCCCCCTAATTTTCCTGTAAAATTTCTGTTTATATCTAGGTCATGTATCCATTTTGACCATATCTTGGTAAATGGTATAAAATATTTTTTTTTGGTAACAGTTTAATAGTATCTTGGTTTCTCATAAAGTCATTAGCTTCCACTTGCTCCACTCTAATTCTGAAGGAATTATTCTCTTCAGAATGCTTTTGAGACTCTTTCTCCATCTGGCAAATTCGACTTTTTAGGGCA
>CM053595.1:78040749-78093510 GCA_028646575.1 Pseudocheirus occidentalis | reverse complement strand
AAGACCATAAGAAATATGTGCTTTCCGATGGTCTTAAGCAATCCTTGTGAAAGGGTCGTTTGACCCCGAAAGGGGTCACAACCCACAGACTGAGAACCGCTGGTCTACAGTGATATATATTTCCTTGAATAATCTGCTTTGACCAGTATAAAAATATTATTTTTATGATCTCATTCTCATCTTTATTCAATGAAGTTCAAATAGAAATGGGGCTGGGAAAGGTCATGATGTTGCTGTTACTCTTTTATATCTAATGCTCTATGGGCTACTATGCAGGTACACAGCTTTAAAAAAAACACTGCATGTAAATATTGGGATGTCAGACCATCTTCTCTAAGCTCACTGAAAAGAACTTTGGGGCAATTCTAGTACTAGAAAGAATGAAAGGGAGAATATACACTTCAATCTTGCCCCAAAATGGTTCTGATTTCTTCCACTAGGTTTCTATATATTGAAAACTTTTATTCCATGTAGTTAGGAGATTATGAGAATTTGGTATGAAGATATCTATTAAAAATGTTCTTAAATGTTTATGGATCAGCATTATATCTGGGTAATTGAGAGCAAAAGCTTCCTCTGACCTAATACTCCAGTTCTAGTGCAATTTACTTCAATTCTGAAGGAGATTTTGAGGTCTGTACCTGTTGTATGGGAATTTGTCATGTTATTTTATGAAGGAGACTGAGCTTCTAATGCAAGGCTCTTAGAACACCAGGTGTTCTAAGACATCAGTAGGAGGTGAATTTTTACAAGCTGTTATAGTGATTATGTTGTAGTTTCTACCACTTCCTTATAAAATTTGCATTGATCAATGAGTCTGAACTCTGAAAGAGTTCTGTACTTTAAAATAAAACAATAAAATAACCTTTCTGTAATTTCTGGTGGTAAAACCTGTACTTGTATCACCATCTTAAATCCATTTCTGTAAAACAAATCCTTGAGACCCAGACATTTGTTAAATGCTTCTTGAGATACTGTTGGTTGAATTCATGTGGATCTTGCTGTTTGTGGGCCTTTTGATTTTACTCTTGGATCTTAGCTGTTTCGTAGGCCCATTTGGAGGTATGAATCCCTTTTGGATACATTTGACTTATTGAGTATCATGTCCCTATTGTTAGCATTTACTAGTGTTCTTTGAAGTGATGTCAGTTCCATAAAAATTTGTTCTGAAAGTATCTTTCATTCATTTTCTTCCTTACTGTTGAGGAAGTGCTCAACTTTTTATGGCCAAGTTGGGGTTTGGTTCATATTGTAGGAGTTAATATCATCATCATCATATTATTTTTGTTGATAAGACTGATAGGAATGGTCCAGAATCAAGTCACCATCCCATTACTCTTTTATATTTGACATTCTACAGACTTTGGACAGGTGGTAAAAGTGTTAAAGTTGATTAAAAGTATTAGGATATAAGCTACCCTCTTAAGTTTACTGTCAGCATCCTCAGTACATATCCAGGCCTGAGTCTAAGCCATTTTACAGGCTGCATCCAGAAGGAAACCACTGTCAGGTACACTGCACAAATTCAGTGCTAGTATCGTATTATCAGTCTTTACGATCGCTTGTAATCTGCTTATTACTGACAACTGCTTATTTCACAAGTATTTCTGTAGGCTTTTTCAACTTATTTATCACCTGCTTTTCAAATATCTATCAATTTTCTTCCTCCTTTTTGGTGATGAAGCATTTATATTTTTATAGCCTCCTCAGGATAATAGGCCCTGAATTTTGTTAAGAGGATATGGATTTGGGTTAGGATAATTTCCAGATCTGTTACATTTCACTTTATACTTTTGAAAATGGTCACTAAAACTGGTATTGTGTAGGTATTAATTGCTTTAAATATGTTCTTCCTGTTCAGTTTTGACTTTATTCTAACAATAAGTCTCTTAAGATAATCAGTCACAGCTAATGTGTGGAAGAGACTAAAATATCTGTAGATATTACCTTCATCCACTGATTCAATGTGACCTCCAAATTCAAGCTTGAAGCTCTCCATCTCTTTCCTTGGTGTACATTAAGAATTTTAAACTTACTGTCTCCAACTGACATTTTGATAATATTAGAGGAAGATTCTGAGATAAAGGATCTGTCTAATGTCTTCAAAATATCTCCCTTATATGATCTCCTCTCTCCACTTAATCACTATGTTGGTGCAGGTCATCATCTTTTCTTTCCTGGGCTGTGCCAATAGTCTTTTGGTTGGAAACCAAACCCTGTCTCTCCATTCTATCCTCCATTCAGATGCTAAACTAATCTTCCTAAGGCATAGTTCTGACTACATCACCACCCTACTCAGTAAACTCCAATGGATCCCCATTACCTTAATAATTAAATATATAATCCTCTTGTTTGTTGACTTTTATGAGTCCTTTGTAGTCTTCTTACACTTTATTCACCTCCACACACTCTATGATCCAGTGACATGGGTCTCCTTGTTCCTCCTTGATCAAGACACTCCATCTCCCAAATCTATTTTCACTGAAAGTCCTCCATGCCCAGAATGCTCTCTCCTCCTCACCTCTGCCTCCTGGCTTCTCCTGAGACTCATCTCAACTCTCACCTTTTACAAGAGGTCTTTCCTCCTCCATTGCTAGTGCTTTCCCTCTAAGATTATTTTCCACCTATCCTATTTATATCTTGTACATACATAATTGTTTTGTTGTCTCCCCCATGAGAATGTGAGCCTTTTAAAGACAGATACCTTGTTTTGCCATTCATTCTGTATCCCCAGCACTTCTGTGTCCCCTCCAGAGGAACTGATTAATAAATACTTGTTCACTCAATGGCTCTAACCCCTGGGTTTTTTTGTTACCACCACCACCACCACCACTACCACCACTGGTCAATATATTATTTAATCCTCAGTCAATATATTATTTTCTTCTATATAGAGATCTTTTTCTTAGTTATATAAGCTGTACTTTTTTAAGTATATAAAAATGTCACTGGCATACATCTAGAGAAGTTGCTTTTGTTTTCATCTTCTAGTAATAAAATGCTTTCTATTAAGAAAGGTGGGATCAGGTTAGCATCTGAAAAGAAGATGGTAAAATCTTAGCTAGTAATCCCTGTACTACTGTGAAGCATCTGAGTCAATACTGATAAATCCCAGCTGGTCTGACCATATTCCAGGTTTACAGAAAAGCTGAAATTTCTGTTTACTGCTACTACAACAATTATGAAGACGATTACAACTACAGCTAAAATTAAATCTACTACCATTAAGAGATAAGGTGAAAAAAAATTAAAATTTAAATTTAAATTAAAAAAAAAAGAGATAAGGTGGCATAATGGATAGAGAGCTGACATTGGAATTCTTAAATCAAAACAATTTTGATTCAAGTCCTGTCTCTGACACATCCTGACTGTGCGATCCTGGCCAAGTCATTAAACCTCTCAGTATGACTGCCAACTCTATAAGCATCTAAGTTGTAGAACTGAAGAACTGTATTAGCAGAAAGTTTGCTTATCTAGAGCTTTCTACATCAATAAAAGCACAGATATGGACCTAAAACTATTATTAAAATGGGTATAATTATTCTTTTCCTATGAATACTAAAGGAAAATTGTACAAAAAAGTTGACAAATCCTGCAATTACTCTATAAATATATTTATGCTTATCATCATAGTAACTCATTTTTATAAAACACATTTAAAGGTTTATAAAAATTCAAATTCCCTAATTCTCAAAATTCAAATATCTCCTTTCAGACACTAATATCTCACCTGATTCTTAACCCATACCCCTACCCTACCTATCAGACTCTATCAATCACATATCATATGTTCCTGAAAGATTTGTTTAAAACAAGTTATCACTACAATTATTAGTTTACATTATTGATAAACATGTCATCTGTATTAACAATCAGACTGGAAAATTCTGTATTCTACAGAAGCCTGAAGGTACCTTTATCACTGCTCTGAATTCTGAAGATTAAGAAGTTTTTCTGTGCTCAAGTCAAAGGGCAGTCAGGTTCTTTTTACTGACATGGCAAACAGGTAAAAATGCATTATTCAGAAAAATCTGTCAGGACAAGCACCACCATGCTAGACTTCCCCTCACTTTCTCTTAAGTAAGCTACACTCAATTGTTCAGTTAGAAGATCACCTCCTCTCCAAGCACTGTGGTAGAAGAAGAAAAAAGCAATAAGTCTAGAGGCAAGAGAACAGGGTTCAAGTCCTGGCTTTTTCACTACATAGGATCATGAACATTAGGTTCCTCATCTATCAACCAAAAAAACCAAAACCACACCCCAGTTCACAGGGTTATTAAGAAAATGCTATGTAAATACTAAAATATAATATAAATGAGGTATTCTTATAATTTAAAACCAAACAATGAATTTTTCACCAACTACTGGTATAGGCACATACTATATAATAAAACATCTCAACTGCAGTTTTAAACTTACTGTTTCTGCAAGCTTAGCTATGGAACTGTCCCACAAGGGACAGGGGAATAACTCCTCACTTTCCCCTACCCCCACTGCCCTACACTCTTGCTTCTATGCCTTTATTCACAATGTCTCCTATTCTAAGAACAGCCTTACTCTCTACCTCACTGACAACTGAATTTCTTTCCATCCTCTGAAGTCCAACTCAAACATCCCTCCTAAGGAAGCTTTCTCTAATCTCTCCTGTAAGTGGCATTCCCCCTGAGATTTCACAGAGCTTTGGGCTTTGCACCTCTCTACTATACTTATCCTGCAATAGTGTGCGTTATTCCTAAGGATATATGTGAACTCAACTCTGAGCATCATGAGAGCAAGGACTTTGTCCCATATGAACTTTATATCCCCACAACAGTTAGCACAATACTTTATGTACAGGAGAATACATAATAATTAAATCTGTTGTAGTACTGTGTTTTATGAATCAGAGAAAGCCAGGTTCTCTTCCATAACTCACCTTTTGCAAATCAACAGAAAGCTGCTGAATGAACATTTGTAGTTCCCGTTCCCTCTGCTCCAAAGTAGTGATCTTACTTTCTGCACCTGCTTCTGCAGCTAACAAGTGGTCTCTTAATTGGAAAAGAAAACACACAGAGCATGTAATGAGCACATATGGGTAACTCAGCTAAAATAGGTTCTGCATGCAAAAACCTCATGCCCACTTGAAATGCAATTAACTAGAAGACTACTCCCTCTGTTTTCCTTAAAAGAGGATACTAGAAGAGATGGGGCCCATTAGCTTCACTAAAAGACACAAATGCTTATTCAACATTGATCAAAGAATAAGCCATTACAGTGCAAAGGAAGAGGGAGCTCTGCCTACAGCTGTCCTGTGATCCCAGGCTGAACTAGATTTGCTGTCACAACAGACCTAGAACCAAATGTTGAACTCATGTATGAGACACAGACAAGGTAGAACCAAGTCAGTCCCTTCAAAATGAACTGAACTCAAAGAATGTTACAAGGTGAAACTGAGAAAAGAGCATAGGTCAGCTAAGTTCAGAATGGCATCAAAACCAATCCCTCTCAGCCCCAAAGACCAAGCAATAACCTCTGTTCTTCCAGTGCCGAATACTGCCTCTGCAACGTCTCCAGCTCACAACTTAAATCTGAAGAGACCTGAATAGAGGACAATAGTTCCTCATGTGCATGACTCAGTTCTCTGGTTCTTGTCTCCATTTCCTGTTCCATTTTTGCCAGACTTTCTTCCTTTTTCAAAAGCTGTCAAGATGCAAAATAAAGAATCCACATAATGGCTATAATAATATCAAACAAGAAGAATATGAAAAGACAGCTAAACTCAACTGACATGTAATGTCCAATTCTAGATTCAGAGAACAGGTGATAAAACACACTTCCCACCTTTTAGTACAGACTTGGGAACCACAGGTACAAAATGATGTATAAACTTTTTCTTTTTGCTTAATTGTTTTTCTTCATTATAATGAACAGTTCGTTGGGTTGAGGGAGTTTATTAGAAGATAATATGTAAAAATAATGAATTAAATTTTTTGAAACTATTAAGATGTTAATGTTTAGAGTAAACATGGGTTGATGGTAAGAAGCCACTTGAACTGTTATGTTTTTAGAAAAAAAATCTAAGCAAGGTAAACTTACAAGCCCCAAAGGAAATACACACACACACACACACACACACACACACACACACCCCCCAAATAATTTTATATAATATTTTAGCAAATCAATTGTAGTGCACAAAAGACAAGCATGAGTATTACACAGAAATACCCCCCTGTCCAGGAAAGATTTTCAGTGTATATGAACAAAAATGCGTGTGTGTATATATATATATATATATATATATATATATATATATATCAAAAACTAAAAAGACTTGAATGGCAATATCCTAAAGTAACTATTTGTGTTTGCTTTAAATTTCATCAGGTAATATTAATCTCTTCAAAAATATTTTATTAAGATGCTTACCATATGCTTCACTTTAGCCAGCTCTTGCTGCTGGAATCCTTCTAATTCATCAATTTCGTCCCTCTTTTGGAATAGATTCAAACTTTGGTTCTTCATTTCCTGTAACTGAGCTGTCAACAGCCTTTTATCCTATTTGAAAGAACAAGATACCATCGTAGGCACTAAGATAGAGAAAGTGGGTTTGGGTTTGTTTGTTTGGTACTTTTTTTTTTTTTTTGCAAAAAGGACTGTTACCTAAAGAAAAGTTCCTAGGGGAATGTTCTACATTAATAGCTTTATCATATTAACAGTTTTTTAATATTTTATGTTAACAATAATGTTGATAAGAATTATAACTGTGACTAAGAATGAATAATTAGCAATCAAGTTCAATTAATCAATAATTTTATAAAATAGTGATGAGGCAGATGAAGACCAAGCCTATTTGAAGCATGTAGGTAATTAAATTTGACCATCTGTTCCAAATAGCCATTTCCCTTCTCCATTCACAATGACATCCTAAACAGGTCTGCTCATAACTAGATCAAGACTGAATGCCTAGGGGCATTTAGGTGGCCCAGTGAATAGAGCACCAGTCTTGGAGTTTGGAGGACCTGAGTTCAAATTCATCCTCAGACACTTGACATTTAACTAGCTATGTGACCTTGGGCAAGTCACTTAACCCTGAATGCCTCACTTCTCCACCCCAAAAAAGACTGAACACCTTTAAAAATTACAATATATTCAAGTAGAACTCTAGCTAAACTGACAACTAGACATGAATGGTGTCAGCAAGCCAAATTTGTTGACGAAGAATTACTGTAAAGGATCACAAATGTATTGGTTAATTCTAGCTCTAATTTAAAAAGATATTAAAATCATCTACAAGATTTACTATTGCCCATATTCATAGTGGTTTAAAAGTCTTAGATAAGCATTTTCATTGCCCTATAATTAGCCCCAAAGAAGATTTTTCTTAGGATCAACTGAAGAGTACCCAGGTCCAATTTTATTTAGTATATCTCCTATCTTAGGAATACAAAAATAGAAAGTAGAAGTTCATTAACTTAACTCAGTGGTTTTCAATATTTTAAGAACTGCAACTTTTGTAACATTTCTTCTAGCTTAAGAATATCTGACCTATGTAATCTCTTTGCTTAAGAGAGCAATCATGATTGAAATTTGTGATTTTATTGAGTGCATGATTTGCAACTATATTCCACAGAAACCCAGTACTCCATGTGATAGGAACTCCGTAAGAAAATTTTGTTGATAATGTTTTCTCACTCAAAAAAATAAAATTATGCATTTATCAATAATACCAATTAGCAGTGGTAATTTTGGCATATGAAAATATGAACTTTGAGGGTTAATATCTCCTCTTTTGCTTCAAAATTTCCCTGGCCAGTCTTTTACTCCAGGACCTAAAGGCCAGCATTAGTAGACCCCACCACATTTCTACCTGTGTTGTGTGTTTGGGAATTAGTTTGGGAACAATGTTTTAAAACATGAGCTATTCCTGATAAGGAAAGACATGGGAGAAAAAATTTTCAGAAAGTCCCTAGCTTAACTCAGTGTTATGTGCAAATTATGTAGTATTCAAACCTAGTTTCTGATAACCAAGAGTTGCTTTAGATGGATTTTAGGTCTGGCTACCTCATGCAAGAAGTTAAGTGAAGATCTCCATCCTTCACCATATTTAAAGAGAAGATATACTCAGAGAGAATGAAGAATGAATTAGAAGCAGAACATATGAATAGTTGATGTTACTGAATATCTGAAATTTAAAATGTGCTTTTTCCATCCTAGGTTTGAAAGCAAACCTTGTCTCCGAAGAAACATCTTAAGATCTGCAGAGGACACTCCAGGGCATGCCTAATGCTACTGAAGCAGTTAATTTTTCTGAATATTACCCAGTTAGGAGAGGTTCTTTTTTAGCAACTTAAGTGCTGTGATCTCACAACACTCTCTACTTTGATTAACTTCTCTAAGTATTCCTTATTTTAACTAGTTAAAAACAAGAATACAAAGAGATCTTCCAATCAGCTTTACCTCCTACAGAGATGGCTCCACCAATAATATGCATTCCTATTTATTCCTTATTTGTTGCAAGCCAAAGAACAGATTTCTCCATTCCAAAGAGATAAACATCTAACTCTAAGGAATATAACACAACTCACTTTTTCAAGCTGAGCCAACTTCTCTGCCCATTCCTAAAAAAGACAAGAACACCACAAAAATGATTATAGTTTTAAAGAGTAGTAATGCTAAGAAAAAAAATCCTGTTGCAAAACATTTAACTTGGCTTAATATTAAGAAACAAGTTCTAAGTGAAATAATAAAATAAGCTTACAAAAGTTTGCACAAGGACAAAGGCCTTTTAACCAGCTACTGACACCAAAGCAAAAGCGTAACAATTCTAGAAAAGCAAAACTACTTAACAATAGTTTTGCTGATACCTGAAATTAGGAGAAACATTATTGCCGGGGAGTGACAGTGGTTAACCCTACAGGAATAGCATTTTAATAATAACAGTAGCTGTAACAACATTACAACAGAATATCTCATGGTGTTTGGTTACACTATAACTAGTAATTCTATTGCAATAATGCATTAGAGCAATGAGAGGAGTGTGCCCATACAATGTCCCATCTAGCATAAATAAAAGAAACAAAAATCAACCATATTATCATTTCACATACTAAAGGAGATGAGAAAAGAAGCTAAATCAATCCTGGAGACACTTTCCTATTAGTTATATGCATGTCATAATTCTTATGTCTTCTTTTCACTTGGTCAAACAGATGCTAGCACCAGGAAGTAAAAAAGAGAAGCAGCTAGGTGGTAGACAGAGTGCTTGGACCTGGAGTCAGGAAGACCTGAGTTCAAATCCCCCCTCAGACACTAAACACTTACTAGCCGTGTGACCTTGGGCAAGTCACTTAATCCCAACTGCCCTGCCCTCCCCCCTCCAAAAAGCCAAAAAAGAAAAAAAAAAAATCTCAGCCCTTCTGTGGCCACTAGGTGGCGCAGAGAATAAAGCAGTGGGCCTGGAGTCAGGAAAAACATAACTCTTCTCTTCCTTAAACAGAGTATACAGTGTGGCCATGGGTAATTAACTCCCTTAACCTTCTTCAAACTTCAGCATTCTAATTTGTAAAACAGAAATAATAATACCTGTAGTTCCTGCCCCTCCCCCCCAGCTTTTTATGAGAATCAGATGAAATAATAGATTCAAAGCACTTTCTAAAACTTTGAAATTCAATCCAAAAAACCCACAAAACCTCAAGATTTAATCCTTCTTTAATGGCTCTAAGTTGTCATTCTAATTCATAATTTCTATACTAGGTTATGATAGACTACTTTTTTTGCCTCCTCCCTTGCCACAAAGCTGATAGGTACTACCCCTTTTACCAGTGTTTCTGCCTCATCTTCTTCCCTTTCTAGTCTACTGAGACCATTAGAATTCTGTGTAAAACTGAATCACTAAGTATTGAATGACGGCTCAAAAACTTCTACAGAAGTGAACTGCAGGCACTCTATTGCTTGTCTTTTATGGAAACTATATAAACTGCTTACTTTCAAGTTTTAGGAGTACAAAAAAAAAGCATACTCATCTCACCAGCATAAATGAAAGTCTGACCTCCAGATAAGTGGGGATGCTACTAGGGTAGTATTTTCTCTCTCCACTCCATAAACCTGTAGCTGGAGATGGAAGAATCTCATTGGTCTTTTAGACCCTGGCACATATTTTACTACTAAAATCAAGTTGGTTTTTTTTCCCCACTATTTCCCCAACCCCAAGTCCAAAGATAAGTCACAGAATCTGCATGATAGTACAATTCCTTTTATTGTTTCCTATCATAGAAACATTTGTCATAATTCTGTAATACTACTAAATAAATACAAATCTTTTGGTTGGACCTAACCATGTATGCATTACCTGGTCCTTTTTCGCTAATGCCAAAGCCATTCCTTCTGCCATTTTGGCTCTGTTGGCTTGATATGTTTCATTTTGCTCTTGAAATTTTCTCATGGAAGCTGTTAATAGAGAGTCTTTATTTAAAAAGTGAGAATATTTCAGGACCAACCTGTCTTAGATTAAACCAGAACTTATTTTAAGACATTCACCTAAAGTAAGGTGGGGACAATGCACAAAGATTATGAAAGCTGGAACTGAACTGGACCAAGTTAATACTATTATTACCAAACATGACCTCCTGGGCTCAGTAATGTTCAGGTAAGTATTTATTCCCCCTGGAGGGCACTAGTAGTAATTAAATCAAACATAAATTACACTAAAATAACACATTACCATGTACACTCAGCATCTCTCTCCTACGGTACCCAAAGAACATAAAATATATTCTCTTTCATCAATCTAGGCAAATTTTACATTACCTTATTAGAGGGAAGACCAGACAGTACAATGGACTTGGAATGTGTAGACCTGGGTTCAAATAATGATTCTGTCAAGTCATATTTAGCCTCTTTGAGGCAAAGTTTCCTCATTGATAAAATTACATAATAATCCCTATACTATTTATTTCACAAGACCCTTGTATCAATTACGTAAGAGATTTCGTAAACCTTAAAACATAACATACATGTATGTCACCAGTGGAGCTAAGACTAAAAGCCAGTTCTCCTGAGACTAGAATTTAATATCTTGTCATTGGACGACAACTGAGGGAAGCTAATAATCAACTTCAGGTTTTAACATACCAAGAAAACTGGCCCAAGAAAGACAATAACAATCATTCCCATCTATTCAACATAAATGTAAATTACACTTTTTGTCTAAAAAGGACATATTTGTGGTCAAATATTATACCAAATATATCGCTGGTTATATTACTTTCAAAGATTTCAATTTTTAAAGGGAAAAAAAAACTCAGAATACTTTATTGAAAAAAGCTTAACCCAGGGGGTAGCTCGGTGGTGCAATGAATAGAGCATCAGTCCTGCAGTCAGGAGAACCTGAGTTCAAATGTGACCTCAGATACTTAACACTTATTAGCTGTTTGACCTTGGGCAAGTCACTTAACCCCAACTGCCCTGCCTTCTCCCCTCCAAAAATACAAAAAAAAAATTTTCTTAAGCTTAAACCTTAACCAACTGAAAAAAAAATACAAGAAAAGAATACGTACAATCCTGGTGTTTTTCTAATGCAACTTCAAGCTTCTCTTTTATCTTCTGCAAGTTTCGCACCTGTTCAGCATAATCTTGGGTAAGAAAGGGAGATGCACAGACCAGAAATGGACAAATATTAGTAAAGGAAATTTTAAAAATGAGTTGAAAACAATCATGATTTTCTGAAACTGAAAATCATTTAAGGAAAACTATGCAGAGAGATTCTCCTTAACAATGAACAACACAAGCAAATAGTGCTACAACAAATTAATTATGGTACAAAATAGTAAATACAAACAGTAGATCCTACTTATTAGTTCAATAGAACAAATTCCAGGTCCAATTATCATGCTCTGCTACTAAAATAATTCATTTCAAAATTTATGACCCTATTTCTCTTTTTGGCTAGATAAATGGGATAGCTGGCAACTCAGTAAATAATCCACTTGCAGTCCATACTTTTACAGTCTTTCAAGACAGCTGAGCAAAACTACATGAAAGTAACATTCTGGCTCAGCTAACAGCATGCCAGTATGACCTCAGAGTATAAATACTTAATATTGTAGAAATATGATGCTCTTGGCTCAGTGGAATCTGATCAACACTTGCCATATTCAAGGAGAAACATTAATATAAACTTAGATACTCAGAAAAGTTTATTTCCGAGACTCCACAATAAAACCCAACTATCCTTCAACAGGTAAATTATTCCTATAAAATCTATGCTGAAGACTACTTAATTTGTCTTTCAAATTTTCTGGAGATTTTTTTTGGGGAGTGGGAGGGAGAGAAACAGAACATTATTTTGATTTAAAGCAGTGGTTCTCAACCTTCCTAATGCTATGACCCTTTAATACTCGTATGTGGGCATATTTGCATGTGGGTGGACCCGCCTGGAGATGGATAGAGGAGTGGTGTCTTGGTTCCTAGGACCATTGGACATGTGCTTTCCAATGCTCTTAGGCGACCCCTGTGAAAGCGTCGTTCAATCCCCAGATCGCGACCCACAGACTGAGAACCCCTGATTTAAAGAAATATAAAATATGGTCTGTTTTAATATTTCAATGATGTGTGATTTCATCAGTGTGGGTATATCTTCCACTAATATAAATGGCAACTCTTCCATGCCTTAGTAGATAAAGGCTAAAAATAGTCATCACACACATACCAAAACTCTAAATGAGGAGTCCCTTTACACTGAGCTAGGCTAGTCTTCTGACAGTAAAGAAATCTGATGATTTCTTTACTGGGTCCACACTGAGACCTTTCCAATTTGGTCAGACCCATCAGAGCTTGGGATCTATTGAAATAGCTTTCTAGAATCTAGGGCTGACCACCTCCATCCCAAGATAAAGTCTAATAGAAAGTCTTCAGTGGAAGATAGCCTTAGTAACAATGACATAAATGAATTCAATGCAAACCTCTTAGTGAATTCAACAGCCTACCACTGTAATCGTAATATAAAGAGTATTCAGTAAATGCCATAAGACTGAAAACACAAAAAAACACAAGCCAAAGAAGATATTGTTAAGAGTGTCCTAAGAATTGGTCTTTAATAGCATTAGTCTGCACTTATAACAGTATAAGACACTCTATTCACCGGGAAGAAACTGTATCTTCCTAGATCGAGAAAGTAAAAGGAGTATCAAAAAAACTCTCATTTCCAAACAAACATTAATAAGAGCTATTGTCTGGAGACAAGTGTGGGAGTAAGAAAAATACCAAGGGAAACTAAAGACGGTCCAAACACTATTACTAGATACGTGTTACAAAGTTGCATAAAGTCATCAATGCTACATGAAAATACTCCCTATTAGCAAGGAATCATACCTTGATTCCAAAATTTTTGTTAAGGAATTCCCAGGTACATTTTTAAGATTTCCTTTCCTTTCTTGTTCAGAAGGTTTATCATTCCTTTTGCTTGCCGTACTGCCTTCATTATTACTGTCTCTTCTTGGAGTTATCTTGGGCAAAAGGGCATATTTGTCTTACATGAACATTATAATGCCATATACTTCCATGACCATATGTCACTGTAACCAGTAAAGGCTGACTTAGCTTTTCAACCTTTAATATGTACACTAAGTAACTCTTGCTTTAACCTAAGAAGAAAAAACCCAAATCAGAGTACTGAATTTACAGTTATTAGAGTGCAAGGATATCAATTATTTCCTTTCTAGTCAACAACAGAAATACAGAAAGAGCTACAAAAATTATGTCTCCAGACTACCCCCACTCACCTAAAAGAATAACTACATATTTATATGTAGTTCAGGTGATACATGATCTCTACAGTGTTTGCTACAGCACCTGAAAAATAGAAGCTGTCTAAACTCAATTGCTTAGAAAAAGAAAACTAACTTTTACAGCTTTAATAAAAAAATACAATGTGAAAGAATTTGCTTGCTTAGTTCTATGAAAATCAGTGCTGTCAACATAAACTTCACCGTATTGATTTTATTAAAGCTGCATCTTACTTCAATGATCTTTGATTTTACTGGTTTGGGTACTACTTCCAACACATACTGTAATTCCTCAAAGTCTTATGAGAAGATTTCATAAACTGCTGTGGCTCAAAAAGTTCATGCCCAGGTGGGCAACATTTTGATGATTCACTTCTTGGCACTCAGATGGTTTGTTCCTCATCAAAGGACTGACACAAAGTCCATGACTTGGCCCGATCTCAAATGAAAATCAGTTTTGCTTTAATCTTGCCTTCAGCTAGTCCAATGCAAGTACTACAATGCGGAATTATGTACTCACTTCCTAAGTCCACAGACAAAAGTTGATACTCTACTGCATGCATTTAAAAGCCCAGTGTGGCTTAGTAGATAGAAGGTCACCGTCTGAGTCAGGAAAACCTGGATTCAGAATCTATTTCCTCTCATACTAGCTGCATGAGCCTGGGCCTGTCATTTAACCTCTCAGAGCCTTAGGCAGCTCTAAGACTATAACTTAAAGATGAGCTGTCAATATGCATCAGTTGGATGGGAGTTCCTGCACTAGGAGCATCCCCACACCTATGAGATCACAAGTAGAAGACACGACTTTTTGTGTGATTAAAATAATCTGCCCTGAGAAAGCAATTTTGTTTTCAAAATACCTCTGTTTTCATTTGGAAAAGAAACTGATAATATACCTGATAAACTAAGCCCTGTAAAGACAATCTCTAATTGAGGTATAATTCAAAATATGACATAGTTTCCATTTTTCGCCTTTTTAAGACTTAGGGATGCTGTGTTTATTCTGTTACAAGTTACTGAACCTACCAGAAAGTTTGGCCTCTAGTTTCCTTATCTGTTCATTTCTTCTAAATAGCTGGGATGAAAGGTCTTCTCGAGAACTGCTTCCATCTGAAGCCTGTCAGGTTATAAAAAACTGTAAATAATTTCTGAAAAATACAATTCAAACATTTCTGAAGAGTCAAAGGAGGGATAGTTTCAAAGTAATTTTGAGAAGTAAACACTAAACCAGAAGTTCAGACACATCTACTTAAGGTAGGGCTATGCTATTAATTATGTGACCTTGGCAAAGTACCTTGGCTTCTGTTTTTCTGCTTGTAAGGTGGAAATAACACTACCTGTGTTCATCTACTTTATAGATTTTAGAAAGTATTTGTGGATAAATAATATGAGCTTGAACGTCTCTTTCAGAAGGTCCCATAAGACACGTGACTCTTTCTTAGAATACAGATTGCTTAGAAGAGACCCATTGTAAACTCACAAACTAATAGAATGTTAGTGATAAATGAGAGCCCTGAGATCATCTAGTTTTAGCCTTCTCATATTTGGCAGGTGAGTAAGATGAAGTCAAGAGAGGGGAAGTTATCTTACTCAAGATCTTAAAATGGCAGAGGCAAAATACTTATATGAGGTATAAAATATGTTCACAATAACAATCCTAAAAGTAAATTACTTCTTAATATCCTCTTCCAAAGCATCTGATCCTAAAAGAAATATGATGACATAGCACAAGCATTACTTTATCTACTTTAAATAAGGAGAAAAGACTAGGTCTAGAACTAAGAAAACACGAATGATACTGGCAGAAATTCTTGAGGTCGAATTAAATTTGCCCCAAAACTCAGACTGTTTTAACACATTAGGGAGAGGTATGGGGAACTTTATTATTGTTAGTGAAAATTCATTTTATAATTAATAGTACAAATAAATGAAGACAGAAGGCCCAAAGAGAGATATTTCCTCAAGTACTGTTTCTAAGTATATGGCTTTTTGTTACAAAAGTCAGCCCTGATTTATTAGAAAAGACTGCTCTTGCTGCAATCTAGCATCAAGGAAAAACAAGTCTCATGCCAGAGTGTCAGTACTGGTAACTCTATATCCTCCTGCCTGATGCACAAGTGTACTTGTATTTCCTGTTACACCTAGCAGCCAATGCAAACTCAAGTCTAGAAGCCTGCAGATGTATACCTACAATGTACAATAACAACCACTGCTTTGTAATTTGACCCAGGATCCAGATGGCATAAAAATGGGAAGAGTCATCTGACTTGAAAGACCGCTTCAGTCATTCAACAAAGGAACTCTGTAATGCGCAAGAATATCATTTCCTCAAATGCACTGACTTTTTACTTTTTCAGTGTTTTAAACTACAAATTAGTTTTAAGACTAAAGAAATGTGTCCATTCTATCCTCCACTAAAGTCAAAACTGACAAGCTTAGCAATTCAAGAGAAAAAAGGCAGGATAGATAGACAAATAGTTAACACACCTAGTCTCTCTTACACCACAATGTCCAGTATTCATAAAAGATAATCAGTGACATTCAAAATGAATACACCTGAGGAATAATGGCCAGGCACACTCTGAAGTTCAAGAGGAATATGGAGAACATAGGGGATCTCAGAAGTGGGATAAGCCTAGGAAGTCATCTAGTCCAAACTGTAACAGACCAAAAATCCTCTCCAAACCATTCTGAACAAATGGACATCCAATCTTTTATTTATGACCTTCTGTGAGGAAGCTCCCATGAGCTCCCAAGGCAGCCCATTCCATGTTTTGGTCCTGTTAGGAAGTTTTTCCTAACATTAAACCTAAAAGAGGGTGATCTGCTCAAACCCAAGAGAAAAATCCCAGAATAAGAAGGGTGAGGCTTAAACTGTTTCTGTAGCTAAAATTACAAAATCCAATAAAAAAAAAATATAGATCAAAAGAAGGCCTTTAGCAAAATAATCTTCCAAGATATCAAGAAAAACATCTACAAGGCCATACCCATGGGTCATGCTAAATAACCAAAAGAAGGAAGAGTTACTTACAAAGTCATCCCCTGAGTCAGCTCCCACAGAAGCAACTGACTCCTTGCTGATAGACCTTGGGATTCGAGCAGCTCCTCCTGGCCGAGGTGCAATGGCAGCCTCCTCTGCAATCTTCTTTTTAAGTTTAGCAAACATTTTCCACAGTAGGGCTACCTTTGTTGACTTCTCCCCCTAAACCTGAACAAAGCCAAAGCAATGATGCCCTAGAATCTATTGGTGAATCACTGAAGGAAGGGCCATCAAGAAGCTCCAGCAGTCAAAATTTCCATTTAAATCTGATGAACTTCCAAAACCCTCCAAGGGTTCAAGACATCACAGTTATCTACACAAAGCAAAAAAGAGAGAGTACTGAGTTGTAGAAATCTTTTTGGAGGGTGTGTGGGAGGTGAGGGTGGGTTTAAACTTCAGGTTTCAGACAGATAATAGAATACAGTTAACAACATGAAATTAACAAATATAAATGGATGAAATTACTTAGGTAACCAAAAAAGCTGTAATACACTTATCATTTATTCAAATTATCCAAGATACAAAAGTAAAGATAACCATGTTTACAAGTTGATCTAGACAGCATCTGTAATTTAACTACAGATTTTCAGTTCAATGGTGAAAGCAAGGAACAGAGAGCCAAGCAATAATTTGAGGCATAAACAGAAACTCTGGATAGTTTTAAATCAGCTGTCCCTTCATTCAAGGCTGGTATTCCTGAGGTAAGCAGGTAAGAAATACAATTCAGGCATCAGAATACATTTTCAATAAATAGTGACAACCATATGATTTTTTTTTCTGAAGTAATCTGATAAAGATTACCCCAAACTACACTTTTCATTCCTGTGGCAGAGGAATAACATTCATACAATACCTCAGATTTAAATCTCTTCCCTCCCACTAGTCTGAAGAACACCAATACTAAGTTCTAATCATCACCTGTCTTATGTGTGAAGGATTATTATTATTGCCAAACTTTGTTCTGAGAACGTTGACACAAATATGAAGATGATCTTTCTTACCACCCACTATTTATTTACACTTGTGCAATTTGGCAAGATTCTACAATCCATTTCATCAACTATTTTGAATCACCCACTCACCTGATATCTACCAGACTTAAAATCAGCTTTCTTGCTACTGCATTCTGTCCTGTGTGAAGAAGGCAAAGATAAAATAGAGTTGATGTTTCCTCTACCAATTTTAACTTAGAGGAAACATACATAGAAACACATGTTGTACTAACCAACTTCACATTTTTGTACAATAGTCTGATTTGTCTAGTGCTTCTGCTGGCTGATCAAAAAAAAGTAACTTTATTTTCCATAGGATCATATAACTTAGGGCTGGAATGGTTCACTAAGCCTGATATCCTCATTTTAAAGATAAAGAAACTGAGCCCAAGAAGGTAACACGTCCAAAGCTACATATCCAGTAAGCAAAAGATTCAGGACTCAATGCTAGATCTGATGATTTGAAACCCTGTGTTCTATTTACTATATTACACTGTTGTCAGTTCCTAATTCTACTTTCCCAAACTCTGAGGAGGAAAAAAACACAAATATGAAATAAGGTAGAATCTACTGGCCAGGACGTACTTCCTAGTTTGTTCTGACAAGTCACAAAGGTCATTTAACAAGCTGATTATGCTGCTTGCTACTGGCCTGCCATTCTCTTCCAGGCTCACACACTGAAAACAGCAACCCTAAATTTAATGAAGCCTAAAGTCTAAACAGGAATACCCCCAAATGGGCATGAACTGCTGACGTTTGCAGTTCTGTAGCGCTCTCTCTCTTCATCCATCATCTTTTCTCTCCTCCTCCCTCAAGGGACCTTACCACCTAAATTCACCAATGAGGGCTGGAAGAGACCTCCTAACTAATCTAATCCTATCTTCCCACTGTGCAAAGAAGGGAAGGATAAAGGCTTTGCCCAAGTGACAGTGGGAGTCTGGAACTCGGGCCAGATCTTCTGACAGCAGCCCCAGAACTATTTTCAGTACAACCCACTGTCTCCAGAGTTTAGTAATGAGCGGGGATCACTTCGGGACAAACTAGCTCGGCCTCCTGCAGAAGGGCAAGAGCCTGACAGGCGCTCCAGACCACCAAGCCCACCCCGCCCCCACCATTTAACAGACTGGGAGACTGAGGCTCCAGGAGAAGTGACTTGCCCAGGGTGACACCGGGAGGCGATAACGGAGCCGGGTCTGCAATCTAGTTCTCCTGGCTCCCATGGGGGGCGTCCTTCTAGATCCGAAGGCAGACCACCCTCTCCGCCTCCCAGCGCGATGCAGGGGGACGGGGCAGGGAGCCGGGAGCCGGGGCGGCTCCGGAGGGCTCCTGGTGCTCAGCTTGGGGTTCTGGGGGGGGAGGGGGAATCCCTCAGCCCGCCCGCTTGACGCGGAATCCGGCCTGACCAGGGGCTCCTGCTCCGGGCCCGCGCACCTGTGGCTCACACCGACTCGGCCCAAGCCCCTGTCTCCCAGGAGGAGAGGAAGGGGGTGGCGGCTGCCGCAACTTCCGGAACCCAGTCCCCAGCGTCCCGACGGAGGCGTCAGCAGCACCTCGGAGGCGACCGCAACTCCGGACCCGGAAGCGAAGCAGGTGGAGCCGGAAGTGACTGTGACGACCCAGGAGTGCCTCGAGGGCTCTGCGCCTGCGTTACAACCTAGTTAACCGCCTAATCCCGTTCCTTCCTTTCCTCCTCACGTTCTGTTTCTCTGGTTTGAGTGGAGCGTGATTAGACCGCGGCACGAGCCTGGCGAGGACTGTTAAACGGGAATGCTCCCGGTGGAGCGACTAGGCGCGTGCGCGTGCGGACTGGCAGGGCCACGTCAGCGGATTGGAACTTGGCGTCCTTGTTCTCGGGGGACGTTACCGGGGTGTTCCCAGTGACGTCCCTCGGAGAGAAGAAAAGGACGCGTTCCTGTACAAAGAGCGCTAGGCTTTGAACGCCGAGACTGGGTGCTGGACCTCAGGTTTCTTATGTGTAACATGGGATAATAGTTGGGAAAACTAAGGCCTAGCACTCCCACACGGTTGTAGAGGAATGCGTTGGTCTCACCATTCAGGAAAACACCTGGAAGTGGCACAAAAAGAGTCACTAAATCGGTGTGTTGGTTTTGTAGAACTACTTCTTGACTCTTATTTCTTATGGGCAGAGTTGGAGCTCTGGTTAGGTATGTGAGAGAAATATTTTGAAAATGAAGGTGTTGTCAAAAGATGTCTATGAAATACTTTGCAATCAAATAGAAACAGTGAATTTGAAGAATTCAAGCAGGGAAATAACAAACTGAATCATGAAGCAGGCGGAGCCAGGGAAACTATCAGTGACTACAGCAATGTTAACAGAAAGAACAACAGCTACAACAACAACAAAATAACCCTAGTATCGTACAACTATGTTAACCAAATTGACCAACCCAGCCCACAAGAGATGAGAAAATATACCCTCCTCCCGATCCCTTACCGAGGGGTAGAACCACGGGGTGGACCACGCATGCTTCTGGGATTCAGCTGATATGTTGGTTAGTTTCGCTGAATTTCTTTTTTTTAATGCTTTATTACAAAGTATGTTTCCTTGGGTAGGGGGAAGAAGGAATTCCTCACAAGTGAAGGTGATACAGAAAACAAAAGATATAAATAAAAATTTAAAGATATCATTGAGATTTATAAATACTATCGGCCCCATCCACCATAGTTACAGCCAAATTGTTCTACCCTAAGGCCCGTCTGAGGTGGTAAGCTAAGAGCTCTTGGCATAAATAAAACTCAGTGTGAATGAATTCCATATTTGTTGCCCTATGAGCATACGGAGAACAATTTGACAAATATTTACTAAGTACCAACTATATCCGTTGCACCGTATTCAGCACTTCAGAAGTAAAGATAGAAAGCAAAAGATCCTACCTTCAAGAAGCTTTCAATCTAACCTAATATAACATTTCCACAGCACTATGAGATTTGCCAGGCATTTTACATATGCTATTTCATTGGATACAATTCTGTGTAGTGGCTACTCTTATTTCCATTTTACAAATAAGGAAATTGAGGCAGGGAGGTTAAGGTCATGCATGACTTTGACTGTCATGCAGCTACTAAGTGCCAGAGGCAGGATTTTTACTTAGATCTTCCTCACTCTAAGTCCAACATTCTGTCTATAGCTAGCCTCCATACACATGCAGTATTATGATGCCAGATAAAGATGGGGAAAAGGAGAGAGCCAAAGTGAGTCAAGAATAGTGTCACAACTTTCTGAGGCTGGGGGGGAAATAAACAGTGTCCAGCAAGCTTTGGAGATGAATTTGAATAGAGCTCATTGGATCCTATAGCATTTACATGGCTATTTATGACATTTCATGTTTATCATGTGGGGGACAGAGGGTGCCCAGTCATTGGCATTAGAGTTCTCAGCAAGGAAACTCCTTGCAATTCAGATCAGCACCTCTTTGGCAAACTTATCTTAGATAACCAACTCCCTCCCTAGATACAGACAGGTAGGTTGGTTTCCAGTTGAGAATCTGAGAGTGTTGCCTGAGGCACTGCATCAAAGGTTAAGTAATTTACCTAGGGATCTACAGCCAGTATTCAGGGAGACTTGAAGTTTCTGAGTCTAAGGTCAACTTTCCAGCCACTGCCCTGTTGAAATCTCTTTTATTATTTTATTTTATGGGGGAAAGGGAGAGAAGTCAGGGTGACAGCTAAGCTGTGTGTAACTCTGGGTTCTTGAAGGCTGCATCCACAGACTGCAAGCTCAAGACATGTTAAACTAGAATGGTTTTGGATATGTCTAGCTAAAGATGCCTTTTCTGTTGTCATGGCACCAGGCACCAGCTAGCTAAGTGCTAAGAGTCTCATTAAGTCTGGCTACCAAGGAATTATTTTTTTTGACCACAGCAATTTATGAAACCATGTATTAATGTGTGTGTTGGGGGGGGGAATCTCTCAGTAGAGGGAGTACCTACTGAAAATGAAATTACAGATCTTTTCAAGAATCTGAATTAAGTAATAAGCTCAGAATCATGGTATCTTCAACACTGACAAAGTACCAACACTTTAAGCAAATATGTTTATTTTTATTTTGATAGTACACATAATATACGTGTGGATTCCAGATACAAAATTCATGTACAATAATAGTTCACAAATGATGAAGGTAGTCACATTCCTAGAGAACATTTATCAATGAGAACATAGCTTTAGTACACTGACAGCAAAAATCAAACCCTCCATAATCTTGTTATTCAATGCAATATAAACAGTACAATACTTAGCTTTTTTCAAGCACCCTGAATGTGATAGGCGCTTTTCAAAAGAACAAAATCCAGGAAAGACATGGTCCTGCTGCCATTAGCTCTGCAGAATCACAGTGTTTTACTTTTGAGTTCATTTACTGAAGTACAATGATGAATAGCAATAGCAATAGACTCAAGAGCTGGAAAAGTTTATCTGATGGGATGAAACAAACCAGAAACATTTGTTAAGAGTATGGCTTTAGCAATTGAGATGCATCAACAAACAAGGCCTATACAATATCACAAATGTAAGGTATAAGATTTTCATGTCAAATGTATGAACTGGTACCGACAAAGCAACATTTTCTTAGTTACTGGTAGCAAATATTCCCTCAAAATTGAATCTACTGACAACACACTGTGAAATGAATGTAACCAGATAACTGCCACCTGACAGGACTAAATAGATGGGCTTGATTTTCAAGTCATTTTTCAAAAAACGCATAATCCCTTAAGTTTGAACACATGGGCAAACAAGACAATGTATCAAAGATTACAGAGGCTGTGAATGCTAAGTAGGTTCTTACACTTACAATTACATCATATGCACTACAGACTTGCAGCACTTAGAAAAGGATTGAAACATGTAAAATTTTTGTGCTTCAGTCTCTTCTGGAGAGCTCCTAAAAGATATACAGATGTATAATCCTTATAACTTGTTTCACAATTCAGTAACATTTCAGTTATAGACAAGTATTTGATTTGCCACAGCAAAAAAAAAAGTCATTTATATCACTAGGAAATCAAGTTATGATTTCCAAATACAATAATTTTCTGCATATAAACAAAAAAGTGTATTACCGCCTAACAGCCACAGTATGTAAAAAAAAAATTCACAATAATTTCCATGAAAAACAGATGCATCTATATTTTTAGTCATCACATGGCTATCTTGCACTTTAATAACAGTTTTACATAAATGAGGTAAAATCTCACTCATTTATTCCCCGTGGACTCTGGTGTATTATAAAGAACATTGACCAGTGTTCAAATCCCTTGTGCTGTCACTTATTACATTTGTGATCTTAGACAGTTACAGTATCTCTGAACTTGTTTCCTTACCTCAAAACTATGGATAATATTTGCCTTATTTACTTTAACAGAGTTGTTCAATGAGATCATGTATGTGAAAGTAGTTTGAAAACCATAAAGTACTATGCAAATATAAGGGATAATTACCAGTGCCTGAATTTACCATAATCAATAGTTTTAAGCTATTCTTGATTCCTTAAAACATTAGGTTCTAGACAACAGATTAGACCCAATCACCAAGGTGAAGGTAGATAATAACCCAAGTACGTGTGACAACTTGCTTCACTTATCATCTCACAATGAAAACAAAGATTTAGGGAAAGTCCTCAAAAGATGGGTAAGAGCTAGACTCAGAGTGAGGAATGCTTGAGTAACCTTGAGCCAGCTGTTAACCTTTCATTGCTGCAAGCAACTCATTAAGAGTATAAACTACAAAGCAGATGCTCATCTGCACTGATAGAGAAAGATCCCCTAAGAGAACTCCCCAAAATGGTGAAAAAAATAAAAAATGTTTTCAGAGTCTATGTTCCTGTTACTTAAAGTCTTTCTACATCAACAACTTTCAAAATTTCTGATCTTGTTTCCTCACATGTAAAATGGGTTAAATAAACTACACAACTTACTTCATAGAGTTGTTGAGAAAAGTGCTTCATAAATCTCAAAGTATTACAGGTAGAAATGCAAGTTATTCTTTCTCTTCAAAATGGATTACTGCTAAATGACAAGATCAAAGGAAACAGAAAACACATGGGGAACCAGGCATGAGAGGCCAGGTAACTCTAAAGAATACATTCAGGTCAGTGTAAAAAGCTATGGAAAAAAAAGTTCTAAAGTATTACATTAGAGGCATAAATAAGCAATCCTACATATGACAATGTAATAAATAGTCAAAAGCATAAAGCTTTTGGAATCAGGAAAAAGAAAAATCCTACTTTCTTGCTATCCCAGTCTTAGATATTGCTTTCATTATCTCTCCCTAAAACAGCTTTTTGGGATTCCTTTAATATGCTCTTAAGGAAGAAAAGATAGAGGACATATTGGGTAAATTTATTTATTTTAAAAAAATGGTCTTTTCTATTCAAGATTATCTCCTTTGGGGTTATCAATATGGATTTTTAAATATGGTGGCCTGTTATATCAGTATGCTTAAGAAGATTTAAAATATATAGAACATAGCATTGTCATTTCTTAAGTCTTCAAACACTGGGAAGGAAGAGGATTCAGAATAGCCCTAAAAGCAAATGGAAAATAGTATGGTGAAAAAAACCTAACAGTTTATGATCTAACTTCCAGGAACCATGCCTAAAATTTTTCTCCATAAATTCTCTACAATCTCACTTTGAAAATGGTATAATGTCATGGGGAAGGAAAGTGGTGCAGTGGATAGAGCAATGGCCCTGGAGTTAGGAGAGCCCAGGTTCAAATGCAGCCTTAGTCACTTACTAGCTGTGTGACACTGGGAAAGTCACTTAACCCCAACTCTCCCTGCCCCCCATGGTACAGTACCTTAAGGGGTCTAATTATAAATTTTCATTCATGAGCCTGGACCTAGAAATCTCCAATGTCTTTTACTCTTTCTATGTAAGATCAGTTACTATCTTAGGATATCAACCATGTCCAGTAAACAGAGAAAATATCCCTGACTTAAAATTAGTCCCCACACCAAAAATAGCTTTAAAGAACTGTACCTGGCTTTTATAACAGAAATGATATCATATATCTGGAAGAAAAGCAGACTCTACTATGCAAACATCTTGTGTTTTAAAAATGTCACTGCTTAACAAACTGATAAAATAACAAAAAGAAAACATCATATATGAAATTTTAAAATGATATTTCAATCAAGTGTTCAGGTAACATTGTCAAGTAGAAATGGAAACACTAATAAATTCAGTATTATACAACAATTTAAAAGTGAAAAATAATAATAATCAAAACCATAAACCTTTCATATATACAGAAGAAAATGTTTCAATAATGCAGAAAATCAGTCCTACTTAATTTAAAACATTTTTATTTTCCTGAAGATATTTTCTCCATACTTTTTCTTATTATTCTTTTCCTTCTCAGTAGGTGACTGATTTTATTTACATATACATGTGAGCACACACAGCCTTCCCCATCCTACAAAAGTTTTATGCCTACAAACCCTAATGAGGCCAGGAGACAGTATGATTTTCAGGTTTTTAAAGAAACTGCAGGAAGAACTGGTAAAAAGAAAGAAGAATCACAGTATTTGGGAGGAAATGAGGGTGATAGCACCTACATTTACAAAGTACCAGCTTATAAAAGTACAGAAAACTATAATTAGAAAAGACTTGTTTTTCCAGGGTATATATTTCAAATCTATGTTCTACTAAATGCAAAAAATAAGAACTGACCTTCCAACTTTTGGGCCAAGAAATATATCACAAAAGGAATTAAACAGCCTATCTCCCCAGTACCTTTTGTAGCTACTATACTCAAACTAAAACCCATAAGGAAGGTATGCCATATTTGTGAAGCTAAATAAAATAATACCCACTTTTTGAGTATCCAATTGCAATGAATTACTTTTTTTTTTTACAGAAACAAAATGTAAATTAAACAATACAGACACTTGCACTAATTTTCTGGCATGATAATTCTAAAATTCCTTTATTAAGAAAAACTGCTAAGTATCTGAATCTTCACTTTCAATTATATTCTACAAGTGAAATTGTTACAAACTTTTGTCTGTTCTGTTAGTACAGCAAAAAAATCAAGGATGATAATTTGGGAAACAAATTTTATCTCAATCAAGAAAATGGGGTTCAATGATGTTTAATTTTGCAAAAATTAATTCTAATTCATTCTAATTTCTAATGTCTAATTTCTGCAGTGAAAGCATCCTAAATGAAAAACAAATATTAAGCATCTCCTGAACTATCCCATGCAAATATGCATGCTATCTAAAGATGGTAGTATCTTCCAAATAACAACACTGCAAGTCCAATAATATTCCAAGGCCTAAAAGGGGTGTAAGCTCACAAAGTGATTCATTATTCTTGCTGGAGTCCTGTTTTTTCCTGTTTTTTTTCTTGGGTTCCAGATGATTATCAAAAGCAGTATAGAGGATACTACATACCTAACACTAGGGGGACCCTGTTTCAACTCTCAGCTTGTCATCCAAATGAAGGTACTAAAAAGCTTCAAAGAGAAACCAACTTTTACACTGATTCTTTCTAGTCACTGGTGACTAGCATTGTTTCACCTAAACATCCCTAATACCAACTTAAAATTGGTATTCAATTGCTATTTTTGCTCTAATCAAAAGAATCTACAATGAAAACTGTCAAGATGGATCTACCCAAGAAACACACTGCTTCAAAACAAGCAGACTGGCGAAATTGCAGCTCATCTACCTTAAGTACTTTTTTCTGAGACTCCCTCAAGGAGAGCAGAAGTCTGAAGATAACAAATGCCCTTTCCCCTGCCTCACAAAGACGAACACAGGTAAAAACAAACCACAGGAATGAAGAAAAAATTAAATCCAATATCAGGTTTCAGTGCAGTCGGGAAATAATTTTTCCTTTTTTAAAGGACAGGTGACCTTTCATATTCATCTGTTCATCTTGGTTTATGATGACATCAAATGTTATCCACATTCCCATAATTAGTTCCCTAATGGATAACCTACTAAGTACAAAGTGATACCCTACTCCAGATCAAGAAATAAGAAACTAATACAGTACCAGCAGCAAGTGCCCCCAATTTAAGATATGAATCTTCATTTCATATACCCAGTCTCCATGTTTATTTCATAAATTTATCAACAACTTAAACGAGAATTTCTAATGATTTCCAAACTGTTAAAGACTGGCTCTCTTGCTGAGATTGTCAGGTTCTAATTTTAATTTCCAAATTATTGACCCAAACACAAGCCCCTCAAAATAGAGACTCTTGAAAGGGATACAGCCACAGCCTTTATGAGACCAGCATGAATGATGCCACTCTGATGTCCTCAATGAATGAAATAAATTCATGCCACAAAAGCCATGTTGCATATAATATATACATACTATATTATTGCATACCAATGTATTTACAAATATATACACATATACATACATGTACACACACAAGATTGCATCAAGCATCACACACAAAATATATATATATATACATATATACCATTACAAGAAAAAAGGATTTTAAAATAAATAAAGGCAACCATAGAACCACAGTGCCTCAAAAGGATACTGCTTACTTTCCCAACACATGAATGCATATACACACATACACGCACATACAAACACACTCAACATGCCATAACCAACTAATAGGAAAGCCCTATGATATCATTCATATCAAAGTGAAAGTAACCTGGGTTCACCTTAAATCTGCTGTTGGAGCGATGGCAGGAACCAACTACAGAGAAGTGCCATGCACCTCCAGCTCTCACTGTTCTGCACTCATTATGCTTTCAAATCCTGGAACTGAACTGGGCTACACAGGGTAAATGTTTATAAATTTCTGTTGAATTTAATGGAACACATCTCATTCTGATCAGTGTTGGCTGCTTTGGTGCCAGTTCTCCCACAAATTGTGTCAAAACAGTTTAACCCATTCTCTAAGAACAATCAACTAGACAGAAAATAACTAACTCATAGTAAGCAGGGCATAACTGGCAGGGACATATGTATGCCAGGAAGGAACTGGTTGAGAAAGTCTAATTATTGATCTATCCACAGGACCCACTCCAAACCAGGTGCACTACTTCCATTAGTGCCATACAAATAATGGTATAATTCTTATCTATTTCAGGGAATTAAAACATAAGAAAAAAATGAGAAATGAATCCTATGAGAGAAAAAGTGGTTTGGACTCAGGACTGCATGGTACTTTACACTGACAGTCTTTAAGTGTTTTCAGCTTGGTAAAACTTATGGAAGGTACCGAAGGGTCAAATGTGCTGTGCTTTTTCAATTTTTAATTTCAAGTTCTTGAGAGTACCCCTTCTTTTTAGGAAATACACTTCAAGAAGGAACATAGCCCTACTAAAAATACATCTATGCAATTTTAAGTATGTCATTTTAATCCTAAGTAAAAAAAAAAGTAACACAAACTTGCACACATGTGCTGAATCTTCAGTTTCTCAATTTCATATAATTGTTTCTGAATAAGCCAAAGCTTTGTGCAACTTTGAAAACAAACAAAAAACCCACCTCACATTTTCTAAAAGTGCCACAGCTAAAAACTGCTTTAAAAAATTATTTTCAAAAAGACACTATAGAAGTGTGTGGAAAAAATGCTGGGATGATAAATAGCATGTCCTAGACTTTGGACCTAGCTCTATCACTAACCATGTTTGTGATTTTAAATGAGTATCAAAGACTCTGGGGTCCAGTTTCTTTACTTGCAAAACAGGAATAACACATAGTTTATTTGCCTCAGAGTTATGAGGATAAAATGTGATTACCATTTGATTGAAAATACCATACAAATAACATTATTACTATAATTATTATGAAAATTAGTAGTAATAAAACTATTGTGCTTGAAATTTGCTTTGTGGAGCCCTGATTGTTTTTAGTATGCTTTTATTCTTTTCATGATTCCTCTCAAGATCCATTTAGAGATTAACTATTACCAAGAGAAAACACAACTGCTACAAAAAAGCAAAGTCGACTTCAGCCAAAGGAGCAAAATCGTGCATCAGTCTTTGTTAGAACAAATATGACAAGACAAAGCAGTCCTTATTGCTTGGTTATTGACCCTGTTTGGAGATGTCTACCACAACAAGGGCTTGGACTACTTCTGGAGCATGAAAGGTAGTATGTGTGCATTGAAATCACAAATATTTCCTCAGAAATTCACTCTCTTTTGAAATGAATAACTAATGTCTTATCTGGAAGAGACCTCAGGGAGAACCTAGTACGAGTCCATTTTAAAGAAGAAACTAAGACGTGGGAGAAGTGACTGAAAGCTCAATGTGAGTCAATTTCATGACACAGCAACCAAAAAAACATGATACAATCTCTGGATAACATTAAAAGCAGCACAGTGTGCAGAATGATGTACTCTGCCCTTGGCAGAATGCGTGTATCGAGTTCCACCACATTTTATGCAGGATATTGACAAACTGGAGTACAGCTAGAGGAGGGTGACTGGCATGGTGAAGGTATTAGAGAGTGCTAGATGAGGATCTGAGTGATGTTTAGCTTGGAGAAGAGATTTCTTTGGGGGAACCTGATAGCCAGTCTTCAAGGATTTAGTTTTGTTCTGCCCAACTTTAGAGGGCATAACTAGGAGCATTAAATGGAAGTTGCAGAGATAGATTTAGGCTTCATATAAAGGAATACTTTCTAATAGTAAGAGCAGTCCAGAAGTAGGATGCATTGCCTCAGGAGGTAGTTGGTTCATTGTCACTGGAGGTCTTCAAGTAAAGGGGAAATTGTAGAGAAAATTCTTTTTCAAGCATGGGTTGGACTAGAAGACTCTTGAGGTCCAAATCAGATTTTATGATTTGCCTCAAAGTTAACCAAAGGCATGGCCCTGGAAGTCCAGGCTCCTGGCTCTGAGTCTAGTGTTCTTCATACATACACCACAGATAGAATACTGCTCTGGGTAGGCTGTCTTTCAAACCCTGCCAATATGGGAAATGTGTTAAGGACATTTGTGTCTCAAAAGTTTGTTTTTAAAAATTCACTGAATTGAGTTCAAGGGAACAATGCCATCCTATTCCTAAGTTTGCAGTGCCAGCCAAAAAGCATTACAAAATGCAGTCAGTTACTGAAAACAACCATCCATGTCTGATAAGGAAAAAGGATTCACTAAACACTGAATTATTTCTTCAAAATTATATTTGAAAATGCTGAAGTTTTATAATTATTACCTAATCCTTCAACATTTCAAAGAAGAAACTAACAAATTAGAATTACTATCTGAGGAATCTGAAATAGATGAACACAAACTGTGGCATGACTCTAAACAAGGTGAGTTAAGACCAAAGTAAATTTTCCTTTAGGGCGTAAGTAACAAAAATAATCACTTGATTTGTTTCTTTCTAGGCTGAGGGAGACAGCACTAGGTCAGTCCAGATAATGATGTTAACAGGCATTTTGGCTGATAGATTTTCTGTCATATGCTTTTAGACTTACAATAGAGTACAATCAAAAGAATACATTAGGAGAGCTCCATTCAACCCCAATGAGGTTTAAAAAAAAAGATTGATTCCTTGCTGGTGCCAATAGAAAAATGAACAGTGTAACAGAAAGAAACCAAACCCTATTTAGCTACCCCAATAACAAAAAAGTGTGTGTGGATACAAAAGATCCCATACATACCAAACATTAAGTTTCCCTCATCCAGTTTTTCTCCATTCTTCCCCATCTCCAAAAGTATGACACCCCTACAGTTGAAACCATACTGGGTACTGACATTAAAACTTCAATCTTTTTCTATTTGCACCCTTGTGGCTAGAGATATCATAGATAAAAACTCAGTTTACAAATTTGGTCCTGCTAGTTATAGAGTTTAAATTCACATTTTTCTGCTGATGTCAATGTGCTATGGAGTCAATAACTATGACATTTTGCTAAAGAGGGTTTGTTATTCAGATTGAAGTATTTTAGATGTGGTTCTCAAATGACTGGCAATATGAGAAAAAGCTAGAAAATAAGACAAATACATACATGAAATAACAGAAAATGATACATATAACTCTAATACATCATCATGTACCACCTCAAATTTTCAAGAAAATTTCCAACTCAGCAGCAAATCATTTATGAAATCTAACAATCTGAAGATATTTGAAGAAAGTGAATGATTAAAGAAGACACCTTCATACAAACTCAAAGAATCAGCCTTTTTTCCCCCTCTTTAAATAATGATATTGAGTGAAAACAAGTGTTATGGAAGGGCTATGCTTTTGTTTTTCCTAGTATTGGTCTAAGTTGATTGGGTTCATCTTTGTGAACAATTCTATATTTTTCCAAATCCAGACTTTTCAGGATAAAATATCACTGTTGGATTTTTCTCATCATACAAAAATAAATGATTTATTCTTCTCTGGGTAAGAGTGGTCACTGAGTATGTGTTTGAATTTAGGACCAGTTGTTGGAGCTGGGACTCTTCAACCCCTAAATAACAACAACAATAACAACAACAAAAACTTTCAGGGTTATTCTAGCTTTTAAAAGATCGCAAAGATTGGATTATAAAAGTTACCCTATCTGTCAGAAGAATATTATTTTGAGTTGTCTGTAAAATGGTGGTCCTAAATTTAAAAATAAAAATTTAATGCCACTATGTATCATCACATTAAAAAACTGCACCATTTAAAATCTGTAGCTAATGAAACACAGTTTCAACAAGAGTTCAATTAATAGTCATCTATAGTATTCTCAAAGAACACATTTCGCACATCCAGGATGGACGCCAGCTCCAAAATGTGCTTCTGAAGATGAGGGTTTTCAACTGTTTCATCCCTTGGCAGCTGAGGATATGTTTCTGGATAATTTCGGGTTTCCTGCTAGACAAAGGAGAGGAGTAAAAATTTATGGTCTAATATAGAGAGATCATATACAAAAATTAATTAATATAAATGGCTACATTTCAGGCTTAGGACAATAAACTGTAAATGTTTCTGATATCTATTATTCATCCATGCATGTATTCATTCAGTTTCTTTTCTGCCTTTACTATTTAACAAGGTACCAAGAGAGATACAAAGATGAACAAGACAATCTCTCTCTTCAAAGTGTATATAATTTAGCAGGGGAGATATGACAAGCACCCAAGTAATAATAATAACACATCAAAGGATATGATTAGGTGTCATTAAGAGCAGTTTCACGTGCTACAGGGATTCATAAGGAGAGAGAACATTTGAATGTCTGACTGAAGAGGTTGCATCTGAGCAAGCTCTTGAAGGAAGGGGAGAATTTGAACAGAGTTGTTCAGTTGTGCTGTAGTGCAGGGCAGTAGTAGGTGGTACGACTGGAAAATGAAATTTTGAGCTAGATCATGGAGAACCTTCAATACCAAATTGAGGAGTTTGGGTTTTATTTTATAACCAATGGCAAGACACTGTAAGTCCCTGGAGAAGGGAAATGACATGATCAGAACTTTCTTTTAAAGAGTTTAAACTAGGCAAACCATGCAAGATGGATTTAAGAAGAGAAAAGCAGTCATGAAGCTACTGCAATATTCTATAGTATATAGTGCTAAAACTTGATAGAAAAGGTAGGACACTAGCCATAAAGATCTGGGAATCATCTACTTAGAAATGCTTGTTGAAGTCAGGCAAAATATTGCCCAAAGAAAGAATATAGAGAGAAGAAAGGAGGATTGACAATATTACCTTAAGGAAAGCCCCAATTTTATGTCCTAAAAAGCCAGTGACTTGACTAGGAAGGGTGAAGAACCAGTTACTACAATAATAAGCTGAACAAGTTCTAAAACTCTAATGTGATCAATATAAGCCTTGCCAACCCATACCTGAATAATAGTCAAAATTATAAGCTTTGGAGGCAGTCTACCTATAGTGTCACATGGTTTTTAGGTTCAACTGTAATCTACTATATAATAACTTGTTACTCAGAAATTTGGTAAACCAAAAATATAGAATAAGTATCCTACAAAGAACTCTAAAGAATTTATTAATGGTTTTTAATACACTGAAGAGAGCTAGAGAGAATCAGTAGAATAACTTCATGAGCATTACATAAAAGCTATACTTGGGGATAAAAAGGTAGTTGTAATCCAGTTGAATGGGTTCTGCAATATATTTTTATCAAGAAATATATTAAAGATATTTCAACTACTGATAAATCAATACTTTAAAAGAGATGGTGTACCTGAACCCAGACCACATTGAAGGTCACTAATTCTACCTAAAGTTAAGTCTAGTCTGGTGTACTACAAGTGATACTAGGTTCTTTTAACATTTCAAATGCCAAATAAATGAAGACAAGATGAAGAAAACTCTTTTGAGGCTGTGTGAATGGTCAGAAAAATGGCAAACGAGATCTACAAGGAACAAGTACAAGTATTTTCACATAACTAAAAATAATCCTAATTAAAATCCGAATAATGGAACTTTAGGTACTATCTGTAACCCAAGAAAGAGATCTGGGAGACACTGGAATTGTTCCCCAACTAACTGCTTAGACTAAAAAATGTTAGGCTAAAAAAATGTTCTCTTATCAGAAACAAAAACTCTTTAGGATGATACTTAATATTCTGTTTTTCTAGACCAGTGATTTCATCTGTATAAGAAGTAACCCATGTGGAAACTCCCTCTACTAATGATCATCTTTAACTTATAATTTTAGAGAATTGCCTAGGGCTCTGGGAGGTTAAGGGAAAAGCCAATAGTCATACAGCTAGTTTGTGTCAGAGGAAGGAACTGAATCCAGATTTTCTTGACTCCCAACACTGGCCTTCTATCTATTGCTGGCACACTGCCTCTCCAAAAGGGTACTGGAAACAAAATAGAAAACATTCACTTTTTCTTATATAAAACTACAGTCTAATATCAACATCTGAAGAAAGCTAGAGTTAGAGAACAAAAAATTAATGACTGAGGGAATAACAGTACTATTATATACAGCTGGACTACAATGACTCAGTACTTTTCCATTTAAGCATAAACAATTATGAACAGTACGAATAAGGTAACTACAACCTTGTTCAAAATTTCTGAAATAAATGGTAATTCCTTGAAGCCTGGTGAGAAGTGTAAGACAAAAAAAAAAAAAGGAAACAGTTCACAAACCAGGCATAAATTTATGGAACCAATTACTGTGAGAATCAGTGGAAAATTTTAAATATTAAATAGACTTTTAAAGGTTCAGGTAAATTCACAGATAACAGACACATAACGGGATACTAAGAAGAAACTAGGATGTTTTGAGGGTATGTCCCTAAATCTTTGAGGATGACATCAAGGGATTCAATCATATTCTTTTGTTATATCTTTGGTAACGTTGTCAGAGACAGTGACTATAGCCAATTGTTCCCAGCCCAGGAAAGATCATGGATCAAGCTAGGCATGGAAAAGAGCAGCTAAATTACCTTAAAAAGTTTTGGAGAGCCAAGACAAAGTTGCAGAGCCAAGAGAGTGGAATGTTAGGAAAGCAGTATAGTAAACTTCCTTCCATAATACTCTAAACAGATCTAAAAAATACAGTAAAGAGAATTCTGATGGGGAAATCCAGAAAAAGTCACAGTGGTTCATTTGTATAGCCCAGCTCAACACAGAGAGATAGATATGGAAGTCTGAGGACACTGGGGATAAGGTCAGGCCAGGAACACACAACACACAGAGCATTCTGCTATCTAGGGAAAGGCTGAGAGCCAGGGCAAGAGGAGGTCACAGACCCATGCCAGGGTACTGCAAGAGAGACAAGTGTTTTCACCTACTACCCAGTTCTGAGTCACAGATCCAGAGAGTACTGAGAAAGGGATAGTATTTTTGGGCAGGGAGGCCTCGGTGGTGTACTATGAAAGGAGAAAGTTGAGAAGCAAGCAGTGTGGCTCAGACCCCACAGCAGAGCTGAGCCTTATTTCTAGTACCTAACCAAGACTACAAAAAAATAACAAGGCAATAAGTACAAATCAAAAGGGGGCCTACAATTCTGCCACTCTGAACCAATAGTTTTTCAGCTGGCTGACAGAGGCTGAATCCAGCAGCAGGCTACTCTTGTTCAAATACAAGGTCAGGAACTAGCAGAGCTCCAACATGAGTGGAGAATGGGGAGGGCAGCAATCAGAATTTGCCTTTGATCACACAAACTTTGGGAGCACTGAAAACTGGCAGGTCCCCAGCCTGTCCCTAAAATTCCAGAATAAAATAACACTCAATAATCCAAGAATGCAGCAATAGGAACAGCACAGGCCTTCCCTCCAGAAATGCCAGAGTCTAACTCTGATATTAAATCTAAAGTCATGAAGTAGGCTGGAAATATGGACAAACAAAAAAAGAATCCTCCCTAAAGAACTATTATGGTGGCAGGATAATCAAGACATAAAACTAGAAGAAGAAAATGACTTCAAAACCTCTAGAAGCAAAGGCTCAGGGCAAAACACAGCCTGGGCCCAAACTCAATTAAAATTCTTAAAGATGATGATCAAAGAGTTAAAAAAAACAAAACTGAAAAATGTTTTTATAAATTAAATGAGAGCACTTGAAGAAAAAACTGGAAAAGAAATGAAAGCTAAGGAGGAGAGAATTGGAAAAGGAATTAATAGCTTGGCACAAGAGGTACAAAATCTTACCCAAGCAACAAATTCCATGAAAATTAGAATGGACTAAATAGAAGTCAAAGATTCCATGAGACAACATGAAATACTAATACAAAATTTAAAAAATGAAAAACATAGAGGAAATATAAGGTACCTCAAAGCAAATACAAATGACTTGGAATACAGATTAAGAAGACAAAAAAATTAAAAATTATTTGACTATATGAATACCATGAACAACAACAACAAAAACCTAGACATTCTGTTTCAAGAAATCTTTAAAAGCAAAACAACAAAACCCTGCCTAGATAGCTTTGAAGCAGAATGCAAAATGGAAATAGAAAGAATCCACTAATCACCTCCTAAAAGAAATTCCCAAATAAAAACTCCTAAGTAAATCATAGCCAAAATCCAAAGTTTCCAGGTCAAAGAAAAAATATTGCAAACAGAAAGTACTCAAAGACAGAATAGCTATGGTCAAGATCACACAAATATTTAGCAGTCACCACTATAAAGAAGAGGACAACTTAGAAGACTGTATCTCAAAAGGCAAAGGATATGGGTTTTCAGCCAAGAACTTAGCCGTCAGAACTGAGTATACAGTTATACTTTCCACATTGTGACTATCCCCACCTCTGTTTCAATATATCATGGGTAAGCATAAGAAATTAAATGGGAATTTGGGGGGAGTTTTGCAGAAGTTGTAGACAACATACAAAGGCTAGCAGATGACACAGAAAAAGTTTAGAAACTCAGAAATGCAAAAGGCCAAAAAATTTTATGTGGATTTCCCAGATCATGGGGGCATTGCACCCACAACCCCCACATTATGGAAGGAATAACCACAATAAAAAAGGGAAAAATGGACCTTTATTAAAATAGAGGATGAAAAAACCAGAGAAAGAGAGAAGCTATGAACTTTAAAGAATGGAAGAGAAACAGAAAAAGGTAGACATGAAACACGAATGAATAATGATGAAGGAGTAAACAAGGCTAAACTGCTTACATTCAAATATGAGGAAATGATACATGTGTTCCCTCAAAACCCTATCATCATCAGGTGCCATAGAGAGAATTCATTTAGGCCTGGAAGTGATTCTTGATCTTACGAAAAGAATGAAAAGCTAGGGGAAAAGGAATATACTGATGCAGGGGGTGGGGGTAGGGGAGAGATTAAGAAAGGATGATTAGGGAAAATTATCTTTACATCATCAGTGTACCAAGACAGACATCTATACAAAAAAGGAGGAGGAGGGAGGGGTTTGGCAGATACCTGAACCTCACTCTCATCTGAACTGTTTGAAAAAAGGAGGAATACACACATATAATTGGGTACAAAAATAAATTTCACTCCACAGAGAAATACAAATGAAAGAGGAGAGAGGGGAGGGAGAATTAAAGGAAAAGCAGATTAAGGGAGGGACTAGTTCTAAGAAAAACAAAGAATGCTTAAAAATATTTACAGCTCTTTTTGAGGTGGGAAATAATGAAAATCTTACAGATTGCCCATAAATAGGAGATTTGAGGAACAAGTAATAGTATATAAATGAGACAGAATACTATTAAGATGAACTGTTATTAGCATAACAGTCAAACATTATTTCAGACTAATAATATAACATACTACCTACATCCTGATAAAAGAGATGAATGCAGAACCAGAGAAACATTTTTGGGACATGGCCAATGTGTACATTTATTTTGATTAACTATACATATTTGTAATGGATTTTATTTTTCTTGTGTGAAAAGGCAGATTTTGACTGATTAAAACAAATCTTTTTTTTTTCTTTTTTAAAAGGAAGTTTTAGTAGTATCCAATCTGGAACTACTGGGTATTTAAAATACATACAAATACAAATACATATACATATACACACACATCTATATGTATATATAAAGTTAACAGGAGATCTAGACATATCTCCTGGTATCTTACTTATTTATATACGGTAACCTTTCTCATGCAAATAAACCCTAGAAAATATATATTTGTGGTATTAGAGTATTTGGCAGTTGAGGCTGGAAAGAAAAGAGAACAGATGTTAGAATCAAGCATCCAGTTACAGTACTAGAGGCAGAATAAAGAGAAAGGTAATTAGGGATTAGGGGTGGCAAATTTTTTAATCCACAGGGCCTATGCAGGTGCAGGATCAGAAGGCTTGAGACCTCACATTAGAGTTCAGTAGTCAAAGAAGATTTAGAAAGTGCCAAAACTCATGGAGATATGGAAAAACTCCATGAACAGATTGCAAAGAGGAGTTGATGCCCTAGGACTCTGAACAAGACAGAACAGTATGTATCTGATAGCCCAAAGGCTCCAGCTTCTGGGATAAGAACTGACTATTTAAGAAAAATTGCCTGTCAGACTGGAAAACAGTATGGCAGAAACTAGGCATAGACCAGTATCTTATATCCTATACCAGCAGTTCTCAATCTGTGGGTCGCAACCCCTGTGGGGGTCGAACGAACTTTTCACAGGGGTCATAGGGGTTGCCTAAGACTATCAGAAAACACATATTTCCAATGGTTTTAGGAACCAAGACACTGCTCCTCTATCTGTCTCCAGGTGGGTCTGCCCACATGCAGATCTGCCCACACATCAGTATTAAAGGGAGGAGGCATTAGGAAGGTTATGAACCACTTCCCTATACGAAGATAAAGTCAAAATGGATACACAATTTAGATATAAAGGCTGATACGATAAGCAAACTAGGAGAGCATGGAATACTTTACCTGTCAGATTTAGGGAGAAAGGAAGAATTTATGACCAAACAAGAGACAGAGAACATCATCAAATGTAAAATGGATGCTTTTGATTGCATTAAATTGAAATGGTTTTGCACAAACAAAGCCAATACAACCAAGATTGGAAGGGAAACAGAAAGCTGGGAAACATTTTTTACAGCCAGTGTGTTTGATAAAGGTCTCATTTCTAAAAATATATAGAGAACTGAGTCATAAGAATACAAGTCATTCCCCAACTGATAAATGGTCAAAGGATATGACCAGGCAGTTTTCACAAGAAGAAATTATAGTTCTCTCTAGTCAAATGAAAAAATGCTCTAAATCATTATTGAATAGAGAAATGCAAATCAAAACAACTCTGAGGTACCACATCATACCTATCAGATTGGTTAACATGACAAAACAGGAAAATGATAAATGTTGGAGAAGATGTGGGAAAATTGGAATACTAATGCATTGTTGGCACAGTTGTGAATTGATCCAACCATTCTGGAGAGCAATTTGGAACTATGCCCAAAGGGCTATAAAAATGTGCATACCCTTTGACCCAGCAATACCTCTTCTAGAGCTGTATCCCAAAGAGATCAAACAAATGGGAAAAGGACCCATATGTACAAAAATATTTATAGCAGCTCTTTTTGTGGTGGTAAAGAACTGGAATTTGAGGAGATGCCTATTGGTTGAGGAATGACTAAATAAGTTGTGGTATATGAATGTAATGGAATACTATTGTGCTATAAGAAGTGATAAGCAGGCAGACTTCAGAAAAACCTGGAAAGACTTATGTGAACTGATGCTGAGGGAAATGAGCAGAACCAGGAGAACATCATACACAGTAATTGCCACACTGTGCAATGACTGACCTGGATAGACTTAGCTCTTCTCAGCAATGTAAGATCTAAGACAACTCCAAAAGACTCAGGGTGGAAAATGCTATCCACATCCAGCGCAAGAACTTTGGAGTCTGAATGCAGACAGAAGTATACTATTTTATCTCCTTTTCTTTTGTTGTTTTGTTTCTTCTTTCTTGTGGTTCCTCCCATTAGTTCTAATTTTTCTTTACAAAATGACTAATGTGAAAATGTTTAATATGAAAGTATATATAGATTTGCATGTTGTCTTGGGGAGAGGGAAGGGAAGGAAGGAGATAAAATTTAAAACTCAAAATCTTATGGAAGTGAATGCTAAAAACTAAAAATAAATTTTTTTAAAAATAAAAATTATATTTGGAATAAGGATAATATAAATCATGAAAAAGAATAAGATAGAACAGTATGTAGGGTGAGATTCTTCACATGAGATCATAGCAGTGGCGTAATATGGCAATCCTTATGTCCTTGTAACAACTCCTGAGATTTAATAGGAATTTTTAATAGAAACTTTTAAAAAAGATACATATTCAATTAGGATTACTGTATAAAGACAATCCATAAAAATGGATGAAACTAACGGATAGTTGTGTAAAAACTAGAGAAGAGATAAAATACAATTCTGAATTTATGTAAATTAAAAAGACCCTAAATACAATAAAAGGATATCAAGATAATACTTACTTGCAAACTCTGATTTTAAGTCCTTAATGAGCACAATGGAGATTCAAATTTAACCTTAAATGTAGAAACCATATTAATCATCCTCAATAGTATCCATGTCAAGTGACATGGTCAAGCCATTCAACTACTTTACCATAGAACGTAATTGTTTCCAAAGATTAGTGCATAAATCTTATAGGCCTAAATCTTAGTGCTGGGCCCAAGTGATTATTTTCCCTGCATACCCGAAAAATCTTGTGCATCCTCATGGTAGCTGAACAGAAGACAAATCTGGTGAGAAGCAAGCGAAGAAATTCATCCCCAAAAAACTGGAGAAAAGCCTGATCTGAAAAGAATAAAAAGGTGATATTGGAAGACAGTCTGACTGGAAAAAAATTTCCGAAAAAAAAAAAGGGAAACTGGGAGAAAACTTTAATTTTACTGCCTGTAACATACATAAAATGACCATTTGAAAGTCAAACAAACTTAAAGCATCATAAGACTTAACCACCATTCCAAACTCTACTAAATTGTGTCAAGAGGGTACCTATGGAACGTGAGTGGGTCAGCAGTTGGGCAATATCCCGGTTGATTTTTCGAAGGTACTCTTGACATTTTTCCCACAGACCTCTACGCATGCTTGACAATCCAGAGACAAACAGGAAGGCCATCAGAGGATTGTTCAGAAAGAGAGTGAAGAGGCTACCACGTTGAGACTGATCTGAAATAAGAAATAGGTTGCATTGGGAGAGAATGAACTAGGAAGTTCATCCAATTGTCTATAATTCCAGGCTGTATTATCCAGATGATCTCAATCCTTTCATTCAAATCAATGGAGACCACTTGCACATAAGAATGACAAAATAGGCTCTTAAGTAAATTCTCTCTGTCTTGTTTGTACACATTCATCAACCTTAACATACATGGTCTACAGACTTTCTCTCCATACTCTGATATTTAAAATTTACCTTTCTTAGCCCTGGAGTCAGGAGGACCTGAGTTCAAATCTGGCCTCAGACACTTGACACACTTACTAGCCGTGTGACTTTGGGCAAGTCACAATCCCAAATGCTCTCCAAAAAAAAAAAAAAAGGCAAAAAAAATTTTACCTTTCTTATTCAACAGCTTGATAAGCCATTCTATTTAAACAGACAACATTTAAAAGCACTTGCATACCTCCTTTCATGAATGCTGAAAACCTTTTTGTGGGCCCTCTTTTCTCAATAAAGAGTCATTTGATAAAGTATGTGATTAAAAAAAAAAAACAGAGCATAGTGACAAAAACACTGGATTTGCAGTCAGACAGATCTCTGCTTGAAACCTGGCTCTGTTACTTGTGTGATCTTGGGAAAAACACTTCAACACCCTTGGCCTGTTTTCTCATATGTAGAATGAAAAGGTTGAATGAGATGATCTCCAAGTTCTCTGGCAACTTTAAAATTCTGTGATCCTATGAACCCAAACTGTGGATTATTTTTCAAAAATTCTGACAAACTTAAATCTTGGGAGAGTTATTTGAACTAAAACATTACTGAAATAACAGAAACAGGGTAAGAGGTCCCCAGTAGGAGACTTTCACCATTGTTTTAAGGTAAGTTCTATCATGTAGTAGAATGGATAATTTGATGCTTAGACATTGAATGTTACTGCCACATGTTTTTCTAATAAAGAGCAGAACTTACCTTAAAACAACGGTGAAAAGTCTCCAGCTTCTTTCAGGCATTCAAATGCTGACCACCACTTCCTGTGTCAAACTATGTCAGCAGACTGGACTTCTGGCTGGGAAGTAGCAGTAAACTGCCATCTCTCACTGAGAGACACCAACACTATTCACAGTTAGGGAGACAGTGAAACAGTGAAGGTCCTGCTAAAACAGTTCTCAAAATTTCTCTGTGATACTAAATTTTGTTTTGTGTTCATCTCACCTTGTGCTAGAATGAATGAGTGGAATAAGATCTCACAAGTCCTGGCTGGTATTAGAGTGTATACAGCCTGTGGATAAATTTGAATGTTTCTAATTTTCACTCAGTTAAATGGGTAAAACATTCAGAGAAAGGCTCTCTTTACAACAAAAATGTAAGAAAAATTATCAAAAATTCCTTTAAGTTCTATCAATTTGACTATGCATAACATAGGAGACAGGTGAACTTCTTCAAGTTAAAATGAACAGTTTAATAGTTTAAATGGTGTGTCAAGTATATTGGGTAATCTCAGTAGAGATGGAAGAGATTAAAGCTGTTGAACATACTATCAACTGACAGACACTCTCATTTTCTTTTCTGTCTAAATTTTTGTTATAAGAGAAAGTTCAATGGAGGGCAGGTTTTATGGGAAATGACTGGTATAGAAAACAAAGACACAGATAAAATTTAAATGAAAAGTTTACATGGAAGAGATGTTAAATCAAGGTGAATCCCTTGAATTTCAAAATAAACACCTCATAAACAAGAAGCCCATCAACTATGAAAATTTCCAAAACAGCACAGAGCAAAAAAATAAAAAAATGATGATGATAGTGCATATTTCTTCTAATGATATTGTATGGTATTTCTTGGAAGCTAGTGAGGATACTGACACTGAAGTATTGCCTGGTCCTCTGAACCAAAGAGCCTACTTTTAGCAAACAGCTACACTGCTAAGCCAATTCTAGTCTGACATATGCCATGGATGTTTTTTATCAATGAGTGCTACATGTGCCCCTCAGAGAAGAAAACCAAGTTTAAAAATATAAAGCAAAAATAAAACAACAACAGTTTAAATCAGATATAGGTATACTGCTACAAAACATACCTTGTAATGCTTTTGGATATGTTGTTGGAGAAAGCAAGCAGACCAGAGGTTGTCCAAATAAGTTTGTGAAATTCTGTAACATATAACAATTTAAAACAAGCATTAAGGCTTGTTTAGTTTCTCAGTAACATACCCAAGGAACAAATTTGTTTCTCAATGATTAGTTACTTATAAACATATACGTCACATCAGAAACAATAACACTGATAATGGAAAGGTCAAAATTTTTTACTTGAGAAGGAAAGTATCCTGTAACACAATAAAAAAAATCAGACCTGTGATTTCATTAGGTTAGGGAGCTCCTAATGAAATATATCTATTAATGCAGATTGGCATCTGCTTTGCTATTTATTTTCAGAGAAAGTTGCCAGTGCACTGAAAGGGTAGGTGACTTGACCAGGGTTACAAAGCCAGGATATATATGAGGCAGGACTTGAATCCAGGAGTTCTTGGCTCTGAGGTTTGCTCTTTGTCAAGCTATCTATGCCAGTCTGCATCTAGTCTTAAATACAGTAGATATTTATTCATAGTATTACAGATTTAGGGCTTAAAAGGACCTTAGATGCTAACCCCCTCATTTTATAAAGAAATAGAGGGCAATGGAGATTAAGTTACAAACCCAAGGTCACACAGGTAAGGTAGCAAGTTACAGAGAAGGGACTTGAGCCAAACTAGGATTTGAACCAAATTCCTCTGGATCTTAATCTTAAGTCCTTCTAGTATATCACACTACCACTATGCCCTATTATTAAAGTCTTTCTGATGTAATTATGATCCAAACGCTCTGATGAACCAAAAATTCAGTGGAAAAAATAGTAGCAAAAGTAATTAAAAGCAATAAAAAATCCAAGAAACTGCTTAGGAAAATCAGTTACCTACACTCAGATTACAATTTCAAGTTAAGAAATTAATGTAGTAAATGACTCCATGCAATTCAAAGGATTACCTAGATAGGACAGATAGCCTATGGGAGGGAGCACATCTTCTTTTACTCAGTCCCTGTCTAGCATCTACTTATTTACATGTATGAGGGAAGAAGGAGGTAGGGCAGTAACTGTCTGAATTCCTGAGATTTGCCAACATTATTGTCAGAGTATTTCAAAAGAGCCATGATTATATATGTATAGAGGTAGCCCTCTATTACTTGATGTGGCCTGCGGCCAAATCACACTTTACCAGATAGGTACTATGGCCAAAAATGTTATCACCAGGTGGCTAACTCTCTAGTGATGAACATCTCTTAACTTGGCAAATTCTCTGAGTTTTTCTAGGCTGCTGAGATTTGCCAGAAATTATGTTGTCCCTGTATTATCTTAAAGATTCTAGGATCATTTCCAAGGTATGACAAGGCAGTGGAAGATGATTTTTTTTTTGTTTTTGTTTTTGTTTTTGCAGAAATGGTCAGGGATATCCTAGGGAACCTTGGACTCCAGGCAATGGAGATAATAAAATGTTGGAAAGAAAAGGGAGGATGATAGAATAGAACCCCTTCCCCTCCAATACAAATATCTGATGTGTCACTTTTGTATGTCTGTGGGTAGAGGGTGTTTTAAGTGTCAAATATAGTATAATTAAAATTGTATAAAGTTACATATAATGTCCCTACACCTATAATAATCAATCTATAATTTACAGCCTTCAAGAGGCACCTGAGTTTATTTGTCCATGGTTATACAGTAATGCATCAGATATAGCATTTGAATCCAGGATTTATTGACTCTAAGTCCAGCATTCAAACCATTACATACTCCATATAATCTCTCTTAATAATCAAAACACACAAGAAATAATACAATGGCTTTCATTAAATAAAACAGAGGTAATTTGTCTGTCATATTAAGTATAACTCTCTATTGTCCTATATATCATGTCTTTATTTAAAAGCAGGTAGCCCCTATTCCAAGATATCAAATTTATCAGCTATTCCAACATTACAGATTCATTCCTTTGAGTTTTTAAAGGCTTTTCATTTAATATGAAAATATAGTTGGGAAGGGCCAAGCCAGAAGGAGTTAATGCCTTAATTTACAGTTAAGTCCTGAGCAAAGATGGTAGCAAGAGAACTGGAACTGAGAAGCAGATGGGATAACTCAGGGAGAAAAAAAAGGAAAGCAAATGGAGAAGTTAAAGCAAAGACAAAAACTGCCTAGACAAGTTTGCTTCAGACCAATCTACACTGCACCAAAAGCCATCTAGCCTGCTCCTTTTTAATAAATCAGTAAACACTTATTAAGCATCTACTATCTTGCTAGGCAATATGGCAGGTGTTGGGGTTACCAATACAGAGAATGAAACCTTACTCTCAAGACAGCTTATACTGTCAAACAAAAAATATTAATACTGTACTATAGGTACATTTTAAATACAAGTCTATCACAGTCTGATTAATTTAACATTATTGAAAATCCAAGCCTGCTCAAAGTAAGATTCAAACTGGTATAGTACTCCCCACCCCCAAGCCCTTGGACATGTCTCTACCCCAAGACAATTTGAAGTAATATTTATAAGCATCCCGAATAAAAAAAAAGTCACAACATGCTAAAATACAGTTTTGAGTTAACAATCAAAAACGATATTCACTAAGATAGTCACTTAAACTAGAACTACTACCCTCAAGGCCTGAAAAGGCTTCTTTCCAGTGCCTAACACTTAATAGTTTCTGAAAAGAGAAGGCCTGATCATAGTATTATCCCTTCTGGTGACAGGGACAGTAATAATCTTTATTAAAAAAGAGATATTTATCCTTCTACCTTAGCCTTCATTCTTGATCTGTTACACATTTTCCTGAAAGGAAAAGGCTGAGAAAGGTTTTAGGCTGAAGAAAATATTATTTCTTCACATTTGAAGTTGAACTAAAAAGAGGTTTTTGACATGCTTCAACACCTTCTAACAAGGAAGGCAAGTGTATACATGTATATATGTGTGTGTGTGTACACACAGACACACAGACACACTTTTGGATATGGAATGGATTTGTGATTTCATTGGTATAAGGAACTCCCAACGAGCAAACCTCATTTAAAGGTCAGAACCTTCTCTGGGATTTGTCATCTTAGAGAACTATCTAGAACAGTCATGTCAAAATCAAAAAGAAATAAGTTCCACTAAACTGTACACAAGGATCCCTTAGGGCTGCATATTAACTTAGAAAAACACATTAACATTCTCTATGTTTCATTATATTTTTATTTATTCTGTGACAACTCTGGACTAGAGCACTGGGAGGTAAAAAAGACTTGAACCTTTGGTTCAAGCTTTGAGGCAGACTTCTCTTTTCCACTCTATCACACTACCTTCATGCATATACAAATATTTACAGAATAAATATAAAGACAGCACATATAAACAAATAAAAGCTAAGGAGGTTTCCAGAAGCTGGGGGAAATCTGGAAAAGTTGCATGTGTAAAATGATATTTAAGCTGATTTTTGAAGAAATAAAGGGATTGTCTGAGGTGACAGTAAGGAGGGAGTATATTCCAGGCATGGGACAATCAATGCAAAAAATGCCAGTTTGAGTGGATTATAGATTATCCGGAGGGGATTTACATATAATTAGGCTCAAAAGATAGATAGATTGGGACCAAGATCTAACTAGGTTTAAAAGTTAGACAGAGGACCTTCTAAATATAAAGAAAATGGGAAGACTTGGAATTTATTGAATGGGTGAGTCATATAGTTAGATTTTTCATTAAGGAAAAATATCTTGGCAGCTGTGCACAGGACAGAATGGAGCAGAGGAAGGGTGATTAGAGGCCAGAGGAACAATTAGGTGGCCCTTGCAATAGTTTCAGTGAAAGGTGATAAAGGCTTGGGTCGAGGTGGTAGCAGTATGAGTAGAGAGAATCAGCGGGATAAGAAAGATGTTGAAAAGAAGTTTGAAATGGCAAAACTGAATATTTGCAATAAGGGAGAGAGATAGAGGAACTAAAGATATTATCAAAGTTATAAATTTGAGAGAGTGAAAATGGTACCTTCAACAGAAACACAAGGGGTGGGTTTGGGGGTAAAAAAATAAGTTTTGTTGAATCTAAAGTCAGACAGTTGGCTGGGAGAATGAGCAAACAAACAAAAAAGAATCCTGCCATAAAAAGCTATTACAGTGGGATGATCAAGACACAAAACAAGACAATGATCCCCAAACATCTACAAGCAAAGCCTCAAAGCAAAGCCACAATGTGGACAAAAATTTAACTAGAATTTCTTGAAGAACTGAAGGAAGAATTTCTTTTTAAAGTTTAAAAATGTTTTTATAAATTAAATGAGAGAATTAGAGGGGGAAAAAATGGAAAACAAATGACAGCTACGGAATAAAGAACTGGGAATGAAACTACTAGCATAAAAGGTATAAAACCTTGCCCAAGTAATACATTCCCTGAAAATTAGAATGGTCCAAACAAAAAACAGTGACTCCATGAGACGACAAAAAAATATTAAAGTCAAAAGACTAAAAAAAATGGAAGAAAATAAATGAGGTCTGTTTGGAGCATACTAAGTTTGAGATGCCTCCAGAATATCTAGTCTGAAATATCCAACAGGCAGATAAATCAGTTTTAAGGCTGGGGTGAGTAGACAAAAAAACCAGGGTCAGAAAAAATACTTGGGTTATTTCCCAGGCTTGCATCAGAGCTTTGAAATCAAGTGCTGTATATATAACAGATTAAGCCTTCTGCATGGAGATGATCCTTACATCTATGGAAGATGATGAGGTCTCCAAGAGGAAGAATATAGAGAGAATATAAAAGAAGGTGAAGGATAGAGCCTTAGTGAACAGCTACAGTTAATAAGTATATGGAGAATGGAGCCAACAAAGGAGACAGAGAAGGGGCAATCAGGTAGAAGGAGAACCAGGAGGGAGCAATATTACAAAAATCAAAAGGGGAACAGAGAACAAGCAGAGTAGCAGGAAGTAGTACAGCTAAAGTCCCCTCTACAAAATTCCTTCAGACTCAGAAAATGCTCCAGATCAAATTCTGATAGGGAAATCCAGAAAAAGTCACAGTGAGTCATTAGGCATATGGGGACAAAAAGAGAGGGATGAAAGGAGCAGTTGACACTATAACCTCACTCATCTGAACTGGTTAAAGAAAGGAAGGGACGGCTACATGGCACAGTAAATAGAGCACCGGCCCTGGAGTCAAGAGGACCTGAGTTCAAATACGACCTCAAACACTTAACACAAAAACTAGCCATGTTACCTTGGGCAAGTCACTTAACCCCAACTGCCCTCCAAAAGGCAAAAAAAAGAGTAAGAAGAAAAAACAAAAGCAAACACAAACACATCCACTTAGGTAAGAAAGACATTTCGCGCAAAAGGGAAACAGGAGGGAAAGGGGGGAAGCAGGGAAATTAGAAGGACAAATTAAGGGTGAGGTTAAATTCTAAAGAGCAAAACCAACTAACTAAGGATGTACCAAAATATTTATAGCTCCTCCTAAGGTAGCAAAGAATGGGAATTTAAAGAGGTGCCTATAAATTGAGGAATGGATGAACCAGTAATGGTATATAAAAGTGATGGAATATTATTGTGCAGTAAGAAATGATAGGATTTCAAAGAAACCTGGGAAGACATGTATAAACTGATACAAAGGAAAGTGAATAAAAGCAGAAGAAAAATTTATATAACGTACACAGTGTGTTAAAAGGCATTAAGTCTGAAATATTTGGGAATTCTTATGATTGTAATGACCAATCACAATTCCAGAAAACTAATAAGGAAATATGCTTCTTACCTCCTGAGGGTAACCAGGAGGACTCAAAGGGCAGAAGGAGACAAATTTTTTTTTTTCAATGTGGCCAATGTGGAAATTTGTTTTGGTTAACTATACATATTTGTAATGGTTTTTTTTTTTGCTTGTTTTTTCTTTTGTTCTCAATGGTAGGTGGTTGGAGTGGGAAGGTGAAAAGGCCCTTAGTTTTGCTGACTGTAAAAAATGTAACATAATATTTAAAAAAGAGGAAGAAAGTAACCAGGAGGAAAACGCAGTCCACATGTTAAATGCAACAGACAAAGTCAAGAATTACTGAGATCAGGCAACAGAGAGATCACTGATAACTTTGGAGACAGTTGTTTTATGTGAATGATGAAGTCAGAAGCTAGATTGCAAAGGGTTGAAGAATAAGTGAGATGAAGGGAGAAGCAACAAATGCAGTAGAGAAGGCAGCTTTGTCTATTAATTTGGCTGAGAAAGGAGAGATAAAAGATAATAACCTGAGGGACAGTAGAGTCTAGAGAAGGCTTTCTAAGAATGGGTGAAACCTGAAAAATGAGTAGGGTGAATTAAGGGATAGTGAAGTGTCAAAAATATCTTTAGGGGCTGCGAACCCAGGTAACTAAAGTATGGTGGTGCCGTCCCTGACTGAAAAAGAGTAAGGTTAGAAGAGGGGTAGGCTTGGGGAAAAGATAGCAGCCATTATGTTTGAGATGCCTCAGGAATACCAGTTATAATAGTCTAATAAGCAGTTTATGATTCAGAACTGGAGCTAGAGACTAGGTACATGTGTGAGTGTGAGTGTGAGTGTGTGTGTGTGTGTGCATCTATCTATATATGAAAGTCACCTGCAAAGAAAACATTAAACCTAAAGGAGTTCATGAGGTCACCAACTGAGAGAAAAAAAGAAGTGGATACACGGTGGAACTTTAGGGTACACATGAAGACAGTGAATGTGACATGAACAGTAACAATGCAAAGAAGGTTTGGGGAATGGATAGCTGAGACAGATGGGAGGAAAAACAGTACTATCACAAAAACCCAAGGAGGAAAGAGTATCCAGGAGGAGACAACGGTCAACACTGTCAAATGCTCCAGAGAAGTCAAGGAAGATGAGGAAAAAATGATTACATTTAGCAATTAAGAGAACATTGGTGGTTTTGGAGAAAGCATTTTGAAATGACCAATGGGGCTGGATCACAAACAATTGAGGAATAAGAAGAGACATTTCCGATAGACAGAAAGATTTTTCTAAGAGTTTAGTTAAGAAAAGAATTAGAGATAAAGGACAATAGCTTTAGAAGATAGGAAGGTCACTTAAAATTTCTGAAAGTTTTTATGCACCTGGACACCTGGGTATATTTTTAGGCAGAGAAGAAGAAAACAGTATAGAGGAAGAGCCAAAGATTAGGGAGAGAGGGGCTGTCTTCGAAAACAGCTGTTCAAGGGTCTTTGTAAAAGGATAGGAGAAGGGTCACCTTTTCGGACACTGGAATAAAGGAAGCTAATGCCCAATCGTTTTAAGAAGTAGGGAAGGGCATACAAGAGAACTTACAGGAAATGGCTTTCCGTTTTCTTAGTAAAGAAGCAAAGACAGTTTTAAGTGGGGCTAGGGTGGTAGAAAAGGCTTGAAAAGAGGAGGTCTAGAACTGTGATGAGTGTGATGGAGAATCAACTGGGGAGGAGTAAAAAAGATTGCCCTACTGCAGCAAGTGACCAGTTGAGATTAAATAACATAATTTTATGGTGGAACCAAGGTAGATGAGTGGTTGCTTAATGTTTTTCAGTTCCTTTCAATGGCTTATAAGTAGGAGCAGAGGCTGCTAGTGGGGATAACCTAGGGTTGGGGTTTGGCAAAGTATGAGCTGTGATAGAACTAGTTAAAAAAGGAATTGAGAGTATGGAACAATTTAGTATTGAATAAATTAAGATAGAGTTGAAAATTGGAAGGTAGGAAAGCAAAGTCTGAGCAAAGATGATGGCTTGGGAGAGTACTAGGGAATGAAATGTGGTGAGGGTAGTAAAGGAGGGAAGGGGAAGAGTATCACAGTTAGGAGAATAAAATTTCATCTCTACTGTTCTTCAGTGGCTCTGCTACTTACTGTGTGTGAATTCGGGCATGTTATTTAATCTTTTTTAGACCTCAATTTTCCATTTGCAAAATGAGAAGGTTGGTACAGTAGGGTCTTTAGGTTATCTTTCAGATCTATATCTATTACCCTATAGCACTTTAAGGATGATAAAAGGCTTTTCCTTACAAGCCAAGTACTATTATTGTTTTTTGTAAATTTTTTTTTGGTAAACATTCAGGTTTAGAGAGATTAAGTGATTTTATTTAAGGTTGCATGACCAGGAAGTAGCAGCATTGTATGGAACCCAGTCCTTTAGATTGTCCAGATCAGTTAGTCAATAAACATTTATTAAGCACCTACTTACTATGTGCCAGGCACTGTACTAAGTACTTCAGTCTAATGTAGACTGATGGAGACAACACACAAAGAACTAAGTATGAACAAGATAAGTTGGAAATAATAAACAGAGGGAAGGCACTTGAAATTAAGGGGGATCAGGAAAGGTTTCCTGAAGAGGATGAGATTTTTTTCTGGGCCTTGAAAGAAGACAGGGAAGCTAAAGGGCAGAGATGAGGAGGAAGAGAATTCAAGACATAAGGGACAGCCAGAGAGAAGGCCCAGAGTTGAGAGATGGAGTGTCTTGTGTGCAAAACAGCAAGGAGGCCAGTGTTGCTAGATTGATGAGAACATGGGTGGGGAAAGGGGAGGAAGTTCCCCCCCCCATTATGGGACAAGTGAGGAGTAAGACACCAGGTATCCCCTTAACACCACAATGCCTCTAAAAACTCAGGTTGACAATTTTTGTGATAAACAACCAATTAGAGAGGCACAAATAGTAATTTTATGGATAATGAAGCTGAGGATCAGGGAGGTTAAATTACTTGCAGAAGCTCCCAATTAATGAGTGTCAGAGCTGGAACTCATTATCAGATCCTCACGCTCCAAAATTTAGAGCTCAACTACAATACCCTCTTTTCTCTTTGTCATCTGTTAGCCCTATATAGGATCACAGAGCTAGAGAAAGAAGTGACGTTATGATCTAGTCCAACTCTCTCTTTCTACAGATGAAGAAACTGAGGCCCAGAGAGATTAATTGCCTTGCTCAGAGTCATAGAGTTTTTAAGCAGCAAAGGCAGGATTCTAACTCATAATCTGACTCAAAATTTATCCCTCTCAGGTTACCTTTCAGCAAAAGTAGAGTAGTAAAGAAAAAAAAAAACAGCCAGCAGATGGGGCTGTGGAAGCATCCTTAGGATGAGCTGCTTCAACAGACAGTTCACAGTGATAGGGGGAGAAGAATCAGGTGACAAGAGCTGGGGCAGATGTGGGATCTGCTCTATCCTGACAGCGCCTGGGCAATGTGAGGTCAAGCTAATTCAGACTTCATACAGAGGAGTCTGGGCTTCACAAAAACAGGTGATAGTTGGTGAAGTACCAGGCAAATGGGGCAGAGTCCAATAATAAGAGTAAATAGGCTCACAGAGCTGGGCAGGGGAAGATTAGGCAGATATATCAGAGATTAGTGTTGGGAGTTTTAAAGCTGAGGTGAGATCTAAAACCAGGGTCGGAAAAAATACTTGGGAATTTCCCGGGCTTTTTATCAGAGCTTTGAAATCAAGTGCTGAAGGGCCACTAAAGATCATTTTGTCTCTATAAAGTAGGTTATCTTCGCCTTAAGGGGAGATCTTCAGATTTTGAGTCTCAGAGTGGAGAATGTAGGCATGTGGGGGTGAGATTCCCTAGGTCTTTTCCATCCCTAATGAAATTCAAGGGCTGCCTGAGATCCACATGGTGTGTTGAGAATTTGAGTGGAAAAGAACACAAAAATCCTCTAAGTTTAGTTAGTTCCTACAGATCAGGTCCAGGGGTTCAGGAACTTGGGTATTACCCTGGCCTCTAACCTAAGCAATAGGAGCATCCCCTTCCATGTTCTTCTTTTCTTGATGTAAAATTAGTCTGATGGATTCACTTTCACTTTCTCACTCTATGAAATTCTTGTCCATGTCCATATGCAAATCCTCCACAGAAGATTCACCTAAAGCTCAATGGTAGCTTTGCCTCTGATTCTTTTACTATTTAGTGGATAACAGTGTAACACTTGAAGACTTCATCTGCTATGTCATTCTCACTCTATAACTAGCTCAACTTCTTTTCTGGTTATACATATCCTTGATTTTTCTTATATCATGTCAGAGACTCAGAGGAGGAAGAGATCTCAGAGGTTCCTAGTCTCATCTATAACTAACAGAAATGCCCTCTACAACACAGGTTTCAAATATGCACTCAGGACTGAGTCCAAATCAGATTAAAATGTAATTAGGGAGGGGCGGAGCCAAGATGGTAGCGTAGAAGCAGCAAAGCACCACAGCTCCCATACAAACACACTAAAAAACTCATAAAATGGGACTCTAAGCAGATTTTCAAGCTCCAAAACTCTCCACAAGACAGAAGGCACATCTGTTGCTACAGGCAGCACAGCAGGCGGGGCTCTTCCCAGCAGTCTGGTCTGGGAGCTGCGGCCTGCCTAAACCCCGCCCTGGTCAGGCCCTAGGGCATCAGACAGGACGCATCTATAGGAGAGCAGATCGGC
>CM053595.1:78011215-78040249 GCA_028646575.1 Pseudocheirus occidentalis | reverse complement strand
GCGGGGTGCAGGATATGAAGGAGGGACATACAATTAACCTCTCACAATTTGCCCACCATGGAGATGTCCTGTGTAATTACACAGGTACAGCCTGTATTGAATTGCTGCTCCTCCCAGTGGGAGTGGGTGACAGGGGAGGAATTGCAAGAATCTAGTATTTAAAGATATACAATCAAAGGCAACTGGGAAATAATACATACAAGGACAGGGGCAGGGAGCCCCTCCCTGCTAGAAAGCTAGAGAGGTGTTGGAGGAGGGCATAAAAGGGAACAGATGGTGGGAGGGGTCTTACAGTGTGATCAATGTTCTGGGCTGGGTTGTAGGGACAAAAAGGGAAGAAAATTTGTAACTCAAAACCTTGTGGAAATGAATGATGTAACCAAGAAAATAAATTAAAATTAAAAAAAATGTAATTAGGAAATATTTAACAAAATAAATAAAAATATAACACAACACAGATGATGTTCTTTTGTGGTTTTCTAAGTCAACATGCGGCCCACAGCGATCCATTTCTATATGAGTTTGACACCACCGCTCTAAAAATATCCAATATCAAACAAAGTTAGTGTTTGGTGACTCCCTGTTGAGAGGTGCTCTGTCTACCTAGCATCAACAAGAGTGAGGTCTGCCAACTTCCTGAGGCCTCTGTCCAGGATATGAATGAGAACATTATTCACACTGCCAATCCTGATAACACATGAGGACAAACTGTATAACCAGAAGAAAACTAGATCACCAAGGAAGGAGAGAAATAGGCATTAATTAAGTACCAACTATGTGCTAAGCACCATACTAAGCACTTTAAAACTATTATGTCAAAACAACCCTAAGAGGCAGATGTTATTATTTTATTATTACTATTTTACAGTAGAGGGAACTGAGATAGGTAGCAATTAAATGACCTGCCCAGGGCCACATGGCTAGTAAGTGTCTGAGGTATAGGATTTGAACTGAGATTGTCCTAATCCCTGACCCAGAAGAAAATCTGAATATCTCTAGGCCACAATGGTACTTCTACCTCTATTCCAATTTAAGTTAAATGATTCAGAGGAAAAAGGAAGATATGGAATGTGAACAATTAGCTAAGAAGACAGTATCTGAAGAGGATTTGGATTTGGGGAGCATGACTTAGGAATAATAAGCTCTCAGAAAGGGAGAGAGTGTACCCAATGAGGGCTAGTAAAAACGTATTTGCCTCAATGCCTGTGAGAAAGCCAACAAAACCCTGCCCTGAAATGTTTAGTTACAGAGGATGGGTAACAAACAAGGCGAATGAGACATAAGAAAGGGAACTTTGCCTCAAAGCTAACAGCGAGAATCAATATGATAAGATATACTAAGAATAGTTTTTTTAAATGGTGATGTAATATTACATTTTTATATCACATTATGTTAAGAAATCCAGGTACACAAAAGAAAGTCTAAATAGGTTCACGATCTAGATATAAAGGCTGATACTACAAGCAATGTGGGAGAGCAAGGAATAGTTTTTCTGTCAGATTTATGGAGAATGGAAGATTTTATGACCAAACAAGAAATAGAGAATATTATGAAATGCAAAATGGATACTTTTGATTACATTAAATTGAAAAGTTTTTGTACAAACAAAACCAACATACCTAAGATTAGGAGGAAAGCAGAAAACTGGGAAAGAATTTTTATAACCAGCATCTCTAATAAAGGCCTCATTTCTAAAATATACAGAGAACTGAGTCAAATACATAAGAATACAAATCATTCCACAATTGATAAATGGTCAAAGGATACAAATAGGCAGTTTTCAGAGGAAGAAATTAAAGATATCTATAAGCATATAAAAATGCTCTAAGTCATTACTGATTAGAGAAATGCAAATCAAAACAACTCTGAGGTACCACATCTCACCTGTCAGATTGGCTAACATGACAAAATAGGAAAATGTTAAATGCTGGAGATGTAGGAAATCGGAACACTAATGCACTGGTGGAGTTGTGAACTGAACCAACCATTCTGGAGAGCCATTTGGAACTATACCCAAAGGACTATAAAAATGTGCGTACCCTTTGACCCAGTAATACCACTTCTGGGGTTGCATCCCAAAGAGATCATAGAACTGGGAAAGGACCCACATGTACAAAAAAATTTATAGCAGCTCTTTTTGTGGTGGCAAAGAAATGTAAATCAAGGGGAGGCCCATCAATTGGGGAATAGCTAAACAAGTTGTGGTATATGAATGTAATGGAATACTATTGTGCTGTAAGAAATGATAAGTAGGCAGACTTCAGAAAAACCTGGACTTATATGAACTGATGCTGAGTGAGGGGACAAGTAGCAGGAGAATATTGTAAACAGTTACAGTCACATTTTGTGACAACTCTATCTAGAGTTGGCTCTTCTCAGCAATGCAAGATTCTAAGACAATTCCAAAAGGCTCATGATGGAAAATGCTGTCCATATTCAGAGAATGAATTATGAAGTCTGAATGCAGATCGAAGCAAACCCTCTGTATTTTGTTTTGTTTTGTTTCTTCTTTCTCATTGTTCATTCTCTTGGTTATAATTCTTCTTTACAATTTGACTAATGTTTAATGTGAAGGTACTTGTAGAACCTATATTGAATTGCATGCCACCAGAGGAGGGAAGGGGAAAGGAGAAGGGGGAGGAGAAAATTTGGAATTCAAAAACATGTGGAATTGAATGTTGTAAACTAAAAGTAAATTAATAATAATAATAATCAAATCCAGGTACATGAGAGGAGAATCATTTGAGTAAGGATCAAGAGAAATTTTTTTAAAATATAAGTTATATTGTCACAAGAGAATATTACTAATAATTTGGAAAGAAGGAATTATCTGAGGAGCCTGGGAATCAGATCATTAACTTGAAGAGAAAGTTACAATAGATAACTGTATACTGAAAGTCAATGCAATTCGAATATAAAAAAATATCCATAGATTAGAACAATGGATATATCAAATAAAATGATATTAACTTAGATAATAGCAAAGTTCCACATTTGGGCTAAAAAATTAATTTCACAAGTACAGGATGAGGGAAATGTGACTAGATGATATTTCCTATGAAACAGGTCCAGGAGTTTTAGTGAACTTCAAGCTTGACATGGGTCAACAGTGTGACATGACAGTAAAAAAAAAAACTAATTCTATACAAGGATGTATTAATAAAAGCATAGTATCCGGAACAAGGAAGGTAATAATTCCATTATACTCTTCCCTGATCAGTCCATGTTTGCAGAAACCTTTATGGGCACAATATTTTAGGGAAGAAGTAGACAAGTTGGAGTATGTTCAGAAGATGGCCACCAATATCGTAAGAGGAACATCCTGTCCTATGAGGATAGGCTAAAGAAAAGGAGCCTGTTTAGTTTGGAGAAAAAAAACAACTAAAAGTGGACATAATAGCCACATTCGAATATTTCAGGACCTATCATTTTCTAAGTAGTGTTAGATTTGTTCTTCTTGGTCCAAGGGGTCAGAACTATTAGTAATGAATGGAAGTTACAGATGGACAGATTTTGACTTAAGGAAAAATTGTAGAGATGTCCCAAATTAAAGCGTGCTGGCTGGGGAGGTCATAGGTTGTCCTTCACTGGCAGTCTTTAAGTGAAGAGGTAATGATCATTTGTTGGAGATTACAGGCACTAAAAGCAGAAAGAACTTCAGGTATCATCTAGTTTAACCTGTACCTGATCAAGGATCTCTTCTACAAAATCTCTGTGAAGTGGTCACCCAGTCTCTACTTGCAGACCTCCAGTGAAGAAGAATCTATGACCTCAAGCGGGCAGCCCATTCTTCTTCTGGATAGTGTTAATTATTGAAAAGTGTCATGGAGCTAAAATCTGATTCTCTGCAACTTCTACCCACTATTCCTAGTTCTATTCTGGAGCCAAACTGAATGCATTAAATCTTTCATGTGTATTACAGCCTTTCAAAGACATGAATACAAGTATGTGATGTCACCCCATGCTATTACCCTCCCCCTACACACAATACCTCCTACTCTCCAGGTTCCCCCACTTAATTATTTCACCTGAGCCTTTGTGACATGGTCCCTGGCTTCTTCATCAACAGATCTGGATAAGCTTCAGTTTGTCAGTGTCCTATGTGGAATGTGGGATCTAGAACTGAGCATAAAATGTGGTATCTAGGTAGAGAACAGCAAGATTAGCACTTCCTTAATTCTAGATGCTATGATCCAAAAATCACATTAGATTTTTTTAGTAGTCATGTCATTCTGTCGACTCATAATGAATTCCCAGTTCTCTGCTACATCCTGATCTCTTTTCATACAAACTGCCCAGCCATAACTTCTCTACACTATACTTATATAGTTGAGTCTCTGAACCAAACCAAAATAAAACCCAAACCCTCTTTATTGTCTCTAAATATTTCTGAAAGTTCCTATGTTTTTACTTTGCTGACACTCTTCTAATAGGGCTATGCCACTTCTTCATATTTGTCCTTGGTTATATAGCCCTCCTTCTATCTTTTGCATGTGTAGTTTGAAAATTTCAACACCTCAAAAAAATCTGTTTAGTTACAGGAATCACTTGCATTATTTTAGGATTATTCATCTTGATCATTTTTAGATTTTTTTTCAGTTTCATTTTTGAGATCTATTTTTCTTAAGGCATCTTCACTTTGAGAGTCAGCCACAGGATCAGACTCAAAGTATTCTTTGAACCTTTGGGATATCCGTTAGTTTGGTTATTTTTAAAGCACAGGATTTATGATTAACTATACCATGCATTTGTTTCCTCATCTATTATAATATTCAAGATTCCAAGGAGTCCCAATCATTTTCACTTTACTAACTCTTTTCTACCTTATTGAGCAGAATGACTTATAAAGAATCAGTTTCGGTCACTGCTTTCTCTATCATCTATGAGCTGAAATTACTATGAAAAACAAGCCAATAATCTACAAGATGCATTGCTTTGAACAAATTGAGACTACTGGCAGATGCCTGTATGTTCCAACTCATCCACTGCCAATACATCTTGCCTCTCCAACATTTAGATCTTTTTAAGAGGAAAGTTTTGCCCATAAGGTCCTCCTTTGGCAATGCACCCAGAGGGAAGAAAACTCAAATTGTTTCTTCTCATGCATAAACATGTTAGTATTTTTTCATACCACTGTATCACAAAAGCATACTTTTTGACTGTTTAAAGAATACAATTCAAGAAAACTAACTCACAGAATATGAAAATTATGTTCTTAATCTAGGTGGTTTCTGAGGTCCTTTCCAATTGGAGGGGAAGCCCCCAAAGAATCTTAAAAAGGAATAGTCAGGGAAGCAATGTCATAAAAGGCAAGAAAGAGTATCTAGGAAGAAGGAGTGGTGGTTGGCAAGCTTCACTGACATCAAGTAGGAGTAGGGATGAGAAAAAGCCATTGATTTCACTATTAGGGATTACTGTCAGCCTTGAAAGCATTTTCAATTGTGAGGTGAAGTCAAATTGCAAGGGACTGAGGAATGGAAATTGGTTTAAAAAAATGGAAGAGGTAAGTCTAGAAGACTCTTTGTCAGAGTTTGGCCACAAAAGGAAGGAAACACAGGATGATAACTTGATATTATTGGGTCGAGTAAAAGTATTTTAAGGATAAGATGTTTGTAACCAGGAGGGATAGAGATAATTAGAAGAGAAAAAGGAAGGACGGGAATGATACATAGGCCAAGCTCTTAGAAGATGACAGGATAATCAATAACATAAAAATATGCTGACTTTGCAAAGATCAGAAGGGCTACTTCTTTCTTAAAATGGTAGAAAAACCAATTGATCATGGCTCCCTATCCACCTGGGTTCTGTGATAACTATAGTGGGACTATGCTTCCAGAGCAGATCACTGCAAACACAGGGGACTAGAATGAAAGTGGTTCCTTGGGCCAAAGTGAACTCACAGTACCCCAAAATGAAGACAGCCCAGATATATGGCAAGTACTCATTATCTAATCAATCTGAGCTTAATTAAATTAAATTATAGTTAACTATAACTAGTTAACTCCTATAGTTAACTTATGTAACTCAAATTACTTACCTAATGTAGCTAAATGTAAATAATGTAATAAAGTGATAATCATCTCTAGAAGGTACTTGTTCTGATACACAAGGGTAGCACAAAGCAGGCAGGTAGCCCAATGGATATAGGCCTGGGCCTGGAGTCAGGAAGATATGAGTTGAAATCTGGCTTCAGACGCTTGCTGACTGTATTTGTCATGCGCTAACTGCTGACTAGGCAAATCACTTAGTTCTGTTTAATTCAGTTTCTCCAACTGTAAAATGAGAACAATGAGAGCACCTAGCTAGCAGAGTTGTGAGGTTCAAATGAGACATTTGTAAAGCAATTAACACAGTGCCTGGCACTCTATAACTGCTCATTCTTCTTCCCTCCTTTTCAGATTTTATGATCCCCCAAAAGTAGTCATTCAAGTTTTATAAAAATATCTCCAGGGAAGAAGAACCCCTCTGTGGCAAGAGGAAAAAGACATATCTTAACCCTTCCCCCTATGCAAGTTAGGCTGGTTTTTCCTTAAAAGTACTGAGACAGGGGTGGATAGGTGGCACAGTGAATAGAGTACCAGCCCTGAAGTCAGGAGGACCTGAGTTCAAATCTAGCCTCAGACACTTAACACAAAAACTAGCTGTGTCACCTTGGGCAAGTCACTTAACCCCAATTGCCCTCTAAAAAGCAAAAAAAAAAAAAAAAAGCCTCTTTACGGGGGCAGAGCCAAGATGGCGGTATAGAAGCAGGAAAAGTACTAAGACGTTCTTTGAGACGAGGCTGGTTCAGGAGACTAAAGGTTGTTGAGGCTTGAGTAAAAAGCAACCATGAGGAGCTGAAGAAGTGCCTGAAGACATAAACTGTGGATCACAACAGGTAATGCAGGCAAAGCAGTTTCAGTCAGCTAAACCAACTTGAGGCTTCTTCAATGGTTATGCATCCTTTTGCAGACCCTCCTCTTGCTATACGTAAGTTAACTTTTTTGTTAACAGGCGGATGATTTATGAGTGTCTCATTTTGCTCCAGTACTGAGTTAGGCACAGCCAAAGCAGCCCATTCTACTTTTGGACAGATCTACAATATATTCACTACTTCAAGATCACTAAAGACTAATTGCAAGTATATTATCATTGTCTCTTAGGGACAATTGGAGTTTCAATAGATTTGATGTTGCACAACAACAAAAAACATCTCTTAACAATTGAAAATTCTATAAATGTTCAGAGATGAAACACCACTGCAGGCTTACTTTACCAGAGCTAGAAAAGAATAAGAAAAGGATCATCTGGGAAAAATACAACAACAAAGGGCCTAGAATTTCAATGGGGACAAGGGACAACGGGGAAATAGTGGCGCTAGGCCTCAAATTATATTATAAAAAATATATATTTATATACATTATATATATATATAATTATAAAGTGATATATTATAAAGTGATCATAAAAATTTAATGGTTAAAAAAGAAAAGTAGAAGAGCAGAGCATGTAGAAAAGTAGAACAAAAGAGATAAGGAAGAATCAGAAACAACTAATCTCAATAACCCTACTGGGTTATAAATTAAATTATTCGGAGAAGAATTCCCTATTCACCAAGTGCCAATGGGAAAACCGGAAAGAGCTTTAGCAAAAATCAGGTTTAGAATAATCAGGCTTCCAGTGCACTTCCCCAGAGCATGCCATTTCCACTCCAGTCACCATTCCCACATCTTCTCCAGTGGAACCACGGACTGTGCTTCTGGAAGCAGCCTGGGCTTTGTTAGGTAATCTTCACTTTAGCTTCCCAGAACCTGATCTCCTCTGCACTTCCTGGCCATCAGCTCCTGGGCATGTTCCCCTTTCAATGTCTTCCTCCATTAGAATGTAAGATCCTTGAAGACAAGGACTAGCTTCCTTTTTGGTTTGTGCTCCCAGTGCTTAACACAGGGCCTGGAACACCATAAACTCTTAATAAATGCTTAATCTATTTTATGCCACATGCTATAGTAAACTTAAAATGTATATATGCCCTAAATACTAAGATCATATCACAGCAAAATTAGAAAAGAATCAGATTAAGTACTGGTTACAGTTGTGGCTAGTGGAAAACTCATCACCAAAAAAGAAATAAAGGAGATTAAAAGAGATTAAACAGATAAATTATTTGAAGTTAAAAAGTTTTCACAGGGGTGGCTAGGTGACGCAGTGAATGGAGCACTGGCCCTGGAGTCAGGAGGATCTGAGTTCAAATCCGGCCTCAGACACTTGACAGAAAAAACTTGTGTGACTTTGGGCAAATCACTTAATCCCAATTGCCCTCCAAAAAGCAAAATATATATATAAAAGTTTTCACAAAACTAAATTAAAGCAAATAGGATAAAAAGAAAAACAGTTGGTAAAAAAAAAGCTTGAATCAATTATGTCCAATAAGGGTTTGATATTCAAGATATAGACAACCAACAGAACTTAGAAGAACAAAGCCATTTTCCAACAGACAAGTGATCAAAAGATAAGAGCAAACAGTTCTCAAATGAAGAAATGCAAATTATTAACAACCATATGAAAGAAGGTTCCAAATTACTACTAATAAGCAAAATACAAATCAAAACAACCCCAAGGCTTAACTTCACACCCAGCAAATTGGCAGAGATGATAAAAGCTGAGAATGCTAAGGCACCTAGGTGACAAAGTAGATAGAATACTGGACCTGGTGGTAGGAAGGCCTGAGTTCAAATTCTGCCTCACAAAGTCACTAATTGTATCCCCGAGCAAGTCACTTACCCTCTGTCTTTCTAAATTTCATCATCTGTATAATGGTGACAATAATAGCCCCTATTTCCCAGAAATGTTGTGAGGATAAAATTAGGTAACGTTTGTTAAGTACTTTGCAAACTTTAAAGTGCTTACAGGAATGCTGCTTCTTTGTCTTCTTTTTATTACTGTTGTTACTGTTCTCATTATGATGATATTAAATGTTGGAAGAGACACAGAAAAACATAGGGCTATGAATTAATATAGAACCATTCTAGAACATAATCTGGAATTATACTAAGAAAGTATGGACTTCAAGGTCCATTCTCTTTGACTCAGAGATGCTACTTCTAGACATTTACCCCAAGGATGTCAAATGTTGAAAAAAAAAGTTTCACACATGTCAAAGTATTTAAAGCAGCATTTTTTTTTTTTTTTTTTTTTGGTGATCATTGTTTTGGTGCTACAGGAGGTAGGCGGCAGTGGACCGAGTACTGGGTTGGAGTCAGGAGGACTCATCTTCCTGGGTTCAAATACAGGTTCAGTTACTTACTAGGGCTGTGACTCTAGACAGTTTCTTAATTTGTAAAATGAGCTGAAAAAGGAAATGGGAAATGACTTCAATAGCTTTGCCAAGAAAACTCCAAATGTGGTAATAAAGAATTGTACACGACTGAGAAACGACAACACTTTTTTTAATGGTAGCAAAGAACTGGAAATAAATTAGATGTCCATCAATTTGAGGAAGAGTAAAAAAAAAATTCAGTACATGAATGTAATGGTGATGTAAGAAATTATTAAAATGATAAATACAGAAAAGCAAGGGATCATTTATATGAATGAATGAACGCAAAATTAAATAAGAAAATCAAGAAAACATGCACAATGACTTCAACAACATAAATGAAAACCAAAACAAATCAAATGAAACCAAATGCTGTAAAATTATAGTAACCAAGCTTGGCTCTCCAAAAGCAGTATGTGTGTGAATACACCTCCTTGCTGTTTTTGCAAGGAAGGAAGGAAGAGACCTTGGGCGTGAAACTACCAAAGTTAGTTGGGACATGAATGAACTACTCCCCCTCCCCTTGCATAATGTGAAAGCAGGTCATATAAAAACAAAATAAATAAGTTAAATTTTAAAAAGACTTCTAACTATATTACATGTAAGTACCTTGATCTGAAACAGACACATGAGAAAACTCATAAATTTAACAAGAGTAAAGCTTCTATGCAATAAAACTGAAAGCTCATATTGACAATAAAATCATCATCTCCTGAAACCAGCATAATAACAGGGTTGTATTAAGAGCTGGTCTGAGTGATCTGCTTTAGAGTAAAAACCAGTGGCACAGAGAAATAATGACAAATTTTCACAAATACGGAAATGTGAATTATTTCTTCTGGGGTATATGTCTATTAGCCTTCATGTGTGTCCTGCAGGTGGCAATATCATGAAGTGAAAACAAGGGAAACTTTTAACATATGCTTTTAAAACAAGAATGGCTTCCATCTTAGAATCTGCTCATTTGAATAGGCAATATATTTTCAGGTAAAAAAATGTGCTGAGAAAAGATAAAGATTAACTATTGTCTAATTGCACATTTCCAAAACCAAAAATTATCAGAAAGAGATAAGGAACAGCTTTTCTATTTTATTTTCTCACCAAATAACTAGAGAAGTACCGCAAACATACATTACTGTACCTAAGGATGTGCCTTTGCTTTAAGTCACAAATGTTAAGATCTGCTTTGCTTAGGCTGTTGTCAGCTAATGGCATTCTTTGTGTAAAAGCACAACACTCTGGGTGAATGGATTCTGTCTGTTTTTTCTTCACCTACAGCCTCTAGCAAAGAAGCCAGTATTCGTTTAAAAAAAAATAGACCACGTGTGTCTGTACTATGTTGGTTAACCTGGTTCATATAAACCAGACATAAAACAATATAAATCACATTCAAATCCAAACTCCTACATAACAATTTATAATACTCACAAAAAACTAATTCAGCATATGAACAGAAGAGGGCAGAACAGAATTTTTAAAATTACATTTACATTTAATCAAAGTACTATAGACCATACTCAACTCCTGCTTTCCCCCCTCCCTAAAAGAAACACCAACAAAGTAATATTTAGGGAAAAGACATTATATGGTTGCATTATTTGGTACTAATCTAATTCAATTTATGAGTTCTAGTGGATTGTGTTTACCTAATTTACTTGCCATAAATTAAATGATAAAATGTTAGAATGGTTTGGTTGAATTAATCTAATATAGATACCAAAGTTTAATGGAGACTTAAGAAATGGAACACATTACTACAAAATAGTAGCAAACAGATTATTAACGCAACAGAAATAAAGAAGTAGAACAAAAGATTAAAAGTAGCACAAACATCCACACTGGCATATAAAAGTGAGTGAAAAGTTAACAGTTTAAATAAAAAGCTACTTTGTGTAAAACAAGCTAAAAACCAATATGGTCTAAGTAATTTATTTAAATTATTTGTACTTTATATGTTATATGCAGCTAGAAGGAGAGAAAAGGAAAAAAAATTCAAAATTCATTTCATGGAGAAAATAAAAAAGGCTAATATGCAAAGGGTTGACCCCTGTCAGGAGGCTCCTCCTTTGAACAGAATGCTACAGAGGAGCAAGGGTTGGTTTCATTCAGTGTTTAAGTTGTTATGCTGCCTTCAGTAGAGAAGCGAAAGCTTATGCAGACCAAAACATTGTCCTCAAAGAGCAAGAAGAGCAGCTGACACACAGATTTGCAGGCAAATAGACTGGCATTTATGAAATATTAGCAGGGTCTTATTGTCATGAGAAGTTGATTGTCAAAAATGATCCTCCAAAAATCTTACTGGCAAGTTGGAGTTGGTGACATTCTAACCTGGTAGCCTCCTAGTGACATTTCCTGAATACTAATTCTCTCCATAATGGCCGCCTAGTTCCTTAACTTCCTTCTTCCTGATGCTTTCTATAAATCTGACTTTAGTCAAGTCATTCAGCCTTCTAGGCCCCAGTTTATTCATTTGTAAAATAAGAAGGTTGAACTAGGTGGCTTTCAAGGTCTCTCCCAGCTTCAGAACTTTGGTCCTATGAGTCCCAAAGCCATCTCTACATAAGCTACATTGCTGTAACACACTGGGATAGTGCATCATCATCTGCTGTGTATTTCAATCTTCTTAAATCACCTCTTGCCATTAAAAGTTTTAACTTTTTAGTAGTTTTCCTGAAAGTCAGAAATTATGAACAGACTGCAGCTGTCTACTATGATGAGCCAAATGCCTTAAAAATGAGGCTCTGTGGATAATTATGTCGATTTTGACAAAGATGCAAATCATTTCTTGGCAAGGATCCATCTTTCTCATTACACTTCAATTCTTCAAAGGGGTTTCTTCTTTCAAAAGGAAAGAAAGAAGGAAGACAAAACAAAAAACCCCATCACAGAACAGCTCAGAACATTTCACCCTTACTCCAAAGAAATATACCACTACTACAAATGGTAAGTAAACATGTAACTACTACCCAACAAAAATGATGAGAATAGCAGGTTAGAAAATGTCCAATGCTCAGGTCATAGAATTTCATGCTATCTCCTTTTCTAAACTGAGTTTTAGTCTTAAAATTGGAAAAGACATTAGAGACATCATCTAAGTCAATTTTCCACCCAATTAGGGAATATATTCTACAAAATTCCTGACACATCATCATTCAGAATTTACCTAAATATATCTAGGGATGGATAACTCACCACTTCAATTAAAGTCCATAAGTTTTGAGTGCCTTTTTAATGAACTGCTTGCTGTCAAGTCATGTCTCCCCCAAACTGCAACTTATTTTTTAACTTACATGAAGGACATCTTTCCCATTCTTCTTTGAATATGGAAATGTTCATGCTTGTTATTATTTAAGCTTCTATTAAAGTTTAAAAATAAAATTAAGAATTTAATTTTTAAAAAGAACTTAAAATAATTAAAAAGAAAATTTTGTTTGTTTTTTTGTTTTTTGCTTTTTGGAGGGCAATTGGGGTTAAGTGACTTGTCCAAGGTAACATGGCTAGTGTCAAGTGTCTGAGGCCAGATTTGAACTCAGGTCCTCCTGACTCCAGGGCCAGTGCTCTATTCACTGTGCCACCTAGCCACCCCTGGAGAAAAATTTTTAAATAAAGTACTGGAGATATAAAGATTCCCATTAACTGAAGCTAATACAACAGATCACTAGTACTACTACTCTTCATAATAAGGTTTACAACGTGCCTTACATATATATCTTATTTAATCCTCACAACAACTCTGTAAAGTTGGGATTATTATCATTCCTACTTTACAACTGAGAAAACTAAAGCTGAGAAATTCAATGACTTGCCTAGGTCATGTAGTTAGTAACTGAGACAGGATTTAAACTCAGGTCTTTCTGACTCACAAAGTCCAACACTATGACACCTAGTCGGATTTAAAAAAACAAAATAAAGGAATTTCTGTACCTTAGAAGAATATTTTTCAATTTGTGCACAGGCATATTCTATTTTTTTATTTTACAACATCAACTCATTCTTTTGTTTTGTTTGAGGTAAATTTTTCTTTTTTTAAAACATATTGCCTCAAAAGAAGCTAGCAGCCACCCTTCTCCACTCTTTAAAAAACAAAACCCTGAGTAATTGCAACTCCAAATCTAAAAACAAACAAACACATGGATATAGTTAACTTCCCTAGCAACTGAAAGACCTGAAATTTGAGGAACAGAATGGAATATCAGGATATATACTAACAATTGCTTGGTATAAAAGCACTGCTAAAATTCACAGTTCAATCCCAAAAGGTAAAATTAAACATGGAAACCATGTTTAGGGTCAGATCACTTGGTTAACAGATGTCCCTATTGCTCTCTAGAAATAAATCTGCAAATTCAAGGTTCTCTGATCTGGTCATAAATATGAGAACATACAATGGAAAGTAGGTACCCTACATATTTTTGAGCATAATGTTCACTAACAAAATAATTCCACACAGATGCAGTAGACTCCAGAGTCTTCATTGGAATTTTTCTGGGAATTACCTAGTTTGAATCATAATAATGATTGAGTTATAAAGTGTTCAACTGCTATAAAAAAAACCAAAAGTTTTATTTATTAAAAAAACTAAAAGCCTACCTTTACAGTGTATGACAAAGGATCTTATTATTTTGTAGCCTGTGCTATAACTTTCTTCTATTTTTGTAATAGTTGAAAAATTGATTCATGGTTCATAAACCACCTTAGGCCCATTATTTCACTTGATCTTCACAACCATAGGAAGAGGGCAGGCCAGACATTAATATCCTATTTTATAGATAAGGAACCTAAACCTCAAGGAAGATCAATGACGGTCCCAGGACATATGACCAGTGCCCTCACAGAATCTAGAAAAGAAAGAAACTAAAAAGACTGTCCAGTCCAACTTTCTCATTTTGCACATTAGGAAACTAAGGGCCAGACCAGTTATAGGATTTGCGTAAGCTGACTGAAGGTTTTGTCTCAAAGTCTACTGCCATCATCATCCCACTTTTATGACCGAAAAAACCTTAATGGTGTACATATTTATAGTCATCCATCTACATGCCTTTACAATAATTTGAATATGTTACATGGCAAAAATATGGCACAGGAAGTTCACTCAAAAACTAAAAGTAACCTGATGTATGGTGGTAAAAAAAATTTTGAAAAGTGAGAAAAAAAAATTCTCTGCAATATCCCCACCTCCGCAAAAGCAGACATCCTAGGGTATATAACATAAATAAACCTCCCACCAGAGATCTTGGAAATCTTGAATTTTTTTCCTGCAGGATTTATTACTTTCCACTGAGCGTCCATTCATGCAGTTTTCTTCTTGTTTCTATTCATAGCACCAGATCCTTACTAGCATGCACAACCTCAAAAGAAAAGAAAGACTAAATACAAACTGTGTAAAAGAAATAAAATAAAATAAAGCAAGACACAAAACACAGTAAAAAGAAGGGAGTCCTGGGACTAGTGTTTAATGACTAACATGTTATCACTAGCTCTTGCTGAACTCACCTTATATGCAACACTATTGGACGAGTCCACAATGATAAACAGAGGTTTTCTGGTGAAAGGATAGAGATCTCCAGGATGAAGGCTAGGAAGACAAATAAAGAACTCAGTAAGCCCAACCATCCAGACCAAATATTACAGGCCTTGTTCTGTTCATCTGGGAGAACCCAGATAGCTCTTTTTTTATTTAGCTAATATATACAGAAGAACTGCTAAATTTTTGTTAGTTTTTATTTTTATTTTGTTTATATCTTCACTTTCAAATTTTTTCTCTCCCTAACCTCCTTACTTGCCCATTGAGAAAGAAATATGGTACCCAGAGTCACGTAAAACATTTTTGCATTAGTCATGGGGGGAGGGGAAGCAGGGAAAGGGAAGAAAGAAAAATAAAGAAAGGGAAAGATGTTTCAATCTGCACTGTAGTATATCAGTTCTCTATCTGGTGGTGGATAGCAATTTATATCATGAGTCCTTCAGAACTGTGGTAGATCATTGTGTTGATCAGTTACTAAATTTTTTACACTTGATTTTCCTTATGATATTACAGTTACTGTGAAGACTGTTCTCTTGGTTCTGCTCAGTTGAGACAAATCTTTCCAAATGTCTCTGAAAACATTCCCTTCATCAGTTCTTACACATTAGTATTCCATGGCCATCATATACAATAACTTGTTCATCATTTCACCAATTGATGAGCATCTCTGCAATTTTTAATTCTTTGCTGCTAAAAATACTTTTGTACATGTGGGTCCTTTCCTCCATTTTATGATCTCTTTGGGATACAGACCTAGAAGTAGTATTAGTGGATCAAAGAATATGCACGGTTTTATCACCCTTTGGGCATAGCTACAAATTGTTCTCCAGAATGGCTGGACCAGAACACAGCTCCACCAGCAGCACACCAATGTACCTTTTCCCTCATATGCCCTTCAATAAATATCTGAACCTGGATTTGAATTCAGGTCCTCCTGACTCCAGGGCCAGTGCTCTATTCACTGCACCCCCTATCTGCCCCTTTTTTAGAAACCTTTTTTTTGTTGTTAACCTTTGACCTTTTATAAGCGCCTTCCTATTTTTATCAATTTGTCTCAGTTCTCTATATACCTGAGAAATGAGACCTTTATCAAAGAAACTTGATGCAATTTATTCCCTGGTTTCCTACTTTTCTTCTAATTTTGACTACACTGACTTTGTGCAAAAACTTTTTAATTTTACACAATTAGAATTATCCATTTTACTTTTTGTGAACCTCTCTGTCTCTTGTTTGATCGTGAATTCTTCTCCATCCAAAGACCTGACAAGGTAATTTATTCTATATTCCACTAACTTGTTCATGTCACTCTTTATGTTTAAATCATGTTCCCATCTTAAGCTCATCTCGGCATATGGCTTGAGATGTTGGTCTGGGCCTAGTTTCTGCCAGACTGCTTTTCAGTCTTCCCAGTAGTTTCTGTCAGATTTCAAGTTCTCATCTTAATAGCTAGAATCTTTGGCTTTATCACATACTGGGCCACTATGCTCATTTGTTTCTATATATTGTGTGCCCAGTCTATTCCAACGATCAATCTCTCTGTTTCTTGTCCAGTACCAAATTGTTTTGCCAATTACAGTTTTGTCATATAGTTTGAGATCTGTTACTGCTAGGCCCCCTTCTTTCACTTTTTTTTTTCACTGATTCCCCTTTACTTTTTTGAGCTTTTATTCCTCCAGATGAATTTTGTTATTATTTTTCCAGTTCTATAAAGTAATTCTTTGGTAGTTTGATAGGAAAAGAATTAAAGTTAACTTGGGGAACCTAAAGTCTTGAGAAACTGTTGCTTGTTTAGGATCACACAAGTAGAGTCTGAAGTGAAACAAGGCCTCCAGATTCAAAGGACAGAATCCTTCCCACCGAAATAGAAAAGAGTTTAAATGCCATAAAACTTGAGGAGAGGGTATTTATTTCTGTCTTGTACTTCAGAACATGACTTCCAAGTGCTTGTCTTGACATAAATGAAAGGGATTACAAAAACCATCAGCACAACTTCTCAAGCTCCTTAAACCTTAAAATCTATGCATATTTCTAAGATGCTAGATAAATTAATAGAACACTATTACTGGAAATGGCCTTAGAGATGATCTGATCCCCCCTTTTCACTGTTTAAGTGAGAAAACAAAAGCAAGCCTATGATTGCACCATGTTAAACAGATAGTGGTATTCAGTCACGTAAAGCACTATTTTAGTAGTTGGGAGATAGAATTAAGATAGAGCTCTTACCCTTTCCTAGCTTTCAAGCTCTCAAAGTGGGGTATTACATATATGCTAGAGTGCAATAATGATACTAAATAACTTGAATGCAGAGAGATAAGGTGTTAGGGAAGATCTAAGAAATAAAAATGATTCCTAACCAGAGGGATCAGGGAATGAAATGCTAAGAGAAGACTCAAGGTCTCCTGATTACCAGGTCTTTGTCCTTTCCATTAAACCACGTTGTCTCTCTCTTGAGCAGAGCCTGACTTTTGGATGACAGAATGTTACTCTTCCCAAGCCAATACCAGGAAGTCCCACCTTTCTAGGTGTCAAATACAGGTTTGTCCTCTTACTATTTAACATCAAGTCACCAGAAGAAAAACAAAGGATAAGAACAAACACTACTGTGAAGAGGATCTTTAGCAGATGAATTTCTACCTATAATTCTGGTTATATCAATTACCAGAGCTCTCAGTTTCTGAGATCTTACTCATGTTAAGATCAGCATGACCAAAGGAATTCTTTCTTCCTTGGATAATCAACAAAAAGTCTTCAGTAACTGGTATCAACTGGTTGTCATTCACTGATGTTAATGTGACCTCAGGGAAATCATTCCACCCTTCTGAGCCCCAGGTTCCTCATCACTGCTCTGCAAAGTACCACAAAGCTCTAATATCTTAAGTTCTAATTGCTGCTATTTTAATGTCCTTAGGTCCCTGTGCCTTGACATTTTATATTTCAAAGCTCCTTTCCCAGCTAACCTATTTTTAGGTCAATTTTGGATTTTAACAAGTGCTTATTAATAATATTCCTTCACATTTCTGTATTACTAGAAATCTTCTATTTTAATAGGAAGTATAAAACAGGTCTGAGTCATGAAGACTTGAGTTCAAATCCAGGCTCAGAAACAGCTGCATAACTCTAGGTAATTCTCAACCTCTATTTGCCTCAAAGTTCTTAACTGTAAAATGGGGAGAATAATAGTACCTAGTACCTACCTCCCAGGGTTATTTTAAGGATCAGATGAAATAATTGTTAAATGCTTAGCACTGTTTCTTGCACATAGTAGCGGCTACATAAATGCTTGTTTCCTTTCTTCTCTCTCCCCCCCTCCTCAGAAAATAGCTGGAAGTTAGATCAGTTCTCTTACCAGTGCATTTCTTTATGGGTCTGATTTCGTTTGTGGATGGCATCTCCATTTATAATATCCCGATTGCTGTTAGTGAGGACTCCTCCAAAATCATATGGACCTGTAAAAAGAAAGGGAAGAAAAAATTACATTAGTTGGAATGTTACTGTTTATCTTAGGTTCAAACAAAATGAAAACAGGTGAACATATATTCTCATCAGGAAAGAAAGAGAAGTACACATTTTCTAATCTCATAATATAATGCAGTATCTATTCTAAACAATTCCAGGTAATGTTTATTTCAACAATATTAAAGGTTTTCTGCATTATTTATTTGTTTTTAAAATAGGGCATAATCAGAAACAAAGTAAAAATTTACCATATGACATTACTGAGAATAACAAAAGTGACTGAGAACTTGAGTCACTATAATTAAACTTCCAAGAAAAAAAAACCCTAACATTTCATATGAAAACTAAAGTCAACAGGTCCTAAATATCATGTGAAACAATAAATATAAGAATCAAAATTTTTCCTAATAATCTCTTATAAAGAGCTACAGAAAAAATTTGCCTATTTTTAGGTTTGCTCTAAGAGCAAACATTACTGGACTATTTTAGAAGTTTGGGAAGTCTCATAATGATAAATATTTCAGTATCGAGGAAAAAGCAGTAAATTTCAGGATTATGTCAAGAGCCTTGTTAAGGTCAGTATGGTGTAGTGCACAGGGAGCTGTATGCAAAGAAGAACCCAGGTTCAAGTCCTATGTCTAAAACATCCTAGGACTGTGACAATGGGCAGATTACTTAACCTCTCAGTGCTCTAGGCCACATATTGACTTAGAAAACCATCAAGTGACATCTTCTATATTGTACTGTATTTTTATTTGTTTTGCCAAGCATTTTCCAATTACATTTTAATCTGGTTTGGGCCTCATGGGCTGTGTTCTAAGAAATTCTCTAGGACTATATGTTGCAGATTTATATTTGTAAAGGAAATTTCCTCACCTGGAAGTTCTCTATATCAGTGAAATCTCCAGCTCCTATCCTCTGCCCTTTCTGAAGTCACACTTCAATATTATGAAACATTATTTTTCAAACTACGCTACTATAAGGCAATGTGGCATAACAGAAAATGTGCTTTTCAAACTGGCTCCAATACCTTCAAGCCACGTGACTTTGGGCACATCACTTCCCCATTACAGGCCTCAGTTTTCTCATCTATAAATGGGGATGATCATGTTTACATGCACTATCTTACAGGGTTGTTCTTTGAGAAATGCTTTATAAATCATCATCATTATTTTTGCTATTCTATATTCTGAGAAGTTTGTAAAATCAGAAGAAATCCTTCAGCATACTAGAAGACTAGAGGAAAGATTTGAATGAAAATTGTACAAAATAATAAGATGGGGGATAGGGGCTTTACAATTTGCATCAGTGGGGTAAATAACTAACCCAGTAAAAACAAGGATCCACAAAAGAATCTGTAAATCCAGAACTAGGTGTGTTTAATATAATCATACTTCTGAAGTTAATTTCCAGGATGATTTTAGCTACTGTGAAGCATGACTAAAAATATTGTTGTTTTACTATATGAAGGTAGAAAATGGGCAAATTAATCTCATAAGCATTAATGTTTTACCAATCACACAATAAGTATTAGAGTCCCAGGTCACTTGTCCACAGAGGCTTTCAAGAGTAGCTACTAGAAAACTAACAATAAACACACTGTGGGACAAACAGAATCCTCTTCTTTAATGAAAAATTCACTTTAAGTTTTCAGGTTTAATAATGAGAGGCAAATAGGGAAGAACCCAAAGTCAAACTGGCTAGCCTAGGTATAGGAAACATAAACCAGTAAACACTGATGCAAAATAAAACATGCAATATCAAACTGTATTTTTCTTCCCCCACCCCAAAAAATCACTGCAACAAAATACTACAGAGATTTTCATTTCTTTTTAACATTTTAAGAGGGTCGATGAGTCATGCAAGGAAGAAGAAAAGAACATGCTTTATATAAAGGAATGCAAGTTTCAAAAAAGAAATGAGTTGGAAAAAATATTAAAGAAATGAGACAGAATGTCTTTCCACCAAAGAAACTGTTTTAATTACTTAAATTAACTTATCTAAATATTTTGGCCATTCTATTCTTATCAGAAAGTTTTCAATTTTACCAGCAGCACCCTAATATTCAACTTGGTTTAAAAAAAGAGAAATGTAAAGAAGGAGAGAATCAACAAAATCATGACAAGGGCTTGAACTTTCACAGTAATAAAAGTATATTGATTTCTACAAAGATTCTCAGTCACGCTGCAGCCACAGACCCAACTCGGTAATTCACTAGAGGCTCAGGGAACATGATCATGAAGGAGAAAATCATGTTATGAAGTCTGGATCAAGAAGCAATGAGCTTTTGAGGGGTCTTCAAAATCAACAATGTTCATATGACATTCAAGCAAAACTGAGGCATGCTCTTAATATGCGATCAATAGGCTCATAGAAGCATAGAATTTAGAGCTAGAATGGACTTTAGAGATGATGATCTTAACCAATTTCATTTTATAGAAGAAAACTGAGGCCCAGGGAAGTAAAAAAAAGTAGATGGTCACAGCCAATAAGCAATAGAGCATGAATTCAAATCTACAGGTCTTTGGACTCAGTGTCTAGGGCTCTTTCATACCACTAACAGGTTTCCATATATACTGTTTAAGCAAATAAAATTAGCTGGGGGTCTACAGGAGCATTACATTCAAAAGACAAACTGGAACTTTAAATTGGATGCCTCTTGAGAAAGGCATTTTGAGATAATCAGGAGGCCACAGGCCATCATCTTGAAGAATATAAAGAGAATTCAAGCCCTGCTCATGACAGGGAGCATTCCTTTATTATACCTTCACTATCAGAACGACCTGTGGGAAAAACTCCAGTGGCTGAGAGGTAAATCAGGAGCACACTGTTGGCTGGCAGCTCCTGGAATTTAAGACATACAAATATATAAAACAATAAACAAGGAGAAATGTGCTTTTGAAAGAATAATTTGTGACATATTCAAGAGCAATAAATTCCCCTACCACAATGTGTTGACAGCCAGAGCCAAACTTAAAATGCTATGCTACTTTTCCAGCAGAAATTTTAGTTTTGTTGGCTTAGAGATCATAGAATATTAGAGGTGCAAGGGGCTTAGTAATCATCTTATTCCAATCCCCTCATTTTACAGATAAGAAAATTGAGGCTTAGAAAACTAAATGACTAGCTCAAAGTCACACAACTGTTAAATAGCAGAGGTGGACTCAAACACAGGTCTTCTGGCTCAAGTCTAACAGTCTTACCACTAAAGCACACTACTACTCTGTAATTTCTACTTGCTCCATAACTGTCTCCCCAGCAAATCAAAAAGCTAACAACTAATCAAAGTACATGTAATTACAAATTATAAAGATTATCTTTAGACACTAACACCCAAGTAATGAGTATTTTTTTGCATGCCTAAATTCAGATTTGGAGGCAGCTGGGTGGGGCCAAGGACAGAGTGCTGGGCCTGGAGTCAGAAAGACTTATTTTCCTGAGTTCAAATCCAGCCTCAGACACTTACTAGCTGTGTGACTCTGGGCAAGGCACTTAACCCTGTTTGCCTCAGTTCCTCATCTGTAAAATGAGCTGCAGAAGGAAATGGCAAACCATTCCAGTATCTTTGCCAAGAAAACCCTATATGGGTTCACAAAGAGTCAAACATCACAAAAATTACTGAACAACAAATTCAGATTCAAAACGAGAGGTAGGTTAAAAAAAGAAAAAAAACAACAGGAGCCTAAGGCACAGCAAATGGAAAATATGGTACAAGGAACAGTTTTTAAGATACAGGTTTTTTGCTCTAGTGGACACTAATACATACATAAATAGCACCCTTTTCAAATGTAAAGGGATATAACACTCAAGCCTTTCTAGGTTGCAAAAATGCCTTGTTCTACATCCGCCTAAAATAGAGAAATAATAATTACTGGGATAAAAGACAACTCCTTCCAGGCATATTTAAAAAGCCTCTATATCAGAGGCCAAGAAAAAAAATACCTGAGATCTTTAATCTCCCAAGTTGTTATAAATGAAGCAGAAGTGTATTTGGGGTGCTTCTTGATATCTGACAAATATACGTAATGTGATACTGTTTCACCTGATGTGGTGCTGGCAATAATTATTACACCTGCAGGGCTTGGAGTAATGAACACTTATAGTAAGTACAGTGGTAGTTCATCAACACATTCATTAACTTTATTTAGAAAACACATTCATTAATTTTCCTTAGGAAAATACTTATCACAAGCTCTTTCTATACTACATAGCGATACTTAGGATTCCTATTTTCCAAGTTCAAAAGTAGGTCTTTCATTTGAAGATGGCTCACTAAATTTGTCACTGGTACAGTTAATAATGTTTCTTTTAAGACCCTTTTTTCCCCTAGGAAATAGAAAACATGATCACACAAACCTTAAAAGAAGCTGCTAAAAATGTATATAGCTGACTGAAAGTTGGTTTGTACAGCAGATATTTATGAGGGTTTTCTCGCCGGGCAGGCTTGTCAGCAGATTCCTATAACCATACAAAATACAAAAAACCAAAACAAAACATTTTTTTTATTTTAATGGACAATTTTCTGTTTTTTCAATGAAGTAAATATGTTCTGGTACACGAAATAACAAATGTTATTTTATTGAACCTACCTACTCATGTTGCCCATGAAAGAAAAAACTTTTATGGCTTAAAGCCTTTCACAGAAGCCCTCCTCTGATATATGAACATGGTATAAAGGTGAATCTCCATCTTGAAGGCTACTTCTAGTTTAGAGTCTAATTCTGATACTTCTTTTTTTTTTAACTCATTTATTTATTTTTAGTTTTCAACATTCACTTCAATAAGCTTTTGAGTTTAAAATTTTTCTCCCCCTCCTTCTTCTCCACCTTCCCCAATACAGTGTGCAATCTGATACAGACTTTACATATACATTCATATTAAACACATTTTCACATTAGCTGTGTTATAAAGAAGTATGAGAACCAATGGGAGGAACCACGAGAGATAAGAAACAAAACAAAACGAAACAACAAATGAAAAAAAAAAGAGTAGCTCTGACAGTTCTAGCTCTAATTATAGATTCAGGGAGGAATTACACATCATTTGAGAATGAGCCTAGCCCACTGCAAAGAGGCTCATTACCAGAATACCAGCTACTTGATGAACTTATTCTGATCATGTTAAAAAACTAAAGACTACACAAGTGGTCAAGGGGGTTCAATCTATGTCTGTGAAAGCAACATCCACAGCAATAAAAACACAGATCTTCTGAAGGCCTGAAGAATTATTTTACAGTACACTAATCCTTGGGTTATAAGGAAACAAAAACTTCCTTCTGTATATAGTACAAGCAATTCAAAATATTTTGCCCAGCTTAAAAACCACAGAGGACTGTCACCTGCATTCCAGGTTTGTTCATCTGTGAAGCTAAATTCATTGGCTCTCGTTCTAAGGCCTGCAACATCCGGAACATGTCAACAGTTAGTTCACTGAATTTCACCTACAAAAGAAATAGACCAAAATATTAATACATTGATCCAGGGAAAGATACAGTCTTAGGCAAAGCTTAAACCAAAGAACTTAATTATAACATGCTGACAAAGGCTACTGTCAACTTACTTAACCTCCTTTACCTGACTTCTCTTAACTATAAAGAAACCACATAAGTAATCAGTCAGTCAATAAACATTTATTAAGCACGTACTATGGGTCAGGTACTGAATATACAAGAATACACAAGAAAAGGTAAAAGATAGTCCTTGCTCTCAAGGAACTCACAGTCTAATGAGAGAGTCAATGCAAAAACAATTAGTTTAAAACAAGCTAATTTAGTATGAACTGTAAGTAATCTATGAATTGCTCACAGAATTAAGAGGAATTGGGAAAGGCTTCTGATAGTAGGTAGGATTTTAGCTGTAACTTGAAGGAAGTCAGGAGGTAGAAATAAGGAGGGAAACCATTCTGGGCATGGGGAAGGGGGCAAAGGGAGTAGCAGAGAAAAGGGAAACAGCCATTGAGAATGACTGAAGTGTGTGTGGGGAGAAGCAGACATGGAAGAGTAGAGGAAGCATTACAGCTGGGTTCCGCCAACATTCCCTTCCAAACAACTTCAGAATAATGCATAAAACTGAATTTTAGGAATGGCAGAGCCAACAAAGGGTTGGGTGAGATATTTTTCCAGTCCAAGATAACTGAGGAGGTTGGAAGGAGGGGTCTGTGACACTGGGATGGGGGCTGGCACAGAGCATACCCAGCAGCAATACCAGCTGTGAGATATTGCAGCAGCAGCAGTTTCAGGAGCTCTCAGCACAGAGATGGCAAGGGAATTGGAAAACCAGTTAAAAGGAGATTACAAGGGAGCCCTGTACTAGAACTGGGCATGGAACACAGCACTGTTAAGGCAACTTCACTGTACATCTCCACTTCTGAATTGCAATTCCAGAGTAAAGAATAGCACTTGGTCACAAGGGATTAGGGGCAAGCACAAGCAGCAGTGCTTGTGGCTGCAGGGGATCAGGAACCCTTTCTGAGAAAAGACTAGAGTGTAGACCAGGAGAGCAGTGACCTCTCTCCAAATCACACTACCACAGAAGCACTGAAAATTTCCAAACCCCCAGAACTAGCTCTGAAAATAGCATTAGCAAAGAAGCCTGAAGCTTGAGGCAGTGCTGTATTCTCTCCCTCCAGTGAATAGATCTCAACTTAAACATAAAATTCAAAGTTGAGAAACAGGCTGGGAAAATGAGCAAATAACAAAAAAAGTAGTATAGTAACAACAAAGATCAGACAAATATTTAAGAGAAGACAATGATGTCAACAGAGCTATAAGCAAAGCCTCAAAGAAAAAAACACAAGTAGAACCCAAGTCCAACAAGAATTCCTGAAAAAGCTAAAAAATTATTTAAAAACTCAAATAAGTGGTAGAGGAAAAATTGGGAAAAGAAATGGGAATAACATACAAAAAATTAAGAAAAGACAATCAGCAGTGCAGAAAAGAGGCACAAAAACACTGAAGAAAATAACACCTTAAAAAAACAGGGTACAAAATTTCACTGATGAAAAGAACTAAAAAAAAAGACTTGGTCAACTGGAAAAAGATACAAAAACTCAAGAAAATTATTCCTTACAAATTATAATTAGGCAAGTGGAAGATAATGATTCCAAGAGACATGGAGAAACAATAAAACAAAGTCAAAAGAATAAAAAGTAAAAGAAAATGTGAAATACCTCACTGGGAAAAAAAACTGATGTGGAAAGTAGTCAAAGATAATTCAAGAATGAATGGACTACCTGAAAGCCATGATCAAGAAACTGTAAAAGAAAACTGCCCAGATATCTAAGAACCAGAAGGTAAAATAGAGACTAAAATAATCCACCTATCACCTCCTGAAAGAGAACCCAAAAAGAAAACTCCCAGGAATACTGTCGCTAAACCCCAGAACTCCCAGATCAAGAAGAAAATATTGCAAGCAGCCAGAAAGAAACAATTCAAATATTGTAGAGCCATAGTCAGTATCACACAAGATTTAGCAGCTGTTAGATTGAAGGAGACGAGGGCTTGGAATATGATATTCCAGAAGGCAAAGGAGCTAGGATTACAACCAAGAATAAATTACTCAGAAAAACTGAGTACAAATCTTTGGGTTGAGGGCAGGAGAGAGGGAAGAGGGAAATGGATATTTAATGAAAGAGGATTTTCAAGCATTCTTGATGAAAAGACCAGTGAAGAATAGAAAATTTGACTTTCAAATACAAGACACAAAGAAAAGCTTTTACAGTAGAGAGGAAAATGAGGCAGGGAGGGCAGACTTCAAAGGGAAAAGAGGGTCAAAGTATAGATAGGGATTTGTGGTGTTGTGTGTAACTCTTTTTTTCTGTTCCTCATCGTATGTGGAAATGCTCATGCTCGCTAATTTGGCAAGTTCAGAATATAAAAAATAATGCTTAATTATTTTTAAAAGACATTTTTTAAAAATTACTGCAGTCAGAAGATAACAGGACTTATTCAAGGAAGAGCAAGGAGGTCAGTGTTACTAAATGAAAGAGTATGTGGAGGAGGTAAAGAATAAGAAGGCTGAACAGGAGAGGGAGGAGGAGAGACAAGTTATGAAAGACTTTGAATGCCAAAAAGAGGATTTTATATTTGATCCTAGAAGTGGCAGGGAGCCTCTAGAGTTTATTAAAGAGGGGAGTTACATGGTCAGACCTGTACTTTAGGAAGACCATTTTGAGGTAAGTAGAAGATAGATTGAAGCAGGAAAAGATTTATGGCAGATGGACAACCAGCGAGCTATTGTCTATGGTGTAATAAGGTGATAAAGGCCTGCACCAGAGTAGTGGCAGGGTTAGAGAAGAGAAGGGGGTCTGTGCAGAGATGTAACAAAGGTAAAATCAACAAGCTTGACAAAAGATTTGATATGGAAGAGGAAGAGTGAAGAGTTAGGGATGACACCAAAACTGTGAACAAGAGAAATTGGGAAGGTGGTGGTACCCTCAACAGTAGTAGTATGGAAATCAGAAAGAGAGGAGGGTTTAGAAAGAAATAAAATTAGTTCAGTTTTGGACATGTTGAGTTTTAAGATGTCTAAAAGACATTCAGTTCAAGATATTCAATAGGCAACTGGAGGTGCAAGTCTGGAGGCCAGCAGAGAGGTCAGGGTTGGACAAGATTTAAAAATGATCCACATGGAGATGATAATCCAATGCATGGAAGTGATAAGATCATTAAGTAACATAGTAGAAAGGGAGAAGAGAAGACAAACCAGGAGAATCTGTAGGAATCCTACCACTGGTGGGCATGACCTGGATGAAGGCGCAGTAAAGGAGGCAGGAGAGAGGCCAGCTAGGCAGGATGTGAACCAAACTGATTCCATCTTGTAAAACTGATTCTACTTTGAGACCTAAGCTTCTTTTTCCTGTAAATTCCATCTGCTTGCTAATCATGGGAATTGAGTGACATTCTATTTCACATCCAGAAAAGTCCACCTGCTCACTCTCCCCACCAACTTTCAATCAGATTACTTAATTTTGTCTTTTAATTCATACAATTCTATCTCTCCCTGTAGTTAGCCTCCAGTGTCAAACTGAGGAGGCCTGGTTCCAATTTGTTATGCAAATGGCATGAACTGCTTAATAAATCAATATGACGGAATCTTGAGCCTTTGTTTCCTCAATTATTTCAGATTTCACCCACCACATTTTTTGGGTACAGGTTGAAATACAGGACCCTGATCACCAAAAGTATCTTTCATAGAAACCACAATAATCTGGTTAACCTTTCACTTGAGGTGAAAGGTTCTGTTCTTCCACAGAAGACTGCCCTGGATCTCAGACGCCTCCCTCCCATCTTAATTTCATTTTTCCCAAGCTAAGGTAAACCCCCACTTTATTCGCTAGGGAAGGTAAATTCCATACACTGCTTGCTGGAGAAGACTGGGAAAGGCAATCCTCCATACTCCTTGGGAAGGTTAACTCCCAAACTGCTGGGAAAGTAGATAGCCCTGGGAAGTCCCTTTAAAAGAACAGATAAAGACAAATCTCCTCAATGTAAGAGAAATCTCCTCCCTTGAGGAAATTATGAGATAGGGGCAGCTAGATGGAGGAGTGAACTGGCCCTGGAGTCAGGAGGACCTGAGTTCAAATCCAGCCTTATACACTTAACACGTACTAGTCGTGTGACCTTGGGCATATCACCTAACCCCAACTTCCCTGTCCTCCCCCCTCCAAAAAGGAAATTATGAGATAAGAGTAGTATCCCTATGGGAAAATCCTTGGAAAAATGTGCAAGGAAAGAACACACTGTCAAACTGACACCAAATTCCCATACAGTAGTGGAGGGGATAATTAAAAGATAGAGCTCTCAAATTATGCTAAAATATATGAAAATCCAAATGGATCACAAAATTGGCCTGAAGAAGAGACAAACTGCAGTAAATTAAAGACTTTGAGATTAGACTTTTAGTATAGGCTATGGTTTTCAAGTATGTCTTATCATTTTGTTAAGGAAGTTATACTAAACTGTCTTGTTATAGGCAGATTTTATCAGAATTACCTAGGAATCTCTGAAAGTGATTTTGAACCAAAGAGGCAGAGCCTCCTTCAGAGCTGTCCTGAGAATGAAATCTATTTCAGAATGTCCAAGAGAAGATATTTCCAGGGGCCAGACAACTACATGGGACATCTGAGACTCAAGATGTTGACTAAATAAACACTGGTAGTAGGTTACTAGGATATGAGGAGACTTGATATTATTTAATATTGATAGTCATCATTATATTGTTTTAGCTTTTTGTTTCATGGTGTTAATGCTATTTTCTTGGTTACCTTGATGATATGTAAATCTCTCCTCCCCAAACTGATCTATTGTGAGTCCTCTAAGTATGTTTGATCTATAGCCTGATTTAGTTTGCTTTTAGTTTACTTAACAAAGTTTGTACAGAATCATTATTTTTCTTTTATTTTTCCTGAGGCAATCAGAGTTAAGGGACTTCCACAGGGTGATACAGGTAGTATCTGAGAACAAACTTGAATTCAGGTACTCCTGACTCCAGAGCTGGTGCTTTTTTCATTGTACCACCTAGCTGCTTTCATTATTGTTCTTAAACTCTGTATTACTTGCTGTACTAAGTTAAAAGAGAAGATAACTTCCCAGTGATCTTTTCTTGTTACATAATGTTGACAGTGAGAATAAGCACATTAAAAACCTTGAAAATTTGGTTTATATTTAAGTGAACCATGGGAGGAGTGGGCTGGCCCCTCCCCCATGAATCAGGAGGAGCACCTGAAAAAATTGTGGAAATTGTGTGGACCAAACTCACTC
>CM053595.1:77988331-78010715 GCA_028646575.1 Pseudocheirus occidentalis | reverse complement strand
ACCTGAAAAAATTGTGGAAATTGTGTGGACCAAACTCACTCTATCTTATAAAACGGACTCTATTTTGAGACCAAATTTCATTTTCCTGTAAACTTCGCCTGCTTGCTAATGATTAGAATTGAGTAACAGCCTATTTAACATCCCCAAAAGTACACCTGTTCACTCTCTTCACTCCCAACTCAAAGATAATCTAATCTTATCTTTTTTTTTTGCTTTTTTTTTTTTTGGAGGGCAGTTGGGGTTAAGTGACTTGCCCAAGGTCACACAGCTAGATTTTTGTGTTAAGTGTCTGAGGCCGGATTTGAACTCAGGTACTCCTGACTCCAGGGCCGGTGCTCTATTCACTGCGCCACCTAGCCACCCCTAATCTTATCTTTTAATGCATATAAATCCATCTCCCCCTGTATGCTAGATCCAGTGCCAAGCTGAGGAGGCGTGGTCCAGATCTGTTATGCAACTGGCATTCATTGCTTAATAAATCAATATGTTTGAAAGCTCAAACCTTTGTTTCTTCAGTTATTTCAAATTTCACTCACCACAGCAGGAAGGGGACCAGGAGAAAATAATGTCAAGAAAACCTAGAAAGAAGAGAGTATCCAGGAGAAGAGGGTGATCGACAATGTCAAAGACCACAGAAAGTTCAAGAAATATGATGACTGAGAAAAGGCCATTCCATTTGGCAATTAAGAAATCATTAAAGTAACTTGGGAAAGAGCAGTTTGAATTGACTAGAGACTGGAAGCCCAACTGTAGAGTTAAGAGACTGAGAGGAAATAAAACAGAAGCACCTTATGCAGATGGCCTAATGTCAAGGATTTTAGCCACAAATAAGAGGGAAGATAAAAAATGAACCTTGGCAGGGATGGATGAATCAAGTGAGGGATTTTTTGAGGATGGGAGAGACATGAGGCATGTTTCTTAGCAAGAGGGAAGCAACCAGTAGACAAGAGAGAATGATGATAAATGAGGGAGGAGAGATGATAGAAAGGACAATCTGCTAGAGGAGAGGAAGCAGAATTAGAAGAATCACTTCTTCGTGTGAAACAGGAATGAAGGACAAGATAAAGGAAGAAGGGTGATGAAAGATTAGGAGAAAGGAAGAAGAGGGAGCTTTTGGTGAATGGCCTCAATTTTTCAGTGAAATATGAGGCGAATTTCTCCATGGAGAGGGTAGGGCAGAGGGAACAGAGAAGTTTGAGGAGAAATGAAAAGGCTTGGAAGAACTGTTGCGTTAAGTGAGAGAATGAGTTATCTGAGGAGGTGTAAAAGGGTTGCCTTGTAGATGTGAGCACCCAATTGAGGTTATTCAATATAAACTTGTAGAGGAAGTGCCCTGTCAGCATAGTTTCATAAATGTCAGCATATGTACAGTACAAAAGGCTGATGCGTATACTGGAAGGAAGATGGATTTTGATATCAGAAGTTTAAATCCTAGTCATTACTTACTACATGAATGATTTGGGCCCACTCTTTGGACCTCAGTTTTTTCCTTTGTTAAAAAGGAAGAAGTTGTATTAGCATCACAAAAGCAAAAGATAGAAGTACTTTAAAGATCATTTAACTTATTAGCTTCCAGCACTATGATTTACTCCCAAATGACATTAACATGTTTTCATTCTGTACCACGTCACTTCCACTTTTCTAGAAAATGGGATAAAATTATCTCTGTAAAGACTAGTTGCAAAACCTATATACTTTGCTTCTTTTTCAAGTTTAAGAAAAGTTTAAGAACTTTTCTAATTAATTATCTTAATTTCTACAACACGTAATTAAATGTTAGATTTCAAAAATTTGTACAATACATAGCAACATGGTCTTGAAGTACAAAATTCATTTTCTTAAATACTTCTTTTTTAATAAATCTAAAGTTGTTCCAAAAAGCTATAGTAATTAAAAGGTACAAGATGTTAGGGAACTAACACAACTGATACAGAGATATAAATGAAATGAATAATTATTGCAAGAGCTGCTACTAGGGTTGTGCTTATTGATGGAGGTCTATTCTATACTTCTGTAAGTTTTCCAATAAACCTATCTAGTTATTTCTGTGGATGCTCTATCACTGTACTGGACTAAAAGCTCCAAGGGGCAAGGATCATATTTGTAACCAAGCCACGTATCTTTCCAGATTCCCAACACAGTATTCTGCCAACATATAACATTTACTTTTGAATCCTCATTATATGTTTCAAGAAAACATGATAAATGCATTAGGAAAATAATGAAATGACTTTGACAAGTCTCCTATTTTTCTAGGTGAAATTTAAACATTTCACAGTAATTCTTTACCTGATTATTACAATTGCCAATAATGAGTGCATCTGCCAGAGTCAATTGTCCTACAATCATCCCTTGCTCCAACAAGGGGGCCCCTGCTTCAGCCAATCGGTTAGATGTGATAACAATGGTATTGTCATCATTTAAAACCATGACTGGATCTGCCTAGAAAAAGAACCATATACAAGTAAATACACAAAAATCTTTACAAAGGAAAAGACTTTCAGATGCAAACAATTAGGTTTCTCTTTTTGGTACAGATAAAGACATACACATACACACATTTTATACATGCATAGCCCGACATAAACAACCAAATAAGCCAACCTCAATAAAGGCTGCAACCTCCTGAAGTACCAGGTTCCACTCCACCTGATCTTCAGTATTAAAACGATGAGTGTAATCTTCAATTTCATCAGATAGTTCCTGATTTTAAAAATTCACAAAGGAATAAAGATTTTAGACTATTCACTTAAGGGTATCTGGACATTTAAAAATCAATAATACTCAAAATAATGGAATGGACATATCAAGGCAATCTTATTTTGAAAATACTGTCATCACAGAAGCTCTTTAAGTACAGCTTTAATGACTATATCCCAGGGATATTACAGATAGATTCCTATTTTAGTACTGTTTGAACTAAATGACCTCACAGGATCTTTTCAACCCCTTTCAACTCAACTCTTAAGATTCTACGATAAATCTGCTGCAAAACCCCCAAGAAGAAAGAAAAGAATGGAACCTAAATAAGCCTTTGATTCAAAACTAAAACATGGCACTGTTCATTCATGAATAATTCTTGTACCCAGCAGTTCAGATGCCACCTCCTCCTGACAAGTTAAGTTAGAATATGAATACAGAAGAATGGTCCAAACAGAATATCAGAAGAGAAAAGAAAAATGGGAGAATCCTTCTAGGTGCGGGTGGAAGGAAAGGAGGTGTGGGGGAATCAGGGAAAGATTTATGGAAAAAGTAACACAAGAGATAAACATTAAAGAAAAGTAAAAATTTTGAAAGGCAGAAATGGGAAGGGGGTGGAGGTAGTGTTCTCCAGGCACACCTGTGTATATGTATAAGCATGAGAAAAGAGCAGGATGAAGCAAGTAAATAATGACTAGTCTAGTCTGACAGAAAAACAGCAAATGAAGGTTAATAAGGAGATAAAGCTGGAAAAGGAGAATCAAACTGGTAGAGAGCTCTGAATGCCAGGCTGTACTTCAATTTTTTTTGTTTGAGCTATCATTGACTTTTGCTACTACTCTGTCAGTAAAGAATTAACCTAGGTTGTAAGAATAACTGAGACTATGGGAGTAATTTTAAACTTCAATCTGATACCCCAAAATTGGGACCATCCACATATAGATAAATGGCTCTCTGGCTAATGTATTATTATTACTCAGGACAGAAGTTAAAGTCTTAGCTAAGTTCAATTACTTTGTCATTTTATAATACACACACATACTCACACACATATATATATATAATCAATAAAAGATAAAATAATGACAATGAGGTTTGAAGTTCCTCATCATTCCAACCTCCACATACCTTGACCAGATCCTTCACAACATCCATTTTATTGAGGAGAAGGCAAACCACTATAAATCTTGCATAGTACCGTAGCTTCTTAACCACCAACTCAGGTCTATAGCAGGAAAAGATAAAATAAGTATCATTTAAAAAAATACATATTTAACCATCCCTGTTTTCCATGGTAATTCATAAGCCATTATATCATCAAGATGACAGATCCTATAATGAGATACAATGTTTTTCCCAAACATTCTCCTTTTGTGGTATACTTGTAACAGTATCTGAACTAGTGATAGAAGGTGATGGCCTCATATATTCTGGCAGTGCTAGTGGCACAGCAGGACTTGAAATACCTTTGGCTATGATACATCCCTCCTGACTTGAACTAAAAGTATCCATCATGACTTGTTTGCCATGGGTTCATAATAGACACAAAAAATCTCCTAAACCTGAAGCAAGCCTCAAGTTAGGGTCTGCTTCTGGAGGGTGGAGAAATAAGGAGTTTTTATGGGAGACAAGAAAAGGAAGGCAAGATATACACACATACATAACACACATATATACTCATACATACATATACACACAATACATACACACACATACATGTGTGTGTGTATACAGCATAAGCCCCCAAATGGGAGAAAAGGGGCTTTGTAGGAATAGAGCAGGGATCAGGAGGCCACATGAGGAGTTTGGGATGATAAGTATGTCAAAAGCAGTAGGCAAGCTGTATGTACTGAGAACTGCATGCTTGCAAGGAAGTTGGATTTTAAGGTTACCTAGAGAGGAAGTGAAATTAAAGGAGTACTTACTGGGCTTATTAAGAATAAAATGAAGCCGGGGAGATCCATAGTACAAGTGCAATAAGGTGAAGGGGGCGGGGGGAAGAGACAGACAAAGAATCCCTATGATCCTACGAACCTGCATGATCAAAGGCTGTATGAGTGAAGAAGGATGAGGCAGCACCTGTGCATGCTTGTGGCTGGCATCATATAGATCTCTACAAGTATTAACTGATCTGAATTTCACTCAGGAGTATGTATTAAGACATGTTTTTGTGTGTGTGTGTGTGTGAGCTGCATAGCAAATGGCAAGTAAAAGATGCACTCCATGCTTAAATTATAAGGCATTCAAGTTATCTTGAGAGTCGGGAGAAAAGTAAGGACATTGGGTTAAAAAAAATTACCAAAAAAAGCCAGGATTGCTACAAGGCACAAATTAGTCCTTTAGAACACATCGGTTTAATCTCAAATACTAGCTGGCATTGTTATTACATAGCACACAGTGATGAAGATTTGATCTTTTCTCAATCTGCCTGAAAATAATAGGTTTCCCAGTATTACCTTGAGATAACTGAATTCATACCATAAAATTCATTCTAAGAACTTTGTTCTATTCTCAGCACTGCTACTTATTAACTATGTCATTTAGAAAGTCAGCTAATTTCTTTGAAACTTAGTTTCCTTGCCAATAAAATGGTTATAATAACATCTGTGTTGTTTTGAAGATCAAGATTATAAAGTACTCTGTAAAATTTTAAACTCTATACTAACATAAGGGATCATCATCATTATTCCAAAGGTTTTCATTTCCTAATCATATGAAGGAAAAAATAATTCAATTTCTTATATATTCTCACATATTCTTTCTATGTATACATATATGTATAGGTATACACATACCTATACATATTCTGTAATCACTGTCCTGTGTCAATAACACTATGAAATGGTTGCAACTAGGCAACGAAGAGACTATATTAGCTTGTGTCTGCTCTAATGAGGATATTAAACTTCAAAAAGTACAGGCAAGTTTTGTTAAAGAAAGTATAAGTAACAAGAAGAACCATTCTCTTCTTTATTTCATACTTGGGGTTATCTAAAAAATTTTGAAAAGAAATATTCCTATCAATGAGTTAAAGGTTACAAATTAGTATGCAAACATTTAATTGTCAAGTTAGCTTCAAATCTTCCCTCTCTTTTGACAGAATTCAAATTTAAAGTTAATCAGATGAACATAAAACTATCACAAAAATGTGGGCTTTTCTACCTAATTTTGTTATATAATTCAATTCAATCAATATTAAGCAACTACTCTGTGTGATGCACTCAGATGCAGAAACTAAATAAATTATAGTTCATGAGTGTTAGATACCATATTTATAAACTGATAGGTATTGTGTTACTTCCACCATACCTGTCCTCTTTACTGACTTGAGAGTAATAAGATCTCTGTCTGATTGCAGAGTAGAAGGAAAAGGCCTCATTCAGATAGCTGGTCTCAGATGTACGCAGGCTGTAGGAGAAATATATCATCTTAATTCTCTATACCTGGGTGTATCTCAAACTCTCCAAATATATAGGTACTTGGTTCTTCTACTGTCTACTAAAATACTGGAGCTTCTTTTCTATACTATAAGCTCCTCAATGGCAGAAAGCACATGTTCTTTATCAGATTTCAGCTCAAAATAAAAACTTCCTAAAAACCAGCATTGCACCAAAATAAAGTGGACTGCCTTGAAAAGTAACTACTTATCTGTCATCTTCAAACAAGCTGGATGACCACTTGCTGGAGAAGCTGTAAAGGGGATTCATGTTTCAGATATGAGTTAAACTAAATGATCCCTTGAGCTCTGAGAATGAATAAGATTCTTCAATGTAAAAAAAAAAAATTGGGAAACTGTCAAACAAGCAAAGCTTGTCTTTAGGATCCTTTACCTTCACACTTTTTGAGGTGTGTGTCTCCTGTTTGTGCCACCCAGTCTAACAGTGAGGGATTATTCTCAGGTACTTAACTTGTCCCACTGTAGTGCTTTAGCCAGGCCAGCCCTTCCTAGACTTTTCAGTTGTTATTTCTTAGGTTATAATAATAGGCCAATAGATTAATATACCATTGTTTTTAATGATTCTTCAAATAATAGGCATCTATATATTTTGCTTTTTTGTTACTATAAAAATTATGAATATTTTAGTGTATATGGAGCTTTTTTTCTGTTTGACTTAGGTATTCTTAGAGTATACAACTAGAAGTCAGATCTCTGGGTCATTTTAAAAAGTGACATTTTAGTCACTTTCTAACTATAATTCCAAATTGATTTCCAGAACAGATGCACTGATTCATATATATCCCCCAAAGGAGGTTCAATGAATCTGTGTTTCCATGGCCTTTCCAACATAGACTGCTTCCCTCTTTTCTCCTCTTTACCAATTTGCTAGGTATAAGGTGGAACCTCAAGGTTGTTTTGATCTGCATCTCTTTTTTTAAAATTAAATTTGATTTTTTTTTCAATTAACAAAAACCTCTCCCTCTCATGCTGCTCCCCAATTGACAAAGAAAAACAAAAACCCATTACATGTTTAGTCAAGCAAAACAAATCCCCACATTGTCCACATCTTTTAAAAAAAAGAAATCTTTAATTGTACTCTGAGTCTTTCACTTTTCTGTCAAGAGATGGTGGCAAGTTTCATGAGTCCTCCAGACTTATCTTTGGTCATTACACTGATCAGAGCCCCTAAGTTTTTCAGAGTTGTTTGGCTGTACAATATTGTTGTCAGGGCATAAATTGTTCACCTGGTTCTTCACTCTATATCAGTCTTTCCAATTTTCTCTGAAACCATCCCTTTCATCATTTCTTACAACACAGCAGCACTCCATCACATTTACATACTATCTTGTTTGGTTATTCCTCAATTAATGGTCACCCCTTCAATTTCCAATTCTTCATCACGACACGAAGAGCTACAATAAATATTTTTGAACTTCTTAGAGTTTGTTTTGCTCAAGACTGTCCCCTCCCTTGATATGCTCTCCTTATTTTCCTCTCTCCTGTCTTTCTTTTCCCTCCTGTTTCCCTCTTGGGTGAAATATTTTTCTGTTCCCATGTATGTGTAGGGGGGGCGAGGGCGGGTGTTGGTGTAATCCTCTCTCCTTTGGCCAGTTGAGATGAAAATGACGTTCAAGTGTCACACTCCCCCCACACCCTTTCCCTCATTTTTTTTGTATAGACTTCTATTTATATGCCCTGATGACATGAGATTATTTTCTCCATCCTTCTTTGCTCCCCAGTATGCTCTTCTTCCCCTCTCTTTCCATTCTTTTTCATTCATTAGGGAGTAATAGTGCTTTCAGTCTAATTAATTTCCCTCTATGGTCCCTGATGATAGGATTCTGGGGGTGGGGTAGAGAAATGGACACAATTATCATCAACCCATATTAGAATACAAGCAGTATTTTTCAATTCCTTATGACTTACACTCATGTTGACCTTTTTGTGTTTCTTTTGACTCACTGTGTTTGCACTTCAAAGTATCTATGCAGCCCCTTTTCAACAGGAATACTTGGAAGTCCTTTATTTCATTAAAGGTTAATTTTCCCCCAGCAGCATCATAATCAGTTTTGCCAGCTACATTATTCTTTGCTATAAACCCATATCCTTTGCCTTCTCAAATACAGTATTGCAAGTTTTTCATTCCTTTAGAATTGTGAAATTACTAAATCAAGTGTGATCCTGACTGTGACTTCTCAGTATTTGAATTGTTTCTTTATAGATTTGTTCTTAGTAGTTGTTCTTAGAATTGGAAGTTGTAGATTTTAGCAATTCTGTTACTGAGATTTTCATATGGGGGGTTTTCTTTTGTGAGGTAACTGATGAATTTTTTTAATGTCTTCCTTGGTCTTTGGTTCTAAGAGATCTGGGAAATTTTCTTTTAAAATTTCTTGAAATAGGATGTCACATCTCTCTCTCTTTTTTTGTCAGAGCTTTCATGCAATTCAGTAATTCTTAAATCACTATCCTCAACTGCTTTTCCAAGTCAGTTGTTTTTGCTATGAGAGACCTTACATTTCTTCTACTTTTTCAGTCTTTTGATTTTGTTTTAATATTTCCTATTATCTCATGGATTCACTGGCTTCTATATGGTTCATTTTTCATTTTAATTTTCAAGGAATTTGTTGTTTCGGTATAATTTTGTACCTCTTGTGACAAGCTGTTAATTCCCCTTCTGCTTCTTCCTCCTATAGCTCTCATTTCTTTTCCAATATTTTTTCCCTTCTAGTACACTCATTTTATTGATTTAAAAAAACTTTCTAAAACTCTTTTTTCAACTCTTTCCAGCTGAATTTATTGAAGATGTGTTTTTCTTTGAGGTTTTGCTTATAGATGTAATGGAATCATTCTCTTTTTCTGGGTTTGTACCTTGAACCTCCCCGTTACCATGACCATTTTTTATGATGGCATTCTTTTTTTTCCCCTCTTTCTTCCATCCTTTTTCTGACTTTGGATTTTATGTTAGGGCTGGGCTCTGTATATTACTGGAGGGAATGGCTAGGCTGGTTTTGCTGTAGCTTTCTTGGGGTATTGAGTGTTTTGTTATTCCAGGATCTTAGAAACAACTTGTGCTAGGTACCTAAAAACTTTTAGGGCTCCCAAAGTGATCTGATCCAGGGCAAAGTCTAATTTTTGCCCTCAGAGTCTGAGTTCTATAAGTTCCTGACTTAGGTTTGAATCTGACCCTGTGAGATCACCTTATCTGAAGTTTTAGTAAAATGCTCTTAGACTCAGCCACCACAGACAACTGGAAACTCCTGGTGGTTCAGAGTAACAAAATTATAGGCTCCCTTTAGATCTGAGATTCCTGTCCTGGTTATTCTGTTCCAGGCTTCAGACTGGACTGGAAGTTAGAACTGAGACCTTCACTTCACTCCTATCCTCCAAACCTGCAGACAGCTAGCTGTTCACAGTTGTGCCTTGCTTCTGACCTTGCTCCTTGCTCTGTACATAGCCTAGGCCATGTAAATTCTCCTCATTTTGGAATGCCACCCCTTGGTACAGGTCCCCTCCAAATCCACTCTAGATCTGTTACCTAGAAAAGGATAATGAGCAACAGAGCTCTACATTGGCAACTTACCCAGCACTCTGAATAAGCCTGTGCTCCTCTCTGAGAGATCTGCAATCTCTTCTTGCCCTGGTACACAGCCTCTCCCTGTGACTATTCCTATCTACATCCCACCCCCAACGGCCACAGACCTCGCTGTCTATCTTCCCATGACAACTTGAACTGGAAAAATGACTGACTGTAAATTTTTTTCTTGGATTTTCCAAGCAGATTTAGGTTTTTTTATATTTTAAAGATCTGTTTGGAGCAACTGTGGAAGACAGCTCACTTGGGCCCTCCCCCCCCAAAAAAACCTTCTCTTAATATTAGTGATGTGGAACAAATGTAGTTGCTAATTATCTACAATTCTTCTGAGAACCATTTGTTCCTGCCCTTTGATCATTTATCTCTCAGGAAATAGGTCTTGACATTATTAATTTGTGTTTGTTGCCTATATATCTTAGATCTATGACTTTTCTAAGAAACAGTTGATTTTGTGTGTGTGTGTGTGTGTGTGTGTGTGTGTGTTTTCCCAGTCAACCGTTCCCTTTCTTTCGTTAATTTTGTCCTTGTGAAAATTTTTCACTTTCATGGACCTGAATTTATTTATTTTATTCTCTGGCATCTCCTTTTCATCTTGTTTAAGAATTCCCCCATAGTCTTCCACTATTACCTATAAAAGATACTTAACCTGGTTCTTATAAATTTTTTAAATCATAAGAACTTTAATATTCATTATTTTTGTTAGTTGTTTTGTATCTAACTAATTCACTACAAGTTACTGAAGTCTCATTTAGTTTCTTTGCTGTTTCTCTGTGGGATTTTCTAAGTAAATCATGGTGTCATCAATAAATAGAGTAGTTTTGTCTCCTCTTTTCCTATGTTTATGCCTAAATTTCTTTCTCTTACCCTACTGCAATCACCAGCGTCACTAGCATAATGCCATTAATTGACAACAGTGAAAGGAGACATCCTAGGAAAAGTTTTTCTCTAGTCATTCCCTAGATAGTTGTCATTGTCCTAAAACAGTTCCTAATCTCCAATTTCCTAATCACAATTCATCTGTCCTTTCTACCTCTTTCTTCCATGACCTTATTTTCATGTAATTTTAAACCTAATCAAAGTTAATGTGCTCAGTGAATATTAAATACTTATCCCTCTTCATCAGACCCACTTCAGGCTAGTTGATGGCTCAGTCTTTAGCTACATTTTAGGAAGGTGACACTAGAGTTTATCCAGAGATGGTAACCATGCCCCTCAGATGAAAGAAGACTGGGGTAAGGATTGCTTTTTTCAAGCATTTAAAGAGTTATTGTGGAAAAGTCATATTAAAACAGATTATATTTGTTTTCCTTGGGTTTGAGAGGGAAGAACAAGGGGTGGAAGTCAAAAAGAAAACTTTGGCTTGATAAAAGGAAAAGCATCCTAAGAATCTGTCCACAAAAGGAATGGACTATTTCAGGTATTAGTGAGTTCTCCATTACTGAAAGTCTTTAGGCAAAAGTTGGATGACTTCTTCAGAATACTGTAGAAAAGATTCCCGTTCAGAAATAGGTTGGACTAGATGACATAAATCTCAAAGATGCCATGGTTCTGTGGGAATTTTGTCAATGAATTTTAGGAGTTGCCTAGCCTATTGGGCTCTGAGTTTTAGTGACTCCAAAATGAGCAGTTTTGTATATTAACGAAGGCATTTCTGAGATAAGAGATGTACTTTTGACAGCACCCAAAAGAGGGCTAGTCTTAGTCATATATCACGGACTTGTACATTATAGAAATCAGAGGGAATTCCAGTAATAAGGAAATCACTATGCTCAGAAAAACTCCAATTTACCAATATCCTTCCTAAAATGCATTGCCATGAATCAGCCACAACATCCTAAATATGATCCAAGATCGAGCACAAGGAGACTATCACCACTCTCATTCTAGGCACTATTCTCTTATTAAAGTAGGCCAAAATGCTGCTGCCATTCTAGGCTGCAATGTTACAGTACTGACTCCTGTTTGAGCTTATAGTTCACTAAATCCTCATATCTAGCTATACCTACCTTATCTTGTATGTGCAAAGCCCATTTTTTAACTTAGTAAATAAGTACCATTGATGAAGAGCAGACTCCCCAAAGTGTGATCTCTCCTCTTTCCCAGATGTTATTATTTTAAGTATATAGTCAACTATCAAATGATTATCACCACACTCATCTCTTTTTTGTTGTTTTTGGCGGGGGGGGGGGGGCAACTGGGGTTAAGTGACTGGCCTAGGGTCACACTGCTAGTCAGTATCTAAGGCCAAATTTAAACTCAGACCCTCCTGATTCCAGGACTAGTGCTCTATCCAGTGCACTACCTAGCTGCCCCACAAACATCGTCTTTTAACAAATACCACATTACTCTGTCAGTTTGCTATTTTAAAATACATATATATGTAATATATTTTATCGACATATAGATATGTATGTATATATGTGTTTATACACACACACACACACCATTAGAGCTCCTAGGAGAGTAATAAAATCTCCAGACAACTGAAAACTCATTTCTCAGAAATGATGAGCAGACTCCTAAACACTACATACAGGTCTGCAAAAACAACCATGAAGTATGGAAGTCTCCCAGAGAGATCAGTGATTCCTTGACATGTATTTTAGTGTCAGTCACTTCACATCATCCCCATCTGTTCTTTATTTTCTAAGCTCTTAGAATGTTCTGTCTGATTAGTTGCTCTCTTCCTACATTAGGAATCGAGGTTAACCCACAATTCAACTCCTACATGTTTAATTAACTCCTCTCAGTATAACACATGAGTCTATAGATAAGTTGTTTACTTACTAATAATGGTAATAAAGCTGTCCAATCTTGGAAGCAATTTCCCCTATCTGCCACCGCTTCAAGCCATACCGATTATCCAAGACTTGACTGTTTAAAAAAAAAGTTGGGGGAAGCAGACATGAGGATTGACGAACAGGGAAGAAAACACAAGTTTATAAATACAATGCATTTACATTATTCAAAAATTTTTAAGCAATCCCAAAGCAGCTATTTGATCACTTCAAAAAACATTCATTATCTAGTCTTAAAGACTCCAGATGCCACAAGTGATATCTAGTACAAGCTGAGGAAACACCCCAAAGAACAAAGTTAAAATCAATGCAAAGTAGGATCATGTTTGGCATATTAGAAAATTCTAAGTTCAAGAATGCTACTATGTCACCTTTACAAAGTTATTTTTTAAATTAGTAAGGTTGTACAAGAGGCTCTCAAAGGTACCTTTCAGCTTAAAAGTTCTATGAATTTGTCATTCTATAAGTAATAAGGAAACTTATTTTAAAATTAAAAAATATGGTCTATTCATCATAGGAGTTCCTTCTGCACTATTACAAATGTTAAGAAACATTTTTGTAAAGATTAGATAAATGTGCTACATTTTCAAATATTAATTTTTACATTTCTTTCTTCCTATTCTTACTTACAAAAACCCAGCAATAAACCATTACTATCATTTGGTCAGTAAAAAAAAAAACAAAACACAAATGAGTCAAGACAATGAAATATGTCTCTGGCCATCAGAATAATGAGGGTCACAAAAAGAATGAGAGAAGAATTATCCTGGCCATCCAGTCATTCACCTGAGCCCTCTTACCATCTGCTATCACCCACCTGTTGCTCACTACCTAAACTACCATCCTTTACCCACACCTATACTCAACAGTTGGACCTCCATATTCAGGTCTTTTTAAATGTATGCACTAGTCCATGAAGAAGATAATCCACTCATCTTCGGAGTTCCCATTCAAGGGCCTAACCCCATGACTGCTGACTAAAGGTGTACAATCTAGTAAGCTATAACTACTGGTTACATCTAGAAATGAAACCATACTCCAGTATCACATTCCATCCAACTATGTCATCATCTGTCTAATCCTTCCCCAGTGCACACACCCCCCATTTCATTTTCATCTCCCCAGGAAAAACAACAACAACAAAACCCTCCCTTACCTAGTCATCTCTTCTCTATGTAAATCGATATGTCTTCCCCTATTAGAAAATAAGGTACCTGATAGTAAGGAATCTATTTTTAAAATATTTTTATTCCCAGGGCTTACCACAGTACACAGTAAGCATTTGCTAATTTTTTTTTCATTTCATTCACTCATTCATTCAGCCATTAGTCCTCTAAAATATATTCACTATGCCATCATAGTATAAAGGTCACCCAGGTTCTTGAAAACTGCAATAGTAAAGCTAGGTGATCTTAGTCAGCTAAAAATACTTCTGATACTACTTCCCCACACCCATCAGATTATGTATGAATTATCTTAGACCATCTTAACTTACTAAAGAGGGTTCAGCCTAATCAATAGGTCATGATTTTTATGGCCACAGAAATTTATGAAATTTGAGTTACCACCACAAGAAGTTGCAGTAGTAGTCTCTACAAATCCTTTGTGGTTTGCCCTAATGATTTCTGGCTAGAAAATCTAATGGGATTCATTTTCTTACCGATGTTGTTGTTGGAACTTCCAGAGTTTGGTGTAGACATCAAAAGTTCTCCCAAAATAGGATTGCCACTGCTTTTGTCCATACTGTGGCAAATCTCTATAACAGCAAGAGTATATTTATTTGTAAACTGCATCAAATTAAACATTTTAAAAATCACACAAAATTTTAATACAGGCAGTTCAGAAACACTTTTGATGAAATTTTCTTTAAAAATATGGTGTATCATGGTAGAAATGAGGATGCAATAAGGTCACCTACTAATTAACTATAATTTGATCACTCTGTATGTTTTTCTCTACATAGGAATGTGCTTATTCTGAAGACCTAAAATTCCTAGTTTTAAGTGTATACTGAAAATAGATAAAACCATAGGAATAGGAAAAGTACTGAAGCATCTACTATGAACAAGGTAATGTACCTAATCAATAAATCTGTGTTCTTTTTGTTTGTTTTTTGTCTTGGGGGGGTGGGGAGAGAAAGCAGGGCAACTGGAGTTGTGACTTGTCTAAGGTCACACAGCTAGTAAGTGTTAAGTGTCTGAGGCCACATTTCAACTCAGGTCCTCCTGACTACAGGGCCAGTGCTACATTCACTATGTCACCTAACTGCCCCTGAGAAATCTGTGTTCTAATCTAAAGTGACACTGTGTAACCATGGACTGATCATTTAATGAAAATAATAGCTAACATTTATATAGCACTTTAGGGTTTGCAAAATACTTTACAAATATTTTCTCATTTGTCCCAATAGCAACCTAAGTATTATTTGCACTATTTTACAGATAAAACCCAAAGAAATTAAGTGACCTTTTCAGGTCACTTAACAGCTACCAGGTATATGAAGTGAGATTTGAACTTAAGTCTTCCTGACTCCCAAGTCTAACATCTATCTCATCTACTGCACCACCTCACTGCACCCAAAGAGTTCCTATTAGTTTCCTTATTTGTATAACAGAAAAACATGTATACTACTTATATCTCAAAGGGTTATTTGTAAAGCAACTTCTTGTAAACAATAAAAAACACCTATAAATTGTGAGTTATTATTATTGTATAAACACAGATGATATTCATTCATTCATCCAACAAGTTTCATGGGCTTTTAAAATTTGGAATACTTCACAAATTTGCAAGTCATCCTTGTGCAGAAATAATGTTAATTTTCTCTGTATCATTCTAATTTAGTATATGTGCTGCTAAAGTGAACACCGACAAAGTTCTTTTCAAGTATCTATTATGTCCAAAGCCTTGGACTACGTGTATGGAATAAAAGACCCTAGTCTCAAGGGATTTACAACCAAAACACAAAGAATCAAACAATGAATGAGAACTTGCTTATTTCAGACTGTTCAGGAAATTTTTTTTCAATATATCTTCTTCATCTTGCTTTAAGGAAAATCTGTAATAATTTCATAAACAAGGGGAAACCACTAACTAGACTGAATGATGGATCCTCTGCTGGCTTTTATACCCAGTCAGTCAATAAACATTTATTAAGCATCTACTATGAACAAGGTAATGTATTAAGCGCTTAGGATACAAAGAAAGGCAAAACTGCCCTCAAAAAGCTTAAAATCTAATGGGGGAAGACAACATACAAATAACTATGTACAAACAAGCTATGACACATGTGTCATAGTACATGTGTCAACCTCATCATCTATATGTACATACCTGGAAAGTACACTACCAAGGTAAGTGAACTTATCCACAGCATTCAAAATTTCTCCACTGGATATAACAAATGGTTCCATGGTGTGGTGCTGGCTGGTGGATACCTTCTATTGTTTTGGTATTTATCGTTAGGCCAAAATTAACACAAGCAGCAGAGGACTGACCCATGCTTTGTTGCATCTCAGCCTCAGAGGCTGCACTGAGTACACAATCATTTGTGAACAAAAAAAATCATGTACCAATTCTTCCTCCACTTTATTTCTTGGTTTGTAGCCTTTTCAAGTTAAAACAATTTACCATTAGTGTAGTAGCTGACCTTGATGCCATTTTTATCTTCATTGAAAGCATCTGACAAAAGTCTAAGAGCACCTTATTGATACTAAACTTGAGTGAAGCTTGGGTAGGGGGAGTTTCTTTATCTAGACTACAAACCGGAAGGAGGATCTAATGTTAACCAAGGCAGAAGAAAGAGAATAACTCAAGACCCCTGCAGCAGGTTGAGAGTTCATTCAATAAACATTTTGCTGACACAGACTTAATGGTAGAAGAGTACAGATTATCTGATTTTTCCTATTTGTTCCTGTAGACATTAGAACCACTTAGACTAAATTACTACATTTTGGAATATTATCATTATGAAAATAGTATCAAAAATACGTGACACTAAGCAATAATTATAACATCAAAAATATAATATTTAAAATTATTACAGTGATTGACCAGTGTCAAAGGCTCTAGAGAGGTCAAGAAGGATGAGAAGATTAGCCACAAAAGAGAGGAGGGATATGGGATGAGAGCTATCAGGTATGGATGGATCAAGTGAGTGTTTTTTGAGGATGGAGGAGACACGGGCATGCTTCTTAGTAGTAAGGAAGTAGCCAGAGGACAAGGAAAGAATAAGTGAGAGAGTGGGGATGACAGAAGGGGCAGTCTACTAGAGAGGGAAGGGGATAGGATAGGGGATATGCCTGAAGAAGTATCTGTCGTAACAAGAAGTCACTTCTTCATGGGAAACAAGGGTGAAGGAGGAAATAATGGTAGAAGGCATTAGGTAATGTAAGATGTAAGATGAAGAATAAGGGAGAAAAGGTAGCTTTTGGTGAATGCCCTCAATTTTTCAGTTAAATATCAGACAAGTTTCTTGGCCTAGTTAGTAACTATTGGTAGCTCTTAGTTTAATTTTTCCCTCCCAAATCACAGAATGACCAAATGTTAAAACTAGAAGAAGCTATTGAGAACTAATCAACCCTTTCACTTCATAGTTAAAAAATGAGGCTAGGAGAGGACATATAACTTTCTCATGGTCACAATAACATTAGAGATGGAAGAGACTTTTAAAAGTCAATTCAATTAATGGGCTACAAGTCCAAATCACAAAAAGTATAATTTTTTTAATAGTCCCAGTTTTCAAGGAGGTTACATTCTATTTATTAGGGAGGAACATAATAGTCATAGAAATAAATAATTAAATGTAAATTGTGGAAAGAAAGAACAGCAGCAATTGGAAGAGTCAGAGAAAGCTACGTGGAACTAACACCTAAACTGAGCCTGGAAAGATGATAATGATAAAGGCAAGAGGCAAGAGTTTGTGCAAAGATATGAAGGAGGGAGACAGTATCAGTTTCAGATAAGAACTAGTTCAATTTAAGTGAAACACAAATAAGATTATAAACTTATTAGGTAGGAATCAAATTGTGGAAAGTATACCTTAGAAAAATTATTTTGACCAGGACATGAAATTTGGAACACTAATTAGGAGTCTATTAAAATAGGCCAAGAAAAGGTGATAAGTGATTGAACTCCGGCACTGGATATTTAGTAGAGAAAAGAGAATAAACATAAGAGATAATGTATAGAGAGATGTTACAGGCCTGACAAGAAGGGACAGTGTATGTTGGGGAACTGAGAAAAGTTTGGATTGACAGAGTGGTCCAGATTATTTAGGCTCAAAGTCTAAATATAGATTATACATTTGTAGTCATGCAAAACATATCCATAATACTCATGTGAAAGAAAACAACGACAAAAAAACTCAAGAAAAATAAAGTTTAAAAAAGTTATGTGGTAGTCTATCATGTAGAATGTGAAATTTTTTATTTTATAACTGTGTAGCAACGACATCTTCTTTAACAGCTACAAAGAAAAGGAAACAAGAATTTATTAAGTTCCAATTTGTGCTCTGTATTACACTAAAAAGCACTTTACAAATATCTCATCACAACAACTTTAGGAAGTAGGTTTCCTTTTATTATCCCCATTTTAGAGCTGGGAGAGAACAGTAGAAGTTAAGTGATTTGCCCAGGGTCACAGAGCTTGTTTCCAGGACTATATCTAAATTCAGCTCTCCTCAAGACTCCAGACCTAGCACTCTATTTACTATGCTACTTAGCAGCTTCAGAAGAAATAAAATTTTTTTTTCTATACTGCTTCCAAATAAAGTCATAGAATCACAGGCATGGGGGCTCAGAGGTCACTGAATCCTTAAGTATACACTTTAATTAAAAAATAAAAAACACAACCCTTCAGAACATCCCCAACAAATGGTCACATAGCTTCTGCTTTATGACTCTTAGTCATCATGAAAAACTTTATATGAGCAACTATCTGCAAGCTTATATTAATTCAGCACTAACTAGTAGGCTCCAGAATATAAAGTGCTTCTAAATAGGACCTGATGGTAACTCTTCGAAGATACTGCTTTACCACTTTTGAGGAAGGACAGGGTGAAAGGAGAGAGAATAGAATAAATGGGAGAGGAGAGATTAGGATGGAGGGAATACAGTTAGTAACAGTAACTGTGGAAAAAAATTTTGAAGCAGGTTTCTCTGGTAAAGATTTCATTTCTCAAACATATAGAGAACTGAGTCAAATTTATAAAAATAGCCATTCCCCAAGTGATAAATGATCAAAAGATATGATCAGTTTTCAAATGAAGTAATCAAAGCTATCTATAACCATATTAAAAATACTCTAACTCACTATGGATTGGAGAAAGGCAAATCTAAATCTATTAAATCTCTTAGATAGGCTAATAGGACAGAAAAGGTAAATGATAAATATCAGAGGGAATGAGGGAAAAATGAAACTTTAATGCACTGTTTGTACAGTTGTGAACTGATTCAATCATTCCATAGAGCAATCTGGAACTATGCCCAAAGGGCTTTAAAACCATGCAAACCCTCTGACCTAGCGATACTTCTGCTAGGTCTGTATCCTAAAAAGAATAAGGATGTATATGTAAAAAAAAAAAATTATAGTAGCTCTTTTCTGGGGAGTAAAGAATTAGAAATTGAAGGGAAGCCCATCAATTGGGGAATGGCTGAACAAGTTGTGACATGTGATTATGATGGAATACTATTGTTCTATAAGAAATGATGAGCAGAATACTCAGAAAAACCTGCAAAGACTTGCATGGGCTAATGCAAAGTGAAATGTACTGTGTACAAAGTAACAGCACTATTCTAAGATGATCAGCTGTGAATGACTTAGCTATTGTCAGTAATATAACGATCTAAAACAATTCTGAAGGAATTATGATGAAAAATGCTATCCATCCCCAGAGAAAGAACCAACAGCATCTGAATACAGATTGAAGCATACTTTTTTTTAACTTTATTTTTCTTGAGGTTTTTTTTTTTTGGTTTCTTTCACATGACTATCATGGATGTTTTGTATGACTACACATATATAATATATATTGAATTGCTTGCTTTCTCAATGAAGGTGGGTGTGAAGGGAGGAAGGGAGAGAACCCAAAAATCAAAGTTTTAAAAACAAATAATAAAAATTGTTTTTATAAGTAACTGGGGAAAAATAAAACAGTAAATCTTTAAAAAGAGAAAAAAAGATATTGTTTTAGAAAATAACATAAACATTTATATCAAAAGTTCCCTCATAAAAGTAAAATTTCTTCCCTAAAGCTAGGTGGTTGCTTCTCTATATTTTAAAATAACTAAAGACAAAGATTTTTTTGAATGAAAAACATTCATGTGGGATAAAACATGAAATACTAATAATGATCATGGTATATAACGGACCAAGGTTTTGTACAAAAAGCTAAAGATTAATTCCTTTATAAGCTAGGATTTGGCCCTTCTTTAAAACACTGAATATATCTTCTGGTCATTATTACTGTCAGCAGAGATGGGAAATTAATGGCCCAGAGAATTAAATTAAATGGGACTTGGTGAATTGCCTCATAAGCTCAAATAACCTTGGATTTCACATTCTGCAAAGGTATGTATATCATAAACAAGCAGATCACAGAATTTCTCTAAGCCTTTCAAACAAAATCTTTGTTTGTTGATAGAGACCTCAGACCTTCTTATTGGGTCTAGGTTGATTTCACAAGCAGAAAGTGAACTGATGAGGATGCCGGCAATGTGCATAAATGTTATTGTGATTTGGTTAAGCTTTGTCTTCCCAGGAACAGAAACTGTGAAGGGCTTGAGGTGGATAAGACACTGTGAACTTCAATATGGAACAGGAAATGCATGGAGAGCAGGACGAGGAACTGGGAGCTATCTGTCTTTGAACTCAGGTAGCAATTGGTTAGATTTGGGCAGGAGCTAGGAGCTGGGACCATGGAAGAGGTACCATGGAAGCTGAGAGTCAAGATGAAAAAACCTCTCCTTGGGTATTTAATGCTGATAGATGAGATTGTAACTTACTTACAATGTGACCTAGGGGTGGATGGCCTTTGTACTTTCCACTATCCCTCAAGAGGGTACTTAGCAGCGACTGATGATATAGTAACTTAATTGTGACTTGGAGTGGTTGTACTTTGTACTTTCCATTACCCCTTAAGAGGGTGCTTAGTAGTGACCAAAGATATTGTAACTTAATTACAACCTGTGTGTGGAGGATTTTGACCTTTGTACTTTGTGTCAATTAAGGAGGCTTGGCTCCTTAAGGGTGACTGAATTAAGGACTTACTAAATGAAGGACTTACTACTAAATGAATCTTACCTTTTGCTTAAAACTATGTGACCACTTTGGTGAAAACTATGTGGCCATGTTAGTGATAAATTGTGAAGTTAAAACATTCTGAATGCTGTATTTTGTTTTCTGTGAATGTTTTGTCTTGGTTTGTTATTGAATAAATAAGAGAGTTCTCTATACTGTATAATCAGAACCTTGAAAGCTGTTCACAGCAGTAGTCCTCTGGAAAGCTGCTCATGCTTGGCTTTATATCTATCTATAGACTAAATTATTTGTTGGATAGGTACTATAAATAAATAATAAACTAAACTCAAAACTGAATACAAGGAGGAAATCAGGATGAATCATATTAGGAAAACTGTGCAGTGTTTTCAGTGATCACAAGCTACTCCATGTCATAAAAGCTATTTATTTAACATCAATATTCTCCTGGTGATGCTGTCTACCATAAAATATCATAATTTCACAAGAAACACAATTACAGAGGACCTGAAGAGCAACAGAAAGATTCGTGATGGATGTTGACAGAATACAGCAGATTAAACAATGATTATGCATGAGAATGGTATAGATTATAAGTGTCAAATTCAGTCTATACGTGGTAGGAAAAACTCCAAAGTCCAGCCTGAATCAGATTAAAAATATAATTGAGAGGCAGCTACGTGGCACAGTGAATAGAGCCCTGGACCTAGAGTCAGAAGGACCTGAGTTCAAATCCAGACTCAGACACTTAACACTTACTAGCTGTATGACCTTGGGCAAGTAACTTGACCCCAACTGCCCTGCCTTCCCTTTTCCAAAAAAAGCAAAATAAAGAAATAAAGAAATTTAAATGTAATTGGGAGATGCTTAACAAAATAAATAAAAATACAGTAAAACAATGATAATGTTAACTTGTGGTTTTCTAAGTCAAAATGTAGCCTGCAGGGATCCATTTCACACTACTGGTAGAAATAGCATAATTATGGACACTGTATGACTGGAAAAATGAGGTAGATGGGTAATAGTGTGATAAAATGGAAAATAAGTTATATTAATAACAGTATGTTAGTGCAGGATTATAGACAGATAACTCAAGTGCTACATTAACTATTCATGATTATGTAAACTTATGTGAGCCAAGATATCTTCTGTGCTTGCGACATCTGAAAGGAATCATAAAACATAAAAAGCATCCTGCAGAGGTCAACAGGTGTAATTAACCCACATCATATGAGGATTGGTTGAAAGAAGTAGGAATTCTTATGGGAAATATGGTGACTGTTCAAAAATCTGAAGAGCTATCACATACAAGAAGAATCAGACTTTGGTTTGATACCACAGGGAAAAACCAGAGAAAATGGGTAGAAGTTTCCAAGGGGTAGGTAGATTCAGATTTCCTAACAATTTGAGCTGTGCAAAAGTGGAATGGGCTGCCTTGCAATACAGGGTTCCTGACATGTAATATATTGTAAAGCCAATCAGCAGTAGATTTCTGAGAGAGTGCTACTGTGAGGAGCTTTTAAGATTTGGATTACACAGTATTAGTGAACACTGTTTATTCCATTACAAATCCACATTCAGTACAATGTTCCCAGTTTC
>CM053595.1:77972638-77987831 GCA_028646575.1 Pseudocheirus occidentalis | reverse complement strand
TACTCTATGGCTTGTAGGCAGTCTTCATGTTTCTTGGAAGCTTTTGGTGTGGGAGTTCTGACTGTGTTGTCTTCCTCCCATTCCATTCTTTGATCCTTTTTGTCCCCAAAAAAGGAATCCAAAGTTCGATTGCTGTTCTTACTTTGCCTGCTCATGTTGCCAGTGAATTACTTGATGTTTTAGCTCTGTGAAACTGCTTCCAGAGGGGAAAGCTCTGTCCCAAATGGCTGGGGTTTTCACAGCTGCTTGAGCTATTAGGAGAATGCTGCAGCCCCCACCAGCTTTGGCTCACTGAAATCTCACCCCAGGGCCACCACCCAAGATCACAATCTGGATCCAGGCCACTCAATGCAAAAGCTCTTAGTCTCTGAATGATCCCTTGGCCCACCTGTGAGTCTGCAGACTGGGAGCTCTGAAGAAGCCATGTGACCACTTCCTTGCTCTGGAGGCAGTTTAGCTGCATGCTTTTCTCCCCCACATTTAGCTGAGTTCTACTGACCTTTCACTTGGTCCTTGTTTGTTATGGCTTGATAATTCTGGAAACTGCCATAGCTGCCGCTGATCCATTCTCCTGAAGGGTCCAGCTCCAGCTTGGTCCTGGCTACCCCAGGGCCAAGCCACTGTTTCAGGCTGGGCTGGTTTCAGCTCCCAGGGTGCTGCGATGAGCCCTTCCTGCCAAGCTGCCTTTAGCGGGACATGTGTTTTTCTGTATTTTTACGTGAATTTTGGAGCCCTAAAATTTGTTTAGAGTCATATTTTTTGGGTATTTAAAGTGGCTATGTGTGAGCTGCAGTGTTTTCCTGCTTCTACACCACCATCTTGGCTCTGCCAACATTCTTTTTTTAAAAATAATTTTTGAGTTCCAAATTCCCTTCCTCCCTAGTTAGTCTTCCCACTCTGAGAAGGCAAACACTTCGATATAGATTATACATATGTTGTCATGTGAAACATATTTTTATATTAACCATGTTGCAAAGGAGAATACAGACCAAAAAAAGAAGAAAAGAAGAAAAAAACCAATAAAAAAGGCTAAAAAAAATATGCTTCAATCTGCATTCAGATTCCATTAGTTATTTCTCTGGAGAAGGATGGCATTTTTCATCATAAGTTCTTCATAATTGTCTTAGATCATTGTATTGCTGAGAATAGCTAAGACATTCACAGTCTATATTGCTGTTAACATGTACAATAATCTTCTCCCTGGCCCACTTCCCTTTGCATTAGTTCATATAAGTCTTCCAGTTTTTTTCAGAAAGCATCTTGCTTGTCATTTCATACAGCACAATAGTAATCTGTCACAATCATATGCTACAACTTGTTTAGCCATCCTCAATTGGTGAACATCTCCTTATTTTCCAATTGTTTGCCACCACAAAAAGAACTACTATAAATATTTGTGTACCTTTATGTCTTTTTCTTTTTCATTTTTAAAAAAAAAATCTCTTTTGAATATAGATCTAGTACTGGTATTACTGGGTCAGAGAATAGGCATAATTTTAAAGACCTTTGGACGTACAAACTGCTCTCCAAAATGATTGAGTCAGTTTGTAGCTCAACCAAGAGTGCATTAGTGTTTCAATTTTTCCATATCCTCTCCAACATTTCTTGTTTTCCTTTTCTATCATATTAGCCAATCTGATAGGTGTGAGGTGGTATCTCAGAGTTGTTTTGATTTGTATTTCTGTAGGAGGGAAGAAGGGAGAGAATTTGGAACTCAAAGTTTTTAAAACAAATGTTAAAAATTGTTTTACGTTCTGGGAAATAAGATATACTATCTTGCTCTACAAGAAAGTAAAAGGGAAAGGGGATAAGAGGGAGGGGGTGGGGTGATAGAAGGGAGGGTAGACTGGGGGTAGGGATAATCAGAATACATGCCGTTTGGGGGTGGGGGGAGAGATGGGGAGAAAATTTGTACTTCAAAATCTTGTGAAAATGAATATTGAAAACTAAAAAAAATTAATTTAAAATTTTTGTATTTCCCTAATAAGTAGAAGTTTGGAGCATTTTTTTCATATGATTGTAGTTTTGGTTTCTTCTGAAAACTGCCTGTTTATATCCTCAGACCATTTATCATTGGAGAATGACTCATATTCTTATAAATTTGATTTCAGTTTTTCATATATTTGAAAAATGAGGCCTTTCTCAGAGAAATTTTCTATAACTTCTTTCCTCCCCCCAGTTTCCTGCTTTCATTCTAATCTTGGCAGCACTGGTTTTGTTTGTGCAAAATCTTTTTAATTTAATATAATCAAAATTATCCATTTTATATCTCATAATGCTCTCTATCTTTTGTTTAACCATAAGTTCTTCCCTTAATCAGAGATCTGAGAGGTAAATTATTCCATGCTCCCCTAATATGCTTATGGTATCAACTTTTATGTCTAAATCATGTACCTATTTTGAGCTTATTTTGGTATATGCTATGAGATGTTGATCTATACCTAGTTTCTGCCAAACTTCTTACCAGTTTTCCCAGCAATTTTTGTCAGTTATGGAGTCCTTGTCCCCAAAGCTTGGATCTTTGGTTTTACCAATCACTAGATTACTATAGTCATTTGGTAATATATATAGCATACCTAATCTATTTCTGCTGATGCCCCCAGGGCCCATTGTTTGTTGATTTAACTGAGTTTGCCTGTAGATTGTTTGCACTTTAATCAGGCCAAACCTCTACCCTTGGGTCTTTCCTATGGTCATCTCAGATTGTCTTAGGACTTCTGCTTTTCCCTGACTTTTATTGATTTATTTTTTAAATATTTAATTTTTTAAATTTTATTTTGCTTTTTTGAGGGAGGAGGGCAGTTGGGGTTAAGTGACTTGCCCAAGGTCACATGGCTAGTAAGTGTTAAGTGTCTAAAGTCACATTTGAACTCAGGTCCTCCTGACTCCAGGGCAGGTGCTCTACTGACTGCACCACCTAGCCACCCCTCCATGACTTTTAATTATTTCTCCTGCTCAAAGTTCACTTTGAGGTAGCATTTTATCTTATTTGCAGAATTTGGAGAGCCTGGTGTTTCCTGTCTTACTCTACTGTCTCAGTTGTTCTTTAAGATTTGATTAGTTTACAGTTAATTTTTAATCTGTGTCTCCATAGCCCTTTATTGAATTTAATTTTTATTATATTGTGATCTGAAAAGGACATATTTAATATTTCTGCTTATCTACATGTGTTTGTGAGTTTTTTGTGCCCTCATACATGGTCAGTTCTCTGAAAGTGCCAGGCACAGCTGTTCCCATTATATTTTCTCCAGAAATCTATCTTAGTTAACTTTTCTAAAATTCTGTTCATATCCTTAACTTCTTACTAATTTATTTTTGGTTTTATTCATCTGATTCTGAGGGGGAAAATTTGAGGTGCTCCACTAGTAATTTTACTGGTTTTTTTCCCCCTGTAACTCTTTAACTTTTCCTTTAAAAATTTGGATCGTATACCATTTGGTGAATATATGTTTAGTATTGTTATTTCATTATATATGGTACCTTTTTAGCAAAATGTAGTTTCTCTGCTTATCTCTTTTAATTAGATTTATTTTTTATTTTGCTTTATCTTAGATCATGATTACTGCTGCTTTTTTTTAAACTGAAGTTGAAGCATAATAAATAGATGCTGATCTAGCCCCTTATTTTTACTTATGGGTGTCTCTTTTTCAACCTTAACCTTTCTTGTGAACACCATTTTGTCAAGTTCTGATTTTTAATCCATTCTGCTATCAGCTTCCGTTTTATGGCTCAGTTCCTGCCAGAATTAATTTACTTTTAAGGTTCCTTGTAATTCTGACTAGATCCACAGAAACTTAGAGCTGGCATTAAGTTGCCTTCCTGCTTTTCCAAGTTATTTCTCTAAGCACAGAGAGTCCTGAGCACTCAGGAATTTTTAGATTATTTTCTAACATTGTCAAAATGTCAAAAGAAGAAAAAAATAGTCCTTTTATATATGAAAGTCCATGTTTACCTATCTCAAATCACAGGGAAATTGTCTTTGTTGCTTGAAGGTCTGTACTTCTTCCTCATCAGTAGTTTATTTGGATATAATGAATTTAACTAAATTTTAATTAATTCCGTAACAAGAATCACATAGGTAGGATTAAATAGAAACTTACTTCTCTGGTATAAAGTTTTATCTTTTGTAGTGACTGTTGTCCAATTTAGTTGCAAAACATCTGTTAAATATATACTGTATGGAATGCACTATTGATACAAGAAAAAACTGAAATGGGCCTATACCACACAAATCTCATGTTTATTCTACTGTAGAGATGTGTAACCCATTTGTACATAGATACCTAAATGTAAGGAAATTTGAGGAGGTAGAGTACCAGTAAATGAGAAGATCAGGAAAGGCTTTTGGTAAGAGATGGTAAATGATTTGAGGAATCTAAGGTGTGGAAATAATGTATAGGAATGCATTTTAGGGAGGGGAGATAACTTGTGCAAAGGCATGGGAAAGGAAGATAGAATACTGAGTTCAGGGAACAATGAGTAGACCAATTTGACTGAAATGGAGAGTGCCTGAAAAGGAATAATATGAATATTAATAGTTAGACTGGAAAAGCAGATGGGAACCAGATTTTTTTGGAGGGCTTTTAAAATACCAGGTTGAGGAGTTTATTATATCATAAGCAATAGGATTTTAAAATTGAAAGGCATTTAAGAGCCTCTATTTTATGCTTATAAGCTAGTATGGTCATAGATGGTGGTGTGGAGTACACCAGACCCTCCTTCTGACTTAATTACCCTCATCATAGTTGGAATTTTGTCCCAACAGCAGTGTTGATTTAAAACATACACATGCACACACTCAGGTAAACACACAGTCCAACCGAATATAGCATGTTAATGGTACTTGCCTTGCCATGAAACATAATAGTGAATGTATCAGAAACTAAATTGCTTTATTGACAAACTATTACCACAGTTTGGAAGTAGATTTTAAAATAAATTAAGAGCGAATATATAGAGTGTTTGTAAGGTGAATGAATAAATTGTAGTTGAAGAGGAAGGTAAATTTCATATCATAGTGATACTTTCTGGTGGTGGTTTTTATGTTATTTATTAATGCAAAATACCTTATGTTATCCTCTCAAGCCGATGTAATTTCCTAGTGATGCAGTTGAACCCTTTATAACCAGTCCTTCCTCTGCCATTGTAGCCTTTGAAGGTAGATATACTTCTGACCCTAGATCAGTGAAAGTCTAGGTTCAAAATGCAACTTTGCCACTTGTTACTAGCTTTGTTGCTTGGACAAGTTCCTTTCCTTTTCTGAGACTTATTTGTCTCATCTGCAAAGAATGTTCCAAGTAAATTATAAGAGGAATAAGATAACAAGCCAGTCTTATAAAAGTTTTCCTTGGCTACAAAAGGTAATAGGTAAGAAAGTGTGTTGTTCAGTGCAAGATACTTCTTAACACTATATGAAAAACAATCCAGGTTCTATTTTGAATTTATTGTACAGTGTGCTATAAGATATTGATCTAAACCTAATTTCTGCCAGATTTTTTTCTAGTTTTCCTGGGAGTTCTTTTCAAATAGGGAATCCTGTCATAGATAATTCAAATTTTCAGATTTATCAGATACTGGGTTATGAATTTCAGACATTTCCAATTCTTCCTTGTCTAATGTGTTGTATCAGTATTTTTTCAGGTTTTTTTTTTAATTTTTTAAAAATTTTTTGGAGGGCAATGGGGGTTAAGTGACTTGCCTGAGGTCACACGGTTAGTTTTTGGGTAGAGTGTCTGAGGCCGGATTTGAACTCAGGTCCTTCTGACTCCAAGGCCGGTGCTCTATTGACTGCGCCACCTAGCCACCCCTTTTTCAGGTTTTTTTGTAATGTTATAATGAAAAAATCTACCAGTGTGTCCATTTTTCCATACTTCCTCTTACATCGACTATTTCCATTTTTGTTGTCTTTGCCAATTTACTTGGTATGAGGTGGAACCTCAGGTTTGTTTTGATTTGAATTTCTCTTATAATTTACTTAGAGTATTTTTTTTACGTGAATATTAATAGCTTGCAATTCTTTTGAGAATTCTTTGTTTATATCCTTTGGTAGCTCAGTGGATAGATTGCTTAGCCTGGAGTTAGGAAGGCTCATCTTCCCAAATTCAGATCTGGCCTCAGGTACTTACTGGCTGTGTGACTCTGGGTAAGTCACTTGACCCTGTTTGACTAAGTTTCCTCATCTGTAGAATGAGCTGCAGGAGGATGTGGCAAACCACTCTAGTATTTTTCCCAAGAAAAATTATGAATTTTTATGAATTTGGACACAATTGAAACAACTGAACAGTAGCAGAAAAATCCTTTGACAATTTATCTATTGGGAAATGACTTTCAATCTTATGTATTTTTTAAAGGGGCTAATATTTGAGATACATAGACAGCTATCATACATATAATATACCAGTTTTTTTTCCTAATTTACCACTTCCCTTATTAGCCTAATTGTATTACTTTTGTTAATGCAAAAACTTTTCAATGTCAAATAATCATTTTTTTGGGGGGCGGGGGAAGAATTCACTGCTTAGCCATATCTGTGAATTGTTCTTGATAGATTCTCTTCTAATTTTTTAATGGTTTGATCTTCAATATTCAGGTCATATGTGTACATACATTTTGAATTTATTGTATAATATATAGTAAGATTGTAATCTAAACTTAATTTTTGCTAGATTGCTTTCCAGTTTTCTTGGCAATTCTTATTAAATAGAGAGTGCTTTCACAGATAATTCATAGTTTTACATTTATCATATACCAGGTTCCTGAATTCAGTTATTTCTGATTCTTCCTTGTCTAACCTGTTGCCTTAATATATGGTTTTTTTTTTTCATTTTTGGGGGGTTAGTGATACTGATTGAAATGGTTTTCATGATCACTGTTTTAACAATATAGTTTAAGATCTGTAAGTGTTATTACTACTTTTTTCATTATTTCCTTTGATATTCTAATTTTCCCCCTGCAAATAAAATTATAAATTGGTACAACCATTTTGAAAAACAAATTGGAATTATTGCTAGGCTTATACCCAACGAAGGTTAGTGACAAAAAGAAATGTCCTATATAGCTCAAGTTATTTTTAACACCACTTTTAATTGTAGCAAATAAGTGAAAACAAAGTAAATGCCCAGCAATCAGGGGATAACCAAACAAAACATAAATATAGTGTAATATTACTGTGCTATAAGGAATGATGAACATGATTAAAAAGAGAAGCATGGGAAAATGTATTAACTGATGCAAAATGAAGTGAGCTGAGCCAAGAGCCAAGAAAACAACATACTCCCTTCTCTGGAAAAGGGAAGTAAGAGATACAGTATGAAATGTAAAAACAAAATATATCAATTAAAAAGTGTGCTTTAAAAAATAATCAAAAAAAATCCATGCACTGTTATGAGCTACACATTTTTTTCTTCAGGTACCACATACATATAAAATGATATAATTACTGGTATAAGTTTTGTAAAAGCATTGACTAATATTATGATTTTATTTGGCACAACTTCTTTTTTACTCATTCTGCCCTTATAATATTATATGCAAAAAAGTTTCTAAATTATTGGGCAGCATCCAGATATGGTAGAAGGACATTGGATCTAAATCCAATAAGTCATAAGACATTTGCTCAAGTTCTTTCTCTACCACTTATTAAGCTTGAAATGCTGGAAAATCGCACATCTTTTTGCATCCTCAATTTCCTCATGAAGAGAATGTATGCATACCTACTCCACAGGGTTTTTATGAAGAAAATGTTTTATAAACTATATGCTATTGTACTAGCAACTATGAGCTACCATTATTATTTTGTATTGTCTTTTTAAAGTAAAATTATTTTGTAGTTGACCAAACATCTTCTGTAATACTGCTTTTTTTTTAACTTTAGAAGATCTGTGATGTCAGTTATCTGGATATTCCCTGCACTGCTGCAGATTAAAATATCACTAATACCCTAAATGGTTTTGTGAGTTCCTTTGACCCCTCTAAAGTATTGCCTGATATCCAGCCTTCCGGTGATGAACCCTTGGAATCTATTAATTCTATTTCTTAAATAATGGTTCCTATTTTTTCATCTAATTCAATTCAGTTTAGTAAACAATAAATTGAACATTTACTCAGTATAAAGTACTGATCTTGGTTGGATTTGCCACAGTTTGTTCTAGGCTGGTATAATTTTTAGGCCAAAGTCACATCATGATGAAATATCAGAGTAACACTTTAGTTCTATGGTTATAATTTTTGAGATTTTTTTTCTTCAACTTGTCCAGTTGAATATGTAGTCTTCTGACCTTTTTTGAGCTTATTTAGCTTAAATGACCAGATGGTGATGAATCTGTACTTTTTTTTTTTTAAGGAAAATTTTGAACAAATATTTGGAACATTAAAGCCTAATCTATCTTTTGGTCTTTACCTAATGTACACATGAACATGAGCTTTTTTCTTTCTTTCTTTCTTTCTTTCTTTCTTATTTTTTTTAACATATATAGGACTGAATTTGCCCTTAAAGAAATCATGTCCTCTGGAGGAGCCGAAGATGATATTCCACAGGGAGAGAGAAAAACAGTCACTGATTTTTGTTACCTACTGGATAAATCTAAGCAGCTGTTCAATGGGTTAAGGTCAGTGAATTCTTAATACTTTATTGTGAATGGCAAATGACCCCAAATATTCTGTAGCGTTGAATCTTTATGGACTTGAATGTATCAAAGTTTTCTAAAATTAATGGATAACATATTTTGTAAAGATTTGGGAGAAAACTCAGATGAAATTTTTCTCATTAAAGCTTCCTGTTGAAACATACGCGAATTAAATACATTGAAAAGTGGATTGTTTGTAATATTGAACCTAAATTGAGATCTGTGATTATTTTAAATGTTTACAAGACTATCATTGATTATTGCAAATAATCAATACATAATTATTGCAAATAAGACTATCATTCTTAATATTCTGGTACTGCAGGAGGTTTGGGATTGAGAATTCCCTCCTACCACACTTTGGATTTTTATCCATTAATATAGTGCACTTTGGAGTACAGGACATATCAATACAAACCTATGATCTGTTTTCTGCATGAAGCTACCATGTGGGACCAGCACAGAGATGGAATATTTTTGCTTTTGAATATTTTTGTTTTTCTTCATGCAGTTTTTCTTTTCTTTCTTTAAATTTACTATATGCATATCTCATTTATTTTCTTCATTTTTCTGTCCTTAGAACAAGAGCCAGCCTGACTTCTTCAGGAATAAGTCATGCCTAACTTAATTTCCTCTTTTGACAAGATTAGTTGTTGATCAGTTGTTTTTTCAGTCATGTCTGACTCTACGACAAAGTATCTTGGCAAAGATACTAGAAGAATTTGCCATTTCCTTCTCTAACTCATTAGACAAATGAGGAAACTGACTTGTCCAGGGTCACCCACCTAGAAAGTGATTCCAATCCTAGTACTCTGTTCACTGCACCACCTTATTATAAGATTACATATAACCAAAAGGGGAGGTGATGGGAATGCTATAGATATAATTTACTTAAATTTTAGCAAAGCTTTCACTGAAATCTCACATAATTTTCTTGTGGAGAGGATTACAGGTTATGAATTAAACAATAATACAATCAGATAGATTCAGAATGGTTGGATGGCCAGACTCAAAATGGATTAGCGTTAGCATGGCAAGGGTCTCCAGTGGCTCTGTACATGACCATGTGTAATATAGCATTTTTATTAATGACTTGAATAAAGGCATAGATGGTATACTCCTTAGTTTCGTAAAATTACACATTTGGAAGGCATAGTTAACATACTATATGTCAGAATCAGGATCCAAAACTGAATAAGATGAAACTCAGTAGGGATAAATATCGAGTTTTTTTTATCTAGGTACAGAAAACATCAACTCCATTAAGTATGTGGTAGGCCTGGAGAAAAAGCTGTTGTTCTGAAAAGCATCTGGGAGTTTTTGTGGACTGCAAGCTCAATGTGAGTCCGCAGTATGAGGCGGCAGCTAGAAAAGCTGGTGCAAGCAGGTTCTGCAGTAGCAGGGGCTTAAGGTTCAGCAACAGGGAGTTGATACTCTCACTGTGCTTTGCCCTCACTAGACCTTATCTGAGGTATTGTCTTTAATTCTGAGCCAGTATTTATCTAATGTCTAAGGACATTGGTAATCAGATGAGATAATATGTATTAAAAACAAGCAAACAGATCTCTTAGTACAGTAACTATGTACATCATTATCATCATCTTAATCATTGTAACTAATAATGTTTATATAGCATTTACTGTATGCCAGGCACTGCACTAAACACTTTAAAATTATTATCTTATTTGATCCTCACAACTACCCTGGGAGGCAGGTGCTATTATTGCAAATACTCCATTTTCCAGATGAGGAAACTGAGTCAAACAGAGGTTAATGACTTGCCAGGGTCACAAAGCTGGTAAATATCTGAGGCTGAATTTGAACTCAAGATTTCCTGATTCCAGGCTCAGTGTTTTATCCACTGTGCTACCTAGCTACACTAGTGGTACTATATAAATGCTTATTTCTTCTTCTACCTTCTCCTCCACAAATAAACTGGAGATTGTCCAGAGGAGGGCAGCAGCCAGAGTGATGAATATATTCATGTTCTATGAGGATTGTTTGAATGGAGTAAGGATATTTAACCTGGATAAAGGAAAACTCTGGGGTGGGGAGAGGGGAAACATGATAGTCACTTCAATATTTGCAGGGCTATTCTGTAAAGTGAGGATGAGACTTGTACTATTTGGTCCCACAGGGCAGAACCAGGAGCAACAGGCAAAAATTGCAAAGAAATAAATTTAGACTGAATGTCAGGAAGAAATGTCTGAATAACATAGATGAGACTAAATGGTTGCTGAAGTCTTTTCCAACTACCAAATTCTGTATATTTGTGAAATCAACGTACATGCCAGGGGTGAACAAAAAGAGAAAACCTATGTATAGCAAGTAGGTGTCCAAATTATTTATATGTGTGTGTGTATGTATATACATATATATATATATATATATGTTTTTTTATTCTTGGTTTTAATCCTAGCTCCCTTGATCTCTGGAATATCATATTCCAGACCCTTCAATCCATCAATGTAGAAGCTGCAAGATCCTGGGTTATCCTGATTGTGTTTCCACAGTATTAAAATTGCTTCTTCTTGGCAGCCTGTAATATTTTCTTCTTGATCTGGGGACTCCGGAACCTGGCAGTAATATTCCTAGGAATTTTCTTTTGAGGATCTTTTTCAAGAGGTGATCAGTGAATTCTTTCAAGTTCTATTTTGCCCTCTGCTTCTAAAATATCAGGGCAGTTTTCCTTAAGAATTTCTTGAAGGATGCTTTCTAAGTTCTTTTTTTGATCATGGCTTTCAGATAGTCCAATAATTTTAAAATTGTCTCTCCTGGATCTATTTTCCAGGTCAGTGGTTTTTTCAAGGACATATTTCACATAGCCTTCTATTTTTTCATTTGTTTACATCTGTTTAATAGTATCTTGGTTTCTCATAAAGTCATTTGCTCCACTCTAATTCTGAAAGAATTATTCTCTCCAGAAAGCTTTTGAGATTCTTTTTCCATCTGGCACATTCAATTTTAAGGCATTCTTCACCAAATTGGCTTTTTGGGCCTCTTTTGCCATTTGAGTTAATCTGTTTTTTAAGGTATTATTGTCTTCATTCATGTTATTGACTCTCTTTTCATGATTTTCTTGCATCATTCTCATTTCTCTTCCCAATTTTTCCTCCACTTCTCTTATCTGGTTTTCAAAATCCTTCTTAAGCTGCTCTATGGCTTGTAGGCAGTCTTCATATTTCTTGGAAGCTTTTGATGTGGGAGTTCTAACTGTGTTGTCTTCCTCCTGTTCCATGCTTTGATCCTTTTTGTCACCCAAAAAAGGATTCTAGAGTTTGGTTGCTGTTCTTACTTTGTTTCCTTTGCCTGCTCATGTTGCCAGTGAATTACTTGATGTTTTAGCTCTGTGAAACTCTACTTCCAGAGGGGAAAGCTCTGTCCCAAATGGCTGGGGTTTTCACTGCTGCTGGAGCTATTTAGGAGGCTGCTGCAGCCCCCACCAGCTTTGGCTCACTAAAATTGCACCCCAGGACCACCACCCAAGACCACAATCTGGATCCAGGCCACTCAACACAAGAGCACTTAGCCTCTGAACGATCATTTGGCCCCCCTGCAGTCTGCAGGTTGGGAGCTCTGAAGCAGCCAGGTGGAAGCTGCTGCAGGGCCACCCCTTCTGCGGCTTCCTTGCCCTGGAGACAGTTTGGCCAGACCGCTTTTCTCCCCCAATTTTAGCTGAGTTCCACTGACCTTTCACTTAGTCCTTATATCTTATGGCTTGATAATTCTGGAAACTGCCACAGTTGCTGCTGATCCACTCTCCTGAAGGCACCAATTACAGCTTCTCCTGGCAGCCCCAGGGCCAAGCCATGGTTTCAGGCTGGGCTGATTTTGGCTCCCAGGGTGCTGTGATAAGCCCCTTCCTTCAGAGCTGCCTTCAGTGGGAGGTGTATTTTTGTGACTTTTGGAGCCCTAAAATTTGTTTAGAGTCATATTTTATGGATATTTGAAGTGGCTATGTGGGAGCTGTGGAACCTTGTTGCTTCTACACCACCATCTTGGCTCCCTAAATGATATTTTAAGATAGGGTCATGAATTTGGAGCTGGGAAGAACATTAGATACTATCTGTCTCTCTCCTTTTACAGATGAAGAATCAAAGACTCACAGTGGTTAAGAAAGTTGCCCAGGGTCCTCAGTTAGTAAATGTCAGAGGTGTGATGGGAAATTAGGTCTTCTGTCTCCAGGTCCAATTCTCTATATCAGCTCTGCTTATTAAAGGATATTGTGAACTGCCAACTAGTATCTCAGGACTGTTGGTGTTAGGAGACCAAATCTATATTGATTTTTTTTTTTTTTCCAAATCTATATTGAGATTGAAGTAGTGAAGTGGTAAATCCTTCAAAATGACTTCCCGATTTTCTTTTGTACGAGGAAAATCCCTTCTCTCACATGTATTGGGGATGCTCCCTTGGTTTTCAGGGTCTCCATGGTGGTGATTAGTAAGAAAGCAAAGTATTATCTGGTACTTACATTTCTAAATCTAACTTTTGGAAGATCTTTGACCATTGTTTGATGGGGTAAAGAATAGAGAAAGGGAAATCAGGAGAGAATTTGACCTATCTTATAGATGATTTGGGGTCTGTGCTTTGTGGATTTTGCTGTATCTTTGAAAAATTCTTCCCTGCACAGACAGTCATGAGATTATATACCCAGAATAATGATGTCTCAGTTCAAGGTGAATTTCTTATTTAACTTTTCCATTCATTTATTGAAATAATGGTAAGATACATACATACATACACATACATACATACATACGTGCATACATGTACATATGTCTGTCTGTCAGTTACATGTAGGATGGACACCAATCAGGAGGATTTTATAATTCTCTAGGAAGGAGGTGATGACTGCCTCAACTGTGTTGGTGGCTGTGCGAATAGAAAAGGAGATGCATGTGAAGGATGCAGTCAACAAGATTTAACAGCTGATTGATTAGGAGTAGAGGTGCTCTAATATAAACACACATATATACGAATGTGTGTTTGTGCACGTACGTGTGTGTGTGCATGCATGTTAGGGACAGCTACGTGGTACAGTCGCCCTGGGGTGAGTTGGGAGGACCTCAGTTCAAATCCAACCTCAGACACTTACTGACTGTGTAACCCTGGGCAAGTTATTTAACCTGTTGCCTCAGTTCCTCATTTTTAAAGAGAAATGCTAGGATGCTCCTTTGGGGTAGGGTAGAAGAGAGGGAAGTACCATTGTGACCTGGGATGATATTGATGCATGACATGATTCCTGTTGTCATGTATGTTGAGAATGAGAATCCCTGCTACTTAACCAGCACTGGAGAGGATAAAGTATCTGCCACTGGCTTGTGTTCTAAATAAAGAAAGACAGCCTTGTTAAAGTACTGACCGGAAGCTAAGGGAAAAGTTTTGAAAAATCCAAGTTTCATGATAGAAGACATAATTTTTCATGACAATAAATTATACTATCTTTTTCCCCTCTAGATATAACTAAATACAACAAACGTAGCTTCTTATTTTACTATAACCCATTAACACTCTCACTGCAGAGCTTCTTAGGCTTACTTTCAGAGCTGAGAATAGAGCCAATTGTCCTACTTTCCCTACCCCAGATGTTTGAAATTTGTGTTCCTTGTGTTACTATCAGCTAGGGGCTTTGTGCCCTCACTTGAAAACACATGTGTTTTGGCATGCTGCAAAATAAATGCTTGTGTGTTATGGAGAATAGAATTTTCTGGCATTGACTCCATGTATGTTTATAGAAAAACTCATTATGGATTTGTAGGAAGATGCGAACAAGAACAGGACAGGCACAAAAAAAGCATTGTGATTTGGATTAGTGGAGAAAGTACTCATCTAACTAAACTCACAGATCCCCTCCATACCATTTTTTTTAACTTAATTAAAATATTTTATTTGAAAAACTATCTTGGGTCAAAATTTCCCCTTAAACATTTTTATTGGTATTTATTTTTTATCATCTTAATATTCTAATAGAGATCTTCCACCCATAACTGTAAGTCACCTCTCGTAACAAAGAATCTAAAAAGAAGAAAAACGTTTAGAAAACAAGGTAACACATTAGCTGAGTCTGACAATATATGCAATTTTTCATGTCTACAGTCTCTTAGAAAGAAAGGAAAGAGGTATATTTTCTTTCTTTAGTTTTATTTTAATTTTCTTATTTATATTTAAAAACTTGACAAAAATGAAAAACACTGGTTTCCTTATATAAACATGATCACAAAAAGATGATTGTGTTTTTTTTTATATTTTTAATTTTAATTTATTTTCTTGGTTACATCATTCATTTCCACAAGGTTTTGAGTTACAAATTTTCTCCCCTTTTTGCCCCTACCCCCCAGCCCAGAACATTGATCCCACTGTAAGGCGCCTCTCACAATCTGTTCCCTTTTATGCCCTCCTCCAACACCCCTCTAGCTTTCTAGCAGGGCAGGGAGGGGCTCCCTGCCCCCATCCCTGTATGTATTATTTCCCAGTTGCATTTGATATATACCTTTAAATACTAGATTCTTGCAATTCCTCCACTGTCACCCACTCCCACTGGGAGGAGCAGCAATTCAATACAGGCTGTA
>CM053595.1:77946283-77972138 GCA_028646575.1 Pseudocheirus occidentalis | reverse complement strand
GGGGGGGGGGATAGGAGGGAGTGGCATAAGATCACTGTCACAATATGGCCACTATGAAGATGGCCTGTATAATTACACATCCACAGCCTGTATTGAGTTGATTGTCCTTCCAGTGGGGGTGGGTGACAGGGGAGGAACCAAAAGAATCTAGAATTTAAAGTTCTGCAATACCTGCAACTGGAAATTAAGATATACAGAGGCTGGGGTAGGGATACCCTCCCTGCCCTACCAGAAAGTAAGAGAGCAGAGCAGAGGAGGGGCTTGACAGTGGGATTGCTGGGGCGGGGGAAGGACAGGGATAAAATTTGTAATTCAAAAATGTCATGAAAATGAATGACGTAAACAAGAAAACAAATAAAAACTATATATCATAAAATAATAATAATAATAATAAACATTTATATGGTGCTTTAAAGCTGACAAAGTACTTTACAAATATTATTTCATTTGATCTTCACAATAACCCTGTAAGGCAGATGCTACTCCCCATTTTACAGATGAGGAAACTGAGGCAGACACAAGTAGATGCCCAGGGTCCTATACCCTTTAAGTGTGAGACCAGATATGAACTTGCTTATTCCTGACTTCAAGTCCAGAGCTCTATCCACTGCACCACCTAACTCTATCCACTGCACTACCACTGGGATAGGATGGATATGATAGAGTGGAAGCATGTTCATCATTAAGGAAGGAGTTCCAATAGGTTATCATTGTCTGCTGGGTTTTTCCTCAGTGGAAGCATCCCATGTCATCAAGGAATTACGTATGGCTGGAAAGTGGAAAAGAGATGTTGCATGGAGGGTGCCCCAACAGGGACAATGCAGAGACTGTGGAGGCAGGTGACCATAGATGGTGCCTGTCTGGAAGCAAAAGAAGAATGCAGGCAAGACAGGTCTGTGGAACTTTCAGTGACCACAGACTGCCTTTCTAGAAAGACAGAACACAAAGTAGGCTCTGCAGGGCTGTAGGTAACCCCAGATATGCCTGCCTTTAGTGTGATACTAAGCATTGAGAATATAAAGTCATAAAAACAATAGTGCCTCTCCTGAAGGATCTTATACTGACTTGGGTGACACAAGTACACATATGTGAAATATTGGGGAGAAGTGGGGTTGAGAGGAAAGAAAAACTCCATATAAGTGACACCTAACTTGGGCCTTGAAAGGAGGTGAGGATTCTGGGAGATCAAGATGTCTCACATAAGGTGATTATAAAGAAAAAAGGGTAGGAAATGATCTTTTGAGAGGCAAAAGCATACAAAAGCAACAAACTGGACAAAAGTCAACTTTTTCACATAGATAGTCAAAGGTAAGAACCACCAAAGTCATATCAATTATAATTTTCTCCTGTGTTTTTTACTTATCAATCATTTGAAATGACTCCCTATTGCCATCAGAATAAAATCCATCCCCCTCTGTACATCATTCAAGGCCTTGTACAAAATGTCTTGCCTTTCTAGTCTTATCTCCTATTCCCCTCCATTTTCTCACATTCCAGTCAAAGTGGACTGTTCTCTGTCTTTAGGAAATGAGTTGCCCCCCCCCTCAGTGCCTTTGTGACTAAAATGCTTCCACTCCTTCTAACTTGCTGAATTCCAAGCAAGACCCACTTATGTCCCTCTTCTCCAGGAAGTCTTACTTGGATCCTGCCCACTCCCTGCCACCAAGCTGATAACTTCCACCCACAAGGTAACTGAGCACTTTTGTTCTGAAACACTCTAACATACTTAACGTGTAGTGTTATCTACCACAATTACTGGGTTGATATTATATCCCCTTACTAGACTGGTCTAATCTAATAATGGTCTAAGCTGCTTAGTTCATTATCTCTAATATGTAGCAAGAAGCTTTGCACACAGAAGGAATTAAATAAATGTTTGTTATCATTAAGAACTGTTTTAAGGGAATAGTAACCTCTCTCTAGACCGAGGAATCCAAGTTAGAACTAGACTTACTAGATCACTTGTGGGGAATGTTGTAGGCAGGTTTTGTTTTGGGTAAGAATTAGATTAGACGACCTGTAAAAGTTCCTTGCGGCAGTTAGGTGGCACAGGGGGTAAAGTGCTGCACCGGGAATCAGAAAGATTTGAGTTCAAATCCAGTTCAATCATTTACTAGCTACTCATGTGACCCTGGGCAAGGCACTCAACCTGTTTGTCTCAGTTTCTTCAACTGTAAAATGGGAATAACAAAAGCACGTAACTAACATGGATGTTGTAAGAATCAAATAAGATAATAACTGCAAAGTGCTTAGCACAGTGCCTGGCACGAGGTAAGTGACATGTAAATGCTATCTATCTACCATCATGATGCATTCTTCATATTTAGCAGAATTGGTCCCCTTCAAAGGCACAGTAATCATTGTCAATCTATCAATTCAATACATAGGAAGAAATGGGGGAGATTTCTGCAGGTGAATCCCAAAATCTTTTTCTATCTCTGACCCTCTAATACCTTCAAGCCAATACCTCAAAAATATTATGTCTAATTGAGCTTGTTAACATTTTCTTCTAAACACATTCCTCCTCCTCACTTCATGATTTCTGCCAGCCTCTCATTTTAAAACCCTGGATTTTTATTTCATATGATTCTCTTTCATCTTTAATAACTAAGCATTCTCTAAGACCTGTCAATTCCACCTTCACAATAGCTCTCGTGTCAGCCCTCTTCACTGCCACAACTCTAGCACAGCAATTTTCGACCACCTGTGTAGACAGTCCTAAGTCTACTGGTATTCCCACCTCTACCTTCTTCTACCACCAAGTCATATTTCATACCACTGCAGTATTCTCCTTTTGCCTAAGTCCTGTTTTCACCTTAGGGTCCTCCTTGCTACCCTTCTCTGCTCTCTTTTACCCCAGGGTCTTCCTTCAAAGGAAATCTGGCCACCTACTCCAGTCTTCCATCCTTGCTCTCAGGGACATTTTCAATGGGCCTACCTTGCACTGCCACCTATTATTTCCTGACTAGCCTCCCCAGGCTTTACTTCTGTCTGCTCTAGCCTACAGAACTACAGAAGGTGGGAATCCTGAGGCTTCAATCTGCCACCACTAGGAAGGAGTATCTTGAAAAGTCCAATCACCTGCCTCCTTCAACAGCTTGCTCCAACCACTGACACTATGCTTTGACTTACTACCTCAATGGTTATCATGCCTTAAGCTCCAATATAATCGACATCCCAGTGATTCTGAATGCTACTTGCTGATGTACAAACCCCATACCTCAACCCCAATGAATTGCTCCTTTACTCTTATCCCCTTTCACCTTCCTACCCCCTTCTCCACTGCCTGGTTCCACATATGCCTACTTCATAATGAACAAACTTCTTTCTATGGTAAACCTTTTCTTTTCCCACTCCTTATGATTTCTGGAACCCACTGAAACTGACTCTCTAGATGACTTCATTTTCTCACTATCTTTTCCTTTTTCATGATTGGCTATTCATTGGTCATTGATTAAGGAGTCAAAAAACTCCTTGCTCTCTACTGCCACTTTCAGACTCTACCAGCATCATTCAACAACTTCTCCTTTGGGAATCATACTATCCAAATTTATCACCCAATTCAGATTCCAGCAGCAGTTATTGATTGGCATTCATTTCCTTTCCTTTCCCATTCCTTTCTCAATTAGTTCAATAAATGACTCAGTCTCTCACACCAATTCATGCCTTCATGCTAGGGAATTTCAATACATGATGCTCCTTTAAAGAGTCCAATTTCCCAGTCCAATCGATCTACTCAATTCCCATGAAATACTCCTTCGCTCCATTTCAATTACACAGAGGGATAGTCAAATCCTTAATTGTGTCACTATTCACAACTGTTCTACTTCCATATTCACAAATTGTGAAATCTCTTTATCTAGTCATAATCTTTCATTGTTCCATTTTCATTATTCCTTACAACCTCTGGTTTATCCACACCATAAACTCTATTCCTTCCACTTTCCATTTCTTCCCCAAGCCATCACCCCTACCACAGGTTATATACACTCTCAGCCCTTTCCCACCTGGACCTCAGTTCTACACTATCTTCTGCTCTTGAATACCTTGCCTCTTACTCTATCACCAATCACACTTTGTCAAACCCCAACCCTGGATTATTCTTACCATTTGCCTCCGTTGCTGATAAGCATTCATGTGTTGCTAGACAGAGCTGAAGAAAATAATATAACTGTCCTGATTAGATGCACTAAAAAATTACCATAATCTCCACAGGGTCCTTACTAAAGGCAGGCAACACTTTCACACATGTCTAATTAATTCTACATTCCAATCAAAAGTGAGATTATTCCAAGTTATTTCATCCCTCCTCAAGACTGCAATGACAACTTCTCACCTGAGGTTTTCATTTACTATACAGAAAAATTATATTTACCAAGATATTTTTCTACTTTCTTCATCTCATATCATTTAAACATATTCCCCCACTACCTCCTCTTTTACTGTGGTCTCTAATGAAGAATTTCTTTTCCTTGTCAAGGCAAACCCCAAGGCAAAATATGTACTCTTGAAACCATGATCTACTGAGTTTTCCAGCAGATTGGTTCTCCTATTATGCTGGTTGCCTGGCTAATCTTTGTTCTCTTCTTTATCCAAGTGGTCTTTCCTTACTTCCTACAAACATAATCATGTCTTTACCATCTTTAGAAAACACTCGGTTGATCCAATCATCCCTGTAAGCTCTCATCTAGCATGTCTCCTCCCCTTCTTGGCATGCAATCCTTGAGAAAGCCATCAACACTCAGTGGCCCCATTTCCTCTCTTCTCATTAAATCTTAAACTCTTTGCAGTCTAGTCTCCAACTTCATCATTCAGGTGAATCTACTCTCTACACAATCACCACTGGTCTCTTAATTGCCAAATCTAATACCTTTTTCTTTTCTTTTCTTTTGTTTTTTTTGCTTTTTGGAGGGCAATTGGGTTTGACTTGCCCAAAGTCACACAGCTAGTAAGTGTGTCAAGTATCTGAGGTCACATCTGAACTCAGGTCCTCCTGACTCCAGGGCTGGTACTCTACTCACTGCACCACCTAGCCGCCCCATTTAATGCCTTTTTCTCAGTCCTTCTTATCATTCTTGACCTCCCTGCAGCCTCTAATACTGAATCACTGTCTGCTCCTGGAGATACTCTCCTCAGATTTCATATGACACTATTCTCTTCTGGTTCTCCTCCTACTTGTATGAATGCTTCTGTGCAGTCTCCTTTGAAGACTCTTTGAAGTCATGCCACTAACCTAAGACTACATCCTTAGTCCTCCCTGTGATCTTATCAGGTCTCACAGGTTAAATTGTCATACCTATGCTTACCACATTTATATATCTGTATATCCAGCCCTAATTTCTCTCTTGACTACATCTGTTCCACATCACCAACTGCCTTCTGTGCATTTCAAACTGGATTCCCCATACCTATCTCAAACTTAACATGGCCCAAATAGAACTCATTCTCTTCCCTCAATCCACAATATCTCCTTTTTTCCAAACTTCCAACTTCCATTTACCTAAACTCACAATCTCTATGTCTCACAATCTCTTGACTCCTCACTCACTTTTCACAACTCCAATTCTACTTTTATAACATCTTTTATATAATCCCCCTTATTTCCTCTGACATGTCACCACCCTCATGTAGACCCTCATCACTCCATGCCTGGACTACTAAAATAGCCTTCTGGTTGCTCTCCCTGATTCACATTTCTCCCCATTCCTGCCCATCATCTCCTCAGCCACCAAAGTACTTTTCCTGAAGCATAGGTCTGACCACGTTTCACCCCTATTCAATGAGTTCTATTGGTTCCATTTTACTTCCAGTATCAAATATAAAGTTCTGTGTTTAGCATTTAAAATGTTCCACAATCTGGACTCTTCCTTGTACATTTTATTCCCTATCATGAACTCTAAAATCCAGCTACATGACACTTTATCTCCCATCTCTGTGCCTCAGCACTGTCTGTTCCCCATGTATGTAATGCTCTCTCTCCTCACTTCCACCTCTTGGCTTCCTTCATTGCCTTCAAAATAACTCCAATTTAATCTTTGCAGCAGGCCTCTTTCCTGACCACCCTACCTCCCTAATCCTACCTTTTAAGATTTTATTCCATATTTTCAGAAAATATCTCATATTTATACAGTTATTACATGTTGGCTCTCCCATTAGAATCAGTAATTCAATAAACATTTATTGAGTGCTCACTATGTGGCAGGCATTATACTAAAGTACTTGAGGATATAAAAAAGAAGCTAAAAGACTGTTCCTGCCCTCCAGGAGCATACAAAGTAATAGAGGAGATAACATGCAAACAATTCTGTACAAACAACCTATACAGTGGACAAATCTGAAATAATCAAAAGAAGGAAGGCACTAGAATTAAGAGGGGCTAGCAAAGGCTACCTGGAGAAGGCAGAATTTTAGCTGGAATTTGAAAGAAGCCAGGCAAACCAAGAGGAAGAGATAAGGAATGAGAGCATTCCAAACACAAGGGACATCCAGAAAATTTGCTTGGAGACAAGAGATAGAGTGTCTTGTCCCAGAACAGTAAGGAGGCCAATGACACTGGGTTGAAGAGCAAATGGGTAAGGTGTGGAGGGTAAAACTGCAAGAAAACTGGGAGGGGGGGGAAGAAAACTGGGTGGGAGGTATTTATTAAGTGCTTACTATAAGCTCTGGGAATACAAACAGCTCTCAAGGCTCACATTCTAGAGGACATAACACATATGGAACGTTTCAACTGCAAATCAGACAGAAAAGTCCCTACAGTCCTTAGTTGAGTACAGTGATTCAGTGACTATTCAGGCTCAATCTCCACAGATTTGCTTCTGAGGATAATGGGTAACGTCACTGGGTTTGAAAGTTCAGGGTCATGGTCTGGGCCTGAGCGGACACAGTGGTCAAGGAGGTAATCAATGTAGCACATGTTGTCTCCTATCTCTCCTACAGAGTAACTTGCTCCTTCAGCTAGGCTGCCTAGCCCATTTCCTGTGAGGAAATTGATTGGGCAGTAGGTAGGAACAATCCTGAAAATAATACAAATGAACCTCCTGCTAATATAGATTGAAACCCTTTCACATTCCATGAGTTACTTGTGGTGATGAATTTGTAAAATAATCTGCCCTTGTCTGTTGCCAGGTGGAAACTTAAAGCCCTCCTACAATGAAGCTGACCATTAAAGCCTGCCTTCTTCTGGCCTTTCTTCTGGCATCTATTAGTAGCATTCTCATATTAACATAACCTTTGAGAATTCAGAGTCACAAAGCAGTGGCTGAGTACTGGATCCCAGTACTCAGCATCACAATATTCTTGAATACTTCAAAGGACCTGTTTCTTTAAATATTATGAATCCCCTCCTTTGATCCAGGTAAAAACTGTCCATTTTCAAATCTTACACAATGCCTTTCTGCCTTTCTATAAATCTTCTATAGATAATCTATGCATTGGAGGAGTTTCTCTGGTTCTTTTAACCTTCTATAAATACCACTGAAGAACTCTAACACTCCATCTGTTCTCTCTCACTCACAAAATTACTAGTCCACTGCCTTTTAAATCCTAAGTGTCCTTGATTTTTCATGTGAAAGTCATCTTCAGAAGACTGTGGTCAACCTAGTTATTCCCACCATATGTCTTTCCAGTGTCTTTCACATTGCATACAAAATGTTATCTTCTGAGACAAGTACTGCAGATCACATAACATTTCACAATGATTTCATTCATTCATTCAATCTGACAAAAAGTAATTATTAAAAACTTATTATGTGCCAGACACTGTATTAAAAGACAATCTCAAACCAAAATAATCCATTATGATTCATCTGACTCCAAAAAAATCAAGAATAGTAATGAGTTCAAAGTAGAAGGAAAAATACAAAGCATTAACAAAGATACACAAGATTTTTTTTAAAATTAGACCTATGATTTCACTGTTACAAGAAACTCCTTCTAATGCAGATCTGCACAGCGTTTGGAAACTGACAGTCATTAAGGGATATAGTTTCCTGGGGCACTGAAAGGTTAAATGACCTGCCCAAGTCACACATCCAGTGTGGATCTGAGGCAGGACAGAAAGACTGAGAGCCTGCCCCAGTGTTAGGAAGATCCCCTCTCCTCTCCTCAGAAAACAATTAAAGGAATAAAACATCAGTCAAAAAAAGGTAAAGAAAAAAATCTTGATATTTGCAAATAATATGTAGGTTAACTTGGAAAACGCAAGAGAATCAAAAAAGAATCAATGGAAATAATGGCTTCAGCAAGTTAAAAACTTAATAGAAATCAATATTTCTATACCTTACTAACAGAAACCAAGGAAGATTGTTAGAAAAGGGAATATTGAAAATAAAATGCATTAAATATTTGGGAAGTAATCTGCTCAGACAGATATAAAATTCATACAAATACTAGAAAATAATTTTATAGAAAAATCTAATTAATGAATATCATGAGTTGGCTAGATTAAGAGTAAAAATGAGAATAATATCCAGATTAATCTATAGATTTAACAAAATACTAATCAAAATACCAAAAGGATTATATAGCTAGATATAACAAAATGTATACAGAACAAAAGGTCAATAATATCAAGAGAAAAAAAGGAAACAAAAGAGGAAGAAAAGGGATACTAGATCTCAACATATACTGTCAGAAATTATCAAAATTAACTGGAATCCTATAAAAATAGTAAAGTGGACCGATGAAATGGTCATACAAGATAAGCAAGACATATAATGAAATAAATACAACTACCTAGAATTCAATAAAAACAAAAGTACATGTTACTGTGGAAGGAACAAATTAAGCAAAAATTGTCGGTAAAATTGAGAGAGCAATTTCACGGAAAATGGGATTGAATGGGAAAGGTGAAAAGTTCTCAGCCCATAAGTTTTCTTGCAGGAGCAAGCCAGAGATTTGGCTTCCCCCTTCTCTTTTCCTCCTTCTCATCCCCCTTCTTTACTACTGCCACATCAGCATTAGGCCCCTTCAGGGGTTTTCGACCCCAACCCTTACCTGTGACCTTTTCCCTCCCTTGCTTTAACATCTGCCAAATAAGGTCATGAACAATACCCTGGTTCCCTGCCCACCTCCCAGTCAATAGGGGATAGTAGTGGGCTTCTTTGTTCTTTATCATTGGAGGAGATTTCGCTCAGATTGTAAGCCTGCTTCCCAGCCAATGGGAGAAGGGACAGCAGTGGGAGGGGGCCTGACTGCGTTACGGTACAAATTCTTGTTCTGTCTTCTGTAATATGCCTCCTCTCCCTGATCCATCATGTAGAAAACCATCCTCTTCCTGCAGGGGAAGAAAATAAAAATTTCCTGTTTTTGTCCTGAGAAATCTCTATGTTCTTGATTAAATTTTGAAGGGGGTTTTTCACCTGACACAGATTTATGACAAAATCTATCAACATATGTTACCATAAAGTCCAACAGGCTCAATGATCCAAAGGCTATACCATTTTTACAAGAGAAAAAGAAGGGCACAGGCTCAAAAGTCTAGAGGTGGAAGATATATTAGAGGACATCTAATCCAACTATCTCATTTTACAGAAGCCCAGATTTTACATAAGGGAGATTCTCTAAGCTGCCCAAGGTACCATTGGTAGTAAATCCCTGGGAGCTTAAGTGACTTGCCCTAGGTCGCTTGGGTATAAGTGTCAAAAGTAGGCAAACCAAAAAGCACTGGGATTTGGTAATCCTATAGAAGACAGAAACTTGGGGAAACAATTCATTAATAAATATGAAAAGGGCGTCTAGGTGGTGCAGTGAATAGAGCCCTGGCCCTGGAGTCAAGAGGACCTGAGTTCAAATCTGACCTCAGACACTTAACACAAAAACTAGCCATGTGACCTTGGGCAAGTCACTTAACCCCAATTGCCATCCAAAAAGCAAAATAAATGAATGAATGAATATGAAAAGCTGCAGTATATAGAGGATACAGAGCTAGTCTTAGAATCATGATGAATATGGGTTCAAATGTTACCTCTGACCCATCTTGTCTGTTTGACCCTGGGACAATCCCTTAACCTTTATGACTACAGAATGCAGATCAACTGCTTATCTGCATTGATAATGTAAGTTCCTCAAGAAATCCTTACAACAATGAAATCACAGGCACAGTAATATACATGTACTTATACATGTATGTACATACATATACATACACATTTGTATGTATGTATATATGTGTATATATACATACACACTCACATTTATATATGGAAAATTGGTTAACAATATACCATAAAGATATAATATACCAAAAAGAAAAAAAAGAACACCATATAAAATATTAAATTCTAACTGTATTATAGAGATAAAAATTAAAAGGATTAGGGACAGGAACTGGGAGTACTATAAGTAATATTAATTATTACTTATTATTAATTATAGTATATATAACATATTAATATAATAACATATAATGAATTATATTAATATTAATCATATTAATGATAACTTATTAAAAGGGAGTAATAATAAGTAATAAGGAATTACTTATAGCTGGACAAGAAAATTCTCTGTTGATGCAGGCCAGTACCATCAGTGTTGTCCTTGGCCCCTGCTCAGGGTCACGCAGCGAATATATGTCAGAGGCAGGATTTAACTAAGTTTTCCAGACTCTGGGATTAGCTCTCTATCCACTGGATCATCCATACACTATAATCATATGGAAGAAAACAGAATACAATAATCTCATCTGTTGGTGAGAAATAATTATCTATTAAACAAAAAAAGAAAAAAGTGGGAACAAGGTATGTATGTTGGATGACATAAACTAATGAACAACTAGTTGAAGAGAAGGAGAAGGGTAAATCTACTTGACAGAGAAGTGAAAAAAGAGGGAAGAATTATAAAAGCAGGAGAGAAAAAGGAACTAATAAGCAAAACTTCAAAGGAAATAACAAATTAGTAACTAAAGAAAGGAGGGGATTGAAGTGTGAGGTAAAGGAAGCCAATGGAAACAAGGCCATCTTTTAAAAGATTAAGGTAAAGTAAATGAAAGAACAGAGCATTGTACTTACAGCTAAAGTGGGAAACTAAATCATTACTTTAAAAAAAAACAACTTTTAGAGACAAACGGAGGAAAATGTAAACCTCTCACAAGATTAAATGTGAATGGATTAAACAACCCAACAAAAAGAAAAAGAGAGATTGCATAAGAATACAAAACCTTATAATCTGTTGCTTACCAAAAAAACATATTTTAAAAAAAGACATACTCAATATAAAACTGAGGGGATGGATTTATTCTGCATCAAATGGATCTTTTTTTTAAAGTTGTCATTATGCTATTTAACAAAACAAAAAAACAAACCTTCAAAAAATAAAAAGGGATAAACAAGGAAACTACATTGTGCTAAAAGTTTAAAAAAAGACAACAAATATCAGTAATAAACTTATATACTGCATAGATCATAAAATCCAAATTTAATAAAGGAAATATGATGTTAATTATATTATATATTATGCTATGCTGTGCTATATCATATCATATTATAAAATAGTGATAGGAGATTTCAATATCTCTCTCAGTCTTGGAGACATAAGAATAAACAAAGTGAACAAATTGTTGAAGAAACTAGAGTTTAAAGACTTATGATGTCTTCTAAATTGGACAGCAAGGAAATATATGTGTGTGTGTGTGTGTGTGTGTGTGTATGTCATCACTACACACAACTTTTACAAAAACTGACCATGTACTATAGTATGGAGATACTACAAACAAATGTAACAAGGCAGAAATGGTTAATACATATTTACAGATCATAACACTATAAAAACAGTAATTGGTTTAGAGACCACAAAAAAAAGATATAGAACCAAATGGAGACTTAACAATGAAATCTTAAATAATGAGTGGGTCAAAAAAACAAATCACAGGAACAATTAACAAAATTATAATAATGAAACAACATTTAAAAATGCTGAAATGCAATAAAAGAAGTTCTTGGAGAAAAACTCATATCTTTACAAGCATACATTAATAAAACAGGAAAAAAGATTAATAAAATGAATATATTTTTAAAATAACCAACAAACCTAATAAGCACAAAAGAGAAGAAATTAAAAATGAGAAGTGAAATCAATAAATTGGAAACAAACAAAAAAAACCCTATAGAAATGATAAAGAAAACAAAGTTTTTTGAAAAAACGAATAAAAGTGATAAGCCCTTAGGTAAGCTGATTAAAAAGAAGGTAGAAAATAAAATCAATAAAATACTAACTGAGCAAGGTGACATCACAGCAAAAACAGGAGAAAGAAAAAGAAATTTTAAAAAAGAATATTCAGAACACATTATGTAAGTATATGCTAATAAAACTGGGAACATAAAAGTAGAGAAATACCTTCAAAAATATAAAATACCCAAGCTATCAGAAGAACAGATAGATAGACCAGATCTTAAATAATCTGATCTCAGAAAGAGAAATTGATGTAGCTGTAAAGGAACTACCAAAGGAAAAAAACTCCTGGTCCTGATGGAAGTCACAGGAGAATTCTATCAAATTTTTAAAGAACAGTTAGTACTCCTACTTTATAAATTATTCTCAAAAATTGAGAAACAGTTCTAATACCTAAAACAGGGAAAGATGAAACACTGAAAGAAAACTAGGTCAATATCATTAATGAATAATGACATGAAAATTTTAAACAAAATCTTATTAAATACACTATAAGGATTTAACCAAGAAATATTCATTATGATCAGGTAGGATCAGGGACACAAGGCATGGCTCAATGTTAGGGAAAACAATCAACTTAAGTATATTAAAAACCAAAACATCCAAAACTACATTGATAATCTCAATAGATGAAGAAAAGGTCTTTGACAAAGTACAACATTCTTTTATGCTAAAAAATCCTCCAAAGTATAAGCACAGAAAAGAGTCTTTTAGAAAATGTCAGAAAAGACATCTCTCTAAAATGAAAAGCAAGCATCATATGGAAAGGAGATACAAAAGTTCCTTTTCCAAAAAATATAGAAGTGAAGCAAGAGTGCCCACTTTCCTCACTATCATTTGATGTAGTTTTGGAAAAGCTAGCAATAGCAGTAAGAGAAAGGAATTAAAGGAATAAAAATAGGTAAAGAGGAAATAAAAATATCTCTTTTTGCTGATGATATGAAATTAACTTGGAAAAATCCCAGAGAATCAGCAGATACTAATTGAAACAATGGCTTCTACAAAGTTGCAGGCTACAAAATACATTCTCAAAAATTTGCAGCATCTCTATATACTAATAACACTAATAACAAAACACAAGAAGCAATAATATAAAGAAAAACACCATTCTAAATAACTACAAAGTAAACAAAATATCTGAGAATCAACCTACCAAATCACGCAAAATGTTGATATAGACTCAAAAATGCTCCTTAAACAAATAAAGAATAATTTAAATAGCTAGAGGAATATTCTGTACTCTATGCCATGCCAATAAAATGACAACACTGCCAAAATTAATTTATACTTTTAATGCTATACCAATAAAATTATCAAGAGAATACTTTAAAGAGTGATAAAATAATAACAAAATTCATTTGGAAAAACAAAAGATCTAGAATATCAAGAAAAATTGTGAAAAGAAATAAGGATGAAGGGGGAATGTCATTTCCAGACCCTGAACTACATTATAATGCATATAGATTATGGTATTAGTTTAAATTTGGTATTAGTTTAAAATAGAAGAAAAACATCAATGGAACAGACTAGACAAGGAAGAATAAAAAACAACAGAACTAGATCACCCAGTGTTTGAAAAAATTGAAAATATAAACTGCTTAGGAAAAAACTATTTGATATTTTTTTTAACCTCTTAGGTGGCGCAGTGAATAGAGTACCGGCTCTCGAGTCAGGAGTTCAGTTCAGTCTGGCCTCAGACACTTAACACTTACTGGCCGTGTAACCTTAGGCAAATCACTTAACCCCCAATTGCCCTCCAAAAAAAGGGGGAAAAATTGTTGGGAAAAGCAATCTGACAGAAATTAGTCTGTCTGAAATCTGTCCAAGCTTATATTCATTGCTTCCACGGAATTATCTATCCATTTCATCCTCTGCAATCCCTTTTTCCTTTTGTCTTCAATTTTTTCCAGGACTGGGGCTTTTTTTTTTCCCAAATAAGTCTCATTTTCTCATTATGTGGCCAAAGTATTTAAGTTTCAGCATTTGACCTTCCAATGAATAATCTAAATTAATTTCTTTAAGCATTGACTAATAATTTGATCACCTTGCTGTCCAAGGGAATCTAAAGTAATCTCCACACCACAATTTTTTTTTTCTTTTTGGAGTGGGGAAGGTAGGGCAATTGGAGTTAAGTGACTTGTCCAAGGTCACATGGCTAGTTTTTGCATTAACAATGTTTGAGGTCAGATTTGAACTCAGGTACTCCTGAATCCAAGGCTCTATTCACTGCGCTACCTATCTGCCCCTCCACACCACAATTTGAAAGCATTTAATCTGTGGTGCTCAGTTTTCCTTATAATCCAACTCTTAGAACCATACATTGCTACTGGGAAAACAATTTTGACTATATAGATCTTTGTTGGCAAGACAATGTTCCTGGTTTTTTAGTATGCCATCCAGATTTGCTAAAGGAGATGCTCCAGATTTGCTCCAAGGGGCATGCATCTTTTAACCTCATGGCTGCAGTTGCCCTCTGCAATGATCTTGGAACCCAAGAATATTAAATCTGACACTACTTTCATTCCTTCTCCTTCTATTTGCCAGGAAGAGATGGGACCACTTGCCATGATCTAAGTTTGTTTGCTTTTTATGTTAAGCTTCAAGCTAGTTTTTATACTCTCCTCCTCTATTACACCCATCAAGAAGTTTCTTGCTTTTTCCCCCACAGGGGGAAGTCAGGACAATTGGGGTTAAGTGACTTGCCCAAGGTCATACGGCTAGTAAGTGTTAAGTGTCTGAGGCCGGATTTGAACTCAGGTCATCCTAACTCCAGGGCCTGAGCTCTATTCACTGCACCACCTAGCCCCTCCTATCAAGAGGCTTCTTAATTCTTTTTCACTTTCTACCATCAGAGTGGTATCATCTGCATATATAAAGCTGCTGATATTTCTTCAGAAAACTTTAATTCTAGCTCTTGATTTGTCCAGTCTAGAATTTTGTGTGATATACTCTGCATATCAATTAAATAAATAAGTTGACAACATACAGCCTTGTCAAACTCCTTTTCCAATCTTGAACCAATTAGTTGTTCCATGTTCAGTTCTAAATGAAGTTTCTACACAGACAAAATTAATGCATTTATGGTAAGATGGGAAGTGACTGAATGGGGGGAAAACTCATATATCAGATTTCTTTGATAAGGATTTGGTATCCAAGATACATAAACCATTGAAAAATAAAAATACAAATAGCCAATGGACAAAGGACACAAAAATGTTCTCAAAAGAAGTATTCACAACCACATGAAGAAGGCTCCAAGTTACTAGTAATAAGAGAAATGTAAATCAAAACAACCCTGGGGTTTTACATCATATCCTGCAGATTTACAAAAATGATTAAAAATGGCAATAGTCATTACTGAAGATGTGACATGAGAGGCACACTAATATATTGTTGGTGGAGTTGTTAAATGGTATAATAATTTTGGAAAGCAATTTGGAATTATGCAAGGAAAGTGACTAAAATGATCATATCCTTTGAACCAGGGACTCCATTGCTAGGTTTACACACCAAGAAAGCCATCAATAAGAAAGTCTCTATCTACTCCAAAATATTTACATTAGTACTTTTTGTGATAGCTAAGAACTGGAAACAAAGAAAATGTCCATAGATTGGGGAATGGCTAAACAAACTGCAGCACATGAATGTAATGGAATATTACTACACTGTAAGAAAAAAATGTGTGTGATGAATACAGAAATAACATAGAAAGAACTATATAAACTGATGCAGAGTGAAGTAAATAGCACCAAGAAAATAATATACGAAATATAATGGAAATGGAAAAAATACCAACTAAATACCAAAAAGGCAAAAGGGGCAGCTAGGTGGCGCACTGGATAGAGCACCAGTCCTGGAGTCAGGAGGACCTGAGGTCAAATCTAGCCTTAGACATGACAACACACTAGCTGTATGACTGTGGGCAAGTCTTAACCCAACTGTCTTGCCTTCCCCCCTCCCAAAAAAAAAGAAAAAAAAAGGAAATATAAGAAAATTAAAAAGATCAAGCAAGAACTGAATGAAGACTTAAGAGAAGATATTCCCAACCCATCTCTTAACTGAGGTGAGACATCCACATGTTTATACACTACATATATTTTTGGACTTCTTTCAATGTATTGGATCAGTTTTGCTGATTTTTTTTCCTCTAAAAAAATACTACTTGTTATGTTCTCTGGGAGGGGAAGCAGAAGGAATACTTGGGATAGCTAAAATATTTTGCAAAACAAAAGCTATTTTAAAACCTTTATTAAAAAAATTGCTGTGTGATTCAGTCATTTTTCTTTTTCTCAATTTCCTGTTTATTATGAACATAACCAATATAAACATAAACTTTGCAATATACAAATAAGGAAAAGAGAATATGAAGTTTTTTCTTCCTAAAGTGTATCTTAACTTAATACTATAACAGAAATGCAGTGTTTTTTCTTCTCAACTTCCTTCTGCTCTTTTATTCTTTTAAATGCTTCACTGACTCTCTTTTCTTTGCTTTTTTTTCTTATTACCATCACTATCCAGCAACTCTCTTGGCCTCAAATAGAAATCCCTATCTTGTGTTACTGTGGAGTTTTTTATTGTCATTAATGTCCCTTTTTTAAAAGTCCATCCTTTCACTGTCCCACCTCATCCTGGACCAATTAATAAGTAAAGAAAAACATCCAACTGCAAACATATAGTCAATCAAAACAAATTTCCACATTGGCTATGCCCAAAAAATATCTGTCTCATTCTATACTTTGAGTTCTTCAACTTTCTATCAGGACATGGCTTAGATGTTTCATCATTAATCCTTTGGAATTGTGGTTAGTCATTATGCTGATAAGAGTTCCTAATTATTTCACAGTTGTCAATCAATAATCACTTATTAAGCATTTACTACATGAAAGGCACTGCTAAGTACAGAGGATACAAACACAAAAAAACAAAAAACAAACAAAAAAACCTGTGTCCCTGCCCTTACATGGTAAAACAACAGACAAAGGAACCTGGAAAGGTGGTAGGGGGAAAAGAGGAATCCAAGTACACAACGGAGAAGTCCAAAGAAGTTCCAAAGAGTACAGGCAGGTGGAAAATGAAAATATATGGCCTGGATCCCTTCCTTATGGAGATTTTAGAATTTGTGGTTCTGTCCTCCAAATCAGAGGGGCAGAGAACACTGATGAGGTATACCAAGGCTGATTGGATCCTAGAGGAAGATATGATTTTTAATGATGAGGCCCCTGAAGCATGATGGCAAAGTAGAGAAAAGAAGTCCCAAAAGAGTTCAGACAGGTGGAAAACATGTGTCTGCCTTTACCATTTTCTTGTCATTATATATTATTTATTTCTACTTTGTCCTCAGGTTCTAAGAGTTCTGAGAAGTTTTCGTTTAAGATTTCTTGAAATAGGATGTCTAGATTCTTTTTCTGGTCATGATGTTCAGATAGTTCAATGATTGTTAAATATTTTTCTCCTCGATCTATTTTCCAAGTGAGGTGTTTTAGCTATGAGCTATCACATCATATTTTCATCCCTTTTTTTCAGTCTTTTTTACTTTGTTTTAATACTTCTGTCTCACAGAGTAACTGGTTTTCATTTGGTCCATTATAATTTTCAAGGAGTTTGTTGTTTGAGCAAAGTTTTATACTTTTTTCCAAATTATTAATTCCCTTTGCAATTCTTCCTTCCAAAATGCTCAGTTTTTTTCCCAAAATTTTCCTCATTGTCTTACTTCATTGATTTTTGTTAAGAAATTTAAACTTTTTAAAACTGTTTTTTAACTGTTGCTTCATCTCTTCCAATTCTAATTGTGACCATGGTGTTTTTCTCTAAAACTTTCCTTTTAGATGTTTTGAAGTCATTCTCTTCTTCTGGGTTTGTGACTTGAGCATCTCTGCTACCATAACAGCTCTTTGTGGGAGGATTTTTTTTATGCTTTATCACTCTTCCACCCTATTCACTGACTTTGGATTTGGTGTTAGGGCTGAGCTCTGTGGCACTCCTGGATGGAAGGTCTGGATTGGTCCTGTTGCCATCTTCCTGGAGTACTGATTGTTATATTATTCCAGGATCTCAGAGGCAGCTCAGGCTAGGAACTTCCAAGCTTTCAGTGATCCTGAAGTGGCATGATGTAGGGCAAAGTCCGGTGCTGACCTGTGGTTGGGGCTGAGCAACAGTAGACTGCTGCTAGACTCAGCCTCTGTCAGTCACACAGAAATTTCTTTTAATTTAGTGACAGAAGTATAGGCTTTCTTCTGGTCTAGGATTCCTGTTAGTCCTCGAGAGACTTGGAATTGAGACCCTGTACTGCTCCTAATGTCTGAGCTATATCATTACTACTTGCTTTTAAACTTTCTCCTTTCCCCATGTACTCCCCCCAGAGCTCCCCTACCTAGGAACAAGTCTACCTAGGTACAAGTCTCCTTCTCAGTCTGTCCTGGATTTGTGACCCAGAACTAGGTAGTAGGTGACAAAGCTATCATTTGGCATCTGCCCCCATCATACTGCCTCAGTATGAGTCTGGGGATGTCTGCTATAGATTTGGGACCTCCTCTTGCACTGGTGAATAGCTTCTCTCTGAGTACTGGAATGCACAAAGGGTATACTCCTGGCCTGACCTTATCCCCAGTGTCTGCAGACCTATCCATCTCTCTAAGAAAACCTGAGCTAGACAGATGATTCCCTATGACTTTTTCTAGATTTCCCCATAAAGATTAAGTTTACGTCTGTGTAGAGGAGAATTATGGAGGGGAGCTCAGCTATACTGCTTCCTACTGCTCTACCACAGTCCTCCCTTTTAACAAGTAAAATTTTCACTAATTTTTCACTGCACCAAGCTGTTTACACTTATTATAACACTTTTCTGTGTCATTATAGCTCTCTGAGGGCATGAAGTCTATCTATATGTGCAATATCTTTACTGAATAATGAATTCTTTAAACACACTGATACTTCCAGAGCAAAGGATGACCAACAGCGACAACAAGGACTTGCAAAGATATCTTCTATGTGTGATTTCTCTCCCAATAGAATTTATGCACATACACTAGCAAAGGAGTATCAACATGGGCTGGGGGATAGGATAAGGAAAAATTTCATTCTGTTAGAATATAAATTCCTTGACTTAAGGAGATATTTCAACTCAGTTGTTGGATTCTCAGAAGTTAGCACAATGCCTGGTACACAAAAGTACCTTAAAATATGCTTGATGAATGATTACTTATAAAGCAGTGTCAGTAACAGTGGAATCAGAAGACCTGGGCCCAAATGACAACTCTGATATTAATTGAGCTGAATGATCATGGATGAGTTACTTAATCTCTCTGAGCTTTTTTCTAATTTGTAAAATGAATACACTACTTCCATCATTTATTTGAGTTTTGAGTATAAGTATCTAACTGTGATTATCTACTGAGCTAGGAACTTAAACAGGATTTTACTTGCATATAAGATAAAATCTCTATGTCTCTTGCATTGCTCATTTTGATTTCTCTACAAAACGGAGAAAGAAAACCAATTTCCCAGTTAAATTTTTAAAAAAGATAATTTACACAAACATTTGTCTCATAACAAAAGTAAACTAAAGTTTCTATTAATCAGTACTTTTCAAATCTAAGTATATACTCACTAGAAACTGTTTTAATTCAGGCTTATAATGTGAAAGGTGTGGTGTCTTTTTCAGACTTCCACAGACAGGAAAGAAAATTCCTTGCTATTAAAGGGCTCCATCTGTTCCTAGTGCTAACTGTCCACCTAGGGGTCAAAATGTGCTAAGATAATGATGTCATCGAAACAGGGCAGAACTGCTGACTTAGAATTTCTAGGAGATCAGACAGCCAGATTTGTCTTGGGTTCTTTTCTTATCAGCCTGTTAACCATGAACAGTGCTTCTCTTGGGCCACCACCTCAACAAGTCTGGTAAAAATTCCTGGCAGCAATATTGTAGCCAATTCAATTCAATCCCAATTAAGACCACTTAAACGTCCCCTCATCCTAGAACTTTCCTCTGACTATACCAGCTGAAAGTCAAAATTACATAAAGAATATAAAGGCTGGAAGGGACCATCTTTCCTTTTCCTTCAAGTAGAAATTTATCCTTATAACAAATATGTCTAGTCAAACTTAACAAAAATTGCCCATGTTTGAGAATGCATATCTGGTTCTCAAACTGTTTTATGTCAAGGACCCCTCTGGCAGCCTGGTGAAGCTTATGAACCTCTTCTCAGAATAATGTTTTTAAAAGCACAAAATACTTAATATTAGAAGAGAAAGGGAGGATGGATTTTTTTTTTGGAGGCAATCAAAGTTAACTGACTTGCCTAAGATCACACAGCTAGCAAGTGTTTGTGGCTAGATTTGAACTCAGGTCCTCCTGACTCCAGAGCCAGTGCTCGATCCACTGTGCCACCTAGCTGCCCCCAAAAAACAAAGATTATTGAAAAAAAAATCTGTAAATAGTTCTTTTTTAATCCAAGCTCAGAGAGCCCTTGAAAACTATCCATGGATACTTTGGGGGTCTGTAAACCCTAGACAAAGACCCTCTACCCTAGTTCATCACCTCTCTCTCTACCAAGACGTAGAATATTATTTTGTTAAAAGCAAATACATTTAGAGACCAGCTTGAAAGTAATTTGGTCAAAATGTAACAAAGAATTTTACAACTGTTTTGGTTCATAGTCAAGTTCCATCTTCTAAAACATTAAAATGTTAAACCATTTTAAAAATACTCAAGATGTAGATGACTTTTAGTTCATGATATTTTTTATGATGTCTTCTTTGTAGCTTACTTCAAAGTTTATAATAAAAATTACTTTGTAATTTTTTAAAATGGAAGTGACCAACTAGTCCAATCTCTCTTGTGCTGCATAGGAGAGAAGAAGGCCTCCAGATTTTTTCGGATGTGCTACACTGCTATCAGTCCTCTAAAGTGCTAAAGCATTTACATATTATATTTCGCAAATACTTGATTTATCTTCCATGCAAGAAATTGCATTCAATCCCATAAATATTTATTAGACACCCAATGCGCCAAGCTTCAAACTCAGAAAGACCTGGATTCATGTCTTATTTTTTATACATACTGGTTATGAGACCCTGGGAAAGTCACTTAACCTCTTAGTGCCCCCAAAGGAGCTCTTTAAGGCTATAAACTGAAGGACAGATTCAGATCTGCATGAGTAGATTTCTGATTTCATCAGAAATTTCTTAACATTAAAGAAATTACAGGTTCTGTTTAAAAATTTCCCCTCAAAGAGGTAGGGACAGATTAATATGACCTAATCCTCACCCTAAGAGAAAAATTATTCTTGCTTAGACACTGTTTTCCTCAGCATTCTTTTTTGTATCTTGGTACCACAGGGAAAAGAACGAATTGTCTAGAACTGTTAAAGTAAAAGGAAAGCTTGGTTGTCATCTTGAACAAAGCGTTTAAAACTAAAAAAAAAAAAAAACCAAAAAAAAACAGAAAACATTAGAACCCGAGGGAGAATTGCAGAAGAAAAACCACATGGACAGTGAACTTGAAGCCTGCCAGGTAAAGACAGTTCTAGCCAGTGGGCAGGAGCCTCCAGTTCTTCACTTAAGACATTCATATGTCAGTGGCCTCTGACACCTAAATCCACTAGAGACCAATCAGAAAATAACAGCAAACGTTTATATAGTACTTTAAGGTTTATGAAATGCTTTACAATAAAAAGGAAGAAACCAGTGAGCTGAGCCCAGAGGTAGGGTGGGGGTGGGGGGATGGTAGGGCACAGTATTATTAACCCTGCCTCAGAGATAAATACAGGATGATTCTTGACCTGACTTGCTTCTGAATGAATAAGCATTTATTAAGAACTTATTAGGGGGCAGCTAGGTGGAACAGTGAATAGGGCACTGACCCTGGAGTCAGGAGGATGTGAGTTCAAATCCGGCCTCAGACACTTGACACAAAAACTAGCCGTGTGACTTTGGGCAAGTCACTTAACCCCAATTGCCCTGCAAAATGCAAAGAAAAAAAAGAACTTATTAGGTACAAAGCACTCTGATCAACTCTGGGTAGGGAAAGAGAAAAGTAAGACAATCCCAGCTCTCAAGGGGCTCACATTATAATGACAAAGACAATACATTCAAGAAATTTCAACTGTAAAACAGATGGAAAGGCCCAGTAGTACTTAGAGTGCAACAGCCAAGCAGATGGTAATGCATTTTACTAAGTGTCATTTCCATTGATAAAACCATACCCATTTCTGACACAGAGCTTTGAGTGTGCCAAGTGCTTTGGTGAGATTTTTCTTTTCTATAGTCAGTAGCCATGGCTCTTGAGGAGGCAGGGGTTGCCAAGTTACAGCTTCACCAGGTCTGTTCCCTTGGGTGGGTAGTAAGCTGCAAACATGACCAGTGGTCTGGAAATGCTTTCTGGAAATTTCTGGACTTTTGGGCTGCCTACTGCATGTGGTGGTCAAGGTGATGGTGGTGCTCTACTCTGCTTGGTACATGCCAATTCTTGTCTCTCCGTCTCCCTTGGTCCCCCAGCCAAGAGGCTGGAGCCAGAGTAGATGCTGCTGAGATGTTTTCTCTTATTTTATCTATTAATTGTGACAATGGAACACAGACATGTGCCCTCCAACAAGGCCATTCCAGCGCATTGGGAATACCTAGATGGAGACAGGGAGAAGGAAAAGTAGAGTTTTTTTACATCTTTCCCAGGATAAAATTTGTCTTTTAATTCTAATTCCATTCAATGAGTATACTCTAAGACATTATACAAGTATATTTTTCTCTGGAAAATATGAAGTTGGAAAACAGATATGAGGTAATAGGAAATTATTAATCTCCTTCCCTCTCATACTCAAAAACCATCCAGGCAGTATGGTATGGTGGGAAATGTACAGGATTTGGAGTTAAAAGGGCCTAATCTCCAAGTTCTCTAAATCATAATCCTATAATTTATGAATTGAGAATCTTTTGATCTTAATACTTTAATGAGATTCTATATTTAACACCAGCAATCTTCAAAGCTATTATGTTCAATGAAAGCTTCTCAAATGTCAAATCTCCATCAATGGGACATTTAGAAGATTACAAATCTGGGGCAACTTTTTTGTTCTAACACCTTCAAGCACTGCACAAATATGTATCAATTTACAAAAGCACTCAGTTCTATAAATAAAATTGCAAACCTCTTCTTTTTTACATTCAACAAACATTTATTGTATGCCTACTAGGCTTAAGACACTAGGCTAGGCAATGAAAATACATAGAAAAAGATAATTCCTGCCCTCAAGAACCTTAAATTCTATGTACAAAAGTCAAATAAGGTAAGTTTACAATATTTGATGATTTGAAAAGAGAGCACTGACAACTAGAGGGACCATTAAATATTAAAGTTCTTTGGAAAATAAAAACCCTATTCAAATGTCCTGTTGTAAAAATAGTTATAAATCCAAGATTCAGACCCATAACTCCGATATTACAAAGACTGGGTTTAAACTTAGATGCAAGCTACAATTTTTTTTTTTTGGTTTTTGTTTCCCACCCAGGGTTTCTTGAAAATTAAAATATAGCCCATGTACACTGGGGCATAAATACTTCTGTGCCAGCATATAGCAGAAAAAAATGATATAATGCTAATAAAGAGCAAGGTTTGGGTTGGTGAAATTAGGTTGTCTCTTGCTACTCCTTGGATCAAAAATTCAGTAGGGGGGGCGGCTAGGTGGCGCAGTGAATAGAGCCCTGGCCCTGGAGTCAGGAGTACCTGAGTTCAAATCCGGCCTCAGACACTAAACACAATAAACTAGCCGTGTGACCTTGGGCAAGTCACTTAACCCCAACTGCCCTCCAAAAATTAAAAAAAAATTTAAAAAAAAATTCAGTAGGATCCACTAAGGGGCTTGGTCAAAGAAATTGTTTTCTTCTCTCCAGGAGGTTTGGTCTAAGAAGTTCTTTGCCAAGAAATCCTCATATGATGTCCATAGTTCCTTTTATCTTTAAAGCTTGGGATTCTTTTTGGAAATATTTAAAAAGTCACTCTTGAATGCCATGAAAATTGTTACCTCCAGAGTGCATTAGTCTGCACTGGCAAAACTTCTCTTAAAATGCCAGCAGTCATAGTCAATATTTTGTCCCATCTCCCAATCTGGTGGGAGTGTTACCGTTCTTTAAACAAGTCAGGCCAGTGCTGCTGTCACTGCACACCCAACTGTCTTCTCTTTTCTTTCCTCTTCACACCCTACCTCCTAGCACCCATCCCCTTTTCTTCTCCCCCCCCCCCACAAAATGTTATATGAAAACAAAGGTGGTGGATCCCTGCAAAACTTGAGGTTGGCCAACTAGCTCAATCCTGCTGCTTGGCCCTGGAAGCCTCTGCGTTAGCCCGAAGAACTGCTCCCTGGGAAGGGTATGGGCGCTGCTGGAACAGGGACCTGGCCGCCGTGGTGTCTATGCCTGTCTTTGCCTCATTCTTCTTGGGGAGGCCCGTGGACCAGGTGCCCCGGGGGGCATCCGAATAGGTGCTGGGGTCCATGGGATCCAGCTCTTCGTCCCTGCGGCTGGCTTTCTTGCTCTTGGCGTAGGGCACCAGCTCCTCCCGGCGATGGTGGCGACACTCCTTGGCCTCCTCCCTCCCCAGCTTCTCGTACCTGTGGTCCAGCTTGTCGTAGCCTCCCCGCTCCGACTTGTTGTAGCCACGCTCAGGTCTCTCGTAGCCTCAGTCCGGCTTCTCCTGGACGCAGTCCATCTTTTCTTCAGGCTCCAAGTTGCCCTTGAATTTCTTGGCCGCCTTGGTGATGACCGAGCTGGGATCGTGGGGGTTGAGCCAGGACACGAGGTCCGTCTCCACATTCCAGTAGTAGGGAAGGCTGCACACCGGGTCGAAGACTTTGTACCAGCTGGGGGGCAGACCTTCGAGGCGAGTGGCCTTGTAGTCCACAGGGTCATCGTCATAGTCCTCGGCAATGATTTCTTCCTCTGGCTCCGGTTCCACTAGCTTGAGGAGCCCTCGCTTGGCCAGGCGGGACTGGAGGGCAGCAGGGAGCGGCATGGTGGTGAGCCTGGGGAAGTGGTGGTGCAGGGAATGGGAACGGGGCAGCCCAGCAGCGGCCAACCTCCTCCTCTCTGGCTACCAGCTTCCCTCTCGCAAACCTCTTCTAATACAACCAACTTTTAAGAAATCAATTCAGAATACCTGCCAGTAGTTATGATTTTGACAAATGTGAACCAGCACAGAATACCCAAGTTTGAATAAAAAGTGACATTCCATTCCACTAATTTGTGCATGTGTTCTGATTTTCAAAGATAAACTACTACTTTGAACCACCTTAAGAAGTTATTTCTTTTTGTCAAGCCCACTTCCAGCACAGTCAAATAGTATCAATGTAACTTAACAAGTTCAGAAGACACTAAGAAACTAGAAATTGGGCATTGTTACAAAATTTACATTTCAAACGGCTATCTTTTGACAGTGGAATCTAAATTTTTCCTCCTTTTCCAAATGTATATTTTCATGTGACTTACTCAGAAACTTAATCAAAGTAAAAGTATCTAATTTGCCAGTCTGAGTAGCATTTTAAATTGAACTTCACAAAAATCTAATTTGACAAGGTATTCTTGTCAGCAACACTCTTATAATCAGAGCTGTAAATTTATTACATTAAGAAGTTGCCTAACATTTTTCACTATGATCTTCTGAAGGGAATATTAACAGGGTCATTAGAGTGTTTCTGGCAGTGAG
>CM053595.1:77922528-77946183 GCA_028646575.1 Pseudocheirus occidentalis | reverse complement strand
AAAATATTTTAACAAATGAAATTTAATATACTTGGCTTGCCTTTTAATCCTATGTATTTTATTCATTTAAAATATTATTCTGGGGAAGGGCTAAACAAAGTGTAGTAATATTATTGTGCTGCAAGAAATAATATGTGTGATGAATACAGAGAAGCATATTCTATATGAACTGAGGCAGAATGAATTACGAAAGCAGAGCCAAGACAATTTACACAGTAACCAAAGTAACGTAAATGGAACTACACACACACAAAATCAAAAGTAAACATAAAATTATGAAGATCAAGAAGACTTGAATAAAGAAATATAAGACACTCTCAACCTACACTATGGGGAGGTAGGAGATCCACATGAATAACACATTAAATATGTTTTTATAATTTTTCAATGTATAGATTAGTTGTGCTGGGGTTTTTCCTCTCTCCAAAATTACTATTTATCATATAGGATAATCCTCTGAGAGAGAAAGGAAGAAGGACCCTTGGGATAATTATAGTGATGTAAGAAACAGAAGATATCAATAAAAACCTATAAAAAATAAAATAAAAATATTTTTCTAAGAAGAGATCCATAGGCTTCATCAGACTTTCCAAAAAGGTTGACCTCCTGCATTAGAAGAAAATTACTATTATAACACAGAAAGGAAAAAAAAGAAGAGGAAGAAAGAGCCCTAATAAAGGCTGATAATGTGTTTAAAATTATCTAGACCAAATAAAAGAAGTAAATAACTTTCCTTTGAAAAGGGTTCATAGAAATCAGTTTATTTTTTTATTCAACAGTTAGTTATCTCTGTAAGAATAACAACTCCAATTCTAAAGCATTTAAAAATTTACAATGCTTTCTTCATAACAAACCTTTAAGATAAGTGCTGCAATTATCAATCCAACTCTATGAAAAGAGAAATTGAGGCTCAGAGAATGTAAGTGACTTTCCCAAAGTCATAAAACTGCTAAATTAGGTCTTCTATCTCCTAGACTGGCCCCTAACCGACTGCTGCTTCTGAGAGGACAGTAAGGGAAAAAAAGGGGGTAGGGTGGGACAATGAACAGAATAATAACATCTCAGAGCTGCAAGGGATAACAAAGTTTATGTATTCCAGTGCTCCAAAAACCTCAGATGGTCCATGAAGTCAAAATTATTTTCATAATAAGAGTAGGAAGTCTTCATTTCTAATACAGCAATTCTGTTGCTGTTCAATTGTGCTGTGACCCCATGGGGTTTTCTTAGAAAAGATACTGGAATGGTCTGCCACTTTCAATGACTACAACACTGTCAACTGAAAGAACAACACAACAAGAACAATGGAATGTTACAAAATTACAAACAAGCAAGGTCCAAAGAGAAAACAGAAGATAGTTCCCTTTACTCTTTTGCAGAAAGGAGAGGTCTATGGGTGTCGAACATTACAAATATTGTCAGAATTTGTTGATGCATAGAACAGTTTTGCTTATTGTTTTTTCATCATTTTCATTTAAAAATGTATTTGTTATAAGACACGACCAGGGAGATGAAGAGATGGAATACAGCAAAAAATTTAAGTGTGTAAAAACAAAAGTATCAATAAAAATTTATTTTTCAACAAAAGAAGTTTCTCCTTCAATTTGCCACTTAAGACACTGTAACTTCCATCCATTTCTGCTTTTAAAGGCAAGTAAAACAAATCTAATCTTCTTTCTATATCAGATGACTGAAGACAATTATTGTGGCCCTAGTAAGCCTCCTTCCTCCAAGCTAAACAATCCTGAAATAGCCTCCACCAACCCATCCTGCAACGGTCTCCAGTCTCCTCACCAATTTGGTCCTGTTCCAATGTATAACAGAATTAAGAATAACTATAAAGGCTATGTCAGGAACAAGATGATCAAACATGAAATAGTAGTGCTATTTAGGTAAGTGATGCAATAACAAAAAGATAAAAGATAGAATTGTTTAAATCTTACTTCATTTTTATTTTCTCTACAAAAAAATGGACTTAATACCAGCAAGGATGAAACAAAAATTGATGAAAGAGAATTGAAACCCAAGCTAACTAGCAGCCCTAATTTCTTTTTAAATTTTTTTTAACTTAAATACAAACTTTAAAGAAAAGAGAAAAACAACAATGCCATGTACATAGCAGACCATAAGAGAAGATTCAATATAAAACAATAAATTTCTATTTCAAGAAAACCCATATAATACTACACTGTTTTCAAAGCTGCCCAGCTTTTCTTTGCTTTCTTAATGGTTTTCTTTTGTTCTCTGCTGTGCACTTTTTACTTTATTTTTTCTCCTCCTTCCCCCCCGCCAAAAAGCTACAATTAACCATGGAGGATATATAGATATAGATATATACACACAGAAATCCATAAACATACACATATATACACATATACAGTCATACACATATATGTAAGATTCATGCTTTATTTCCTCCTATCATCTGTTTCTCTGAAGGTGGATGGCATCTTCCTTCAAAAATCCAAATCTTTCCATGTTTTTCTAAACCAAACACCTCATCATTTCCAATACCACAGCAATATTCCAATCCAATCACATTCTGAGAGATTGTCTATGGAAGTTTTTAATGAATTTTCTGCATTTTATCTGTTCTCGGCTACACAGGTTTTATTTATATAGGAAAATTTTAATTTAAAACAATCAAAATTATCCTTCAACAATGTTCTTACCTTATAATATAATTTAAGGTCTGATACTGTTTAATCTATTTCTTTTACACCTTTTTTCCTGGTTTCTTGAAGTTTCTGACCTTTTGCTCTTCCAAATGAACTTTGTTATTTTTTTTTCCTAACTCAGTAAAATAATTTTTTAGCAATTTAATAGGGATAACACTGAATAAACAGATTAGGTAAAATTGTCATTTAAAAAATTGTATTAGCTTTACCTACCCATGAACAATAAATATTACTTCAATTATTTAGATCTGAGTTTATTTGTATAAAAAGTGTTTTAGGTTTATGTTCATATTGCTCCTGTGTCTGTTTTGGCAGGAATGTGCTCAGGTATTTTATACTGTCTAGGTATTTTAAATAGTCTAAAACAACAATGAATAATAATGCTGACACAGTGTAGTTTCTCTATTTTTCACTTTTGATTAAATCTATTTTAACTTTGTCTAAGATTACTATCCCTGTTTTCTTTTAACATAATAAATTCTACTCCTGCCCTTTATTTCATCTTTGTATTTTTATTATTATATGTTTATCTTTATATTTTATCTCTCACTTTATGTTTCCTGAAAGCACTATATTGTTGAATTCAAATTTTTAATCTGCAATCCATATTCATTTTATGTGTAAAGTCCCATTCACACTCTAAGCTAACAATTACTTTTTTTGTATTGTCCTCCTTCCTATTTTTCCTCACTATCCTTTTCACTCGATTTGCCCTAACCCTCCTCACTCCTCTGCTTTACTGCTACCTGCTACCTTAGTGTTCCAACTTTCCCATATCTTCTCCAATACTTATCATTTTCCTGTTTTGTCCTGTTAGCCAAACTAATAGGTGTAATGTGATACCTCAGAGTCGTTTTGATTTGCAGTTCTCTAATCAAGAATGATTTAGAGCATTTTTTTATATGACCAAAGATAGCTATAATTTCTTCTTATGAAAACTGCCTGTTCATATCCTTTGACCATTTATCAACTGGGGAATGACCTGTATTCTTATAAATTCAACTCAGTTCTCTATATATTTTAGAAATGAGGCCTTTATCAGAGGCACTGGCTTAAAAAGTGTTTCCCAGCTTTCTGCTTCCCTTCTGATCTTGGCTGCATTGGCTTTGTGAAAAAGCTTTTCAATTTAATATAATCAAAAGCATTCACTTTGCATTTTATAACGTTCTCTATCTCTTGTTTGGTCATAAATTCTTCCCTTCTCCATAGATTCATAAATTATTCCTTGCCATCCTCATTTGCTTATAGTATTGGCCTTTATATCTAAATCATGTACCCATTTTGACTTTAGCATGGTATAGGGTATAAGATGTTGGTCTATGTCTAGTTTCTGTCACACTATTTTCCAGTTTTCCAAGCAATTTTTGTTAAATGGTGAGTTCTTATTCCAGAAGCTGGTGTCTGGATTTATCAAACAGTAGATTATTATAGTCATTGACTATTGTGTCTCATGTACCTAAACTACTGCAAAGGTAATGGGAATTTGAAGATATTCCCTGCTCCTTAATAGGCCAAAAGCAATCACATTGAGCCTGTGATGGGAGGAACTTGCTGAATGAGTGGAACAGGAAGGGTGGAGCAGAGCTCAGAGAAAGCAGGGAGTCAGAGCACTTAAGAGCTGGGGAAAGTGAGGATACAGGCAAGCAGAGAGCAAGTATTGTGAGTGTTTGTTTAGGGGAAGACTTTGGGATGATGTTGCTACCTGCAGTGATAATATGTGTTACCATAATGGACTCAGTTTTCTGATGTTGGGACTTGACTTTCTGGTGTCTGAATAAATGTTTTTCTTTTGTCTTCTATATGGAGAGTCTATGATATTTTGTGATTCAGAACTGTGCTGTGAATATTGCCTTGGCGATACACCTATTCCACTGATTCACCACTCTATTTCTTAGCCAGTACCAAGTAGCTTGGGTTTTTTTTTTGCTTTTTGAAGGGCAGTTGGGGTTAAGTGACTTGCCCAAGGTCACACGGCTAGTTTTTTGTGTTAAGTGTCTGAGGCCGGATTTGAACTCAGGTACTCCTGACTCCAGGGCCAGTGCTCTATTCACTGCGCCACCTAGCTGCCCCAGTACCAAGTTGTTTTAATGATTTCTGGTTTATAATACAATTTAAGACCTGGTACAGCTAGGCCACCTTCCCTAGCTCCTTTTCATTAATTGCCTTGATATTCTGGGCTTTTTGCTCTTCCAAATGAATTTTGTCACTATTTTTTATAGTTCTAGAAAATAATTTTTTGGTAGATTGATTGGTATGGCACTAAATATGTAATTTAATTTAGGTAAAATTGTCATTTTTATTATATTAGCTCAACCCAGCCATGAGCAATTGATGTTTTTCCAATTAGTTAGATCTCATTTTATTTGTGTGATAAGTGTTTTGTAGTTGTGTTCATAAAGGTACTGGGTTTATTTTGGCAGGTAGATTCCCAAATATTTTATAATGTCTACAGTAACTTTAAATGGGGTTTCTCTTACTATCTCTTGCTGTTGGATGCTCATAATTTCTTAATAATTAAGATATCTAAGCTTACTTTTCAAATCTCAGTAAAAACAAATACATTCTTTTGTTTAAGCCAAAACTGCAGTGAATTTTACCAATACATGATCTAGAAGAATTAGACACACTGGAGATGCTATATATTTAGTGACAGGAAATCAAACTAAAACAAGTTATAAAGCAGCTAGCAAAGTCACTCCCAAAAATGGAGAAAGCTTTTTTTAAAGAAAGGTTCAATGTCAAAGACTTGGATGTCCAAAGGATGGACAGAAAACAGTAGGGAGATATTGTGGTATAGTTTTTTTTTTAAGCCATGGTTTAAGATTTAGGCTTTCCCACTACTTAGTTCATTGACCATGGGCCAAAATCCTTTCCCTTCTCTATGCCTTACGTGCCTCATTTGTAAAAGGAAGAGAAGTCAGTTATTTTTTAGACTCACCCCCATCATACTCATCTCAGCTCATATCTTTCTTTCAAACTACCCAAATAATGATGAAGACCATAAGAATAATGCTAATAATCTCACATATACAAAGTAAACTTCTAAGAGTCCCATTCAGTTCTATAAGTTTATGAAAAAATCTGATAAATAGTAATTTTATTTAATATCAACATTAGGTACCCCTCCTCAAAAGAGCTACTACTAATGGGTAAGTATAGAAAGAAATATTATATACTACATTTATTAATAAGAATACACTCCCTGTTATCTATAATTTGTTCTGTACGTATCTTATTTCTACATATATTCTACATATCTGTTTGTATATATTTGTATATATCAATCAACTGTGAGTTCCTTGAGAGTACACTGTCTTAAGAAATGTTTATGGACGGAGTAGTAAATAATGATACAATGAATAAAATATATAGGTTCATTAAAAGGTTTTTAAATTACTAAATAACAACTTGGCAGGGGGTAGGGGACCCTTAAAAACAAAAGCAAAAATATCAGAGATAATGACAATAGTACATAACAAAATATATGGGATAAATACAAATAAACAGAGGCACATTTATAATGTTGCATGCCTAAATCAATAAGAAATAGACAGAATTCATAAAACTGAATCTGCACTTAAACTGAGAAAAGGAACAAAGAAACAGAAAACAAAACACAAAAACAAGAAAAACTAGCTCAAGAGCTAAGATCAATGAAACAGAAAACAAGAAAAAAACTAAATAGGCAAATTCAAGAGTTAATTTTTAAGACTAACAAAACTGATCAAACTAACAATGAAAGAAGAAAGCAAACTTAAAACCACAAAAATAAGAAATAATAGAGGAGGGAGGACAAGCACAAAATGACTATAACTGTCAAAGTTACTATATAGAAATCTGTACTAATATATTTGGGGACCTAAGAAAAATAATTATCTATAGATATATAGTATACCAACACTAACAAAACAAGAAATGAATTACCTAGATAGAGCAGTCTAAGGAGAAGTCAGATAGGCCATTAAAGAAAAGCTCTATCTTTTTGTGGTAGCCAAGAAATGGAAACTGAGAGGATACCCATCAACTGGGAAATGGTTGAACAAATTGTGGTATATGACTGCAATCAATGGAATACTATTGTGCTATATAAAAAATGATGATCAGGCTAACTTCAGAAAAACCTGCAAAGACTTATATGAACTAATACTGAGTGAGGGGAGCAGAACCAAGAGAACAATGTGCATACTAACAGCCACAGTATGCAATGACTAGCCTTGATAGACTTAGCCCTTCTCAGCAACGCAAGGACCTAAAACAATTCCAAGAAGTCATGATGGAAAATGCCATCCACATCCAGAGAAAGAACCATGGAGTCTGAATACAGAGTGAAGCAAACTATTTTCTTTTTTGGGTGTGTCTGTTTTGGTTTTTTTCCTTTCTCGTGGTTCCTCCTATCCGTTCTGGTTTTTCTATACAACATGACTAATGTGAAAGCATGTTTAATGGGAATGTATGTGTAGATCTTATATCACACTGTATGCCATCTTGGGGAGGGAGAGAGGGAAGGGGAGGGGGAGAACATTTAAAACTTATGGAAGTGAATACTGAAAACTAAAAAGAAATAAACTTAAAAAAAAAAAAAGGAAAAGTTCTATGTTATGGCCCTACATCTAGATAGAGTCCCACTACAATTTGACAATAACTTCTATGCCATACAGACTACTTCAAAAAATAGAGAAGGTAAAATAGAAGGTAAAATAACGTTTTAATTGAAAAGAAGACTATGGACCAAAGTCATTCATGAATGTTGACACAAAAATACTAAGTAAAATACCAGCAAACAGAATATAGTACATTCAAAAAAGTACCAGTCACCGAAGAAGGATAATAAGAAATGTAAAGACTTTGAAATCCAGTAAAATAAACATAATTAATCATATCAACAAGAGCAGAAAAAAAACCTTAAATTTAACAAATATTTACTAGGTGCTTCCTTTAGACATCCCCCTAACTCACCAACAGGTTTGAGGCTAATTCATTACATTCAACCTAGTTTAGCCTGTCTGCTGAAAGGGTTTACTGGAGTATGGCCACTATGAATATTACAGTTTCTTGGAGCCACTGAAGGAAACAACTCCTTAAAAAGTAGAACCAGCCAAATGGAAAAGGAGGCATACAAGCTCAATAAAGAAAATAAATCCTTAAAAATTAGAGTTGGGCAAGTGGAAGCTAATGATTCCATAAGACATCAAGAAACAATAAAACAAAGTCAAAAGAATGAAATAAAATAAAAGAAAATGTGAAATATCTCATTGGAAAAACAACTAACCTACAAATGTCAAAGAGAGATCATTTAAGAATTACTGGATTGCCTGAAAGTTATGATAAAATGCCCACATCTTTTAGCCCAGAAATTCCACTGCTAGGCATATGTCTCAAGGAGGTCAATAACAGAGAGATTTTTCTTTGCATTATGAAAACCGAACTATGTCAAGAAATTATCCTCTCTTTCAATTGCTTAGCTTTTTAAAGTTTTATCAACATTTAGAATTTTCAAAAACGACAGTTCAGTTCAAGAACAAAAATCTAAATACCAAGCTAGTCACCAAAGTGTTCCATTCCTTTCAAGTTCATTCTATCCAAATTAATTACCCCAACTTGGTCTTGGCAGATGATATCTACTGACGCCCAGAACATTCTCCCTCCTTTCTCTGAGTTCAGTGCTTCATTCAGAATCCCTCTCCACCTCAACATCTAAGAGACTGAAAATGCTCTCTTCAAGTTACCAGTGAGTTCTTAATCGCCAAATCTGACAATCTTTTTTCAATTCTGATCATTCTTAACCTCTCTGCAGACTTTGACACTGTCCATCACCCTCTTTTCTCCCAGAAACCCTTTTCTTTCTAGGTTTTTGTGACACTCCTCTCTCCTGGTTCTCCCCTTCTACCTAACTGATTACTCCTTTACATTCTCCTTTGCTCATTCAGATTATTCCCTCTAATCATGGATATCCTCCCAAAGCTCTGTTCTGGACCTTCTTCTCTTCTCCCTCTAAACCATTTCACTTGGTGATCTGCTGCGATGGATTCAATTATCTGCTTTATGCTGATGGTACTCAAATCTATTTATCCACTCCTAACCTCTCTGCTGACCTCAGTCACCTCTCTAACTGCCTATTAGACATCTCAGACTGGATTTTCTATAGACATCTTAAACACTGATAAAACTGAACTCAGTATCGTCCCCTTCTCTTCTTAACTCCTTTATTACTGTTGAAGATACCATCATCCTCTAAGTCACTCAGACAAGCAACCAAGGTTTCATCCTTGAATTCTCACTCTCTCACCTCCTCCATATCTTATCTGTTGCCAATTTTACCATTATAACATCTTTTGTATATGCTCTCTTCTCTCTTCTATGCCACCACCCTAGTGCAGGCCTCATGACCTCAAGCCTAGATTACTGTAACACTTTGCTGGCTGGGGTTGCAGCCATAAGTCTCTCACTGCTCCCATCCATCTGCCACTCAGCTGTAAAAGTGATTTTCTTAAAGTGTAGATGTGACCATGTCAATAAACATCACTGGCTCCCTTATACCTCCATGATCAAATAAAAAATTCTCTAGTTAGTGTTCAAAGTCTTTCATAACCTTTCCATTTTTCTTATGCTTTATTACCTCCCCCACATTCTCTGAAATCCAGTGACACTGGCCTTCTTTCAGTCCCTCTCACCAAATCTTCCATCTCCTGACTCTGGGCACATTCACTATCTGGCCCCCATGCCTAGAATGTTCTCCTTCCTTATCTCTACCTCCTGGTTTCTCTGGCTTTCTTCAAGTCTCAGTTCAGTTCTACAGTAAACCTTTCCTACTCCCCCCCTTAATTCTAGTGCCTTCCTTCTGCTGATTGTCTCCAGCATAACCTATCTATATCTTATTTGTACACAGTCATTTTTGTGTTGTCTCCTCTATTAGACAGTGAGTTCATTGAGAGTATGGACTGTTTTTTGCTTTTCTCTGTAGCCTAAGTCCTAAACAGAGTATCTGGCACAACAGCAGGCATTCAAATAAATGTTAACTGATTGATTTTAACATATATGTTGATGCTCCCTCAAATATTCTAATCTCCTGGTTCCTCTACTTATTCAATTTCTAAAACCTAGTATATTCTATTATAAAACTCTATGTCATAAGATCTCTTAGAATAGTAAATATTTATTAAATGCCTATCACAATCACAGTATTTCTATATCTCTCCCTTCTCTTTTACACACACACACACACACACACACACACACACACACACACACGTTGCGGTTAAGTGACTTGCCCAAAGGCTAGCAAGCGTGTCAAGTGTCTGGGGCCACATTTGAACTCAGGTCCTACTGACTCCAGGGCTGGTGCTCTATTCACTGTGCCACCTAGCCGCCCCTATCTCTTCTCTTTACTCATAAAACCACCACACTAGTTCAGGTTCTCATCACCTCTCAACTAGTCCAGTACAACAGCCTCCTATTTGGTCAATCCAGCTTCCATATGGCAGCCAAAGTGATTTTTCCTAGAGACAGAGTTGAGGAGAGACATCATTCTAGGTATAGATAGCTCGTATAAAGGCTCAAAAATGACAGATAATGGGTTCTGTATAAGAAACAGCAAAAAGGCAAGTGTGGTTGGGTTGTAGAGTATGTTTTAAAGGGCAATAATATACAAGACTGAAAAGATAGGAAAAGGTTGGGTTGTGAAGGATTTTCATGACCAGTAGAGGTAATAGAGAACCACGGGAATTAGGAGGGGCTGGTGACATGACAAAACCTATGCTTTAGGAAAATCAGAGGTTCATCACCAGAAGAACAGCTAAAGCAATCAAATCTTAATAATAAACCTTAATAATAACAGCTCACATTTCTATAACACATTAAGATTTACAAAAAACTTTCCTGAAAATAACTTTTAAGACAATTATATCTATTATTATATTATATCTATTTTACACAAGAGGAAACTGAAGCTTACAGTTTAAGTGACTTGACCATAGTCACATGGCTAGTAAGTGACAATGCCTGGACTCAAAACCAAGTTCTCTGATTTCAAGTCTTATGCTCTTTATATTATAACAAGTTACTTTCTTAATAAAACAGCTAGACCAAGGTAAGATGATAATGGATTATGGGCAGAAAGAACATTAAATCATGAGCATATTTTTTCATTTGTTATAATACTAAAGATAAAGCTTTTTCTAACTCTACAGTAGGATAAAAAGAGATTTAAATCTAAAAAGCCAATTTTTTACTTAAAAATAATTTCTAGTATAAGAATTAGTATGTAAGAATAAGTCCTGAATATTACAAGAACATAGAAATATATGGTAATGTATTTCTGTTACTGGCTTTTGTGGGACAGGTTATTTTTTGTTGTTGTTTTTAAAGAAAAAATTAAACTATTTTAGTCCATCCTTCAGTTTTGTACTCCAGTGAAGGAATGAAAAGTTACTGGACAGGCTCAACAATTATAAAAATTATATTAAGAGATTATTTGGGGAGTTCTTATAGAAAATGATGAACTTATTTTTAAAAATACAGTTACTTTCTACATTTTATGCCTCTTTTGTGCACAAATTTAACTCTTGTAGTTTTGTACTCAAAACAACTCAAGAGTTTAAAGTGACCTGAAATTCTACTATATAATAGATCAAAAAGCTTGACTTTCAAAGAAAGAAGCAAAAAGCAGACTACAATAATTTTGGTAGAATGAGGAAGAAGAAAAAATCCAAAGTAGTAATTATAGAATTTCAGAGAAGGAAAAAACTTTAGGAATCATCCAAATCAAACCCTTCAATTTTATAGTGAGGAAACTGAGTGCCAGAAGATGTCCAAAAAAAGTGAAGTGATTTGCCCTCAACTAGATAGTGCCAGAGAAAGGACTAGAATCCAGGTTTGCTAAAGCAGTAGTATCCCTTCTACCTAATCCAAAAACTTCCTTGATACTAATATACAGAAGTCTTTTATGCTAGAGGTTTAGAGCCCCATGCATCTAAATAACATCACCTGTGACTGGAAAAATTTTCCAAAACTTTCAAGAGAGTGTTTACTTTAAATAAAATATATATAAATCTCTACAAATTGATAAATTAGATAAGTATAAATCATACTAAGGAGCTCAAAATGTTAAATAATGTGACAAAAGCAATGCAGTCTATTTTTATAAACAAAAGGACTAGAAAAGACAGATATTCCTAACCAAATATTGACTCAAGAACATGCAATCTCTCTTTCTCTTTATCCAAAGCTTAGTATTTCTCATTTTTCATTCTGTTTGTTGAGTCAGTACTGATTTTTAAAAGAACTAAGTGGTTTTAACTAAATTTGGTACACGAGAATAGCCTAAAGGAACAACTTAATTTGATTTATGGTGAAAACAAAATGGCAGCCAATAAAAGTTTTCAAATGGGTTAAAAAAAAAAAAGATGAGTTCCTAAGATAGCACATTTTTTTCTCCAGAAAATGGCTAAGTCAATTTGATATCTCTAAATTATGCAAACAATCCAGATGTTGCTCCCAAAAGAAAGTCTCTTAAGAGTGGCAGGAGTTTTAAACTTTTGTAAATGGTTGACTTTACAGGACAAAAATCTGGCACTGACAATGCCTAATGACATTCTAATTGAACAACTTGAAAAAAGGGGTATGACACACAACATTTGGAGAATAAGAGAGGGAGAAAGTTAGAGGGCGAAAGTTTGCTTAATTAACTTCTGTGGTGGTGTTTTTCCTATTTGTATACTGCAGAAGGAAATCACCAATCTAGTAATTAAACCTTCAGTTTGTCTGTGGTAATAGCTACTATGGCAAAAGCAATTACATGATCTAGGAGTAGAAATTCAAACAGTTGTGGGGTTTTCTTCCCTCTACACATGAACAAGATCATTTTCTGGTTCTAATAGATTTTTTTTCATTAATCAGCAGGTAAATGCTGTATTTTAAAATTTATCCAATTGCTTCCATTTCTCTCTTTCTTTGAAGGCATAATTGGCACCTAGAGGTGAGAAATAACAAAGGGACAGCTTGAAGGCTACATTAGTATCTCCCCCAAAAAATTTCTTAATCAGAGAAAAACCTGCAAGATTTAGAAAAGATATAGACAATAATCACCCAAGATAATAGGGTATAGAATAGCTATGCCCACAAAATTATGGCTCCATTGAAATTTTGCCTTTGAAGTCAAAGATAAATAGCACCCTATAGAAGTCTCCAGCATTTGTAACATTTGATGCAAATTCACATGATTTTAAAATGAGAAAAACTGATTTTTCTTAAGAGATACATTCATACTATACAAAATAATCGCAGTTTAATCCTGGTGTTGCTACATTTTTGATTACCTCTACAACTACATGCTCCAAACTAAGGTTGGGAGAAATTCTTCCCCAAATGAAAGTTAACTAGAACATAATTTCCACTGAGAGTTGAAATGCAAGAAAAATCACTTTAGTTTTTGTGTAACATAAAAAAATACACATTATGACTTGAACAAAATATAAGAACTATCCCAAAGACCAGACTCAGGTTCTGGCAGAGTCCCCAAATTCCTAATTTTCTGGATAAGTGTTAAGCTTGGGAATAAGTGCCTGTCAGTAAAGGCTGTTAAACTGCTATTAAACACTCTCTAAAATAATAAATTTATTTCTTGTACATCTTTTATGAATGTCTCTTTATTTGACACTTCCCTTCCTGTGCATCTGTTCAAGTACCCTGCTGATCGTTTTGAAGCATTTGCACAAACCATCTGCAATGCCCTTGATTGTTTTTTGGCCATCACTAAATATCCTAGTGCAGAGTTTTTTAAGCCAAAGTAACTTCATTCTATGGATTTGGGAGGAGAAAGGGCTCTCTCAATTGCCTTCAAGGTCCCACAAAAGCTGTGGAAATTTAGACACTACAAATTTTTCAGAAACTACAGTACAAAGGTTAAAAGTAGACACCATAATTTATCATTTGCAAGAAAAAAATAAGATATAGGCATCAAATTAAATTATACTACAACAAAACCGTTCCCACATGAACCAGCCTTTACCACTAAGGCTCACCTCATTGTGGTATGGAGCTGACTGGGACCTTAAAGGCTATGGCCACAGAACTACAACCTTTAGCATATCCTAAGCAAGAAGGAAAGGTTATGATCAAAGGTTCAGAGATATACTGTGTATCTCCAAGAATCAGCCTAGCTAAATGCATGGAGGCTTATCACCAAAATTTTTCACCAGACAATAAATAGTTTGAGGGGTTTGGTTCTATATTTTGTTTTTTGCAATAGTAAAACATGAAACTATATACCAAGGCATGAAGCATTTGTGGATAGCACACACCATACCCAATGATATTGATAAAATAAAATATTTCTGAATATGAAACAAAGTGCTAATTAAGCTACATTAAAAATAATAATACTCTGTTCTTAACACAGGATAATATCACTATTAACATCATAATCTTAGTAAAAGATGCTGTTTTAAAACTAGTTATGGTGATGAATTCCTGCTGATTTACCCACACTCTCACTAGTTCCCCTTTATGACCACCAGAATGTAGGTGAGGTTTAGAGGTAGAGACAGTGGCCAGGGAGCAGAGCAAGTTATAAAGTACATAGCATGTACTATGTGACTGTATATTGGTCCCATAGAGAGACAGTGAGTGTGGCAGAACAGAAATGGCTCTGACACTTTCTAAGCAGATGACTCTAAGCAAGCAATTTTATGTCTTCCATGTCTCAGTTTCCTCCATCTATGAGAAGATGCCCACTTAGGTACAGGCTCTACTAGATGGCCCAAGGTCCCTTCCAACTCTGAGATTCTGTGGGATATCTGCACTATATACTTCACAAGGTTGCTGTAAGGTAAATACTTTGTTAACCAGAACGTAATATATAAATGTGGGCTATTATTTTTAGCAATAAGAAAAAAAAATCAGATTCCTAGAACCTGCTAGGGAATAAGGAGAATGGTCAAAGTCCTCTAAGTTCCAAATGCATTTTTCAATTTTTCCCCTACTGATGTATATAATAGAAAATGAAATTATATTTATGAGAAATCTTCAACAATCACAATAGCTAGTTTCCTAAAAAGTAAAGCATTTACTACCACACACACATTTACTTATAACTCATGGGTATATTAGTATTAATATATCTACAAATAAATTCTACTTAGAAATCTTTGAACGAAAGTGAATCAAAAGTATTAACATTCTTTCCCTTTAAACACTTCCATTAAACTCACTGCTATTAGTTCCTCCTGAGCTACTAAAACCTCCGAAGATAAATGAAACCATTTCAACCACACTACATTCCTGGCCTCTGCATTAAATCCAACATTTTTTCAGAGAATCCTCAAGGCTGCAGAGGAAATTGAAGTTATATAGTCTATCCTCATGCTTATGGTAGAATTGTACTTAAACCCCTCCAAATAGATGAGTATCTAAACTATTTTTAAAGATACCTAGGGAAAGAAATTCCATTGCCAATTCCAGTGCATAAATGACATCCTTAATTTAGCTCAAAAGCCCAATGGGAAGGGGGCAGTCTAATTTTATGCTCTATGTATCTACATCTTCACATACTATCAGGGTAGTGTGTTGGGGTATCGCTACAAAAAAGAGGAAGCTTGAAAAGCTATAACTGGGACCATAATATTAGTATCTGAGAGGTGTTGACATGATCAAATTCTCTCTTCCAAATCTAAACTCCCCTACTTGAATGCCTAAAAAGTTTATATGATTCCTCCATATCACATATCAACTTGAAAAAATTCCATTATAAAGTAATATTGAAAAGTGTGTCATAAACCAATTTCTCAAACCTAAAAACTCTGAAATAGAGCATGTACCAAATTTACGAAGTTGCTGTATCCCAATACTTCATTTAAAAGGCAGCAGTTTGGATCTTATTTTCCAAGAAATAATGTTTAAAGGAAGTTAGATTTTTGTTTTAAAGCATAGATACTATATCAAAAAAACATAAATGAAAACTGCCTAGATCTGTTTCTTAGAACTAGTGGTCAAAGCGAAAAGAGAAAGAATTCACCCACTACCTTAGAAACTCCGAAAAGAAAAATCTTAGGATTATTGTTGTGAAAATCCACATCTCCCACATCTAAGAAAAAATGTTTCAAGCATCCAGAAACAAGTAGTTCCAATACCAAAATTCAGTCAAGATCACATAAAACCTGGCAGTTTCTACTAAAAATGAGAGATCTTGGAATACAATATCCCAAAAGTAAAAAGGAGATATACTTAAAACCAAGAATAACATACCCTGCAAAGGTAAGTATTATCCTACAGGACAAACATAGTTCTTGAAGGGAACATAGAACTTTCAAGCGTTTTTTTATAAAATGACCAAAGCTAAGTAGGAACTCTGAAATGCAAACATAACAGTCAAGAGAAACCTTGAAAGGTAAATTTATTTGAGCAATTGGAAGAGGTACATGATGATGCAATGTTAACATTCTAAAAGAGAGAAAAGAACTGTGTTACTTCAGAACCTTAAAGTCTCCAAAGGGCACTGAGCAAGTTAAATAAGAAAAACCAAGGACATGGGATGGACTGGTTCTGTTCTGATAGCTTTAAGAGAAAGAGGAAGGAAAATAAAAGGAATATACTACTATAGAAAGAAGGTAAGAGGGAGTGAAACTTTGTTTTCTCATAACTGGGCCACATGAGAAGAAAAGTATACAGACATGCAGGAAGGAGCTCAGGAAGAATGCAGCAGGTAAATTTCACTCTAAGCTGAACAAAACAGAGGAAAGTTGAAAACAATTTGGTACAGAATTAGATCCAACTCGGCAGATCTAGATGGAAGGAAAGGGGGCTAAGAAGGAGAGAAAATTCCAAGGTAGAAATAACCACAAGCAAAACAAACTTCCTGGTACTAAAAGAGGGATTAACAAGGAGTGGGGTAGGGAGTGAGGCAGCAAAGAGGGGGAAGGAAAGCTAGAATCCAAGAAGGTGTCCATCATCTGGTAAATGAATGAAGTGTAGCATATAAAAAATAGAATATTACTACAATGAAAGACATTATGAAAGAGGCTATTTCAGAGAAAGTTAGAGAATGAAATAAGTTGAGTGAGCAGAACCAAGAGAACAAATTATACAAGGACAATGCCATAAAGAAAAACAACTTTGAAAGACTAAAGAACTCTGATCAATACGATGACCAATTAGAACTTCAGAGGACCTACAATGAAACATATCATACACCTCCTGACACTGAAGTGATGTGCTCAAGGTACAGAGAGGCACACGTTTTGGGACACAGCCACTGTGTGGATTTGCTTTGCTTAATAGTGCCTTTTCGCTACAAAGTGTTATTTTTTCCCTTGGTTTTTTACTTGAGGGGTTGGGAGAAATGCAAGTAATTCTAACACTAAAAACAGCTCCTGGAACATTTTTGAAAATGCACAGAACAGAAAGAAGTTGAGAAGAACAGCAAGCAGCAATTTTGAAAGATATGTGTGGAATTTATTGCTTTTTTTTTTTTTTTTTGAGACTGGCTCTGTGTATCTTGCCCAGACTGGAAGTGCAGGAGTCAGACACTCACAGGTCCTATCCCACAACTTACTGGCACAGTAGCTTTTGACTGGCTCTATTTCTGATCTGGGCTGTCACTCCTCCCTAGGCAGCTGGGTGGCCCCCTGCTCCTGGGTCTCACCATACTGGTGCCTGACAGTGCAGACTGGCCCATTGCAATGTGCTTTGTCCACTACAACTCACAGGTCCCAAACTCAAGTGATCCATCAGCCTCAGCCTCCCCATAGGAGGTTACAGGTGCACACTAACACTAACATTAAAGAAAATAATATGAAATGTAAATTGTTTTATATATTAAACCCTTTTTCTAATTCTGTTATGTATAGGAAAATTATTTCTTGGTTGGATATCAAAATTTAAAAAGAATTTTTTTAAAAAGGTACATAGCTGATCAATGTGGTTTTTGCTTAACTATACTTTGTTACAACTATACTACTAAGGTGATAGAGAAGGTCATATTTGGAAGTGACAGTTTGGGGATTTTTAAAGGCATCAATAAAACACATATAAAAAATTTTTTTTATTTTCCTCTTTTCACCCAAATCCTTTACTTCTTGTTGTTTAGGCATTTTTCAGCTGTGTCCAACTCTTCATGGCCCCATTTGGGATTTTCTTGGCAAAGATACTGGAGGGGCTTGCAATTTCCTTCTCCATCTCATGTTACAGATGAGGAACTGAGGCAAACAGGGTTAAGTAACTTGCCTAGGGTCACACAGTTAATAAATGTCTGAGGTCAAATTTGAACTCACGTCTCAGGACTTTAAGCCAGCACTCTACCCACTATACCACCATCTTTACCAAAAATTCATTTTCATGCACAGGTCTTTTCATATTACTACCCTTGCTTCTTAATGCACAGTTGTGACAAGTCAAAAAACTACAGGGTTTCCCCATTGCCTATGAATAAAATACACATTTCACAGACTGGCATTCAAAGTCCTCCACAATCTTGTTTCAAACTACTTTTCAAGCCATATTGCAGTATTTCCCTTCATGTAGTCTGCTCTAGTTTTTCATTTAAAAAGGCCAAGGTCATCCACTGCATTCCAGGCCATTGCTGTCATCTTGACTTTTGTCTTGCCACTGGACTTTGATGATTCTGGAGGAGACAGTGAGGCTGACAACATTTTGCAATTCTGCATCACTTAAATCCAATTCACAAGCAAATCAAATATGACCCTCATGACCTTGGTCCCCTTCAGGAAAGAAGGATGTACAACAACAAACTACACTATTAGCTCTTTTTATAATAGCCAAAACTAAAACTAAAAGGTAACCCATCTATTAGAGAACAGCTAAAGAAATCCAGCATGTGATTATAATAAAATATTATTGTGCTATAAAAAATGATGAAATAGACAATTTCAGAGGAAAATGGGCACAAATTCTACGAACTGATGCAGAGTGAAGTAAGCAGAACCAGGAAAACAATTCATATAATGACATTAGGAAGAAAAACAACTTTGAAATATTTCAGAATTCTGATTGTTGTGATGATAAACCACAAGTCCAAAGGAATGAAGACGAAACCTGCCACCCAACTCCTGCCAGCAAGGTGATGCATTTAAAACGCAGAATGAGACAGAGACATTTGGCCAAGGGAAGAGGTGCCTGTGAGGGGGAGAGATTAAAAATGCTTACAAAAACAAATAAATAATAAATGACACTGCTAGCTCTTCTCCGGTCTTTTTCCTCCCCTCTTTCACCTCTGAATATTTATACACTTTGTCCTTTATCATCAGTGGAAATCTTCTCCCCTCACCGTCCTGCCCTGCAACCCTCTACCCTACAAACCTCCATGGCAGATCCTCCATGATGCCTTCCCTGCTGCCCTAATGGTAAGAGTATCCTATGGGCCCTTGCTCCTGAAATTTCTCAGGCAACTATTTGGTATTTCTTCTATACATATATTCTGATCTATATTACAGTAATTTTTATATGGGTTCCCTCCTTGTGGGCAAGAATTATGAATTTTTTTCACTTTCATAGGCCCAGCACCAAACACAGTATAAATTAGTAGATATTTAATATATACATATTAAATATAAATTTGAAATACTATGCATTTGAAGTGAAAAATAGGAGACAAAAATACTAGTACACTTGGGATTCATAATTAGGGAACTAAGTGGTACAGTGCTGGTTCTAAAGTCAGGAAGACCCAAGTTCAAATCCAGCTTCATACACTTACAAGCTGTGTGACTCTGGGCAAGTCATGTAAGCTCTCTTGGTCTCAGTTTCCTCAACCATAAGAAGGGGGTAAAAACAGCAACTCCCTCCCACAGTTCTGTGAGAATCAAATTAGATAATGAGTTTTCTAACATAACTGCGGAATGGTGCAGTGGAAAGAGTATTAAAAGGCAAATCAAAAGGCAAAAGCCCAAGTACCCAGGGTCTACTCTGTCACTGTGAAGCTATGTAACACCAGGCTAAACACTACAATTTTCTGGCTTCAATCTTCATCTATAAAATAAAAACATTGCACTAGAAATTTCTAAAGGTCCCTTTCAGTCCTGACATTTTACGTTCTGTCTTCTTCACCCAGAATCAGTCCTGCTATTTCCTTCCTTTCAGCCAAAACCCATTCTGCCTTCTCTTCACAGACCCCTACACTGGATAGTAAGTGACTAACTTGTAAAAATCTAAGTGTGCAACCTGAAAACCAAGGTAGTGGAGAGGTCTTAATCATTTCATAGAACTGCAGTCTCTAGAGCTGGAGAGGTATCTGTATCTGATCCATCATCTGGTTCAACCCTTCTTTCTGCCAAACCCCAACTAAGATCAAAAAAGTTAAGCAACTTGCTCAGGGTCACAGAGGACCAGACTTCAAACCTATGTCTTCTAACTCCAAAAGCAAAAAAGCACTGTAACTCTAACACCAGACCTAATATGGTATAAAAGAAACAGCCCTGGGCCCAGAGTCGGGAGACTCAGACTCAGTTCCCAGCTCTGATATTTCATAACTTGGTGACCCTATGCAGCTTACTCTCTCTACTTGAATCTCCTCATCTGTAAAATATGGATCATACTATTTCCTTATACCTATAACACAGGGTTGTTATGAGGAAGATACTTTGCAAATTTTAAAATCATATGAATAAAAGCTAATATGAAATTAATTTCTTTCCTTTATAGCACACATTCTTTTTCTAACTACCTTCCTTGTGAATTGTGCAACTCTGACCCTTAACAAACACTACCATTGTCTCTATCTTCTTTTTGAAATATTTTGGTTAATTCCACCTGGAGCCCTGCTACAAATCAGCAAGGAATATAATAAGGAATATTTTTAATATGTTTTAATGCATACCTTGTAAATGACAAAAAAGCATATTCTCCATAGCATACAGGAATTTATTTTATGATAAGTTGTCTGTTTTACTGAAGCCTCAAAGAACAATTTTCAGACCATGCCAGAGTATTTAAATGCCTTAGTCCAGTTTGAATTCATTATAGGTCGTCTCTATCTCAGAAATATCCTCTTTAACCTTCTTTCCAGCTCTTCCAAATTTTGATCAGAGAAAAGAATATGAGAATTGGAAGGGACTCAAATTGGTACCACTTAGTTACTTCTCAGAGTGGAGCTGGGGGTGGAAGAAGGGAAGGAAACAGGATAAGGGGAGGGGGGAACAGGGGGAAGACCAGGTATTCGGGAGAGAGGGAAGCAAGAATAATATCAACATGGATTTTAAGTGAAGGCAATGTTCAACCATTCAGCCTTTCTTAGATCAGCCCTAGACATAGAAATCTTCAAAGGCATGTTATCTAAACTTATATCCCACATTATTTATGACTGCACCTAAACTTAACTTAGGTTCAGTTTAATCTTTATTAATAAATCAGGGAAGCACAGCATCATTTGGTGGAGAAGTAATGATTTTTGGAATCATGACTGCACAAGGTTTTTGGGGAAAATCACCTGATGCATAATAAATTTTGGCCAAGCTATTCATTTTCATATTATATATCCTTATTTTTAGATGTTTCTTCTCACAATAAATTGTTGAATTTTGTTTTGTTTTTCATTCTTCTACCCTTTCATTTTACTGGACTGCTTAATCCATTTATGCTTTAGTCACCCAATCCACAAACATTTATTAGGTACTTACTAAATATAATCTCAGACACTTACTAGCTAGTTGTGTGACCCTGGACAAGTCACTTAACTCTGCCTCAGTTCTTTATCTGTAAAATGAAACAGAGAAGGAAGTAGCAAATCATTCCAGTACTTCTGCCAAAAAAAAAAAAAAGAAAAGAAAACCCCAAAAAGGATCATTAGTTGAAAAACAACTGAATAATATTTACCAGATACTATGCTAAGCACTAAGCACCACAGTCCCGGCACTCAAAGAGCTCACATCCTAATAGAACCAACAACCTGAAAACAACTATGTAATACATATAAAATATATACAGAGTATAGAGAAGGCAACTTCAGAATGAATGGAGAGAGGAGGAGAGAAGATACCAGGAAAGGCCTCCAGCAGAAGGCAGAATTTGAACTGAGTCTTAACAGAAACTAGGAAAACCAGGATGTGAAAACGAAGAAGAACATCTCAGGCAAGAACAGATGAAAACTTACAAAGTCAGATTACGAGAGTGTCTTGTGCAAGAGAACAGCAAGAAGGCTAGTGTTTTGCCAGAGTAGACAATGTGGATGGGGAGTAAAGTATTAAAAAAAAAAAACAGAAAAGATATGAAGAAGCTTGGTTATAAAGGCTTCCACTTTATGCTTGGAAATAACTGAAATTTACTGAGTAGAGAAGTGACAGTCAGATACCCACTGTAGGAAAAATCACTCCAGAAGCTGAGTGGGAGACAGACTGGAGGAGGAAGAAACTTGAGGAAGGGAGACTGATGAGAAGGCTATTACTGTCCAAGCATATTAAGGCTGTGATTATTAGGCATGCTTTTCACAATTTATGCTTTTGTGTTTATCCTATTACTTTAAGTGAACATTTTGTCCCTATGATTAGTTTTACTTAGCATAACATAGACTCTAGTGTAGTCTATTCCCACAGTCTCTTCCTGGCCCTCCTCACTCCTGTTTACCTGCACTATTATAAATTCCCTGACTTTTCTTAAACTGTTAACTTCTCTTTTTGGTTATTCTTTCCTCCCCCTCTTTTGATATATTCTTGTCCAATTAAGCATGTACTTTAAAAACCATCCTTCCCCCCCCCCAACCACTTATTTTAAGTAACATTCTTTAGCAGTGACCTTTTCCAAGAAGTTTTCCTTTTCCTATCCTTCTTATTTACCTTTTCTTCCAGGCTATACTGTATTCTGTTCTCCAAATACAAAGTATACCCATGCTTTTCCTCCATTTTCCCTGCGGTCCTTCATGAAATTAGGGTTTATAGGGCATAAAATGTGAACTTCCTCTCCTACCCCATTTCTATGTACAGATTTTACCAATTCTTCCCTTTTTTCTGCTATACCTTATTGTTAGAGGGGAAAAGAAATCAATTTGTTTAAGAAATAATGCTGAAGGGGCGGCTAGGTGGTACAGTGAATAGAGCACAGGCCCAGGAGTCAGGAGGACCTGAGTTCAAATCCAGCCTCAGACACTTGACACCCTTACTAGCCATGTGACTTTGGTAACTGCCCTCCAAAATACAAAAAACAAAAAAAGAAATAATGGGGGAGGAGGGGTGGAGCCAAAATGGCGGCATAAAAACAGCAAAGTTTTGCAGCTCCCAAACAGCCACCCTAAATACCCATAAAATACGACTCTAAACAAATTTTAGGGCTCAAAAACTCTCAAAAATAGAGAAAACACATCTCTCACTGAAGACAGCTCGGCAGGTGGAGCTCATCACAGCAGGCTGGGAGCTGCAGCCGGCCGGCCCAGCCCGAAAACCCCAGCCATGTCCCAGGGTGGTCAGGCGGAGCCAAGTCTACAAGAGAGCAGATCCACCACACTGGAAGCACAGTTTCCACATTTATCAGGCCAGAAGAAAAAAGGTAAAGATAAAGGTCAGTGGATTTTGCTCAATTTGCGGGAGGAAAGCAGCTCGGCCAAACTGCTCCCCTGGCAAGGAAGTAGCAGGAGGCGACTGTGGCAGCAGGAACGGCCAAAAGCAGCAGCTGCCTCCACTGGGCTGCTTCAGAGCTCCCAGACTGTAGATAGCAGGGGGGATGAGGCAATAGATCACAGCCAAGGGCTCTTGTTGAGTGGCCTGGATCTGGACTGTGGTCTTGAGTGGTGGTTCTAGGGTGCCCTTTCAGTGAGCCAAAGCTCGGGCGGGGAGCTGCAGCACCCCCCTAATGGCTCTGGTAGCTGTGAAAACCCCAGCTATTTGGGACAGAGCTTCCACCCCCTAGAAGTAGAGTTCCACAGAGCTAAAAAACCAAGCAATTAATTGACTGGCCAACATGAGGAAAAGGAAGCAAAGTAAGAACAAAAATAAAACTCTAGAATCCTTTTTTGTGGACAAAAAGGATCAAAGCATGGAGCGGGAGG
>CM053595.1:77893786-77922028 GCA_028646575.1 Pseudocheirus occidentalis | reverse complement strand
CTATGGTTATTCTTCAGAAGCTTGCTATTTTTCGTAAGCCAGCAGGTGACAAATGCCTGTTACATTAAGTATAGACTTCACAAAAATCTCTGAAATTTCATTAAATAAACTGGAATTGAACTGTTTGGACAGAATTGTTACCCACAGTTGCCCAGACATAACTAATCCATAAAACAAAAATTAATAAATATCAACTTAAATTATCTCTCAGCTATATAAACAGAAAGCTTTCAAATCTTAGAAACCAGCAGGAGAAATCAAAATCATGCAGAACAGGATGAATTACATATATGCATGTCATTTCTGTCATCCTGATTGCCACTGAGGCTGTCCTGTTTTCTAAGACCATTTCTATTTGAACTCCCAAGGAAAAAGGTAAGAAGAATCAGATGAGAATCAGTAAAAACAACTTATGTTTATGTAACATGGTAAGACTGACTTTGTTTTATTATAGATTTATCATTTGAGCCTTATAAAAACCCTATGAGGTGAGTGCTGCAGACCTGGTGATCCTTGTAGTCATTAGAAAACAGACTCAGAGGTGAAGGACCCTCCAGGGTCACACAGCTGCTACAGGTCAAAGCCAAGGCAAGAATACAGATTTCCAGATCACTTTCACTACGCCTTCCTGCCTTATTAGACCACTTTTGCCCAAAGGCTGGCAGGGTTGCCATGGTCTCCCCTACGGTTTTCTTGCCACTCTTTTCCGTTGCTCTAGAAAAGTACACTCAGGTACCCAGGCCTTTGCTTTGGCACCACTGACCAAGAAGGGCATGGATGGGCACTTGATTGCTTTGCTCTGGACTCCTTCATGTATGCTGGATCTTCCTACTCTGTGAGGTGAATAGGGAATGTTAGGCAAAAACTTCAGGGGATGCTCGAGGGGGAGGGTGCACTCCCCCATTCCCAGTTGCTTGTTCTTTCTGCCAATCTACCAGCAAGTCACATTCTTATTGATCCTACAAGAATTACCCCCTAGAATCCCTTCACTTCATGTAATTGGTCCATTCTGACCTCCAAACCCACCCCCAACAAATCATCATATATAAAGCCATGCAAGAACACCTCATCCAAAGTGTATTCGTTTGGCTTTACTTATTTAGGAAGTGGGTATAGAAATGGAAAGGTACTGTAATTCATTTCTTAGTCCAGGTTTATTCTGAATAGCAAACTTATGTCTCTGTAGGTGGGTTTTGTTTTTTTTTAATTTGTACTCTAAAAGTGTTACCAAGTCATTCTCGGTCCTAGTTCTACGTTTTCTATAATATTTGACAATAAGTTGCATCTCTTGTTCTGTAATATTTTAGTTAATAGAGTCTTTGCAATGTTTTTCATTATTATTTGTTATACTGTTAGAATCTAGGAATTTTAGAGCTGGAAGGGACCTACCCATTAAAAAAATACATAATTCAGAAAACTAACTCTCCTTCCCCAAATTGTAGGCTCAGGTTACTGCAGCTTGTTCTGAGAAGAGGTTGGGCACGTTGCAGGCTGAGCATGAGTCTTTGAAGCTTGAAAATGAACAGCAGAATCAAAAGGTAGGGGAGTTTAGGAAAGCAAAGGGAATGACAAAATTGAAGTACAACAAGAGCAACCCCAGTAATAGTAAGAGATCAGATAACCTTGTGTGATAGAAAGGGCACTGGATTTGTGATCAGAAATCCTGGGTTCATGTTTGGGCTTTGACTTCTTAGCTGTATGACTGGCCAAGTCACTTTACCCCTTTGACTCTCTTATCCTCTTATATAAAAATGGGTTGGCATTAGCAGTTAGCACTAAAATTAAATGAGTTGTTAAGGCATTTATCTAGATCCCAGAACCTCCCTAATATCTACATCAGGGATTTGAGCTTTGTAAATTTGAAAACTAGGTAGAAATGGGGGCTGTTAGCTGTAATCTGTTGCTCTAGCATTTATTGTTATAAAGTGTTGGATTTCTACATTAATGTGTCCTTAGGGCTGGGGAGTGGCTTAGAATAGGACTCACCCTGGCCACTTCTTTTTATCTAGTTCCTTCCCCTAGGCTCAAACATAACAGCTCCTAGGCCTCATCAAAAACAACTCTTGAGGGACCAAAAGAAAACCAAAAAAAACCACATTAATGTCAAATGCAAATGTCCAAGGAGTCCAACTACTTATCCTACTGCTCACTCACATCTAGAACCTTCATTGGATTCCTCCTTCCTGTTCTCTTCCAAGTAAACTTTTTCCATCCTACACACATCACAGCCCCATCTTCCAACAGTTATGCCAGCAGTCTTTGAACCTTACTTCTTGGAGTGTCCTAGTTAATGGCTGCTGTGGCCAAAAGTGCCTATAGTATCAGCCCACGTCTTGCCATCATTTTTATTTTCTGCAGCTCCAGAAAAATGGAAGCATCCATTTTTTGGTCTCTAGAAGCCAATGTGGCATAGTCATTGCATCATAAGACTGAGAACTGGATGCGAAGGGACCTTAGAAATTATCTAGTTAAATCCCATCATTTTATTTTTTTTTAATTAGATTTTATTTTCAGGTCCAGATTTAATCCCTTTCCCACCTCTCCCACCTGTTGAGAAGGCAAGAAAAACAAAACCCAGTACAAATATGTATAATAATACTAAACAAATTTCCACATTAGTCATGTTCATTAGAAATATTTGGTATATGAATGTGATGGAATATTGTCTTATAAGTGATAAAGTTTCAGGAAAACTCTTTCTTTGCCCAGTACCACATTGTTTTGACAAGTACAGCTGTATAATATGGTTTGAGATCTGGTATTGGTAAGTACTTTTTCTTCCCCCCTTTTTTTTTATTGATTCCTTTTATATTCTTCCCTTTGTTTCTCCAGATGAATTTTGGTATTATTTTTTTCCAGCTCTATTAAGTAATTCTTTGATAGTTTGATTGATACGGTACTGAATAAGTAAATTAATTTTGTTAGTATTGTAATTTTTATTATATTGGCTTGGCCTAGCCATGGTTAAACAACATTTATTCAATTATTTAGACATCTTTATTGGTTTGAAGAGTGATTTGTAATTGTGTTTGTATAATTTGTTGTTTGAGTATTCACAGGTAGATTTCCAAATATTTTAATAGTGTCCTTGGTTATTTTAAATAGGATTCTTTTTCTCTTCCTGCTGGGTTTTATTAGTAATATACAGAAATCTGGATGATATGTGTAGGTTTATTTATATCCTGCAATTTTGCTGAAGTTCATTGTTTTATTTAGTTTCAGTTCATTAGAATTGACTCTCCAGTGTTCTAAGTAAACCAGCATATATGTAAAAAAGTTATAGTTTTGTTTCCTTGTTGCCAGCGCTTATTTCTTCAGTTTCTTTTTCTTGTCTTTTTTCTATAGCTAATATTTCTAGTCTAATATTGCATAATAATAATGATTGTGGACATCCTCACTTAACATGCTGATCTTATTGGAAAGGCATCTAGCTTGTTTCCATTACAGATAATGCTTGCTCTTGGTTTTAGAGATACTAATTATCATTTTAAAGATGTGTTTTCCAGTGCAATGAGTGTTAAATTTTGTTAAAAGCTTTTTCTTCATCTCTTGAAACATCATAATATTTTTGTTGTTTTTGTTATTAATGGATCATTTACACTTACAGTTTTTCTAATACTGAGACAGCCCTGCATCCCTCTTATAAATAGTACATGATCTTTGTGATATATTGTGTAGTCTCATTGATATTATTCTGTTTAACATTTTTGTATTAATATTCATTGGGGAAATTGAGCTATAATTTTTTTTGTTTTCTGTTTTGACCTTCCCTGGTTTAGATGTTAAGAAAGATTATATTTGTGTCATAGGAGGAATTTGTAGTACTTCTTCTTTAGCAATTTTTTTCAAATAGTTCATTTTGTATTGGAATTATATGTTTTTAAATATTTGGTACAATTTGCTTATAAATCCATCTAATCCTGAGGGTTTTTTTTTTCCTTAGGGAGTCTACTTATGGCTTGTTCAATTTACTTTTCCTAAGACTGAATTATTTAAGTATTCTATTTCCTGTTCTCTCCATCCGGGCAGCTTATAATTTCATAAATATTCATCCATTTCATTTAGATTGTCAGTTTTATTGCCATATAATTGGGCAAAATGGCTCCTAATTGCTTTTATTTCTTCATTGGTTGTGAATGCATCTTTTTCATTTTTTGATACTAATAATTTGCTTTTAAAAAAAAATCAAATTAGCCAGTAGCTTATCTGTTTTATTGTTTCTTCTTCTTAAAAAAAAAGTTCCTATTTTATTTATTAATTCAGTTTTTTTAAACTTTCAGTTTTGCAAATATCTTTTGATTTTCAGGATTTCTATTTTGATATTTAATTGGGGGGGTTAATTTATTGTTTTTCTATTTTTTTTTAGTTGTATTCCAATTTATTGATGTTTTTTCTCTTTTATTGCTGTAAGGAATTGTAGATATAAATTTTCCCCTAAGTTCTGCTTTGACTACATCCCACAAATTGTATTATCTCATTGTTACATTTTTTAAAGTGAAATTATAGTTTCCATGGTTTGTTTTTTGACCCACCCATTCTTTATAATTAAGTTAGTTTCCAGTTAATATATTAATCTGTTTTGAAGATCCTTTATTGAATGTAATTTTTTTTTTTTGCATTTCAGTTAGCAAAAGACACAGTCAGTATTTCTGCTTTTCTGCATTTGTTTGTGAAGCTCTTATGCTATAATGGTCAATTTTTGTGAAGGTGCCATGTATAGCTAAGGAATAGAAATATTGTTTTCTTTTTTCATTCAGTATTCTCCATGTACAAGATTTTCCATATTTAACTTTTCTCAAATTCTTTCATCTTTTTAACTTCTGCCTTGTTTATTTTCTGGTTTGATTTATCTTGATCTGAGAGGAGTTAATTGAGGAGCTTAATTATACAGAAGAGGAAATTGAAGACTAGAAAGAAAAAAAATGACTTGCCTATGGTCACACAAGTAATGAGCAGCAGAATAAGTCTTCTGCTTTATCCTCTCACTATATTTATCTTCACCCACAATATTTCATTTGATTTTCATGAAAGACCTTTGTTAGAGTTTGCAAATAAGAACTGTTGTAGCAAGGTTCTTGTTTTAAGGATAATAGTAACAGCTCAAATTTCTATAGCTCCTTAAAGCCTTTAATCATTATGTTCTGCAAACAGCTGTTTGAGATGGTTTATTATTAATTTAATTTTATAGAGGGGGGAAAACTGAAGCACATGGAGGTGAATTGACTTGTCGTTCCATTCATAGAGCTAGTAAGTGTCATAACTGAGATTTGAACTAGGTCTTGGGACTCCCAAGTTCAGTGTTATCCATGTATTCCACTTGGTAACTTACTCACTGAGTTCAAGTTCCATCAACTTTATGTGACCTCCTCCTCACATACAATTTTATTTGGACCTCTCATACACTTAAAATAACCAGTATGAGTGTCCTCAGTATATTTTTCATATCTTCTCTAATATTATTAAGAAGAGGAATAGTTATTGATGATATATAGGTTTTTTTAAGATTCAGTGTGCTATCTCATGTGATCTTCATTAACAAAACTACAAGGGTAGGTTTTGCTTATGTTATTATCCTCATTTTACATATGAAGAAATGGACAGTCAAAGAAGTTAAGTGAATTGTATGTGGTCACATATTTAAAAGTGTCAGAAGTGGGATTTGAACCAAGATCTCTCCCGATTCCCAATTCTAGCATCCTTTCTACTACTCTATCACACTTCTACAAGCCTCTGTGAAGTCCTGAATGGCAAGGAGTAATTTATGCTACTATTATATGCTGCTTTACACAAAAGAAGCATTTAACAAATGTTTATTGGATGTAATTGAATTGTTGGCAGCTGGTAATTGGCAGCTATCAGACCTAGGCCAAATACCTTGCTTAGCCATTGGTAACTTAATGATTGGTTATAGTCAGAGGAAGAGTTGAATTTTTCTTAGAGATTTGTCTCTTGTTTATCCAACTAGAACAATATAAGTGAATGTGATATTTGAGGATATTTTCTTTTTCTTTTTAAAAAATTTAATTAAATTTTTCTTTATGTTCTGAAGTTAATAAATGATGTGGTCACAGATTAGATGAGACTATTGTGTGTGTTTTTATTTGCTTTAGCATTTTGAACTTTATTAGAACTATTCTTAAATTATATAGTTAAGTCTTTCCCTAGAAAATTGCTTTGCTTCGGCCATTCTAGGATGATAGTCATGTTTGTATTTGATCTGGAACATCTTTTAGTATCTTGGATTCTGGCTTATTAGCTCAATATTCTGTCTTTCTGAGATGATTAGCAAAAACAAATTTTACTTAATTACCTAGTATGTGGAAATGACTAAGCCATTTGGGCCTGAATACCAGACATTTCAGGTTGTATGACTAAATTTTGCTCAATGTTTGGGTCTCCTTGGGTCTGTATACTTAAAATTTCCTTTCATGAAATTATTGAAATCAAAGTTGAGAGCCACTATTAAGAGCTCACAAAATCCTAGCTATGGGTCCTCAGATCATCCCTCCCATCTGTGTTAAAAAAAAGAATCCCTTCAACAATATCCCTGATAAATAAACCTGGAGTTAGAATTGTGATATACCCTAAGTATATCCACAATTCTTTATAATTCTTTTGTCATCATTTCTAAAGAGTACCTCATTGATGTGATTGATCAGTGACTAGCACTAGACTCTTAGCGATGCACTTGCATACAATTAAACGTCATTTGGTTGATTGGGAGTTGATCTTCGATTACTGTAAAAAAAAATGTGAATTTTTGATAATTATTAATATGTATTTCATTATTATTTTAGATATTCATGTAGCCTGCACACACATTGATTTTTGGTCATATGACTCACTTTGAAAAAACTAGACCTCTGCTTTAGGAGAGTCTTAAGTTCTTATGTGTTTTTAAGTAAATGAAGATAAACCTCAGGACATAGGCTCATCAGTTCAAGTGCTGCTAGTCTTGATTATTATAGCATAGATACTATGATTAAAATGAGTTCTGTCTCATGAAAACATAATTTAATTCTTTTAAAAAGTAGGAGCACCTATCTAGCATCCTGGCTAGTTTCTAGGACAGGTAATTACATTACTTCTTCTAAGAATTACTATTGCTTTAATTTGGGAGAAAGATGAGATTGAATGTGTCCTGAAGCTATTTTTCACAGTTTTGGGGGGCGTGGGGGCAGGTGAAGGATTTCCTGGTCTGGTGTGAAGTAAAGAGTTCATCTTTTGGGATCTGTGAAGAGTCTTGAATTCTGAGGAACTTTTGGGTGTCAAGAGAGGAAAGGATTTGCTTAGAAGGTGAACATCACTGCTTTTTACTATAACAGGCTTCTGTCAAGGCTGAAGAGAGAGAGAAACTCATTGAACATTTGCAGGAAAAAGTTTTGTCCCTGGAGAAGAGACTAGAAGGAAACTTGTCAGGGGAGGAACATGTACAGGAACTACTGAAGGAGGTAATTTAAATCTCCATCACTTTCCCCTTTGGTTAGTGTCAGAGTAAAGCAGTGATGAGATGTGATTTCTCCTCCCCTTTCTTCTGTTGAATTCTTTATCTTACCTATCCTTTCAAGCTCAAGTCTTATAAAATCTGCTTTATGACTTCTTCATAGCTTCCTTCATTTCCACAGTGAATAAAAAAATTACCCCCTTGTACTGCACGCAGCACTTTATATCTCCCTTGTGAATCTACGTTTGGGGATGGGATTAGACTTGGGATTTCATCATGTTGAGAATTCTTATCTGTTCATATTAGGACCTTTTCTGTGACTTCTGGTGTTCCAGAGCTGGCTGGGCCACTGACAGTTAAGTGACTTGCCCAGGGTCATATAACCAGTATGTGTCTTGTCAGTCAAGACTTAATCCCAGGGCTTCTTGAACCCAATGCTGACTCTCTACCAATATTATGCTGTCATATACTATATATGAGTGTTAATACCAGTTGAGTGTTACAGTGTTATACTATTGAGTATTCATCTCTTTATTATATCCCCTACTAGAATCTAATGTCCATGAAGGGCAGGAAGTGTGTAAAATCTAAACTTAGTATTTCTTCCAGCATTCTAGTACAGTGGAAATTGTAAGTGCTTCATCTGTTTTTGAATTTGAATTCTGACATTTCATAGGATCATAGAATTGTTGAGTTGAAAGAACACATTAAAAGTTAGAAGATGAAGGAAGAAAGTTCTTCTTAGCTTTACTGTTCTTGTAGAGATAATCTCATTGCACCTACAGTCATCCTCACGTGACAGTCTTCTCCCAGGGACTGAGCTCTTTTTTTTCTTCCACTTGTAAGAGATAGCTATGGTTTGATGAGATGCTCTTTACAAATAGATTACAGCCATCATTCTCTGCTACTTGGAGACTCCTCTCTCTACCGTCTTCCCCCTCCTCTTTGTGGGTGAAGACAAATAGTTATGAATGCAGACTTTTATTAAGAAAAGATTATGCTACAGGTTAGCTATGCCTGGTTTGCAGAAAACCAGGCAGAGTGACTATTAACTAATAGTGTGTTTGGGGGGGGGGGGGTGTTGCTTTTCTTTTTTCAATTCTTTCAGAAAACTATTGCAGAACAGAAATTGGATGAGACAAGGCAGCAGCTGTTGGCTGCTAGGACCAGCCAAGCCGAGACAGTTAGCATACTAGAGACCCAGGTACTTTTTCCACTGTGTTCGGTGTTTGTATTATCAGTGCTTTATGTCTGTGAAGCACTGTCTGTGTGACTAAAACTTATGCTGTAATTATAAATTCCTTGGAATTATAAATTTAGGAATGCTTTTACATATTGTTTCTAATACCACAAGTATGAGTAATTCAATGAATAATACCATCTAGTCCCTTCAGGCTTAAAGGGATTTTAATGATCAGTCTAGTACAACAGCCACATTTAACAGATCAAGAAACCGAGGCGCAGAGAGGGGAAGTAGTGTGACCATTATCTCACAGCTATTGAGAAGGTAGCAGATTCAGCCTTACTGACTACTGTCTCTGAGACAGAGCCTTACAGAGTCAGTTGTCTGCATGCCAGTCATTTGGAGGGGTCCTTCCTTTAGTGGGAATAGTTGCCATGCTTGAGGTTCTCCATCCCCTGCTTCTCTGAACTGAGAATATTTCTTGTTTTATTTCCAGATCACAAAACTGAATAGTCAAGTAACTGACAGCCAAGTATTACTTCATGAGAAAGAAGAATTTATAAAAGGATTAAGAGAAAGCAGCCTTAGTCAGGTGAAAGTCAAGCCTGTGAACTGGCATTCTTCTCTTATGGTGTCTGCATTTGTTGAATAGGGAAGAGTATTTCTTTTCTTTCCCCATTTAGGTAAAAGAACTTGAGGAAATGCTGCAAAGTTCAGATGAAAAACTTAAGAAGAGCAATGAAATAATGAGTGAAAAAGAAGCAGAGATTCAGAGGCTTGTAAGTGTTCTCTAATCGTCTCATTTGCTGGCAAGAAGGGGTTTGTTGTGTGTCGGGAAGTAGATTTTCTGGTTTGGATCAATTAGGAAGCATCACACCCTGACCTTATTCTGTGGCTGTGCCTATCATTTGACACACGCTCAGATTTTCTGTAATTCATTAATTTGTCTCTTTGGGTGCTTTTTTTTTTGAGAGGTGACAAGAAGTATTGAGTTTCACTGGGTGAGTGTGATGACAACTTATCTCTATAGAGAGACTAGATCTTCAGTAACCCAAGGCTGTGGAAGGATCCCCTTAAAAATTCTTTTCGTTAAATATTCAAGCTTCAAAATAGTGGTCATTTCATTAGACTGGGAGTTCCTTCCACTGACAAAGATCAGAACCTCTTCACGTGTTAATAGGTGATCCCCATAAGTTTCTGTGACCAGAAAAATTCATCTCAGGATGATGAGTTTCTCTGCACTCAGCAAAACTGATCTGAAGATGGCAGCAATACCAACCTGTACTGGACACTCTAGCCTTAGAGTACCCAGAGTCCCCTGCATGCCATGAGAAGGGCTTTACTAGACTTGATTTGAAGAGAAGCAGCATAATCTAAAAGAAACAGCTCTGGGTTTACTGTCCAAGGAGGTCTGGGTTTGAATCCCACCTCTGACATTGGCTAGTCCTTTGGCCATGGGAAAGTCAGTCTCTGAGCCTCAGTCTCCCAATCTATAAAATGTAGTACCTGCTTCATAGGTAAAATTACTTTGCATATCTTTAAATTGCTGCACAGCTGCTAACAACTTATTAACTAGATAATAAAAAATTTATGTTTTTGTATTTTGAGCAGTCCATTTTGGCAGAAGAAAGCAATAAATTGCAGCAGCACATCTTGGTCCTGGAACAGCAGTATGCAGAGCAGGGGAACCGACTAGAGGCTGAAATAGCTGCCCTTGAGAAAGCTCGAGAGTCTGAGAAGACAGCAGCAAGCCACCAGATAGTAAGTGGAGGGAAGTGTTTGACACAAGGATGTTGTGGTCACCAGGTTACTCCCTTTAAGTCCAAGAAGCTAAACACACCAAGGACAAACAAAGGGTAGCTTTTATAATTGTTTCCATGGAGGTGAGGATAGTCATTCTCTAAGTTGCAATATTTTAAGTACCAGTTAGTAAATTTTTTGATTAAAATGTTTTATATTGTAATACATAAATTTCCTTTCTCTTCATATCCAAAATGTATTGGTTCTTTACTCTTATTTTCTGTAACACCCTCTTTTTCCCTCTCTACTTTGTTTTTGCTTCTTGTCTCCTTTTGTTAAACTCCTCTCCCAGTTGTTTACTGTTCATAATTAGGAGTGTCTCTTTTCTTTGCTCTTTATCATCCTCCGTCTGCTGTGTCATAAAAGTGATTCTGTAGTGATTTCTTTTGTGAAATGTTGGTTCGAAGGTCTCTGTAGTTAAAAAACTGTTAACTTCAATATTGTGCAGATGAACAATGTAACCCTTTAAAACTTTTTTCTTTTTTTAAATTTTTTTATTTATTTTCTTGTTTACACCATTCATTTCCATGAGATTTTGAGTCACAAATTTTCTCCCCGTCTTTCCCCTACCCCCAGCCCCAAAACAGCGATTCTATTGTAAAGCCTCTCCCCCAATCTGTTCTCTTTTATGTCCTCTTCCAATACCGCTCTTATTTTTTGGTAGGGCAGGGAGGGTCTCATTACCCCAGTCCCTGAATATCTTAATTCCCAGTTGCATGTAGTTACTAATAATAATTATTATCATATATATATGTTTTTGTTTTTAACATTTGATTGCAGAGCTTTAAATTCTAGATTCTTTCGGTTCCTCCCCTTGTCACCCACCCCCACTGGAAGGACAAGTAATTCAATACAGGCTGTACATGTGTAATTAAACTTTTTTCTTTTAATACCTATTTTTTCTCATTTTCAGCAACTGCTAGAAGAAGAAAATGCAAACCTTAAAGAAAATAGAAATGAATATGAAAATTCATTAGAAACCCGCAAGCTTGAGTTGAAGAAATTGAAGGTATTTACAAAATTGAAGGAGGGTGCTTGCAGCAGTGTGAATCCTTTTGAAAGGTTATCATCATGGTGTGGCAGAAACAGCCCTGGGCTTGGAATCACAAGACAATTGTTCTTTCTATGACCCTGAGTAAATCATTTAAGCCTCAGTTTCTTCATTGATAAAATGAAGGAGTTAAACTAGGTTATCTCTGTGTTTCTAACAGTTTGTTTTATGTTCTAACATTGTTTGTTTTAAAGCCCTATCCATCTAACATTCTTTGGTCCTAAGGCACCTTCTAGCTCTAATTCATGATTCTTCAAAAAAGCAAGTATTGTAATCTCTAGCTCAGGGGTGGGGAAACCATGACCTTGAGGCCACATGTGACTTTCTAAATTACATAAAATTTGGATTCAGTCAAAAGGTTGTACTTAAGGATCTAGAAGGCCACATCACATATAGCCTCAAGACCGTAGATTCCCCACCCCTGCTCTAGTTTAATCATTTAAGATGTTTTTCCTAAAAAGTTAAATATACTTCTTACATTATTTACTGTTACAAAGCTTCTCCTGTAACATTTAGGGTAACATTTGCCTTTAATATTTCTTTTTTTTAAAAACATTTATCAATTTATTAATTTTTATTTTTCAGCGTTCAGTTCCATAAGTTTTAAATTTTCTTCCCCTCTGTCCCCAAGATGGCATGCAGTATGATATAGCTGTACACATATATTCCTATTTAACACATTTTCACATTAGTCATGTTGCATAGAAGAATTATAATGAGTGGGAGAGACCATGAGAAAGAAAAAACAAAATGAAACAAAAAAGAAAATAGTCTGCTTCACTTTGCATCCTTACTCCATAGTTCTTTCTCTGGATGTATCTTTAATACTTCTCACCCGGAGTACTGAGTGTCCTCTGATCACATCCTTCTCTCTTCTGCCTTTTATTCACACAGTCCCCATTCCCGATATGAACTCTTCAATCTCCTTTACCCCCACCTGCCTATTGAAATTGTTCTCTTCCTTCAAAGCCTAGGGCTTCTTCATCCATTAAGTTTTCCTTCATCCCTTCTCAACTAGAAATGTTATCTTCCCTCTTCAGTTTTTTCCAGCCACACTGTGTGATGTCTCCTGTGCACTTACCACATTCTAACTTATATTGGGTAAGTGCATGTCATGCCCCTCCAGTAGAGCATAAACTCTTGATGGCAGCAGCTGTGTTTGTACTCTACAGTGTTTTATCATACAGTTACTTAATAAATATTTGTTGAATTTGTAGAAAGGATAGTTTCTTTTAGAGCATGTTTCTTGAAGGCATGAATTGGTTTGACCAAAGTATACTAAGTTTTTGAGCAGTGTACAAAGACGTGTGTTGTGATAAAATGATCATTCCTGGGCTTTGTAGCTATTGGGCTGCAGTGACTGGCAAGTTAACTAACTTAAATCACAAATCTCAATTTAATAGGACTGCTGAATTTTTTATTCCTTCTTATTTGGTCAAATGAGTTAGTGCTGCTGTCTCTGCTTATGAGGAAAATGTTTACCCTACAATGTCTTGGGTGGTACAGTAGAAAAGAAAACTGGATTTGTAGCCAGAGAGGACCTGGGCTTGAATCTCAGCTCTGCCTCTTACTACTTGGGCAAACCATTTAACCTTTCTGCAGTTGATTTTCCTCATCATGAGGGAATTGACAAAAAAGACCCTGACTCCTGGGAAAAGGACTTACTGTTGGACAAAAGCTGCTGAAAAAATTGAAAAGCAGTCTGGCAGAAATTAGGTATAGACCAATAACTCACACCATATAACATGAGAAACTTGAGATGGATACATGACCTAGACATCAAAGGTGACATCTTAAACAAATTAAAGGAAGAAGGAAGAAATTACCTTTTGGATCAGTGGTTAGGGCAGAGTTTATGACCAAACAAAGGATAGAGAGGATTGCAGATAAATGTTTTACACAAACAAAACCAATATAGTTAAAATTAGAAGGGAAATAAGCAACCAAGAAAAATCCTGCAGCAAGTTCTCCAAAATGTACAAGGAACTCATTCAAATTTTCAAGAAGACCCATTCTCTCTTCTCTTTGACCATAGGCAAATGGTCAAAAGATATTAATAGACAGTTTTCAAAGGAAGAAATCCAAGTTATCAACAGCGATATTAAAATAAAAGTGTTCCAAATCACTAATAGTCATAGAAATGTAAATTGAAACAAGCTAAAACTTCTACCTCAGATCCCATCAGATTGACAAAGATGACAGGAAAATGATGTGATTGAGGGACCCTGGGAAAAGACACATTAATTCATGGCTGTTGGTTCAGTGAATTGGTTCAGCCATTCTGGAAGTCAGTTCAGAACTATGCCCCAAAAGTTACTAAAATGTACAAAAAAGCGGAACCTGGTACAGAGTAAGTACTTGAAAAATTCTTATTGATTCAACTTGCATACTTTGACCCAGTGGTATTGCGACTAGGCCTATACTCCAGAGAGAGCAAAGAAAGGAAAGGGCCTCATAAATACAAGAGTATTTCTGGAAACTCTTTGGGTACTGGTAAGGAAGTAGAAACTAATCGGGAGCCCATCTTTTGAAAAATGGCTGAGTACATTATGTTATATAGATATAATTAAATAGTATTGCCCCTTAAGAAATTAGGAAAAGGTTGATTTCAAAGATGCCTGAGAAGTCTTATATTAACTGATACAAAGTGAAGTGAGCAGAGGCAGTAAAATAGTTTGAACAATGATGACAATGTAATGAAAACTACCTTTGAAAGACTTAACTCTTATCAGTTTATTTTATTTTTTTTTTTTGCCTTTCTTTTTTTGGAGGGCAATTGGTGTTAAGTGACTTGCCCAAGGTCACACAGCTAGGTTTTTTTGTGTTAAGTGTCTGAGGCCGGATTTGAAGTCAGGGACTACTGACTTCAGGGCCGGTGCTCTGTTCACTGTGCCACCTAGCCGCCCCAACTCTTATCAGTTTAATGATCTTATCTTGAAGGAAGAGAAGGTCTCTTTGAGGTAAGAGGTAAAAAGAAGACTCATAGGCATTTGGACCAACAATGTCACAGTACCAATGATAAATGCTTCCCATCTACTGACAATAGATAATGAATTCAAGATGTAGAATGAAACATGCATTTTGGGATGTGACCTATATGGGAACTCGTTTTTCTTGACAATTCAGATTTGTCAAAAAGGTTTTACTTTTCTTTTTTTAATTGAGGGAGGAGGCAAAAGAAGAAGAGAAGGGGTAGAGATAGTTTTACCCAACTCTACCAGAAGGCACAATTTTTGGAAGTTTTACATGTTAAATTTACCATGTGTTTAAAAAGAAAAGCAAGGACCAGACTTACCTCTTGAGTGTTCCATACACAACATCTTAGTGCCTTTGCACACATGCTTAGAATGTGACCAACTCTGCCTTTGTATAATTTGTATTTATTGAGTTTATGTAATAGAGATTTGCAGTTTCATATACAGTTCCATCCTGTTTCACATGCAATGTAATATGGAAATTTGGTGTGCATTAATGGTGCTTGAGCTGCATCATAAAGGAAGAAAGGGACTCTTGAGACCAGGGTATGGAGGGAAGGCATTCCTGGTATGTGGGATGGCCTATGCAAAGGCACAGAAATGGGAGATGGAGTGTTCAGGGAACAGAGAGAAAGCCAGCTTGGTGGGATTGCCGAGTGCTGGAGGAAGTGATGCCCAGCAAAGCTAAAAGTGTAGCTTAGGGCCAGGTTGGGTGGGGCTTTAAAAGCTAAACAGAGAAGTTTATATTTTTTATCCTAGAAGTAATAAGGAGACACTGGAATAGATTCAGTAGGAGAGTCATATGGTTGGGTCTCTGTTTAAGGAAAACATTTCGTTGTACTTTCATTGTAGAAGATTTTCCCATAGAAGGTTCCTGGGTTTGCTTGTTATTTTCTGCTACACTAATATAGAGATATGATCTATTGCTCTCCCTCAATGTGGCATTTCTTAATGTTGTTATGTTTTGTAGTAATTTGATATGTTATGACCAAAGATATGTGAACTAGAATTTTAGCATTAAAGTCTCATAAGTGTATCTTGATTTGTAGGATGAATGGGACCAGAGAGAAACTGTTAGTGTGGAAATTGCCAAGGCACTGGAAGAAACCCGGAAACAAAGGGAAGATCTTCAACAGCAGGTTTGTCCAGTTGTGGCTACTTATTCAGGCCACTGTTTCTGCCTTACCATTCATGTGATAAAGAGCCTGGTAGTATTTTGTCTGTCAGAAATTTAGATGACTAATAAAGGCATTTTTAGCTATAGGAATTGGCTCTACTAAGTATTTGTGCTTCACTATTTGTTTCTTCTTATCTCAAAGAAATATGGAAAAAGATCACAAAAGTGCTATAACCTATTTATCTGATTTATTCACCAAAGGAGATTATACTTCAGTGAACATTACTGCAGTATCCTAAAAGAACTAAGACTTTGTAGGTTCCACTACTTCCATTCATTGCTAAAGTTTAGCCTGTCCTAGTAGAATTTCATGGAATGCTGTTGTCCAAAAAATTCATTACCACCTAATATCCAAGGCCTGTTTTTGATCGAGGCCTTTGTAGTATATTAGGAGCTATCCCAAGTTATTCTGTACTTCAATAGCTTTCAAGAACTTAGAGTCTCCTCCATGCTTTGATGGGGTATTGAATGGAATGCTTTAGTCAGGATAGATACTCCTATTACTGCCCAGCAGTTACCATGTCATTTCCGCATCTGGTTCCATGCTCTTACTGGAGGGTACCTTACTGAAGGGTTGATGATTGTCTAAATATTAACCATTCCTAGTTGCCTGTTGATCTCTGAATTATTGAGCCTTTGAGAAATGGATCCCTGCAAACTAATGCCCAGAAATTCAAGCTAGGATTATTAGTCTTAATTTAAGTGCCTGTTTAAAGCCACTTTTTGGACAAGGTCCTGCTGAGAGAGTTGACTAGATTTTCTCATTGACCAGAGTGACAGTGAAAAATAATTTCCACAGAATCTGTGATTGAAAAGGGAATGGTCCATTGGTTTTTTCAGGAAAGAACTTATCATTGAAGTTCCTGAGGGTACTTTGGGATAATAACAGTGGTAAACTGTAGAGCGGTGGTCCAGTATAAGAGTAACTGCTGTTGATACATATTGTTTTTTCTCTTCACCAAGGTTGCTGACCTAACAACATTAATAAATGAGAAGGAACAGTTTCTCAATGAGAAAACTGAAGCTATTCTCCAAAAAGAAGAAGAAATTGACCAGTTGAAGAAAGGTTGGACCAGCCAGCTCTATCCTCTGTGCCTGCTGAGTGCTCTTCTAAGTGTTTGTTCCTTTGTTAGGACAATATTAAAATATAGTTGGCACAAAGTGCTTAGACCCAGGTTACCTCCTTTTGGAGGCCTAAATTTAAATAGGAAATAATACCTAAAATTGCTCTGGATAAATAATATATTTACTATCTCAGTTTATGTCCTAAAAGTAGGAAGAGGGGCAGCTAGGTGGCGCAGTGAATAGAGCACCGGCCCTGGAGTCAGGAGGACCTGAGTTCAAATCCGGCCTCAGACACTTAACACCAAAAAACTAGCCATGTGACCTTGGGCAAGTCACTTAACCCCAACTGCCCTCCAAAAAGCAAAAAAAAAAAAAAAAAAAAGCTAAAAGTAGGAAGAGACCAAAACCTGTATTTCCCAAATTTTCTTGGAACCTCTGGCATTCCATATGATATGAATAGGGATTTTGTGATAAACTAGAATACAATAGACTTTTAACAGACCCTCTAGAAAGAACATGCAGAACATTGTGCTGTGTACTAGCTTTTAGGCAAAACTGAAATTTAGCTAAGACATGATGTCTATCTTCCTGGAGCTGCTAGCCTAGTAGGAGTTCTAAGTCACTAGCACAGAATCTATAATAAACAGTTATACATGAAAAATGCTTTAGTAGGTGCAAAAATAAATACAGTATGAATTCTGACCAAAAATGTTACTGACAGAAAAATCAGGGAATGCCTTCCTAAGACAGTAGCATCAGATTTGGACTTTTAAAGGTGTATGCACTCACTAGCAAAAGAAGAAGGGGAAGAAAGGCAGTCTCGGCATAAGGAGCAGTTTGAACAAAAGTACAGTCAGAAGAATATAGACATCAGTGAGTCCTCTGTACTGTGACTGGAGCATTGAGTGTGGGTCACATGAAATAGTGCTGGACAGGAGGTGAGGCACCAGACATCAGGCAGCCATGGGTGCTGGGTAGAAGAGTTTGGAACTTCACTAATAGCAATATTTCTTTTTCAGTTCAATTAAAAAACATTTCTTACATGCCATCTCATAGGCAATATGCTAGAGATAGAATTTTAACATTTCATAGATTCTGGCTTACAGGGGGCTTATATTCTACAGTGAGGAAATAACATGTATGTGTTACATAAAATAGAATGACAGTAGAGATAGGAGGGATCCAAAGGTCTCTAGAAAATCTGTAGAGGGAGAGAATAATTTTAGTGAAGGGTGTTAAGTAAAGCTTCAGAAAATGAACTGAGCCTAAGAAAAAGTGTATTCTGAATGAACAGCCAGTCACAGGGAACTAGCCGAGCAAATGCACAGAGATGACATGGCCAGTAGTACAGTGTAGGAGATCTCCTTTGGGAGGTCATTATGATAGTATAGATGGATGATAGTGAGGGCCTGTACTAAGAGGGTAGCTCCAGGAATGGAGAAAAAGGGAACAGATAGAAAAGATTGTTGGGGTTGAGTCAAAATTGTTGAGTCAAAGTTGCCTCCCAGGTTTTAGGCCTGGGTGCTAGGGAGAAAAGCTGTGCCATCAACAGAAATATTAGATATTAAGTTATCAAAAATACTTGCTTTGTACAACACATTTTTCCATATAAAAATAGATATACTTTTCTCTCATTTTGCTCCACGATTGCCCCCACTCTTTTATCTAAAGGAAATTCTATAATTCAGATCCAATTTGCCTAGAATAGGCAGTTTCTTCCTTATATAGCGAACCTAAAAGCATTCTGTGGAGAAATGAATCTAGGAAATACGGTGCCAGAAAATTGCTACTGGGGCTGTTTTCAGTGTTTTAAAGAGAAATGAAAGGAATCATATGATGCCTGTATGTGTTCTGGCCCAGGGCATGACATTGTCCTGCTACAGGTGCACCAGTTGCAGAGTGACATGGAGGCCTGCAGGTGTAAAGAAGCCAAAAGGGAAGAGTCCGAAGGAAAAGAGATGGATGTGTTGAGGCTGCAGATAGAAGAAGAGGAGGAGGAGGAAACCCTTCAAGCCCAGAGTGAGCCAAATGTGAGTATACTGGCCCTGCTTTAAATACATGTTCCCTCTCAGCAAAGGATATTGAGATTTGTGGATTTGTGAGATCTGTATTGGGAATTTTATTTTATTCATCTCTGTATTGTCTGTGTACATTTGAAAATTAGTAATATATGTACAAAACATTCTGATAATGTTTTGTTGATGCCTTTTGTTATTTAAAGCATTCACTTTCCCAGTAAAATCCCTCACTGCCACAGAACTCCCTTATAACAAAGAGAAACAAGTAAAACCAACCTACCCAGTGATCATGTTTGACAGCATTTTCAACATTTCACACTTGTAGTCCATTGTCTTTCTGTTGAGAAAAGAGGTAAGTATTCTCACCAGTCTCCTGCAACTAAGACTGTTTGTTGGATGCAAGCTGATTCTGATGTCTTTTTGGGTCATTTTCATTTAAATTGTTGTAGTCATGTCTTTTGTAGTATTCAGCCTAAGCAAGGCGTATTGACATTATGCTGTCATGTATATTGTGTTGGAGATTAGTAAAGATAAAAATAATGCTTGGTACACCTACAGATTTATAGGCCCATTGAAGTAGTTCCCTGGTACTCCCAAGTTTCCTCAGCTAATAGGTTGGGTACCTCTGATATAGTCCACTGGTTACCTCATTACACATAAAGGAACTGAGTCCTCTTAACTAGGTTGAAATAACTAGTAAGCAAAACAGGTGGTGCACTTTCCACTGTGCTGAGATACTCTATGCAGCCGAACTGGAGAGGAAACAGAGGGATAGAGAGAGAGAAAGACTGAGAGACAGAGAAAGAAAGAGAAAGAGAGATCTATCTCAGAGTTGAGACAGAAGCACTGACCCAGTGGAGGAAGCTTCTTACCTATCTACCACAAACATAGAATTGACTCAGTAGTCTACTCATCTAGTGCACTAATCTAATCCATAGAAGAATCAAAGTGCACTAACTAATCTATAGAAGAATCAAAGGAACAAAACAAGCATACATGTGGCCAAGGGAATGGGAGAAAGAACAAGAACCTTCAGAACTCCAAAAGTAACGTCATAAAAGACTGGACTTCTCCCTTTAATTCAAGTCTGTTCTACATACATTAATTAATCATCTGCTCTGTGCTTGAGTAGACCTTTGCATGAGATAAGGCAGTCACTGAGAAATTTGATTCCTTTCCTGAACACATTTGGACCTGGGCTGGGGGTGGAGATAGGTTAGTGGAGAATTAGTTTAAGAGTGTCATTATCTTACCATGTAACTTTGGGCAAGACCTTTCATCTTGGGCTTCAGTTTCCTCATCTGTAAAATAAGGGAGTTAGGCTATATGGTTCCTTACAGCTCCAAAATGCTACTAATAATTTGTTTATTCTAAATAAATAGTTACAGTGGATGGAGGAATGAAATTAATATAGTTCTCTGTACTGAATTTTTATGAAAATACTCTGAGAATAACTATACGTTCCTGAGTTGGGGTTGTGGTGGAGGCATTAAAATAAAAGCATGGTGGGAAGTCCATGTCCGTGCTCTGAGTGGAAGATGAGGTTGGTCCTAATGGAAAGAGGAAGCAGAAGTTTCTTCTGGTGTGTTTTGTGGGGGTAGGAGAACAAGGATATCTGAAGAAAGGTGAACCTCTTTGAATCATGATTAAGAGAACTATGCTTTCCCTCAAATCTTGACTAAATCCCCATAGTCCCTAGAAAGGAATGAGCTAAGAGACTCCATGATTGGAGACAAGGCTTGGTGACAATGACTCCAGATGATCTGACAAGTAACCAGGCCATCACCGCCATCAACTTCTTCCTGCTAGAACCATTATGATACCTTCAATTCCCAATAAAAATCCTAAAACATATGTTTTGATAACAACAGATAGAATAACAAAGGACTCAGGATCACACTTTTAGGAAATCTGGAGTGCATGGAGGCCTCCAGTAGCCTGTATAGAATGCGCAGTTTGTCTTTTTGCCAGAGCCAAGTAATTGCTATCTGTGTTTACAGGACAAGTTTGTTTACTTTCTAGAAGAGATGATGAAGGGTTCAAATAACACCTCTGCCTTCTTGGATATAAGGGAGATTATTCTTTCCAAACCTGAAAAAAATTACTTCATTGTAAAAACAAAAAGATGTAGAGGGAGCAAGGGGAATTCTGACCTGTGCCCCAGTAGGTTAGAGCATGGAAAACAGGAAGATCAGTAGATAGGAGATTCTTCCCAAAAAGCAGGAAGCACTTGCCCCTTTTACAAAGAAGAGTTACATAGATTCCAAGTTACTACCAAGTGAGAGATTCTGTAGTAAGGATCAGAGGAAGAAGAAATAAATCTAGAGGCAGCTATTTTTCAACCTAGTAGAAATAGAGATCCATTATGGATGTAATGGAGAACCTCCAAGGCTTGTATAAACCTGATGACCACTACCCACCTCACATGATTTGTGTACACACAAGTGATATTGCCACAAGCAGTCTGTAAAGCATTGTTGTTAGGTGTTGGCCAGGAAATTAAATGCCCTAGGAGCATAGGCATTGCTTTTTATCACTCTGCTGATCAAAGGCAAGATCTTCTGAAGAAAAAGGCAAATCTGAGAGATGAATAGTTGGATAAGTCAACCATTTCTGAGAACAGAGTTTAGATTTGGGACCATTAAAAGAAATTTGGGTAATGGCTTCAAATATAGAAATTAAAGGTTCCTGGTCAGGGATAGAGTATACTTAAGGAAGACTGGTATGAAGGTCTTGGTTTGGTCTTTCAAAACTAAAAAGAAAGGGAGTGAGAAAATAACCTCAATATAGCCACTAAGCTAGAGACCAAAGAGACCTTAAAGATGTCGTCACTTCTTGCCTAGATTATTATAATAGCTTCTTAATTGACTCCCCTGTTTAAAGTCTTATACTACTGTAGCTCATTCCTATACACTGCTACTAAAGCAATTTCCCTTAAACAAAGATCTGACCATATGCCTCTTACCAAATCAACTCCAGTCCTATTGCTTCTAGGATATATACAGAACTGCTGGTTAGCTTTTAATGCCCCACCCAACCTGGACCAAGTTATGTTTCCAGCTCTTTGGGTATTACTACCCCTCCAGCACTCTGCATTCCATCCTCAGTGGCCTCTTTTCAGGTGCTGGAACACACACTTCTGTCCCTGTCCCTTTGCACAGACCATCCCACTTCCCACACTTGTCTCTATTTCTGCCTAGCTTTTCCTGATTCTCTCAGCCGATAGTCCTTCCCTTCCAAACTCCTTTATGTTTGGGTTTTATTTTTTTGTGCATATTTTGTATTTATATTTGACTTTTTATATATTTGTATTTATTGACTATATTTACTCTGTATGTGTTTTTAAGTGTACTTGTCTCTCCCATTAGAACATTGACTCTTTGCTATTTACATCATTCCTGATAAGAGAGGGGCAGGGGAAGAGGTAGTAATATTGTTTACATGTAAATTATGTAATTCTTTAAAAAAAAATTATCTTCTGCCTTAATACTTGTTCTTTTAAAAAATTTAATAATGTTTAATTTAATTTAATTTAAAAAATTTAAAAAAAAATTTTTAATTATTAAAACCATAATGGCTCCCTCCTTTCCCTTCCTGCCCCCCAACATGGATGTGAATGAAAGCTTTTTTAACAATTTCAAGAGTTCATTGAAACTGGTTCTAATACTTGGGAGAGAGGAAGAACTTTGTACCCAGACTTAAGATCAGTTTTAATAAACTTTCATAATAAATTAATAAATTTAATAAAATAAAAAAATAAAAACATTTTAAAGAAAAAATAACATAAACTCCTTGTGGGTAGGGATTGTTCTATTCTTTGTACTTGTCTCCCCAATGCCTAGCACGTCCTAGCACTTAACAAGTAGTTAGTGATTGATTGGAGAGACTGTGGGAATACATTAATACTCTGCTGGTAGAGCTGTGGATTAGTTTAGCTACCCTGAAAAACAATTAGGAATTACTGTGGGAAAGTTACCTGTTCATACCCTTAGACTCAGTGATCTAACTCCTGGGCACAGACACCAAGGAGGTTATAGACAGAAAGGAAGCACCTACACTGAGTAAGATTTTCATAGGAACTCTTTATATCATAGAAAAAAAAATGCAAGTGGAATGGGTCATCATGGATTGGGAAATGACTGAACATTATTGTGGGTACAATAATATGATGGAATGTTACTGCACCATAAGCAATGGACTGTAGGAGAAATTAATAGAAATATGGGAAGACTTGTATGAAGTGAAACTGAACTCAAAAGAAAGCAGAATCAGAAGCAACCAAGTGGCTGCAGTGATGTAAATGAAAACAAAAAGCCCCTGAAATCAGATGAAGTGTAATGATCAGTTTAGATCCCAGGGAGCAAATAGGGACAGTTCCTTCTTTCTTGTAGCCAGGTGGGGGCCACGGCAGAATTGTGGCTTATGGGGTCAGATGCAGTTGCTTTTTTGATCGTTTTTTTCCTCTTTTTCTTTGTCGCAGGAGAGGGTGTAGTGGACCCTGGCCTGGCCAGGGGTAGGAGGTTGGGGAGATTGGTGCATATCAGAAGTTGACTATGATCTGGGGGAAAGAAGCTGTTAATAAAAATGAGCCATGCCAGACTAACCTTTTTTTTTTTAGGGTAACTAGACTGATAGGTCAGAGAAATGCTTAAATTTGACTTTGGGCAAGTCACCTCAACCCTCTGGGCTCCATTTTCCTCATCTATAAAATTGAGGATGTTGGGTTTGAAGATTTCTAAAATCTCTTCTAATTTTGAATCCATAATCCAATGAGGAGTAATTAATAGTTTGATGTCATCTTTAAAACTCTCCAGTGTAATGCCCAAGAGATTGATGTGTTCTTCAACATTTTTATCAGTAACTTGAATAAGGGCAGAGTTGGCAGGCCTCCCCAAGTTTCCAGTGACAAGAAATGGAGAGAGAGCTAACTGGATGATAGTCAGTAGATGAAAATGGTATCATGCTAGAATCTTGGGACAAAAATAAAAAACTGACACTTAGTAGGGATAAAGGTAAAATCTTAAAGACAGGAAAGCCAGTGTGATCTTAAGCCCCATTAAGAAAAGCAGAGTATTGAGCCTTAGATGTCAGGCTTGCTGTACCCTGCCCTGATCTGAGCATATTTTTAGTATTGTCTTCAATTTTGGGCCTACATTTCATGAAGGATATGCTGGAGAGCATCCAGAGGAGGGTGATGGGTCTTGAGGTCATGCAATTTGAGGATTGGTTGAATGAACTAGTGATATTTATTCTGGAAAAGATAAGGCTTAGGAAAAACAAATTAGCTTATTTCAATTATTTAATGGGCTATTATTTTTAAAAGGGAGTAGACTTAGTTGCTTGACCTCCAAAACACAAAACTAGAAACAAAGGGTAGGAAGCTGCAAAGAGGCAAATCTAGTTTTGATACAAGGAAAATGTCTTAACAGTTAGCATAAGTGGAATGGGCTGCCTTTGGCTGTAGTGAGATTCCTACACATTGGAAATCTTTATATCAAGGGTAGATGACCCAGTGTCAGGTTTCGTTTTAAAGGTGATTCTCTTTGAGATACAGGTTGGTCTAGTTAACTATAAGAACTATTCCAAATCTGAGATTCTGTGAAATTTACACCTGCCATTTACATACTTTGCTATCAAATTATTATGGTTTGATACTTCCAGTGTAAGCATTAAGTGTCTGCTTTGTGTCAAACTCTGTGCTTAGTGACCTCAAGGAGCTTACATTCTACTAGAAATACAATATGTTCACAGCTTAGGAAATACAGGATGTATACAAAATAAGCACCCAGTGATTAAGGAGTGGGGAGGTCTATACTAGAAGAACTAGGAAAAGCCTTTTGAGGTGTTAAGTACGTAAGCTGAGAAGCATGAATGTATCAGTGTGGCTGTTCCCTTCGTTGAGGCAGATCCCATCCCAAACACACCTCCTTCTATGTAGTTCTTGTTCACATCCTTTCCATAAAGCATCCATCCAGTGCTAGAAGACTTGAACTGGTTCTTTTAATATTTCATAGGTCCTCGTACATCAGTCAGGCCACCCATTTGTTCTCCCTTACTTTTACTGCATGATCAGCCTGCCCCTTTTTCTGTGTCTCTAGGACATGTGTGTTCAGTGCTGTCATTCAACTTCACTTGTTACATGGATATCACCATTAGCAATACTCTGTGGTCTGCTTATCCTCTACCATACTGGTCCTCTTCTCCCACTGGAGAGTTCCTTTTTAGGATGAGCCCAGACTTACCATATTTCATTTCCTCCCTCCTTTCACTCCTCTCATAGCTCCCCCAACCCCTTTTTAATGTATTCTCTTCCTGCTTTGAGCACAGGATTTGCCTTGCTCTTTGCTTGTATTGATGGTCCCCACACATGGCACAGTGCCTGACAGAGAGCCATCCCTTGATAAATACTTGTTGGTTTACACTTTCCCCCACCCCTCGTCTTTTCATTTTATTTTGGGTTAGCTGCCATGTTGATTTTTCAGAGATGATGATGTTCCTTAATTTGTAAATGTATAGCATAAACAAGACAGCACTAATGTTAAAAAAGATAGACATCTGTATCCAGAGTAACTTGGTATTATAGAAAACATTGTGTGGCTTCACAGAGATCCACAGGCCTTCATAGGAGATTGTCCTAGAAGTTTATACACAAAAAATTTCAAATATGAGGCCTTTCATCTCTAGAATAAAAACTCATGCTTCAGAAAGAACTGATATTGCCTAATACCATTTTAGGACTCAAATAGTACTACATTCATTTCCTATGGCAAGCAAATTCCTCCTTCTTCAATATCCAATAAATCTCTGTGGTTCAGTCACTGACTATAGAGGCAAAAAGCCTCTTCCCTGCTACCACTACATGATTTCAGGTGTCTGTCATCAGCCCTGCTACCCATCCCCTCCTGTTCTTCTACTTTGTTCCATGAAGAACTCCCTATTTATAATGAACAAACTTGGGGGCGGCTAGGTGGCGCAGTGAGTAGAGCACTGACCCTGGAGTCAGGAGGACCTGAGTTCAAATTTGGCCTTAGACATTTAACACTTACTAGCTATGTGACCTTGGCCAAGTCACTTAACCCCAATTGCCCTCAAAAAAAGGCAAAAAAAAAATTATAATGAACAAACTTCCCTTTATCTTAGATCACATCTTCTCATACTCCTTCCATTATTTTTTTCTCACAGAAACCTTATGTCCTCCAGAAGGCTGTCCCTTGCCCATTATTGACCCAGTATGCACTTTCTGTCATAAGCCCTGAAATATAACTGCCATTTCCACACCTCCTTTCTGTTTCCATTACTTGGCATCCTTCTTCCCTTTGAAATCTACCTTGTCTAGTCCTGCATGTAGTTATCTACATGGTTCACAGATATATGTTCCACACCATCCCTTGTCTTTATGCTTGGAGATTTCATAATACATGTTAATATACACCTGCTGTCCTCCCATCTCCAGCTACAACCTACACCTTTACCTCAGCTACATGTGGGGAGAGTCATACCCTTGAGCTCACCATTATCTATAAATGTTCTACTCTCATGATCAAATGAGATAATGTCCATAAAATGTTTTGCAAACTTTATAAAGTGCTATGTAAATGTGAGCTATTACTGTGATTCAGAATTCTGAAATTCCTGTCTGACCACAACCACTTATCCTTCCATCTTTCTAGACCTGTTTATCTTCACTAAATTCTAGTAACTCCACTCCCTCCTTAGTATATTACCCTGACTCTGTGCTCTGTTCAGTCTTAACCCAATATTTAACCACTTCAGTTATATATATCTTGCTCATGATTCTCTCTCATTTGCCAAAACCCACCTCTGCATTATCCCCACCATCCACCTTAACTCTCAAAAGCGTGATGCTTGGAAAAAGTCACGACCATTTAGACTGGGTCTGCTATAAATTTGTTAACCTAATTTCAGCCCCTCTCTTGACTGCTACACAGCAATCCTCTTATTTCTTTTAACTGACTTTCACACTTTCCACTGTGACTATTCCAAACTGCTTCTTTCCTCAATCCCTTTCTCTCCTTCCAGCACAGGACCTCACCTCTTACTTTACTGGGAATATAGATGCTGTCCATTACAAATTCTCACCTCCCTTAGTCTACATATTAAAGCCCCTCAATATCATCCTCTGTTCTCCCCTCTTTTGCTTTAGTCTGTCACCAAGGTAAACCTTTATAGTTGTGCCCTTGATTCCATATGTTTGAAAATCCTCTAAAAGCTTGTCCCTTCAATCTTTCTCCTCCCTCCTCCATCTCTTTGAGCTTTAATTTCTCCTTTCTTGCTGTCTACAAACATGTTCAAATATAGCCTCTAATTTGAAAAATCATTTGACTCTAAGCTACCATGCTACATAGCTTTCCTTCCTTTCAGAGCCAAACAATACTTCCCCTCCACTCATTTCTTAATCCCATGTAGACTGTTCTTCTATTTTACCAGCCAACCAAAACCACTTTCTACAAAGTGGCCAACAATCTCTTAAATGTTCACTATGAAGGCCTTTTCTTCTTACTCATCCTTGATTTAACATCATATGACATCACTGACCACTCCTTCCTCCTGGATGCTTTCTCTTCCCCAGGTTTTCAGGATACTGCTTTCACCTCATTCTTAGTCTCCACTGTTGGATCATCGACCACATCCACACCCATGTGTGAGTCTACCCCAGGGTTCTGCTTGAGCTGCCTTCTCTTGCTGTAGAATAACTTAGTCATCTCATCAGCTCAGCTGGATTCAATTACCACTTCTGTGGTGCTTTAGATCTACATATCTAGCCCATCTCCAGAGCCTGTTTTGCATCATAGTTTGTTAACATCTCTGTCTGGATCCATGGACATCCCCAAATCTGTCTAAAACATAGTCTTCTCCTTTACCTCAGATGATGAATTTTCTAAACTTCTCTGTATCTGTTGAAGGCATCTCCATATTTCTGGATCGCCTGGTTCATAACCTCCAAATTATATTTCCTTTGTCCCTTTCCTTTACCTCCGATAATGTGTCTTCTCTGTTCTATCTTCTTAACATCTTTTGTGATTATTCCTTTTTCTTCACTTAGAAGATCCTAGTTTAGATCTTCATTACCTCTCACTTCCAGCTTTCAGTCTCTTCCTTCTTCAATCCATCATTCACACAGTCCAAAATAGTCTTCCTAAACTATAAGTCTAGCCACATCATTTCCCTGATCAAGAAACTCTAGTGGCTTCCTCCTGTCTCTACAGTAATACAGACTACAAACAAAACAAATTTCCCATCTTGGCAGTTAAAACCTTTCACAAAACCTGGCCCCATATTTATTTATTTAGACTTATTCTTCTCATCCTTACTGCTGTGTTCCAACCAAATTGACCTATTTGTTCGCCAAACTTGGCAGTCCATCTGCTTTTCCACAGTCTGTGCCCATTTCTAGAATGTGCTCTCTCCTCGGGTCTGCCTCTTACAATCCCGGTCTTCCTTCAAGGTTCAGGTCATGGCCACCTCCCATGCGAAGCCTTTCTTTGCCATTTCCCCTTCTTCTTTTCCT
>CM053595.1:77836633-77893286 GCA_028646575.1 Pseudocheirus occidentalis | reverse complement strand
TGTGTCTTTCTGAAATAAGATATAATATAGAGACTTTCCTTGTTCTGAAGATTGTATATAATATTGTGAACTGTTGAAACTGTGAACATTGTACTGAATAAAGATTTGTAATGGAATAAACAGAGTGTTCACTAATACAGTGTAATCCGAATCTTAAAAGCTCTAAACAGTAGCATTCTCTCAGGAATCTACTGCTGATTGGCTTTACAATTGGAATAGATAACATGCAGTTGGACAGAAACTTATCACTGCCTATAGATTGAAGAAGTATTTGAAATGGACAATGATCTGGGCTCAGGGTTAACTAGGAAGAAGGTAGAAAAACTAGATCACCTTTGGGACCTTTAGCAGAGCTATCAAATAAGCACTGTTAAAAAACTTTAGACAGATTAACATTACAGTGGCTGGAATTTGTTGTACTCTGATGTAAACTGTTATATCTTTGGGGATGCTTATTGGGTTGTATTTGGCACGCCTGCTTACTTGGTGTCTGGCCTGTAAAAAATTGCTCATTTAGGTTCTTTTCTTGTCTGAAATAAACACCAACTCTGTGTCTTTGCACAAAGAATTGAGATTTATTTCTAACTGGCATTCCACAGTGTGTCGGATTCAAGTAACCATTTGAGCAGACATCCTATATCTGGGAGAAAAAACTCCATGCTTTATTTTTGTACCTTTTCTACCCATGAATAAGCCCAAGACTGTTAGCAAAAGAGGCTCTGAGACATGCTTTCCCTACCCTGACAGGTAATTGTTTATGGAGAAGCAGCAAAGGAATTGAGTGATGATTTATACCCACTCTCAAATGATGAAAGAACATTGAATGGAGAAGTAGATTATGTTGATACGGTACAACTACAAAAAGAAAACCGAGACTTGGAGCAGCAGATCATAGAGAAAAACAAGGTAACAAAGGGCCCTTCTCAACAATACCAGCCATTCTTAAGTGCCAGCTGTGAGCCAGGCTTATAGTGTAGATCACTAAGGATCTAACTATAAAAGTGAGACAGTCCATGCTCTCAAGGAGCTTACGTTCTATCATGGACAACAATATATCTACATTAGTATGTTCAAAATGTATATGAAGTTAATTACAAGGTAGTTTGGGGGAAAAGGGGTGGAGTAAGGCACCAGGAGCTAGAGGAATCAGGAAAAAATGCATGTAGAGAGAAGCACTTGAGCTGAGCTTTAAAGCAAGCTGAGGATCCTAAAAGGTGGTGGTGAGGAGGAACTGCATTGCAGACGTGGTGAACTGCATAAGCAAAGGCATGAAGATGGGAGATGAAAGGTCCTGTGTGAGGAACAGAAGGAAGGGCATGATACGGTGTGTGGAGGGGAGTATTGCCCAGTGAGCCTGAAAAGAGAAGATGTAGCAAGGTTGTAGAGGATTTTAGATGCAAAATTAAGAGTTTTCATTTTGTCCTAGATCTAATTGGGAGCTCATTGAGGAGGAGAGTGCCATGGTCAGATGTGTGCTTTAGGATAATCCCTTTGGCAGTTCTGTGAATAGAAGAGGGAAAAGATTTGAGGCTGGATGACCTAAGAGCTCTGAATCTTTGATGCTCTGACATTTTTCCACAGACTATAAAGCAGCTGCAGCAGAGAATGTTGGAGCTCAAGAAGACCCTCCAGAAGGAGCTGGTAAGTGATCATCCAGATGAACGTCCATAACGGGGCTGCCTGGGCAGCCGGGGGCAGGAGGGACAGACCAATGTATGAACCTGGGGCCTTCTTCCTCTTAACCACAACAGCCCCAACCCTAGACCTTGCCTGTGTATCACACTTTCAGCCCGCCATGTTTGCTTTGGGGCTCCCCCTAAAAGGAGTACAGCATAATGGAATAAACCCCAGATTTGAAGTCAGAAGACCCAGCTTTGACCCCTTATTGCTGATGTGACTTTGGGCCAGTCATTTACTTCCTCTTTTGGGGTCCTCAGTTTCCTCTTCTTATGTAAAGTGATGGGGTTAGATCTGATGATCTCTAAGGTATTTTTCAGCTCTAAATCCTGTGTCTTAAGGATCAACTTTTAGTTTGGCCCAATTTACTTACTTGCCCTGTTTGCAGGTAGGGAGAAGGCATGGGAGGAAATGCTTAAAACTCGGATTATTTCCATGCTGTGTGAGAAATGTGACATCTGACCTACTTTCTTAGGAAGGAAGAAGGTAGCATATTTCAGTGTTTTTCTCCTTTTTTTCTTCTCTTCTCTTCCAGAAAATTCGGCCTGAAAATGATGTCTTTGAAGTTCGGGAGAAACCCAATCCTGAAGTGCCTACTGCATCCACAACTGTCACCAATAACTCAGACTTAAATGATTCTCGAGAGATAAATTTTGAATACCTCAAGCATGTGGTTTTAAAATTCATGTCCTGTCGGGAATCAGAGGTAAAACACTGGTTTCAGTTTGCCCTAGTTTTTTCTTCCTTTATGAGTTTTCACTCTGAGATCCCCGTGCCATCCTGTTTATCTCTGTCCTTCTTCCATGCTTAGGTTTAATAGCAGAATTACAACTTAGGAAATGATTTATGGTAGCATTTAATACATTTCCTAAATTTAAATTCTGCTTTTCTTTTCTCATAATAGTCATAATAAAATTAAGTTTACAGAGTCCTTGTGCCACCACAGTTGTGTGAGTTGGATAGCACTAGCATTGTGCTCATTTTGCAGCTGAGAAAAGCAGGCCTCTGAGCGCTGTGCTGTTCTCATCCCTGGTCACACGTCAGTTAGCAAGGCCAGGACTCAAGCCTGGTTCTTCTCACCTCAAGTTCAGTTCTTTGACTGCTTCATTCATTAGCTCTACCTGCCTGTGGACTGAAGCTCTGAGAACAGTGAGCTTAGGCCCTGAAGACCCCAAGCACACAACTGTTCTGCCACCGATGGGTTGGGTGCCCTTGGGTGAATCACTTCACATCTTTTTGAACTTGAGTTTCCTCAGCCATAAATGGGGATGAGCACATAATACACATATGTATATGCATGCATTTCTGCTCGTATCATTCTAAATGTAGCATAATAGTTTTTCCTATTTCTAGTTTCTAGAACACCCTAGAGTAGCCTATAAATAACTCCTAATAAGAGAACAACAATGAAAGAGACAGATATTAAGGTAATGGTGATAAAATGAAATAAAACATCTTTTTTCTGTCTTGAAAGAAATGTTTCTTAAAATTTCACAGGGAGAATAATGCAATTTTGTGCATTTCAGTATATCCCAATTTTTTTTCTTTCAATGGGATCTTATGTTAAGGGTCTGACCTTTCTTTAAAGGTGCCCTGTATTCAGGCCAATACATTAATAGCTAATAGTAATCATGATAATAGCTAGCATTTATACAGCCCTTATTATGTGCCAGGCACTGTGCTAAGTGCTTTGCAATTATCTCAGTTGATCCTCACAACTACCTTGGGAGGTAGGTACTAGAATTATCCCTATTTTACAGATGAGAAAATGGAGGCAGACAGGTGAAGTGACTCGCCCAGGGTCATAAAGCTAGAGTCTGAAGCCTGATTGGAACTCAGGTCTTCCTGACTCCAGGCCCAGCGCTCCATCCACTGCACCACCCAGCTTGTCTTCCACAGTAATACCTATCTCGTGAGCATCAAACAAGATGTATGTGAAAATGCTTTGTAACTTACAAGACCTATATAAATGTTAATCACTTTCATTATTGCTATTATGATACCTACTCGGATATTTCCTCTGTACACCATCGTGTTATGGATGTGTCCCTGGGGGTGACAAAGGCTATCTGGCAGTGCCTATGCTCTTGCAGCCTAGTGATTGAACTGAGAGGCTCATCCCCAAAAAGTCTCCCATCAGAGAATAAATCTTTTTTGGCTACAACAACCCAGGAAAACCATTTGCTTTGATAGGGAGGGAAAATCAACACTGATGAAAGGATACCCAAAGGAGCATTCATTTAGTAGACATAATTAATGGTCATTCATTACTATTGATAGAAAAGATTGGAAGGGTTTAAAAAAAAAAACCTTTAAAAGCTTTTGCTGACATGGAATATCACCCCAAATGTTGACCACAGACTGGTTCTTAGTAATCTCATCAGGCCATAGGCTAGAAATAAAGGAATGTTCCCACTTTGGCCTTTGCCACATGGCAGCCCTCATAAGCTGAGAGGAAGTATCTACAGGAATATCTAGGCAGCTCCTGTACCCACTTCCCTAGATCCTGCCATAGCACTGGGCATTCTCCCCGGAATAAGCAACATCTCTCCTGTTTCAGGCTTTTCATCTCATTAAAGCCGTGTCTGTGCTACTGAATTTTTCACAAGAGGAAGAAAACATGCTCAAAGAGACCTTGGAGTATAAGGTAGATCTTTCTGTTGTTCTTCAGAGCATTGAAGGAGAGTAAAGTCTTAGATGAGAACAGGGGTAAAAATGAACCCTCTGGTGTCTAATGAGTCAGTATCTGAAGAGTAAAAGTAACAAGCACTTAAGATCATTTGGGGTGGTGGCCCCCTGATAAGGAAGCTTATCTTGTATATCCTCTGATTCTTTTCACATTTTATCATTGTTACAATCATAGTCTTGTCAGAAGAGACTTCTGGTAATCTAGCTCATCCTTATGTGATGCTTGAATCTTCTCTACAACATCCCTAATAAGCGTTCTTCCAACTTCTGCTTAAATTCCTCCAACAATGGGGAACTTGGCTGTGGAAGCAGCTTTCACTATTGTGCAGGTCTGATTTTTTGAAAGATTTTCTTGTCAAAATCTGCCTATGTATAATTCTCAGATAATAAAGTAGGGTCTTGTTCTGGGTTATTCCCCAGACCTATAAGCATGATGCATTATCCAGACTTAGAAATGCTAAGGCACTTCTTTAAGGGGCTTGTTACCTAGACCCTCAAACAGTGTATGATGGAGCCTTGAACTTAATTCAAGTCTAAACCTGTTGCCTCATTATAGGCTAAAGTAGCTGATCTCTAAGGTTCCTTGAAGCTGTCCAGTTCTATGCAGATAATATTCAGTTATCTTAAAGTTTAACCAGATGTCCTGCTTAGCAGCAAGAGGCCTGTGTAGACCAAAGCAACCAGTGGCAAGTTGCTATAGTTGTTTTCTCCTCTACAGAGGATGGATGGCCTTTGTGAACTATTTCATCCTTTTTCCTGTAGACTTTATTATCCTAATCTTTTGTTGCTCTTCTGTTTAAACGATAGATGTCGTGGTTTGGGTCCAAGCCATCTCCCAGAGGTAGCATTCGGCCATCCATCTCGAATCCCAGAGTGCCATGGTCTTAAAAGAAACCTGAGAATGGAAATTCCATGTGTAGCCACTTTTTCTATGAAAAGAACACAGCACACCAGTCTGGGTGGGTTTTTTAATCACTGTAATTGCAGTATTTTGTACAAGCTTTGAAACATTGTTTACAAGACAAATAATGGTTAGAGCTTCCTTCATTGCAAACTGATAGCCACAAAATAGGGCCGATTTCAGAGGCTGGGCCAGTTTTGAAAGGAAGGGGTTGCTTTCCATGGGCTTTTGTGGGTGGGATGACAAGTAGTTAATGGGAAACTCCTTTTTCACACAGTGCTGCTATAAATCCCTACTTTGGGCCCCAGAGAGTTTGCATGTGGATTTCTCTAACCCCTAGTGCTAGCACTTAAAGAGTTGTGACTATTACTGTCTGTCCAGAAGGCTAAATGTCAGTGGACAGCTAGTGCTGTGAGGGGTTAAAGTGACTGACATTAGTGGTACAGGACAACCTGATTCCTCCAAGTTGCATCTTGCTGAATTTCCCAGAACCCCCATATGGCCTCACATGTTTTGTAAAGAATTCCCTGGCATTTCCCTTCTAGTGGTTTGGATTCCTGGGAGGGTAAAATTTTAAAATGTCTTTAATCCCTCCCACCAGTTCCTGAAGCTAGGTATGTCCTAACTTCAGGATGTGTCAGAAGATATGATTTATGCCTTGGGGGCTGATATTTGTCAGTGAGGGATATGCAACTTTCTGGAGGGATCTCGTTTTACTTTTCTTAAAGAAAAAATATTAAAAAAGGTGTTAATACAGTACTGAATATACTCAGTTGCCTTTTTAAACTCATATAGGTCTTGTACAGGTTGCTGGTAAACCATTTTAAAGCATACTTTTTAAAGCCAAATTTGCTTGTAAACATTTCTTCTGTCTTGCAGTCAGTTTACCAGTGTTCTTAGAGAATAATCAGAGCTAAAAGGAAATGCCTTTCATCCTAGATTCTGTCTTTTCCCCTTCAATTCCATAGCACTCTTGGACAATCTCCTGAGAAATCAGTATCAGTATCTTATTTGTGGCAGAAACCTGGATTTACTCCCAATTCTATGCACAGTTGAGACTCTAAGCAAACTTTGATATGGTGAGAACAAAATATATTGCCCCTTCTACCCTCAGGCCATAAGCCCGGTTGGAGAGGGAGAATTGCAGCATGATTGCCTTTTATGTAAAAACACTAAACCTCCAATATGTTTATAAACACTACAGATTGTATGTAATAATATATAGGATTTGCAAAGCTAGCTACCTTGAAATGTTCTGGCTGTGATTGCTAGGGACCATTCTGTTTACCAGCAATTTCTAAGGAAAAGTCAACGTGCATTCAGCATAGTAGTAGGATCTTAAAATTCATTTGAAACGATCATTTCAGAACAGTTTGTAAGCTTGCTCAGGGCTTCATCATGGTTAACCACTGATTTAAGAACCAGTTGCAGGACCATATATATATATATATGTGAATGTTTCACAAGCTCTGTTTTCACCAAATGGTTATTTCTTCTTGCCAAGTAACAAGGAAGGGAGATACTTTCACAGCAAAATAAAGATTTATACTGATTTGCCTAAGAATGTGCAGCAGTGTCTGGTATTCCCAAAGAAGGGGACAGCATCACTCTCCCCACAGGTCAGTGTCCATATTCAAGCGTATCCCAATTGCCTGTCACCCAAGGGGAAGCTTTAAAAGACTGATAAATTCTCACCAGGTCTATGAGCTAAAATATTTCCTTTTATAACATGAGGACATGTTATAAGCATTTTTTTTCCTGAACAAGAGGCACTCCTACACAGAACTAAATTTCTTTTACTTCTAATACATTCAGCATATGTTCAGCCAATTTGCTCAGGGAAAAGGAACTACTAAAATGAGGTTATGATGGGCAAGTCTGAGCAGCTGCATCCCCAGCTCAAAGAAACACACCCTAGACCGGAGTCACATGGACCCTGCTCCTTCCTGCCTCAGTCATCTGACCACACCATCTCTCTCCCTCAATACAAGTTAATTATATAGTTTTGGGAAGCTACTAACTAGGTCTCTGAGTACTTAAAGTATTTTACAACTGAACTGATTAAGGATTCCTTGCATGTTGATTTTTTTAACTTAAGAGGAAGAGTGGTGTAAATATATACTGAGTGATTGACTGGACACACTTTGACATATATAAACAACACACAAAAAAACATACTGTAGTAACACATACAGTCCATATGTATAATCCCTTATCTGAGCATTGGCTCTGGGTCTTTCCCTTCATGTTGTAAACATTCATTGTATTATGTAAAACTGTTGAATTCATTTGTGGTGCAATAATATTTTTGTTGATTAAAGCTCTTAAATCTAGGCTGTGGTGGATTTTTGATTTGTTTGCAAATTAATAGGGTTTCAGGTGAGCCATTTATTAGCTTTGTGACCCTGGACAAGTCACTTGACTTTCTTTGGAGCTGTTCCCTCTCAAATGAGAGTTGGTCTATGGCTGTCCCTTCCTGCTCTAAAATGTCTGATGTTACCCAGAAAAGACAAATACTGGTAGTGCTTTACCAGAAATTTGGAATCAAAGGATTCAAAAGTCCAAATTCTGATTCTTCTACTTTCCCCAAAGTTCCTTTTCCTCTCTGAGCCTCAGTTCCCTCATCTGTTTGGAAAAAAAAAAAAGAGGGAGAATGGGCTGGCCTTTATTAAGTCTCTCAAGCTGTTCCAATTTCTCTGCATCCAACCTCTTATAAGGGAAGAAAGGGCAACTGCTGGCAGCAGTAGTGTATGTTCGTACATGATAACTGAAGCGTTCATGGTTGTTCTGCAGTCTAACTCACTAAGTTTTTAAGCACAGCTCATTTTTATCACTCTTGATAGAATTACATTGAGTACTCTAAGAACTTTGAGTAGAGAAACTTACTTTCAACTTCAGTATAATTTACAGTCTTCCATGTAGCAGGAGCCACTATTATGCAGACTAGCAATATTTCTCACCCTATATATGCAAACTTATGCTAAAGGCAAATTAGATTTTCAATAGGCCATGTTGGCACAGCCTGGGATAGTGCAAAGAGTATGAGAGGAGATGTGCAGTCAAGTCAAGAGTTGTCACTTTCACTGTTCCTCGACTTGTCCATCTGCAGAATGAGGATCTACATTTCATTCGGGTTGACAATAAATGTGGCTTTGTAGAATACTGAACAAAGATAAAAGGTAATAAAAATTACAAAAAGCATTTTATCCTTAATTGCTTATTAAAGAAAACTGAGTTCACAACAGAGCAGAACTAAGTTTACTTTTATTACTACCCTCATGAAGTCTTAAGCAATGGCATCTCCATTTTACTGATGACACCAGCTTGTTCAAGGTCACACAGCTAATAAGTGGTGTAACCAAGACTCAAATCCCCTAATCCCACTAACCCCACCAGTTTTGTGCTAGATTGGGTTCTTGTTTTCTTACTGGCCTCCACCCATTTCTCATAGGTAGTTCTTTTGGTTTGTTTTTAAGCAGAAGGAAAAACCTGTCTTGTTATTAGTAAAATATATTCTCTGTGTTTGGGAAATTCTGTGATACTCTACACTGTGATGACCTTCTATTCATGAATCTGTGACCAACAACCAGCATTTTTTGCCCTTTTGAAACATCCCCCTGAGAAAGCCATATAAAAACACTTTTAAAATATGGACAAAGTATTAAATGCGGTTGGTACTTTATTAACTTAAGAACCAAGATGTACAGACAAAGTAAACTTGAAGTTGTATGAAACAATAAATATTTAAACACCAAACATCATTTTGCCTTCCTGTGATCCATCGGCTTAGCCTTAGGCAGTGATGCAGAGCTAATGGCCTGACTGTATGCAGACTAGACCCACAAGCTGCATCCATCCACATGGCTTAAGAGCCAAGACATGCAACTCTCCTGTTCTTGGTCAGCCTCCCTGAACAACTCAGCCCCTGCCATTTAGCATCACTCTTCTGTTTTACTGGATGAAACACACCAAAAATTAATATACTAATGAGTGAAGAGCTTTATTGATCCAGCAGGCACTTTACAATAAAAATCAGCCCCAGAGTCTGCTTCCCTCCTCTAGGAAGACTATTTCTGTACAAACCCTCAGATTCTTTGAAAATATAACACCAAACAAGCACTCCCTTTCCAAGCAGCAAAAATTCTACACCTGCCAAAGGCATCCCAACATTCTATATCAGCAGTGCCCAGGAGCACCCACCAGCAGAATGAATCTTCCTCTCTCCAATATCAAATTTATTTCACTGGTGGCAATTCTGTTACTCCCAGGCGAAGGAGAATGTCAGATCATGTGCAGGATTCAGAAAAGGCAGCAGCAGAACATTGGGTTTCCCCCCCTCCACCTCAAAAATAAAAAGCATTTTCAACAAATGAATGGTCTGAAATAGATTCATTGTAGTTTTGGGGAAGACGGGCCAGTGTCATCTCCATTATTCCTTCTTCCTTGTCCTGGGTCCCCCAAACTCTTCTGGTCTTCTCAGTGCAAGTTAAAAGTCTTTTTTTTTTAAACAGTTTTTCTTGCTGTGAGAACTCTTATTATGGAACCTAGACCACCTACTGCTAATGCCTATTGGAGTGAGAAAAGGAGATCAATAGTACAGGTTAGATCATTTAGCCACAAACACCACCACCCTACCCAATTAGTTATATATTTCTATAGCACTTGAAAGTTTACAAAGTACTTTCTTCACAATATAGTCTCACAAGGCAAGGAGTACCAATCTTAATCCTACTTTTTTAGAGAAGCACAGCTCAAATAGCCACTAGTGGTGCTGGGACTCAGCCCCTGTTTTCCTTAGCATATTTATAATATTCTTCACATTACATCCAACTGCATATGTTCTAAATTTTAATCTACTACAAACCAATTGACCAAAAATGAAAAAGGTGGTCTCACAATGTGTGTTCCCCATTGTTTAAAGGTTTTTGGGGTTTTTTTTGCTTTTTGGAGGGAGGAACGCAGAGCAATTGGGGTTGTGACTTGCCCATGGTCACACAGGTAGTAAATATTAAATTCTGAAGCTGGATTTGAACTCAGGTCCTCCTAATTCCAGAGCAGGTGCTCTACTCACTGCCATCTAGCCACCCCTGTTTAAAGTTTTTTAAACAACAATTTGAATGACCATTTGTCAGGAAGTTTACAAAACAGCATCCTACTCAGGTCAATGTTCACCTAGATGATTCTTGCCCTTCCAGCTCTAAGTTAGTTCTATGATTAAAAGCCATCAAAGAGAATGGATTTTATGTGACCAAAATTATTTCTGAGCTCCTTTCCAACTCAGATTCTATGTGCAAAAAAAATTTTTTTTCGGACTAAGCCTCCTAGTGAGGAACTGCCTCTGCCATGTAGCCCAGCACCTCAGTTAGTCTTAAGAGTTGTGCAAAATACTTAAAACTCAGTCAACATTAATCCCTGTATTCCCTGTGCTGGTACTGGCAAATGCTCCTACATTTAGTCAGAACACAGTCCTTGTAGAGCTCTGTCTAGTAGGGGCTTATGACTACAAAGATACAAATGGAGTGCTAGAGATATAAAGTCCATAAGGTGAATCCTTTCCTAGAAAGTGGCTTTTCAGTCTTTTAAAAAGATGGGTATTTTAAAATTTTTCTTGCCTTCCTTCCCCTGAAATACAACTAATGTGGTAATGTTTTTTATGACTTCATATGTACAATGAGTATCACATTTCAGAGGGAGAGTTTGGAACTGAAAATAAAAATAAAAAAACGAGAAGGATTTCCCATTCTGGGGCAGCAGTGAGAAGGGAGACTATATATATACACACACACATACACACAGAGAATAGCCTGAAAGCACAGAAGATAGGAGATCTTGGGCATATTCATGAGCAATATAGTTTAGTTGGAGTACAGAAGGTATGGACATAAATCTGGAAAGATAATTTGGTGTTAAAATGCTAGGCTTAGGAGTCTGGACTATGTGATTGGCAAAAGGGAGCCAGCGAATGTTTTTGAGCAAGAGAGTGATATAATCAGAGATCAACATCTCTGAAAGACTGTTAGCAGAGGGTAAATCTGGGAAAATCTGCTTTGGAGGCTACTATAACAGGTCCAGAAGAGAATTAATTTACTGACATTCTCCAAAGTTTTTCCTCAGGGCATCATAGTGACCAGAATCTTCAACAGTCTTTGGGGTGGGGAAACTACTTACCTATTTCAACTTCCTATCATGAAACAAATAATACTGAGCAGAAATGCACCTGTCAATCAGCCCAAACCAGATGAGGTGGGCAGCCACATGAAAACATTTCTACGCTTTTATGGTAGAGGCATTATTTTAAGATAAATTTGCCTTGGCTCTTTAGAGGGGGAAAATCATTCTTCAGGCACACTCTACACAGTACTGCCTCAACGAACACAATCATAACCAAATTCCACTAAGATTTGGTGGACCAAAGCACCAGAAAGCAAAACTGATACCTCATTAAAGCTATCTTTTTGAGGCCAACAAGGTCTGTGAAAACCACTGAGCATCACACTTATTTATAGTGCCAATCCGAGTATTGTTTGCATAGAATCAATTGCCCCTGTATGACTGTTTCACCTAATAAGAATGTTTTCATGGAAACAAGATGTTAGACAAGGAGTACTTGTGTCACACATTTGTTAAGTAATAGAAAAGGTAGCCTGTTCCAAGGAGAGAACAACAGAAGAAAAACTGGACACCAGAGAAGGGATTTTTAAAGTAAACTCCTTGCAAAAGTTTATTTTACTTCTTTCTTCAATCCTGTTACCATCATTCCACTGGAACTAATAATTTCCTAATCACCAAATCCAGTAGCCTCTTTATATTCCACATCTTTGACGTTACAGGCTTTGATACCTTTCATATACTTTTCTCCTGTCCTGTTACAGTCTCTCCATCTTTCTCCTTCCCTCTCACTCTTCACATCACCACCACTAATCTAAGCAGTTCCCAAGCATCTGGCATTGGCCCTTTTCTCTAGCTATTCTGGCCACATCTATGCAAGATTCCCAAATATGCATCCCCAATCTTGATGTCCTAAATTCCATACAAGCACTTCTAACCACTTCTAAGATATCTCCACTTAGATGTCCTATACAGCATCCCAAATGAAGTCTGTCCCACACCAATCTGATTATCTTTATTTCTAAATGTCCACCTTGTTTTCCACGCGTCAACCTTGGATTTCTCAGGTTTCCCACCATCTCTCAATTACCACCAGATCCTAAGGATTTCAACTCCAAAACTCTCAATATCTGTCCCCTTCAGTCCATTCTCACTGTCCCCATCTAATTCAGGTCCTCATTACCATTTACCTATACTACAGTAATAGCATCTTTACAAGTCTTTTCCACCTCCAATTTCTTTCCATTACATACGGCTGCATAGTAAGCATAATCTGATCATGTCACTCCTCTGCTCAGAAATTTTACCAAACAGAACGCAATCCCCTGTATGTTGCATAATCTGGGATCCCCCTATATCTCCAGCCTTCTGTTATTTCCCCCTTCCATGCAGTCTATACTCCAGCCAAACTGGACTCTTTTCCCCAAATATATCCTGTGATTTCCTGCCACACTTGCCCTGTGCCTACAAGGAATGTCTTCCCCTTCTCCTTCACTTGTTAAACTCCTACCCATTATTCAAAAACAAAATCTATTATCCTAAACAGTCACCTCTAAAGCATTCCTTGAACCCCTGCTTTCCTTCCCAGGACCTCAGAAAGCACTTTCTTGTATATCTTTCTTATGTGCTTGTAACAACAGTGTATATTACCATTATCCTGGTTGATTCATTCTACCAAACTAGACTTTATGCTACACATGGACAGGATTATATATTATCTAAATTTGGTGTTTTATGTGACCTCTATCAGTGTCCTGCACACAGCAAGTACCTTTACAAATTGTTGCTGCTGCTGTTGTGATTTAGTACAAATGAATTCTCTCTGGAGCATTCCCAAGTGGTCATTAGGCTTCTACTTGAACACTGTCAGTGAGAATGAACTCACCATCCACCAAGTATAGACTCGGTAGAATGTCAAAGCTAAAGGAGAATCCAAAGATCATTTAATTCAACAACTTCATTTTGCCAATGAAGGAATTCCAGGCTAGAAAGGTGCAGTGACTTGCCTCCAATCACTCTAGGTCATCTGATTCCATGCCCAGTGATCATTCCAGTCCACTATGCCAACCATTCTACTAACGAATGTCTTAGATTGTCCAGAAGTTCTTCTTCACATTAAGCTGAAATCTGCCTTCCCACCCCAGACAGACATCCCAATTCTGCCCTCTGGAGTCACAAAAAAACCTTGGAGGATCATAGTATTAGAACTGCTTTTTCTTAAAATCTTTCCAACAATGAGAGAGCACTTTCACTTCCCCTGCTAATTTTTCTTTCATAGCAAAAGCTATCTCACACACTGAGTAATCCCAGACAAGCAATGAAGTACATACAGGGTTAATTTAGAGAACAGATCGACCTGTATAACTATTTCAAATGAAAAATTGTAACACTGAACTTAAGAGGAATGACCCATGTTGCAAAGTTCTTATTAATAGTCGACCACTGTTATTCTTGAAATTATTTCAAAAACTGGACACCTTATGCCAAACAATACTTGCTACATCTGTACTCAACTCTGAACAATTCAGTCTGTGAGGGAGCAAGAAATACAACTCCCCACAAATTTTGACATTGCAGGTACTGAAATACCACACCTGCCTTTGCTCAACAGATCAGGAAGGACTGTGTTTACCTAAAGAACAGCCTGACTCAGTCAACACAAACTTCCATGGGCAAAGGCTGCCAGTTGCTCCTAGATGGGATGTACTATTCCTCACCCCATATCTCAAAGAATACATATTGTTTCCTAAGGTGATTAACCTTTCTAAGCTTTGAGATACTTGACCTGCCTCTCAGGGATGCTGTATGAATCATACAATAGGAAAGTATCATGTAAACCACTGAGTAGTATAGAAACATGACTTTCAATAAATTATTTATAAATATATATGGCAGCAGTATCTATTGTAACATATTATTACTGAATATGACTAAACTCATTAAGGGAAGATCCTATCTCAAAAAGATGCTTCTTGGAATTTTTCACAAAGGTTTTTTGAAGGAACAGAACACATTATCTTCATAGAGAACTCTGCCACTATTTGACTTCCAGCAGTCTCTCTTCTCTTTGACCCTCTGTTTTCTCCTCTGTAAAATGGGAATACCAACACCACCACTAAAGTCTTCCTATCCCTTCCATTCTTAAAGATTATGTACTAGTTCTGGCAGGTTTTATAAAGCTGAAAACTTCAAGGAACATGACTAATGATAAGAACAAGGTGTCCACCTTGCTAAATGGGATAGGCTCATTGCTAGAAGGCTGACCACAATAACTCATAAAAACCATCTACCAAGGCTTGGAGAGGTGTTTTACCTCAGTGAAGCACTTATGAAGTACTAAAGTGATTACAAAACACTTTAAAAGAGAAAGGAAACAGTGGCTGTGCACATGGCTTGCTTTGTGATCAGACCCCTGTGAAGGAAGAAACACATACCTTCTCATGCCACTGAAGTAACACGGCGCTGCTATTCTCTGTGGGCTTTTCAAATCCTTTATAAATGTACTTCATTAACAAGTCAATGCCATTTCTGTCTAATGATTGTACAGCCTGTTCTATCTCACTGCTTTTAAAGTTCGTGAGCACTTTCAGTACCACTCCTTGGGCCCGTTCCTGCAAAGACAGAAGAAACAGTGGTAAGATCCAAGAGGCCATTCTAGGGCAGGTGGCAGACAAGGTCCCCCACACACAGTGGGAAAGTGGGTGGGGACTCCCATTTTTTCTTTCAGGATTAGGAGATAATCCTGAGAACTAACTCCATCCATAAAACAGACAAGAGCAATCACTTTTACTCTTCCAACACATTCTCTGATCATGAGAAGCAGCACAGTGCTGGGAATCAGCACTGGATTTGTAATGCGAATCCCTGAATTGAAGTCTAAGGTCTGCCAGGGGCTATTTGACCTTAGTAAATCATTCTGCCTCACTTTCCTTGTCTGTAAAACAAAGATAAACCTTGTACTACCTTCCCCACAGAGCTACTGTGAGACTAAAATTAATTGTAAACAAAGCATTATTGCAATGTGAGCTTTTACTGTTATTTATTTAATGTAAAACATTTATCATCATATAGTCCAGATATAGCCTCAAATTATCTAATTAACAATAATTAAGGCAGAGAAACAACACTGTACATTTCTACCTCACTGGAAGTCAAAAGAAAAGTATATGGCTCTTTTTTGGCTTTCCTGTACTGCTATGGTTTTACATGTGACCCTGTGGCTACATTAATAAGAACAATGTGAAATTCTGATCTCATCTTCTGTGAGATCACATTTTATAAAGTTGATCTTTAAAACATTCTCTCTCAAAAAGCTTTTTTCAAATAATCAGTGTCTAAAAGCATTTTAAGCTCTTAAAGATATTACCTAGCCCATGTGATAATTGCCATACTGCATGTCATGTACAAAATCATCTGGGTGGCACTCTCATGTACTAGAAATAACACTGAATTCAGAGCCAGGAAACCTGACCTGGAATCTAGTCTTATCATTAACAAGGTGTGTGGCATCTGGCATGTCACTTTCCTTACCAGGGGCCTTAGCTTCCTCCCTGATTAAAATGAAGGAAATCAAACATAATAAAATAGTTATAAAAATATTTTTCAAAAAGTTTACAGGCTCTAGACTAGATGAAGATCTTTGTTGAATATCCTCAGGTTCCTTCCAGCATCAACAAAGTCATTTCCAGCACTAATAGTCTAAGCCCTACAATCTTCTTACTCCACGCTGCTCCGAAAGATTTTTTTTAAATTTCACAACTGGCTAAAAGAATCTGTAATAATTCTGAAGCTCTATTTTCAAATGAACATTTAGCTCTCTGAGCAAACCCATATAACTTTGTTGAGGCTGTGTATGATATGGGGCTGGGGATAGTTTTCAAGATCCAGTCTGTGAAAATATGTACCCAATATTCCACTCCCAAAACTACTATCCTGTTTACCTTTACTGCTTGATTCTTCGCATTGACAGGGGAGTTTCGTAAAGCTGCATGAAATGCTCTGAGCATATCACCTGTGCATCACTGCCAGTCAAGGATCACTCTGATGGGACAGAATTTTTAAGCCTGCTACGCTAAACATGTTCATTCAGTTCTTAGGATCAAAAAATCAAATAGAATCTTCTTCTCATTCTCTTACCCCACGCCCCCATCCCCTGCCCCTTCAGCAATATGTGAAAATGAGCAGGCAAGAGGGAAGAGGACACTCTCCGAACTGAGTGTTTTTTTTAATAAGTAGTCCTGTGCCCTGAAGGGTGGTGGTGAAGGCCCAAGCGGTGGCATTAAAAGTCTGGGATAAAGTGTTCCCTTTAGGCTAGCCAAGTTGCCCTATCTGCAGTTATTCCTACCTTAAGGACCTGCTGGTGTCCCACCTCCAGTTCGGAGACTACCTAGATTCCTTTGAAGCATGACTCCAGGCCAAGGTTCTCTATGAGGCTATTTTGAGGGCCCCAGCTGCTAGTACCTCTCCTGCCTGAAATTATTTACTGTGTGTTTACCTAGATGTACATCTGTACATGTTGGCTCACCAAAAGACGAAAGACCTTAAGGGCAGGGAATGTTCCACTTTTGTCTTGGTAATCCTGAGCATCTGGCACAGTAACTGGTAACACAGTAGGTGCTTACTAAATGTTTTTTGCTTGATTTGATTGCGTAGGACCAAATGTACTCACTTCTATGAGTCTGTTTCCTCATGTGTGAAACATCTATAAACATTTGCTGGTCCTCCTTCCCTGCTACTGTAAGAAAAGCGACTTGTACATCTTAAGTGCTATAAAAATGAGAATTTATTATTCAGAGAAAAGTTTCACCTTTAGTCTCACAACCTACAAATTTGCATCAAAGCTAATGTAATCTCAAGACATTTCCAAAGTAAGCATAAATGCCTTACTTGCGTTCAAAGAAGCTTTTATGATCATTAAAACTCTCAAAGAAATGAAGATTAAACTATAAACTTTAACTGTCTTCTTCCAAGTCTAGCCTGAACCAGTGAAATCCCAAAGCACTGATTAATATCTTAAAATTAATCTAGTGAAGAGTGCAAAGCAGAACTATCAGAACCTTTCTCTTCCCAACCTCAATTACAGTATTTCATTCACATACATTGTTCTGTATTCAGAACAAAGTACATTAGAGAAAAATCTAGGTTACATCCCCAAAGGTGACACTTATTTTTAGCTACATTATCTATCTGCTAGTCTTAAATTCCTCTTTAAAAACATGGTGTGGCCTTTAAAAAAAAAATCCAAATATAGACCAAATACACACATAACCTCTGCTCAGCCAAGTCCCTCCACAGCTCAAACCAATGAAACTTCAAAATTAATGAATTCTCTGAACTAAGCATATAAAACAATCTTCTTAAATCTAATGAAGTGGCACCTAAATTCTTACATAGTTCTCTGCCTAAATGAAGACAAATACTCCCTTAAATATTTGTCTGTCACTCTGCCCTATAGAAAGACCAGACACACCAAATAAGAAGCAGGATGGTATAGTGAGTAAATCCCCAGACATGGAGTCAGAAAAAGAATTGGTTCAAAGCCTGATTCTGTCACTTACAGATAAGGAACTGATGGCCCTGAAGATGTCTAAGCTGAGTAAGAGAAAATTTAGAGGAGTAACATAATAGCTGTTTAGAAGTACTTGTGGAATTATCACGAGAGATGTATTAGACTTGCTCTGCAACTAGGAAAAATGGGTAGAACTTTCAGAAGAAGGTTTTGATTTAACATAAGAAAAAACTTCCTCAAAATTAAAGCTGTCCAGAAATGGGATGACCTGCCTCAACAAGTTTCATATCATGGGAGATATTCAAGCAGTGCTCATATACTGTAGAGGTATTAACCGGACTGTTATGATTTCTGTGGTCCCTTCCAACTGAGATTCTGAGACATCTTGTGAACTTAGTCAAGTCATTTTTCCCTGGCTCTCTTTCCTCATCTATAAAATGAAGTTGGATTTGAGTCCTTTCCCAGTTCTAATATGCTGAGTATATGAAAATCATTTGTCTAACTTTTTTCTTCCACAATCCCCCTCCCAACATATCTACTCCCAGTGTTATCTCTTCTATTGTTTGAATTAATACTTTACTGTGAATGAGTTTTAGTTAGGGTATATCCTAAAGGCAACTGAACAAATCTTGTTACAGATTCCAACTCACAAACCTGTTTTCATGTCAGAAGCTTCAGCACTTCTTAGACTGTGGGTTTTGACCCCATAGTTTAAGAAGTGCTGAAGGGGTCTCAAGCAGAAAAAGTTTAAGAAGCCCTGAGCTAAATGATCTAGGTGGCATTGCAGCATACCAGGAAAAGTATCAGAAGTCAGAACTACTTTTGTTGCTTTGGGAAAATTATGTCCCACTTCAAGGTCTTACTTTCCTCATCTGTAAAATGTAGGGGATGGACTAGGGTGTCACTCAAGTCCCTTCTAGAGACTTGTACAAAGTGACAGAGAACACACGGCAGGGTCAAAAGAATGCTAAATGATACTAAGCAATTAATACAATGGAGGGCTAAGAAACTTCAGGTCAAATACAATGTTAAGTATTAATACTGTACTGTCACATTTAAAGGATATATCCATCTTTTCTGTTAACAACTGGCAAACTAACTTTTTCAGAGAATGTGTTTTGTAAGGGGATTTGCTGTGGAGTATATGACTTGTCAATTATGCCTTATATTTACAAAGCATTTGAGCCTTATAAAAACCCTGCAAGGTAGCTACTACAGTTATTATGCCCATTTTACAGATAATGAAACAAGCTCAGATTTGTTACAACCTTTTAAAAAAAATACAGGGGTGGCTAGGTGGCACAGTGAACAGAGCACTGGCCCGGGAGTCAGGAGGACCTGAGTTCAAATCTGACCACAGACATTTAACACTTAATAGCTGTGTGACTTTGGGCAAGTCACTTAACCTAAAATGCCCTGCCTTCCCCCCTCCAAAAAGCAAAAAAAAACCCCAAAACAAAACAGGTCACTAAGTCTAATAGTCTGAACTGTTTTGACATTCCATTCTATTTTAATCATCATGGTACTCAATCAAGTATTTGCAATTTCAATACCTTATCTCTAGTATGGCAGCAGCTGATGGTCTACAAAAATCAAAGAGAGATCAAAGGAGATATTGTAGCACAATATAAACATTATGTATTGTTATTTTAAGAAAGGGAAAAGAGGGGCGGCTAGGTGGCACAGTGAGTAGAGCACTGGACCTGGGGTCAGGAGGTCCCAAGTTCAAATCTGACACCTGACACTTAATACTAGCCATGTGACCTTGGGCAGGTCACTTAACCCCAATTGCCCTGCCCTCCCCCCCCCAAAAAGCAGCAAAAAAAAGGAAAAAGAAAAAAGGTGGGGGGGGAAGATTGGGAATCAGAAGATATTTGTTTGAATCCCATATCTGCTCTACTTACTAGCCCTGTGACCTTGTGCAATCACTTTGCTTTTACAAATGTCAGTTTCCTTTGCTGAGAAATGGGTATAATGTCCCTCACCTAAACCCTTATTGAGGTGATGTGAGTGTAAAATGAAATGTTAAAACACTTATCTTCATAAGTAGGGAATACAAACTTTATCTATACCACTTGTGTGATCTTAGTTAAGCCACCTAATAAGCTCTCTCTCAGTCTGTTTCCTCATTTATAAAATGGGGGTGGAAGTAGACTAGACTAGGTTCCCTCTGACTCTAAATACTCTGTTGCTATGAATGGCACAGTAGAGAGTGTGCTAGGCTAGAAGGCCACTTCATCCCCTTGCCACTAACGTGACTCTAAATTACTTAGTATCCCTGGGTCTGTTTGCACAATTGTAATGAGAAGGTTGGTCCAGATGGACTCTTCTGGATGTAAATCTATGTGTGATTTTAGGATCTGTAATACAATGAAATTTGGGCAGATTCCTGAAATCACTGTTTTACTATACTGGCCCTAAAGTTCAAGTCTATAAACCAGAACTTTTGGGATGATTTGAGGAAGGGGAAGGGTACACTGTCAGAGGTCTCTGGCCCCTCCCCAAGGCAGACTGGGTCAGGTGCCCAACAGAAGCCTATTCCTTGGTCCCTAAACTCAACCTTTTCTCATCTTTTTTGATCTGCACCTATAGACTTGATTTCATCAGTAACTGGTGAGGAAACTACCTGTTCCAAATAAGATCAGCAATGGTTCTATAATTTATAGTCTTAAGAATGTTGCCTGGAGCACTAAGTGGTTAAATGATTTGTCCAAGGTCATAAAATCACTAAGGATCAGAGGCAGGATTTGAATCCATGTCAGCCTGATTCAGGTTAGCTCCCCATCCATTACACTAAGCAAGTTCCCTCTATCCCAGGCAAGAGGTCTGCAACAGGTACCTTTTCCCTTCACCTTCTCCAACCAAAACCCTTTCCTAACTAACCCCCTGAATTACCTGATGTTTTAGTATTTAATGCCAGATTTTGCCCTTCTTGTTCCTGAGTTCATGCCAGAATGTTTCTATATGTCCCCTATTATGTCTACCTCTGCTGATACAGTTTCTGTTGATGAATTGTTATATAAGTGTTAATAAAGGGATAACTGTACCTACATTATGAGGTTGCATAGGTTTGAAATATTTGAGTAACAAGCAATCATGTGATTATTAGTTTCCTCTCACTGTAGGTCTTCAAGCCAAGGTTGAATGACTACTTGTTAAGGATATAGATATAGAAGGGATTCTTATTACTATGAGAACTGGATTAGATGTCCTTTACTGTCCTTCTGACATCATGTATTCTACACAACTCTAGTCCAATGGAAAAAAAATAAAACGTGTTCCTTTTTGCAGGTGAAAGTTAATAACCTTCATCTCTGCCTCCATTTTGCTGATAGATATGATAGAGTTCTAGATGGCACAAAGAATGGAATCTATTCTTTTAAGATCTCATTTCTAAAAATGTTTCTATTCGGACAAAAATAGGTTAAAATTTAAAATATTCATTAGAATCTATGTTAATACAACCAGAAGTAGCACCATTTAATAAAAACTGTGTTGAACTTAAGAGACAAGAGTCTGCTTTAAGCTCCTGTTCTTTCACTCATTAATAACCCCATAACATTAAACAAATCACTCCTTTCTGGGCCATAAAATGAGGACATGAGACTAGATCAGCAGTCAAAGTATGATCTGGGGACCCCTGAAAGTCCTCAAGATGGTCAAGATCACAATTATTTGCATAACAATATTAAGGTATTATTTGTTTATTAAAATATTCCTTTTTCCCAACCACATATCTGTGTGCGAATTTATTTTCTTCTTTAACAAAAACAACGTATCATAACAGACTGTAGAAGCAGAAATCAGCCATTTTCTATTAAGCCATACATTAAAGAGATTTGCAAAAAATATGTAAAATGATGTCACTCTTCTAATTTTTTTCCTTCTGGAAAAGTTATTTTTCATAAAAATATTTAGGTTAACATGTAGTGAGTTAAACAATTTTTTTTCATTATCAGTTTTAATTCTGAATGTGGTAAATATTGATAGCAAGGCAGCTAGGTGGCACAGTGGATAGAGTGCCAGACCTCGAATCAGACTCATGTTCCTAATTCAAATTCATATTCAAATCTGGCCTCAGATACTTAATAGCTGTGTGACCCTGAGCAAGTCCCTTAATCCTGTCTGCCTCAGTTTCCCCATCTGCAAAATAAGCTGGAGAAGAAAATGGCAAATACTCCAATATCTTTTTTTTTTTTTTTGCTTTTTGGAGGGCAATTGCGGTTAAGTGACTTGCCCAAGGTCACACGGCTAGTTTTTGTAATAAGTGTCTGAGGCCGGATTTGAACTCAGGTCCTCCTGACTCCAGGGCCAGTGCTCTACTCACTGCGCCACCTCGCCGCCCCAATACTCCAATTATCTTTGCCAAGAAAACATCAAATGGAGTTACAAAGGGTCAGACGTGACTGAGAATGACTTAACAACAAAAATATTAATAACTAAACCCCACACTAACAAAAGCTTGAGAGCCTCAATAATTTATCAGTATAAAGTATGCCTGAGACCAAAAGGTTTGAAAACCTTTAGACTAGATGTCAAAAGTGTCTTCAAAATCCTGTGATTTCCTATGATCCATGGTTTCATTTGAAGAATGCAGGCTATATTCCAATCACTATAGCATTAGCCACATTTTATAGAAATTTGAGACTGAAAAGGGTTGTTATTTTTCCAAGGTCACAAAGAAGCAGAAATAGAGTTCAAAACCAGGTCTTCTGACTTCAAGTACAGAGTTCTTTCTACTACAGCATATCTCAAAAAAAAATTTTTAAAGGAAAACTATGCAATTAAAATTAGAAATAGCAAGGCATAGTAGACAGGAAACTGACCTTGAAGTCAAGACCTCTGACTCAAAAGGGCTTGGTGACCCTGGGCAACTCACTGGACCTTTCAGTGCTCTAGGCAACTTTTCTAAGACACTAAGTTGCAGAGATGTAGCCACTGCAAAGAGTGAGTTTCCTGAGAATTCCTTATCAGCAGTGAAATCACAGGGCCTGTTTCCATGCATAAAAATTATAGCAATTGCAAGCCATCCTCGCCTTGTTTTCTTTAATTTTAGTAAGTCAGACTTTAGGAGGGAAAAGTATGATTGGACCAAAAAATAAAAAGTGGTCAGACCGAAGTGGTAATATTTGCACTACTGTCCTCAGAGGGCTGTGGTAAACCTTAGACATAGAAAAAGGGAGCTACCACAGGCTATTAAATATCGTCCACTTGAGATTGCTCCCTAGAGTAGTCCTTATTTTCTAAGATGAAGTCAACCAATTAAAGGATCCTTGGGTAAATAAAGGCTGCAAATTATAAGTGTCAAACTTCTTTATTGGAAGTCGTACCAGAGACATAGCTGACTATACCCATCACTAAAATGAAAAATATTCTTCTTTCTGGAGTCATGAATAGCTCAACACAATAACCATCCTGCTTATAAAGATTTCATTTCTATAGCTAGAAATAAGACCACTTCCAGAGTTTTAGGGAGCCTATTTTTGGCCTTTAGAGAAGATGTCTCATTTTTAAAAATTGCTAAAACTGCTTCCAACCTCAAAGGGAAACAATATGGAGAAAAGATATGCCAAACACGGAACACTAAAAGCAAAAGATGGCTGTTGAAATAGCAAAAATATACTAACAGAGAATGAAATGAGGCTATTTTTAGAAGCCAAACATTCTAGACAGGAGATAAAAAGTACTTCTGGAGAAATGAATATCAAAGTCACAATTTAAGGCAGTGGAAACTAGCACTAGCTCTCCAAGCTTTCTTTTCTATTCCCAGGCAGGGGTAAAATCTCAAATCCATGGGGACCTTCTATTCTAAAACTGCTTCCCTCACTTCCCCTCCTCCACCACACACCTATTTTTAACAAGGCTCGATCCCTGTCACAGCATGAGGATATGAAGCATGGCTAATGAATGCAGATCTGTATCCGGGACTGCTCTGACCCCATCTATTACTCAGCACTGGATCACCTTGGGCACTCCCCAGACTGAGGCTGAGGAGAAGGGCCCCATTTCCCCCAACATCACCACTATGTAGGGTGGGGTACTAAACAGTTAAAGACACCCACCTCTTCCATTTCTAAACAGGTAAAACCAACCACTCCACATTTTTCCCAACTTGGCCCATCCCTCCAGTCCTCACACCTGTATTCAGTCCCAGGACAGTGGGATGGGAACATCAGGACTTGGAGAGTCCCAGGGCTTCAGGGGCAAGTTCCCGGAGGCTGCCAATCTCTTTACAGGAAGCAGGGGTGGGGGCGTAAATCATCAAACGGTGGGGATGGGGGGGGGAAGGTGCTCACCACCTGAGGAAGGGGGGGGTTCCCTCTTAGCTTTAGCGGGTTCTATAATGTACGGGCTAAGTTAAATCTGCAGTAAAGAACAAGGACGGGAAGAGAGGAATCTTAGAACCGCAGGACCTGAAGGATGCAACTGGGTGGGGAAAGGTCTCCGAAATCGGGGAACAGCCTTGGAAGGCTCTGGGGGTGACCGGAGTCTGTGGGGTGGTAAAGCCATTCAGAGACGGGCGCTCACTACCTTTCCAGGGTACCTCTTCCCTTACCCCCTCCCCCTCTCTCCACCGTCTACCCCCTCTCCTCGGGGTCTCTCCCTGCCTGTGCCCCCTCCTCCCCATTCCCTCCCCAGAGCCCGAGCGGGTGGCGGAAGGATATTGCCGCAGCAGGCTGTCCACCTCCCCGGGGTCCGGGTCCGAGTCCGGGCCGGGCTCCGCCGCCGCGGCCGCCGCCGCCTCCTCCTGCTCGTCAACGAACTTGTTCTCGTCGAACTCGTCGATGTCCACCTTGCGGAAGCGAGAGGACAGCGTGTTTCGAGCCATGGCGGCGGCTGCCTCCGCCTCGCCTCCGCCTACCGCTAAACGCCGGAAGAGACAAGAGAGCGAGAGAGAAGATCCCGCAGGGGCAGCGCTCGGAGCCCGGCAACGGCCCCGGCAACGGCCCCGGCAACGGTCCGGGAGACGACTCTGCCGCGCCGCGCCGCGCGCCGCGACGCACACCCGCTTCCGGCGAGAGCAGGAACCGGATGTTGGTCGGCTGGGGGGCGGGACTGGACTTGGGGAGGCAAGGAGGCCGATTTATCCTGGTGAGGCTGGCCCCAGTTTGTTTCTCCCAGGTGGAGGCGGCGGTGGCGGCGGGGGGGAGGGAGGGGCATAGTGGCAAATAATCATTCTAAACCTATGTTCCTACAGTGTAAATCCTACTTCAGGATTTACTGAGCGCTTTCCCCATCTCCTACAGCCCAGGGAAGTCAGAAGGGAGAGAACCAATAATTCTCTTCTGCAGATAAGTAACCTTAAGTCTAGAAAGGGAAACTGGGGCATGTCTGAGGGTACCTTCCTTACGTAGAAGTCTGAGGATTTGTGAGTGATTTTACCCAGCTGGCAGAGGGAATCAACAAGCATTGATGGTTGTTACTAAGGGCCAGACAGTGCCAAGCAAAAGGAAGACTGAGAAAGGTTAAAAATAGAAAAAGGGAATCCTTTGACCCAGTAATATCCCTTTTGGGGTTGTATCCCAAAGAGATCATAAAAGTGGGGAAAGGACCCATATGTACAAAAATATTTATTGCAACTTTCTTTGTGGTGGCAAAAAACTGGAAATTTAGGCGATGACCATCAATTGGGGAATGACTGAACAAGTTGTGGTATATGAATGTAATGGAATACTATTGTGTTATAAGAAATGGGAAGGAAATGGACTTCATAATTACCTGAAGAGGCATATACAAATTGATGCTAAGTGAGAAGAGCAGAACTAGGAAAAATTTGTACACAATCACAGACACTTCATATGTGTGACAACCAACCTTGATAAACTGGACTCTTCTCAGCAACGCACAGCTATAAGACAACTCTATACAAGTCTCAGGTTGGAAGGTGCTATCTATATTCAGAGAAAGATCTAAAAAGACCAGAGTTTAAATGGAGACTGGAGCAATACCTGCTATTGTTCTTTTTCATGTTTGGTTTTGTTTCTTTTTTTCCCCATTGTTCACTCCATTAGCTGCAACCCTTCTATACAACCAGACTATTATACAATGTGAAGGGAAAAAAAGGGAAAAGAAAAGATCCTTGCTCTCAAGGAGCTCAATCTACTAGGGAGACTATCTAAACCTATGAACAAATGATTCATCTGGGTCCAGTGACCAGATATTCCTCAGGATGACTGGAGATGGCCCAGGATGCAGTGGGAGATCCTGGCCCTTTTAAGCTTAAGTTTTTTCAGGTTCTCACTTTGAGTCAGGTAATGCCTATTCAGTGAATGGGGTTCTTTAAGAAGTGAGTTAAAGGGATGTTCCCTTTAATCAAAAAGAAAAAAAGGTTGGAGGTAGACACTAGTAGGAGGAAGGAGTGAGAAAGATTACTTGCAATCAATCATTCATTAAACCTTTATTAAGCACCTATTATGTACTAAATTGTGCTAAATGCTAGGCATAAAAAAAGGGGCAAAACATAGTCTTGCCCTCAAGGAGTTTACAATCCAATGGACTTGAAGATGGGGGAAGCAAGGAAGTGGAATTGAAGAGCGAGAGAATTCTAGGCATGGAAGACAACTTTCCCCTTTAATCAAAAGGGTCCCAGAAGTGAAGGGTACTGATGAGGTAATAGTACCAAGGCTGAAATGTGATTTTGCATAATGATGAGGTTCCTTGGGGAACCTGACTGCTAAGTGCTTTACAAATAGTCTCTCTTTTGATCATATGGTTATAACTCTAGGAGAGCCAGGACTATCACTTATCTTTGCCTTGCCCTTAATGCTGCTGATGAATCACAGATCACAATACATATAGTAGCTGTCCAATAAATGTTTATTGAATGAAACTTACAGAAGGGCAGACATTCCCAAAGAAGGGCCCACATAGCACTTAGAGTTGGATGGGACCTTAAAGATTACCTAGTCAAAACCCTTTTATAATGAGGACTAAGAAAGTAAAGCCCAGTGATTTGCCAAAAATCACTAATCTAGTAACTAGAAAAGTGGAGATTGAAACCTGGTCCTTGGACTCCAAATCAAGTGCTCTTCTGACTAATAGTTAGATCCAGTGTAGAACCTGTTTGTGATTTCCCTTGAGTATGTTTTCCAGGAGTCCATATAACCTCCCAGGCTTTAAAACTCAACCTGCCAAAAGATAAAAATGTAATCCAGGTCACGATCATCCAGTAGTTAGACAAAGAAATTAATACAAGAAAGGGAGTTGGGAGAAGTGCAAGACTGTGTGAGTGGCAGCAGAGCACTATGTGAAAGCCCAAAGATCTTCACCTGGTCTGACCCAGAGGCACCAATTTCTGGCTTTTCCTCTTTTATGTCCTGGGAAAGCTTTGGGGTGAATGGATAGCAGATTCTCTGTCTTGACTTACCTGTGTAGTTTTATGAGGAAAACATTTTGTGAATGTTAAAATGCTATAGAGATATGCTACTGTTGTACTAATTTTCCATTCCCCATCTCCAAAAAACACTTTTGAAAAGCAATTCATATCTCAGGGGCTAGGGATTGACATCCTCAGTGGGAGAAGGAGCAGTTATTATTGTCACTTGACATTCGTGAAGCGCCCACAGCCTGCTGGGTACTGTACCAGATACAGAAACAACCCCTGCCCCTGCCTCTGTTGCTTAGCATCAACTGGTAACTACATATTAGAGATGTTAATTGCTGACAGGTTGTATATGTGAACTAGATATAATCAAACAATTTCCAGGAATGAAGTGACATCAGGGGATCAATCTTAATAAGGAATGTAGACACTATTTAAATCCAGTCCCTTCATTTTTAGGGCTCAGAGAAGGAAGTGACTTGCCCAAGATCACATGGGGAATAAGTGAAACCAGCATTCCAATTCAGGTTCCAGACACCAGGGGATGAGAACACAGCTAGAGAGTTTCAAAAAAATCTGTCTGTTTCCCACATCTCTAAATAGTAGGTTTGGTGGGGAAAACTAAAAACCAAGATCTTTCCAATTTCTTGAATTCTGGTCCCTTCAAACCACTAAAATAAGTCTAGTTATGGAAAATATTGCTATATCAAACGTATAATAATAATTCATAGTGATATTCTTTATTATTTTTGCACTTTATAGTTACAGGGAGGCATTATGAATGGAATAGATAGAATGTTGAACTGAGTCAGAGGGCCTGGATTTTATCCTCAGCTCTTCTGCTGGCTTGATGCTTTTTGGGGACAGATTTCAAGGAACCGGCTTTAGAATTCAGTTATTATCCTTTTCTGAACCTTTTTGAAAAAAGGGATAAGTCTTAAAGGATCTCTAAATGCCCGTTAACTCTTAAAGGGTTTGCCCAGCTCTAACATTCTGTGTTCTGACATCTATGTCTTTATGAGCCTTTCCATTTCTAATATATTTTCTATATCTTAACATTCTATATTTTAGTTTTCCTTGATTCCACATATATTATCTACTTCAAATCCTGGAATCCTGGTTTTCCTACTTGCTATTTGTGTGATCTGGCCCTTTAACTTCCTTGGGCTTCAGGTTCCACATCTAGGTGATTAGACTAGACTATTTCTAAGGTTCCTTCCAGCTTTAAATATGATATTATTGTGCTATTATTTCTTGTGAAGTCTCACTAGTGAGGTAGACAGTGTGTTATTGTCCCCCAGGATGAATCAGTCCGCAAGCACTTATTAAGCCTTTACTTCGTTTCAGGCACTGTGCCAAGCTCTGCAAATAGAGACAAAAATGAAACAATCCCTACTCTCAAGGAGCTACATTCTAATGGGGGAGCCGGCATGTACATATGTAAGTTTATAGACATAAGTATATATATATATATATATATATGTACACATATATTTAAATTCCAAATGAATACAAGTTCATTGTGGGTGAAAGTGCACTAGAATCTAGTGAGATCAGGAATGGTTTCTTGTAAAAGGTAGACTTGAGCTGAATCTTGAAGGAAATAAAGGATTTTGAAAGGGGGTTGTAAGAGGAACTGTGGAAGGAATGAATTCCAGGTATGGGCACAGCAAGTGCAAAGGCAGGGAGCCTGGAGCCCACAGAACAAGTAGATCAGTAAGACTGGACTGCTAGGTATGTGCATGTCAGGAATGTGTAAAGAATACTGGAAAGGTAGGATTGATTGATTTTACAGAAGGAAAAACCTGAGGCCTTTGTATTGTGTTCTAAGGGTGAGGTCCAAGTTCAGAGAAATTTGATGGAGGAAGAATCAAGGAGGTGTTCTGGGTGGAAGAGCCTAAAGTGGGGGGTAAAAAAGGGAAGAAGCTCTAGAGAAGTCCCAGCTATAACCCTGGGTGCGTGTGCCTTATGAGGCCGGCTACCTCCCCTTTCTGCCTCTTCCTTCTCCTCTTCTCCCCGCCCCTTTTTCTGGGCGGACTGTACCATTCTCCGCACATCTCACCCTTCTTCCTCTCTGGATTGGTCGCGCCCGTGACCCGGTAGTAGTTCTAAGGGTCGCCCCCTCCCCTTCCCTCTTTCACTTCGGTGCCGCTGGTGGTGTGTGTCCTCCGCGATCATGGTGAGCTTTGCCCGTAGAATCCGCCGCCATCCTCGGGCTCCGGAGCCTCCCGGCCCTTACCGACCCTGGAGGCCTCGTGCCAGGCCTCCGATGGCGGGAGGTGGAGGCTCCGGAGCCGCGACACTGCGGACGAGTCTCTGGCCGAGGCGTTCGGGCCGAGCCGGTTCTTCCGGCCTCAGGGAGGGTGGCGGGGAGGGAAGAGGGAGTGGGGGGAGGGGAGCAGGGGGGGCTGGAAGCCGCGGTTGCCGCCGACCTCGCGCTGCGCCCCGGGCATGTCGAGTTTCCTCCTGGAAAAAATGGAGGGGCGGGTGGCTTTGCCTAGGCTCTAAGAGCCTTTCCAGTTCCGTCATGTCGCAGTCAAGTAACTAGGGGGGAGGAACCTGGAGGCGGTGTGCTCGAGACAGCTCTTAGGGAGCCCATAAAGGCCGAGGGTTTTGTCCAGTCCTCAGCAAGTAAGAGGCAGAGCCAGAATTAGCATTCAGGTCTGCTCATGCTGCTTATGACATTCCCGTGATTATATCCATCTCCTTTTTGGAAAGTCCTGGTTGTATTCTCATTTTATGGAGCCATGAACTTGGCGTTAGGTAGGAGACCTGAGTTCACAATATGATCTCAGCACTAATTAACTTATGTAACAAGCTGGTATATCTCGGTTTCATCTGTAAAATAAATACTGGGGTGGGGGCAGTGAGGAAGAAAAGTATTCCTGCTGCTTTCCTGTCTTACATATTTATGGTGGGAAAACTAAACGTTAGATGTTAACAAGGTGGTTGGTTTTCCGGGAGAAAATGGACCCAGGGCTCCTCTTGCCTATTCCTCAGTAAATGTAATCATTTACTCCTAATTGGGAACCTTCTGGTATTCTTCAGTTCCCCAGGCCTAATCCTTTGGCCTACTTAAATTCCTAATCTTTTTTGCTTCTGATGTTAGGCAAAAATCAAGGCCAGGGATCTTCGGGGGAAGAAGAAGGAGGAGCTACTCAAACAATTAGATGATTTAAAGGTGGAACTTTCCCAATTGAGAGTGGCCAAGGTCACTGGAGGAGCTGCATCCAAGTTATCTAAGATGTGAGTATCCTCAATTCCTAAAGAAACTTAGCAGTGAAGTTGATATATGTGATTTGCTGCTCCTCTGGTTTTCAGAGTACATTTTGGAAATTCTTTAACATGTGACCCGAGTTACAGAAAATAATGCTGTTAGAACTGGAAAGGGCCTTTAGAACATAGGTGGTGAGAATGCACTGTAGAAAACCTGTAGTTGAATCTCCCGGTTTTGCCACTCAATCACCTGCATGACCTTGGACAAGTCCCTTATTAGGGCCTCAGTTCTCTCTAAAAGGGGGTTAATTTTTAGATTCTGTCCTCCCAAATATGATGTCTACTTTTATTTTTTAACGAAATCTTCCTATGAAATAACAAAGATTGAGAAACAGTGGAAAGATGAAGAGCACCGTGTTCAGCCACTAATAACCATGTGCCCTTGAACAGAACCATTTCTGTCATGAGTTTCAATTTCCTGGTTCATTTCATCCTCATTTTTTGTTAACAGCCGAGTCGTTCGAAAATCTATTGCCCGAGTTCTGACTGTCATCAACCAGACACAGAAAGAGAACCTCAGGAAATTCTATAAGGTAAGTTGAGCTCTGAGAAGCTAAGTGTCTCTCTCTTGGTTAAAATCCACTTGAACTGCAAGACACACACCCAGCACTGCTCTGACTTGCAGAGAAAGTGTGAATTTGATCTTGCTACAGAATTCTCCTGCTGGGAAGCATAAATGCTGTGGTTTTTTACTCAGTGAGCTTTCCAGAAGGTACAGTTTGCATTTCTTTTGTTCTTTGCCTGAGGTGGTTTGAATGGAACCAGGTACTTGAGAAAGGTCACAGAAAAAGGAAATTGAGGGGTGGAATGGGTATATGTGAAACCTTTCATTTCATGCCAGTTTAATAAAAGTAGGAGTGTTTTCTTATGGGATAATGAAGACCAATAGGTGCTAGTTACAGAAGGAAAATTTTCCTGGGGAAAGAGGGATAGACTGCTTTGGGAAGTAAGTTTCCTATTACTGGGTATTTTTGAGCCAAGGCTGGAGCACTCTGGGGAGGAGAGGAATCACAGAACCTGTGATCCAGTTCATCCAGTTCAACCCATACCTAAATGATATTTAGTAGGTGCTTCTTTTAGCTCTGAACATTTTTGGTCAGCCTATTTGCTAGATTTTTTTTTTCCTTCTCTCTGACCCACAATGAGTAAATGTTTATTAATCACCTACTGTGTGTGTGTAAGCTACTGGATTGAACCACAAAAAAAGAGCACTTTTTACTTTCAGGTAGGTTAGATTATATTTGGTAATTATATAATTATATAAACTGATTTGAGAGCTGAAAGGAGACCATTAAATTGGAGCATTCTAGGTATGTATAGGTGCAGATTGTAAGATTAACAGCATTGTAACTGGAAAGGACTTTACAGGTAGATCATCTCGTTCACTTCCTCATATTTTAAGTAAGGAAACTGAGGCCTAAGAGGCTAGGTGACTTTAATAAAGTCACACAGGTATTAAATGACAGAGCAAGAAAGTGAACCCCAGGTCTCCCGGTTCCAAAATCAGCATCCTTTCCATTGCATAATTGGGTAGAAGGCATGGAATGTCAAGTCAGACAGTAGCTAGTTGTTTGATTTGGTTAAAATGAGCATAAAAGAATAGGAACTTAGTCTAGGGCTACATTGTAAAAGGCCCTACATGAAAAGTTGCAGAGTTTGTATTTATCCTAGAGTTGGTAGCCACTGAAGATTATCAAATGATCAGCACCCCTGGTCTTGAGAAAATGGTGTTGGCAGCTGCATGAAAAAATCAAACAAGGAAATGTGTAGAGAACCTGAAATAGTATGATTGTTAGTGGGAATAGAAGGATATCAGTGTGAGTTTGCAGAAATAAAATGAATAGCATTCAGAAACTACCTGGTTAGCTAGGCAGGGTGGGATTAAGGGAGAGGCAGGAATCAAGGTTTATTCTTGAGATTTTAAACCTGAATACTTGGCATCATCAGCGGTATCCTCACTGTGAATAGGGAGTAGATTTTTCTCTCTAGGACCAAGCAGAACAAATTGATTTCATCTTCAAAAATAACCTTTCAGTATTTGCAGGAAATGTTTATACCCTTTCAGGCTAAATATCTGCCTTTAAACCAGTCTTAATTTCTGGCATGGTCTGTGATCATCTCACCAACCTACCTTTTCAACCTAGCTGGATGTTGTCCAGTTTTAACATTCTTCCTAAAATGTAGCATCCAGAACTGAACGTTACATTAGGTCTTGCTAGTGCAGAATCCAGTGTAGTATCTCACCTTCCTTGTTATAGACACCAAGTTTTCCATTTTGGGGATGGCGGGGAGGGAGGAAGGCTGCCATGTCATACTATGGATTCATTAAGCTCCCAACCCAGATAAATGGTAGGGAGCAATGTGAGAGTTGAGAAGAGGAAGACATGGTCTGGTTAAGCTTCCCGGATGTGGAATGGGACCTGAGTACCAAAGGATTTATTTGGTCTACATGCAGTTAGCATGGCAGAAGGCCTGTTGGAAGGAGAGACTGGATTAGGACAAGGCTTCTAAAATTTTTCCACTTGCAATTCCTTCAGTGCTTCTTAAACTGTTTCAACCCCTCATATAGGGTCTTGGTTTAAGAAGCAGTGAATCGGGCCATTGCCTTTATCTCCAGTTAGCTATATGAACTCAGACCACTTCTGGGCTCCCTTTTCCTTAGCTATAAAACACAGCAAATGGACTAAGAAGAGACAACAGGATTCTAGAGCTAAGACCTGGATTCTAATTCTACATTTAATTCTATATTTGCCTAAATGCGGGGCTTGGATTAGTTGAATTGAGGGCCTTTCCAGTTCTAAAACTACAGTGCTTCAAGCCAGCATAAGGCCTTTGTTTGAACCATGTTTTGCCACTAACCGTGACTTTGGTCTTCTCTTTACTTGGTCGAATCTGCAAAACTGATTTTGGACTAGATCTTGAAGGTCCTTATAGTTGTAACTTTTCATGATTTCATAAGCCTGGAAAGATGGTAGGTAGCCCTTTGAGGGATTACTAAAAGTAATAGTGTCTGATCACCTAATTTAGAGTGTCTTCTCCCAAGTTTTATGCATCGATAACATGTGGTTGCCTTAAGGGTCATAGCTTATGTTCTCAAAAACAGGGCAAAAAATACAAGCCTCTGGACCTTCGACCCAAGAAGACCCGTGCCATGCGCCGCAGGCTTAATAAGCATGAAGAAAGCCTGAAGACCAAAAAACAGCAGAGGAAAGAACGCCTGTACCCCCTTCGGAAATTTGCTGTTAAGGCATAATTTGTTGAGGTGCTCAATAAAAAGACAAATTGTTATAACCTGTATAGTACTGAAGAAGACTGATTTTTGGTCCCTTTTAAGAAGTTGAGGCTGTAATGTGTTTACTCTTATTGGTTACTGTGTAGGGTATTCATTTCATAAGAAGACTTAATTTTTCTTGAGAGTTGAATTTAAGGCTAACCCCAATGTTTCTTTTAAAACTCCTTAAGACTTGGGTCTTAGCTTTTCAGTGTTCTTCTCTGAAGGTGGAAATTGTGCTGCTCCTAGCTTTCTTTGTTGTGGCTCCTGGTTCCAGGTAAGGTAAACTTGTATTGCTTATTTCAGTGGCCTTGATGAAGCTGTCACTTAGAGCTGACTTCTGAGTGGCTGAATGGTTCATCTGACAGCGCTTGGAATATTCTCCAGATATTTGATGATCTGCAATTCCTTCTCCAAATATTTGGTGATCAGCCGACCCTGAAACCAACAACTTCCCATCTGTGGTAAAAACGCAGACGTGGGCCACTTCTAAAACTCCCTGCCAAAAAATAAAGTAGAAACAGCTCTGAGCAGGGAGCCAGAGGAGACCTGGTCTCAGGTTGCATTTCTACCACTAAACAGTTGTATGACCCTGGCAAAATCACTTTTGACCTCCTTCATTCCTCTATATAAGTGTTGGACTAGAGGGCCTTAAATTCTAACTCTGCCATTCTATAAAAATGATACTTGTTTCACTACACGGTTTGGATGACATAAGAAATAATTCATTGATGATTAGAATATATAACTAGCTAACTTAAACCATGCCATTTTCTGCCGTCACATGCCCACCTGCTTCATCTTACCCTCAGGCTCTCTGTGCATTTTCCAGTCGTACAATCCCAGACTTTGACCTATTTAAAAAGGGGGGAAAAGTCAACAGAATATTGGAACTTGGAAGACCTGGCTTTGGCTCCTGTAGGAAGATGAAGTGAAATTATGTGTGAGCCATTTTTATTACATGGTCTACGTGCTTTTAAATTTATGTTTTTGTTATAGAAATAAGCTGAACATTGAACAACAAATCAGTTTAAAGTATAAACTAAATCGATGACAAATTGTACACGTTTGTTACAGAGAAGCAAAGGTGGTAATGGGAGTGTACTTGGGATCTGGTTTTAACATACTAGCTTGTGATGCTGGGTTATTTCTTCCACTGAACCCATTTGTGCCATAAGTTAGGACTGGATTAGCTCCCTCCCGAGATTTCTTCTAGCTCTGCTGCCCTGAAAGGTGAATCACATAGCTTTGCTGCCCCTACTGTTGCTGGAGAAAACCAGGAAGTTTTCATAGAGCTGCCTGATGAACCTTGCTGATTCTTACCAGGCAACAGTCAGGAGTGAAGCAGGTGAGATGATAGACAAGATGAAAGCCATTTAGGCTATTCTGTAGAGCCAGTAGCTGCTTTGGCCACAGTTCACGAGGGATTCAAGGAATTTTCCCTCACAGCAACCCTGTGTATGCTGACTGCTTTATTCCCATTTAGGTCATAGGATCAAAATGTAGCTTCAGGCATAGATGGTGCTTTTGAGGTCATCTAGCCCAGTAGTGCCAAACTCAAACAGAGATAGGCCACTTGTTTAGAAAAACATGTACTGTGTTTTTATTTTACTAATACCTCCCAATTACTTTTTTTTTTTTTTTTTTTTTTTGCTTTTTGGAGGGCAGTTGGGGTTAAGTAACTTGCCCAAGGTCACACGGCTAGTTTTTTGTGTTAAGTGTCTGAGGCCGGATTTGAACTCAGGTACTCCTGACTCCAGGGCCAGTGCTCTATTCACTGCGCCACCTAGCTGCCCCTCCAATTACATTTTCATGTGATTTGGGCCTCAGGAGTGCTTAACTCCTCTGATGTAGCCCAATTCCCTTATCTTACAGTTTGAAGCCTCCTTAGCAGGCATGAGGTCACATAGTTTTCAATTCAGTTCCTTTGTCTTCAAAGCCAGCTCGTACCAAAGTACCAGAGTAGGGTAGCAAAGGTCCAACCCATGAGCCAGGTTCTATACAGGGGGGAAAAAAACGGTCAGGATTACCATCTCAGAGTATTCTGAGCTAGCCAGGCGAAGCCCATCAGGAGAGAAGGCCATGCTCTTCACCCAGGTCAGATGTCCTAACAGTTTAACAAGGAGCTTTCCTGTCTCGGGCTTCCAGATTCGGATGGTTTTGTCCCAGGAGCCTGAGGCCTGTGGGACAAGTGGGAGTAAATTTTGGCAGTGGTTTTTCTTGAGATGCATTCCCTCCTACCTAGGGGAAAGAATCCCAGCTTACCAGGAGCCCAGATGGGGAAAAGCACACACAGCTGACATTTCCATTGTGGCCTTCCAGTATTTTTTTTGTAATCTTATCCAATGTGCGCAGATTCCAGACTTGAACTGTAGAATCCCAGGAGCCAGTAGCCTGTCTCAAAGAGATGTGATGTGAACTTTGGAAAAAGAACCATCTCATGTGTGTTCTAAGATTCAACATTCTATGAGGTGGAGGCTGCTGTTGGCCAACCACTAAGAAAGGGATGGGAGAGACCTGGGTCTTCATAAAGTGACAGGCAGTAATTGACCCAAATTCTTCCTTCAGAGTCAGTGACCTTTTATCTGCATAGAAGCCCTTTGTGGCAACACACAGGAAGATAGCCATCGTCTGTTGGAAGATGAAGAAAATTCAGAAGAAACCAGAAAAATCTGGACATTGCTAGCATGACTTGAGGGAACCTGAAAACATAGAGCAACTAGCCAGCCTAAAAACAAGGATCCAGGTAGGTATGATGGGAAAAGATGGGTGTTGAGATCTGTGTTGAGTTTGAAAGCATTACAAATAGCCAGGCTTCAGATGGCTGCTTGGGCCACATTCAACCATATTCACACACTGAAAAATTTATGCTGGGTTAGTAAAAGAGATTCCGTTAGCTGGTACTTCCATGTACCAAGGTAACCCAGCAATTACGTGAAATTTCAAAATACAAAACATTGCAAAAGTAAAACTGAAGATTGTTACTAATATAAAATGGCAATGCTACCTAAATTAATTTACAGTTGGTATATCAATCAAACTTTGGTTTGCCAAAGCAAATATTAAAATATAGTATATATACTACAATATATAATATATATACTGTATAGCAAATAGTATATATACTCTAAAAGAAAATAAAGTACAATTAGAAGAGAAACCACTGGAAGGAAACCTTTAGCAAAGGTTTTTGCTGAGAAAGATCTTATATAGAAGATACTTAGGAAACTATTGCAAGTATCTAAACACAAGTCATTCCCCAAAAGGTAAATGAACAAAAGATAGGAATGGGCAGAATTCAAAAGAAGAAATGCAAGCTAGGTTAAAAAAAAATACTCCAAGAGAAATGCACGTTAGAATGATTCTGCCTCATGTCCATCAGGTTGACAAAAATGACCAAAAAGAAAAAAAAAATGCCAATAAGGGGAAAGAATGGGGTGGCAGCAGATCTGTACAAACACAGCCACATTAAGGAACTGTTGGTTGAGCTGGGAATTGGGTCAACCATTCTGGAAAGTAATTTGGAATTGTATTTTAAAAGTTACTAAGTGTGCATACTCTGACTCAGCAATACCCAGACTAGGTATCTACTTCAAAAGACAAGACAAGAGGAAGGACTACACATACAAACATTTCATGTAACAGGACAATTGTAACAGAAATGAAACAATGCACCCTAGGAATAGGGACCAAACCTGTGATTTCCTGATCAGGATCCTCTTCAAAATTTATAATCTTAAAGAGCTGATTAAGGGGCAGCGTATAGAACACCAGACCTGGAGTGAGGAGGACCTGAGCTCAAATTTGACTTTGCTGTGTGACCCTGGGCAAGTCATTTAACTTTGATTGCCTTCCCCCCATCAAAAAAAGTTGACTAGAGCATGGAAAGGTTGAAGCTATTTGCCCAGGGTCAGATAACCAGTATGTGTCAAAAAGATTTGAGCCCAGGTCTCTCTTGCTCTGAGATTAGGTCTTTTAATAACCTCTTGGTGCCTTTCATACGAATTGCATCATATAAAATGAAAAAAAAATGATAAATGAAGAGAAATCTGGGAACGTTTGTAGGAATGAATGCAGAGTGAAGTCAGCAGAACCAGGAGCATAATTCACAGTCACCACAAAAATGCAAAAGAAAATAACTAAAGATTTAAGACCTTGGAGCAGTTCCATGACTAAGATCATGGCTTCAAAGGCTTGAAGATGAAACATTCTTCCCAGCTCTTGGCAGAAAGGTAAGTGGAACATCAGAGACATGTGAAATGAGACACATTTTCAAACGTGACCATGTATCCATTGGCTTTGCTTAGCTGAGTAGTCACATTTGACGTCTATTTAGGAGGGCTGCAGAAGTTTTAAGGAAAAAATTGGTGGGCAGTGATACTGATGGGGAAGAAAAAAAGAATCAAGAAACATTGAAAAAATACACAGAAGAGGGAGCAGGATGTATGGAAGGGGACCAAGACTAGCAGGGTAATTTTGTTACTACCATGTTAAATGTAACACATTTGAAAAAAACCCAACATTGTATACAACAGAAGTTTACAGTTTAACATACCTCCCTCTCTGTTTTTTGGATACTAAAACGTTCATCTTGATGTTTGTTGAATTAATAATAAAAAAGACAATTTAAACAACAACAAGGACACAGGTTATGCTACCTGCACTGGCTATCTTTCTCACCCTCATTCCCTTCCCACCGAAATCTTACTTAGCCTCTACTCCAAGACGACTGGGCTCTCATAGGCGAGCATTCACATTTTCTTGCCCAGAATCAGAACATCACCTACCCCACTTACTAGTTATTCCCAAACCCTGGCACTGTGGGCAAAAGCAACTAGGTATTACAGTGAGACAAACTGTGGGTCTGGAGTCATGGAGACCTGAATTCAAATCTTGCCTCAGACATTTACTAGCTGTGTGAATACTGAGTTCACAAACAAGTGCTTAACTTCTGTTTGCCTCAGTTTTCTCAACTGTAAAATGATAATAATAACACCTCTCAGGGTTGTTTTGCACATGTTTACACCTGGAGCACAGGAGACACTAAATAAATGTTTATTCCCTTTCCTGTTTAATACTGTAACAGACACATAGTAAGGACTTAAATATTTTATTATTCCTTTTTTTAAAAGTCATATTCAGGGACAACCATCAAAGAGAGGAGATGTTGGAGAGTGGAAAGAATTCAGGATTCTGGATCAAGGAGTAGACTTGTGATTTCATTGGTACAGGGATCTTCTGGACAAGGAAACTCTGCCAATGCAGGTCAATATGTCCTCTGCAACTTCGTCTTAGAGAGTTGCCAAGAGCCCCGAGAGGTTAAGTGATTTCTGGGGGGTCACACAGCCACTAAGTATCAGAGGTGAGACGAACCCAGTGTCTTCCCGATCCCAAGGCCAACTCCCCATTCACTTGGTTGAGACTGCCCCAGGACAATGGAGTTAAAAATCTCAATTCTGACTCCATCTATTGCATGATTAGGAACATGTCACTAATTCTCTGAGCCAGTTTCCTTTTCTGTAGAATGGGTTTTATTATTCCCATTTCACAGGTATCATTGTGTTACTGTATTACTCCCCTCAAAAGATTGCCATGTGGGAAGAATGCTTTATAAGCTTTAAAGCTCTCCAAGGCTTAAGCCACTAACACATTCTGTGTTCTAGCAAAGGGGGATGATCACCCCATTTTACCCAGGCCTTTGGTAGCTTGGTATGAAGATCTAGTAAAAGATCATCTAGTCAGGCAGTCAGGCTAAAGGTAATTTCTTACTTTTCTTTTCCTTGATTAGTTTTTGCTAGGAATAGTGTTTTAGAAGGATCTTTGTTTGGGTGAACCTGGAAGTAGGAAAGCCTAAGAAAGATAAGGGGAGCAGAGGGAGGCTGACTTTGGCAACTCAACCATTTTTTGGTATTTGATTTTTTGATATTCCATGGAGGAGAGGAAATGTTGTCGAAGATTTGTTGGGTTTGGTGGGACAGGGGTGGGGGGAGGGAAGGAGGTTGAAATGGCAGGAAGGATTTGAACTTTATGATTTCTGTGTGGAAATTCCCTCTGCCAGTAAATCATTTGGTTATAGAGAATTGACTGAGATACTTCAAAGTGACTTTTCCACAGGCACACAGCTGATAATGTGTCAAAAAGAGAGATATGATTCCTGACTTCAAAGATGGTCTTCTATACATGCTGCCTCTGGGGGAGGGGGCAGGAGGCCATTGAGTTCACTTGTAAATGACATTTATAAAGCATTTACTACATAGAGGTGTTGTGTTCAGGGTCAGGGGATGCTGAGATGAAAAAAATCATGTAGTCTTTGCCCTCACTAAGTTTTATACTCACCTGAGGAGTGGGGGTGGGAATTTAAGATCCACATAGATAAAGCAAGGAAAGATTAATAAAGGCCCAAAGTGCTCCAGGAGGGTTGGAAGAAAAACTTTAATTTGAGTAGGGAAAGGTAGAGGTGGGGAGGAAGGCAGGATGGAAAGAGGATAAGGGACCCTGAACTAGAGTCTTTAAGGAAAAGATTTTTTTTAAACAAGGTAGAGCTGAAGAGCAGAGTATTCCAGGCCTAAGGGACAGACACTATGTGTAAAGAGTATTTTTTAGGTTGAGATTTAAGAGCAACTATTAATCCAGAATGTCTGAAACACAGTGAGTAAAAAGTGAAAGAAGCTTAGATTGGTAAATTGAAGCCTGATTATAAAGAACTTTAAATGCCAGGTTAAGGTTTGTTTGTGAGGCCTTGAATTAGAGAAATAAGGAAGAGAATAGAGAGGAGGTAGAGAGGTGTGTTTGTGTGTGTGTGTGTGTGTGTGTGTGTGTATATGTGTATATGTGTGTAAGTGCTTCCCCTGTGCCAGACACTGAGCTAATTTTACAATGTCTTTCGAGGAATGATGTAGGAGGCAGAATCAAAATAACTTGGTACGTGACTGAATTCAGAGGGAGGGGCTCGAGGAGTGTGTGTGAATAAAATGGAAGAGTGCCAGTTAATCCATACAAGGGCAACTATTGAAGACCAAGGTACCCACCACTACATGTGCTGAAGAAGGAGGTCACACTTACAAGATATTCTGAACCAGGAGAAAAATCACTGCTTTGGATGGCATCTTGATGTCCAACAAGTTGAGTGATGGTTTGGCCAGTCTAAAAGAGAAGGAAAATCTGTCTAAAGATATACATTGAACTAACATACTTGCAAAGGAGAAGCATTAGGAGTAAGGAATGTTAAAGATCATCTAGTCCAGCACCCTCTGTAGATAAGGAAACTGAGTCTCAAAGAGGTTATGACTTGCCCAAGGTATTAAAGGTGGGATTCAAACCCAGGTCTCCTGTCCAGGACCCTTTTCACAGTGCTCTTTTGATTCTTAGATGCAATCCCAGCAAAAAAGAAATAATTGTAAAGCAAGGCTCGCCATTGTCATGACTTCTCTTTGACATAGTTGAGAAGTCCTAGTTCTAAGATCCTTTTCAGCTCTTATAAACGGCTTTTTTTTGTTTGTTTCTGTTTTTGTTTTTTCGTTTTGAACGGGGGAAGGTAGGGCAATTGGGGTTAAGTGACTTGCCCAAGGTCATATGGCTAGCTTTTGTGTTAAGTGTCTGAGGCTGAGTTTGAACTCACATCCTCCTAACTCCAGGGCCAGTGCTCTATTCACTTCACCATCTAGCTGTTCCTATAAATGGCTTCCATGTTCTAATCTTTCCTTCCATAAAATCTGATTAGCTTTCAGAGACTCTTATTCCTCAGAGACTCTTAATACTTCAGAATTCTCTATTCATTTCAACTCTCCTACCCCCAGTGAAATTAGTTAGTGTATAAAATACTTGTATTAAGGGACTGTTTGTAGAATAATTATTCCTGATGAAGTGTGAACAAGTATTCCCTCGTTTGGTGAGTTTGTTTTTAGTGAATCTATATTAGTTGAGTTTCTTAGGGTAGACCATCTAGGGCTTCTTGGGGGAAAAGCCCTATTACAGGGGAGCCTAGTTCCTTAAATCTACCACCACCGCCACTATACCCAGTCTTCCCTCATCACCATACCTGCACTTCCCAGAGTATAGCCTTGCGGTCCCAGCCTCCAGATACCAGCTGTTTGGAGTCTGGACTGAAGCTGACTGTCTCCACACCCCGGGAGTGACCTGGAAGACCCCAGTGCAGGACAAGGTACATAAAATAGAAACAATTGAAGCCCCCTAGTACTGGCCTCCTGCTGAGTCTGTGGCATAAAAGGAGTGACATAAGGCAGAGGGAAGGTGGCAATTGAGTTTTTCTTGCCATAGACTCAGTGGGGTGACTTTCTAAGTAAATATGTACAATATGCCTTAGAGGGGTAGAGGTAAGAGCCAGGTTGTAAGATTCACTGTGTGACCTGGGATCACCTATTCACCAACATCCCAAAGTTTTATGAGAATGAAAGTGAGCACTAACTTCTCATACTAGGGATTGGGACTCCTTTGGAAGTGATGAAAGAATTCCAAGGGATGGTCAATGACTTTGTGGACACAGGACCTCCCTTCCTTGGGGCCTTGCCCACATCTGCCTATTTCCAGTTTTGGATACTTGGTATGAACCCAAGACAACCCTGGGGAGCCCTGAAATGAATAATGGTAGCTCACTTTGACAGTGCTTCAAGTTTCACAAGAGATGACCACCTCACACGAATCTTGAACCTCATGTGTATATGTATGTGTAAATGTATATGTATGTATGTATGTCTATGTATACACACATACACACAGATATATATGGAGAGAGAGAGAAACTGAGGTAATAAAAGGTAAAGAGATTCATCAAAATTACAAGTACAGGATGGAGGAGACTTTACTGTAAAAGATCTAAGGGTGTTAGTGGACCATGAATTCAAGGTGAGTCAACAATATGATGTGGTAGTAAAAAGGGAAGAAAAAAGCAAAATCCTAATGTGATCTTGGACTGAATTAACAGGTGATAGTCTCTCTGTGTTGGACCCTTTTCAGGACTTATCTGGAATACTATGTTCAGTTCTAGGCTGTTGTTTGTCTTGCATTTTAGGAAAGACATTATAGGGTGATGTGTTGCTTCATGTGAATTTGACTTAAATAAGGCAGAATTTCACAAAATCATCAGCCTCTTTTCTCCATATTCCAGAGTCATTGAAATCTGGTGGTGGGACTAAGGTCAAGATGAATGGCAATGGCCTGGGATGCCATTGGATGACCTAGGATGACCTTGGTATTTTTGATGACTGTCCAAACTTTAAGTGCTCCACAGCATCTGCTTCCACACCCTCGTAAAACCTTCTGGACAGATAGTCTACACCAGGTCAAGGAAACTAATAGGCCTCCAACCTGTCAGGGTTAGGGGGATGTCTACCCCCAAAACATGAAGACTTCCCCTGACAGAATGGCTGGATGAAAACAATTGGTTCCAGTTCTAAGCTACGTTGTTTAGGAAGAACATAATAAGCTGATGAGTGTTTAGAGGAGGGCAATCAGAATGGTAAAGGGCCTTGAGTTCATTTCATAAATAATCAACAGCAGGCATTTATTAAATAAATATTTTCTATGTGCCAAGCACCAGCTAAACTCTGGGGATAGAAGGAGCAGTTGAAGAAACTGGAGATGATAAGAATGGGGTAGGGTGGGATGGGGAAGAATATGATCATTGTCTTCAAGCATTTGAAAGATTGTTATGGAGATTGTAGAAGATGGATTAGCTTTCTTTTGTTTGACTCCAGAGAAGAAATGGGTAGAAGCTGAGAATAAATCAAATGTAGACTTAATGTCAGAAATTTCTTCCAGAGTGGAATGGGCTGCCTCAGGAGGCAGTGAGTCCCCCCTCCTGGAGGTCTTCAAGCAGTAACTCATTACCAATGATCAGGTATGGTATTGTGAGGATTCCTGGTACTTGAACTTGAGCATGGGTTTTTGGACTCCAAGTCCAGTCTTTTCACCTCAGCGGGAGAGAATAGGAGACCTTTACTGGAATCCTGAGAAAAATGAATTTAATAGAAGTTATCTTTTTTGGAGGCAATCAGGGTTAAGTGACTTGCCCAGGTTCACACAGCTAGTAAGTGTTTGAGGTCAAATTTGAACTCAGGTACTCCTGATTCCAGGGCTATATCCACTGTATCACCTAGCTACCCCCAAGAATTTATATTTTGACCTACCCATTTAAATTTCAAGGTGAAAGAGCCAATTGGCACTCAAAGCCAAGCATCTATACTCTAAATTCAATGTCTTTTCTTTGGAATAATGGGAGGAATAAAGTTCTCCCCAGAACTTGGAAAGAAAGGAGTTTCAAAGTATTCTTGGAAGGGGGCAGGAACTGTCAAAGTTTAAAGCCTACAGGGGGCTCCTGTAAGGAGCAATGAGTGCCATGGCATTCTCTGGGGCTCCAAGAAAAACTCTGAGCTCTCTCCACCTTGCTGTGAGGTTATCCTCTGACTCTGGACCCCGGAGCCAGGCCAGCTTCCTGCTGTTTGTTGGAGCAGCATGGGACTTCAGAGCTGGAAGAGACCTTGGAGGTTATCTAATGCCAGGGTAGCAAACAACAGCTCAGGGAACAGTCCAGCCTGCTGCCTGTTGAACTAAGAATGGCTTTTAATGTTTCAGGATTTTTAAAACATTAAAAGCCATTCTTAGCTTGTTGTTGTTGTTGTTCATGATCCCATCTGTGGTTTTCTTGGCAGAGATATTGAAGCATATTGCCATCGCCTTCTTTGGCTTATTTTACAAATGAAGAAACTAAAGCAAACAGGATTAAGTGACTTACCCAGGGTCACACAGCTAGTAGGTGTCAGAGGCTGGTTTGAACTCAGGAAGATGGGTCTTCCTGATTCCAGGCCCAGCACTCTATTATTAGTTTGAGGGATGTACAAAACAGATCTGGGTTAGGCCTATGGCCAGTTTGCTGACCCTTTATCTAGTCCAGGGCTTCCCATTCACAGCTGAGAAAACAGGCCCAGAAAGGTTGTGACTTGTTAAATGGCACACAGGTAGAAGTATTCTGGGTCATCTCCACTCATCCTGATCCATATCTGGCCACTGGACCCAGATGGCTCTGGAGGTAAAAGTGAGGCTGGTGATTTTGCATAGCCCTGCCTCACTTAAATCCAATTCCCTTGCATGTCATGACATCACCTTCCTGATGTCATGGTCTTTGAGAATGAAGGACAAACAGCAAGCAGAAGTAATGGAAAAGGATTTAAACCCAAGTCCTCTGATCCACACCAAACTCTATCTGAAACCAGTGGTGACCACCCAGCTCAGCCCAAAGGCCTTCCTCCCTGCCCCTGCCTCCCCACCCAGTCTCTTTGAGCTGGATCACCTCTCAGAACCTGGAGGCATTTGGTGGTTTGGGCATCCCACACCCGGACTGTACAATCACGAGAGGCACTTGCAAAGAATCTGCCATCAGGAGAGAATCTGCAGAATGATACCGGACCTGTAACAGAGAGAAAACAGAGTTGGGCCTGTTGTGTTTGTTGGGAGCTCCCAATCTAATTGGGAAGAACAGGCTTCCCTAGGGAATAACAAGGTATGTGTAGGCTCCAGGAAAAGGTGCCCCCTGTGGCCCTTCCTGGAATGGGGCAGAGGGGGCCTGAGCCCTTGGGAATGAGGCCCAATAGTCTGCCTTCCTACACTCAGCTAAGGGCTAGGTTCCTCTAAGGCTGAGGACCCACCCCTAGCCCTAGAGACTTTCCCTGTAAAACCCAAGAACCTAGCCAAGACTTAGTAGGGACAGGCAGCTAGGTGGCAATGTGGATCGAGTGCTGGGCCTGGACTCAGGAAGAAGACAAAACCTGAGTTCAAATCCTGCTTTAGACCTTCATTAGTTTTGTGCCTCATGGCAAGCCATTTAAGCTCTGCTTCAATTTCCTCATCTATAAAAGGAGGATAACAGCAATCCTACCTCACAGCATTATTTTGAGGTTCAAATGAGATAATATTTGTTAAGTACATTGCTAACCTTAGAGCACCATATAAATAATAGTTATTATAACTGTTACTGTCTTCAAGTATTTGAAGAGGTAAGTATCCTGTTATTCTTGCCTCAGCCAAGCAGAATTGGGAGTAATGGGGAGAAATTGATTGCAGAGACAGATAGATTTGGATGCAGTATAAGAAAACATTGCCTAATAATTGCCCACGTCCAAAAATGGAATTGGCAGTCTCAAAAGGTGTTAAGTTCCCCATTATGGGAAATCTTCAAGTGAAGGCTGGGTAATTAGTTATTGGAATTGTTGTAAAGGGAATTTCTGTTCAGAAACAGGTTGGACCAGAGGGTCTTTTGAGATCCCCTTCCCATCTCAGATTCTTTGATTCAGAAAACTTGCTTTCTCACTCTTGGGTCTGAAGCTTTACTGACGAAGCAACACTAAATGCCTACTATGCACTAGGCACTGAGGGCACAAAGACAAAATTGATAAAAGTGAATCCCTGTCCTCAAGAGAGCTATATTCTGAGAGCAATTACAAGATTCACAATCCCCTTGTTCTTTAGCCTTCCTCTCTACCTTGCCCCTCAACCACTTCAACCTCTTTTTCTGTTTTGTCTTCACCCATTAGAAAAGTAAGCTCCTTGAGGGTAGGAACTACTGCATGTGCTTGTATTTCTGTCGCCAGCACTTAGGACAGCTTCCAGAATGTAATATGCACTTAATAAGTGATCTATCTACCTACCTATCATTGATCTATTATCTATCACTTATTTCTATCTACCATCTATCTATTTTCTATCATCATCTATTACCTACCTATTATCTATCATCTATCAATTATTTATATACCTGCCTATCTACCTATCATTATCAGTCATTTATATACCTATCTATTATCTATCATCTATTCATCCATCAATCCACCTACCTACCTATTTACCTACCTACCTATCATCTATCTATCTACATATCTATCTGTCTGTCTACCTATCTATCTATCTACCAATCTACCTACCTACCTATCTGTCTATCTATCCATCCATCTATCTATCAATCTTGTGTTTCTGATTCATTTAATCTCTCTCAGCCTTTGTTTCTTCATCTCTAAAATAGGGACAATAACATTTTCACTAACTCACTCAACTTTAAAGTGCCACATTTGTTGTCAATGTTCCATGCCATGGTCAAAAGAGGTAAAGATTCCAGGCTTGAGCATCATTTTCCTCTTCCTCCCAGACTGGGGATAACCAGTGAGTCTCTTGTTTATTAGCTGTGCATTCAGTTGAAGATTCTCTAAGTGCATAAACCAAGAGTGATGGTAGCAGGAGGGGGGTGGGTAGGTGGCAGTGGAGGTAGCACAGGGAAATGTTTCCACTGTTGATTGGGAAGTTTGTTGTACAGAAGTGGATGAAGAAAATGAGATATTCAGGGGAGTCTGGCTCTGGAGAGCTTGAATTGAGGGGTTTTGTCACGGTACAAATGGGATGATTTCTTATCCTGGAAGAACAGAAGTTAATTAGCTAGAAGACAGCCTGAGTTCCAAGAGTGGCAGAGGTACAAGATTCAATATGTGATCGAAGAGCTATAAAGTGGTAAGAAGGCTTGACTCTGAAGGCAATGAAGGTGTTCAAGTGAAGGCTGGAAGATGTTATTGGAGAAGTTGTGGAGGGCATTTCTTTGGAGATATGGCATTGGTCTAGATAGCTTTTGTGGTCCTTGTCATCTCTGAGATTGTGTTTCTGGAAAAAATACTCAATTGGCAGCTAAGAGACTTGGGTTCTAGACCTGGCTCTGCTAGACCAACTCTGTCTTTTCATCTATAAACTAAGGGGGTTGAACTAGACTCAACGCCTAAATAAAAGAATTTGTCCTGTGAAGTTTGGATTCAGAGAGCCACCCTTAAGGATCTAGAGGGCCACATATGGCTTCCACTCTGTACATTTCCCACCCCTGGACTAGAGGATCTCTACTGTACCTTCTAGCACTGCTAACATGATTTGACTCTAGGAACTGACCAGTTAGATAGGTAGATGGGGGGGGGGGAGGAAGTGAGAGGGGGGAGGGAGAGAGAGAGGGAGAGAAACACACACATGGACAGAGACACAGAGAGACAGTGAGAGATTCTTCAACACTGATGGTCTGTGGTTTGTCAATGTCACTGACCATTTATTTGGTCACTATTCACTAACACAGTTCATGACCCCTTCCTGCCATAGGGCAGTTGGTATGGCTGAAAAAATTCATACCCTGATGTTCAAACCTTATTAATGGTGACCTGACCTAAGCTAATTTTCTGACAACAGACCTTTTACAGTGATGTTCTCATTGCTGGGTTTTTATTTCAATCTGTCAAGCTTGTCCAAGTTTATGCTCTGCTGCCATAGTTTCCAAGAAACCAAGACCACAGCTATGAGACATCAGAGGAAGATTTTAGTAGGCACCTACATAGCTACTGTGAAAAAGGAGGGTAACTGAACTCTGGGTTTATTTTTAATCAGCAAAAAGGAGCTGAGAAGAATTTTGGGAAGCCTCTTTGGGAAACACTGGGCAGAACACAGTCCATTCCCTAGACTTTTTTAAATAAAAAAAGATGTTTTGAATTTTTAAAAAATCTATTTTTTCTGCTTCTCAGTTTCTTTCCTCATTGAAGAATGAAACCAAACAAAATTTTTGTAAAAATATACATAGTCACAGGAAACAAATTTCTGTATTGGACATGTCCAAAAAATATTTCAAGCTGAGTCTAAAACCTGCCTTGAAAGAGGTGGGTAGCATGCTTCATTTCATTATGGTTCTCTCTCTTTCTTTCTTTCTTTCTTTCTTTCTTTCTTTCTTTCTTTCTTTCTTTCTTTCTTTCTTTCTTTCTTTCTTTCTTTCTTTCTTTCTTTCTTTCTTTCTTTCTTTCTTGTCTTTTGGAGGGGGGAAGGTAGGGCAATTTGGGCTAAGTGACTTGCCCAAGGTCACAGGACTAGTTTTTTGTGTTAAGTGTATGAGGCTAGATTTGAACTCAGGTTCTCCTAACTCCAGGGCTAGCGCTGTATTCACTGTGCCACCTACCTGCCCCCTCATTATGGTTCTCTCTGGAATTGTGGTTGGTCATCTCTTTAGTTAGAATTTTTAAAATTATAATTTATTTTTCCAATTTAAATGTAAAACATTTTTAATATTCACTTTTAAAAAATTTGAGTTCCAAATTCTCTCCCCTCCTCTACTTCCTTCCTTAAGAAGACAAGCAATTTAATATAGATTATACATGTGCAATCATGCAAACCATATTTTCATATTAGCCATGTTACTAAGGAAAACACAGACCAAAAAAACTCCAAAAAATAAAGTTTAAAAAAGAGTGTGCTTCAATCTGCATTCAGATTCCATCAGTTCTTTCTCGAGGTGAAAAGCATGTTTCATCATGAATCATTTGGAATTGTCTTGGGTCATTGTATTGCTGAGAATAGCTAAGTCATTCACAGTTGATCATCATACAATATTGCTGTTATCATGTATCATGTTTTTCTGGTTCTATTCCCTTGACTTTACCTCAATTCATATTCTTCCCGGGTTTTTCTGGAACCTTCCTGTACATCATTTCTTATAATACAATAACATTCCATCACAATCATATATCACAAATTGTTCAGCCTTTAGTTGGCATTCCCTCAATTTGTATCAGTTAGAATTCTGAAGTCTTTTCAAGGTTGGTTGTCTTTACAATGTTATTATATTAATTGGTCTCCCAGTTCTGTTTACTTCACTGTGCATCTGCTCCTACAAGTCTTCCCTGGGTTCCCTGAAACCATCCCTTTCCTCATTTCTTACAGGATGATAGTATTTTCTAATTGATGGGAACCTTGTTAAGTTCTATTTCTTTGTCACCACAAAAAGACTTGCCATAAATGTTTTGCACATATTGGCCTTTTCTCTCTTTTTTGATCTTTTGAAGTATACAACTGAAATATTCCTAGGGGAATGTGTATACACAGTTGAGTGATTTTGGAGGGCATAGATCCAAATCATTTTCCAGAACGGCTGGACCAGTTTACAACTCTCCCAACATTGCATTAATGTGCCTGTTTTTCTACAACCTCTCAAAAATTTTTCACTGTTCTTTTTTTGTTGTTGTTGTTAACTTTACAATCAGATGGAAATGGAGTAGAGCCTCAGAGTTGCTTTAATTTGCATTTCTCTAATTTTTAAATGATTCGGAAAATTTTTTTCAAATGGGTTATATTGATAAGATAGCTTGAATTCTCTTCAGAACTGTTCAAACCTTTAACTATTTATCAACTGGAGAATGGTTCTTATCTTATAAATCTAAACCAATGCTTATATATCTTGGACATGAGATCCTAGTCAGAGACACCTGTTACAAATTTTTCTTCTGAGTTATGTTTTTCTTTTAATTTTAGCTGCAATAGTTTTATTTGTGCAAAAATTTTTAAATTTTACATAAATAAAATTATCCTTTTAATCTTTTGTGATCCCTACTATCCATAGATCAAAAAAGCATTTTCTTCTTTTCTCATCTAATTTGTTCAGGATGTTACTTTTTATGTCTAAGACATTTATCCATTATCACTTAAGACGTCAAAAAAAGCAAATTTTAAAAAGCTTGGAGAAAGGACAGGTAAGATCTCATGCTCAAAGGATCTTTTTTAAAAAAAGTTCCCAAGAATGAAATTATAACAATCCAATTTAGAATTATCCTAATAAGAAAGAAGGGGGGAGGATGTCTAAAAACAAGCCTGATATTACTGCACAATAAGCCCCACTGAGTTTAAATTAAAAGGGACAAGTTAGAATGGAGAATAAATCCAAAAGGGTGGCAAAAAGGTCTTGTAAGAAGAGTGTCATGATGACCTAGAGTAAGCTAAAGTTTTGTGAATTAAACTAAGGCAACAAAAATGGATTTTAAGGTGGGCAAAAGGCTATTTGGGAGCAATAATAAAAGCTCACCCACAAAATGCTTTCCTCCTGAAGACCCTAGGAAGGTTGGGAGGGGAAGTGGTGTGCGAAATATTATCTTCCTTTTACAGATGAAGCAGTTGAGGTTCAAAGTTAAGTGCCTTGCCCAAAGAGACAATCACAAATGGGAAAGCCTGGATTTGGAGTCTTCTGACTCTTCAACCAGGCAGTCTCCTTCTCCAGAACCATATAAGCAAATAAGGGGTGGGTTGGGGCTGCTGGGAATGGATGGTGTGATTGATGTTAATAAAATAAAGTCAGGATTACTCTAAACCTATTTTTCCCCCTTCTTTTCTGTCAAAGAAAGGCAGTGTGCCGATGGAAAGGTAGGTCCTAAGGAAGTCCTTGGAGCAGAATGTTAGATCTGGAAGGGATCTGAGATCGTTTGGTCCGACAATACCTTGTTATGAAGAGGCAGAAAGTTGAGAGATGGGCTCCAAACCCTTCTTACAACCCCAACAAAATTCAAACCCTCGGAGAGCTGGACCAGTAAGGACCAAAGATCTAGAGAGTCTCACTACTGTGCATGGACCCGGAGTTTTTCTTACTGTCCAGTAGTACTCTCCAGAGGGCTGCCTGAGCCCCACAGTGGCTGGTCTGAGAAGTGCTGGAACAAGCTCACCTTCACTCCCCCGCCCACTCCCTCGTTCTTTCCCAGGAGCCCACTGATGCGGTTCCAACTCGCCATCCGAACGTCTGGCGGAGCAATGGAGGAAAGCTTGGCAAAGAGAAGGGGGCACCCATACCTGACGGCCTGGGCCCGCCTGCAGTTAATTATGCCACGGTGTACGCACCCCGGGGCGATGTTGGGCGCCGATCTGCTAGCTAGAGGGCGGGGGGGGGGGGGATGAGAGACGGGTTGGGATGTCCGCGCCGCCCACCTTTGTGGCCCTGTAGCTTCCGCATCAAATTCCCAGTCCGAGTCCCCCACATGTACACCTTGTTGTCATCACAGCATGTGAGGAGGATCCGGGTGTCCGGGGAGAAGGCACACGAATTGACCTGGAAGGGAAGAATCCTATTGGATTCCGCTCCAAAAGGAAGTAGCCAGACAGCCTGGAAACAATGCCTGGCTCAGAGTCGACTCTGAGTATGGGGCATTTCATCTTTCTAGGTCTCAGCTTCCTCTTCTGCAAAGTGAGGAGGCTGGATTAAACGGTCTCGGGAAAGGCTCTAAATTCGAGAGAAAGTTTTCATTTACTTGTGACTTCCATCAGCGGTAACAACGGTATACCCCCCATACCGACCCACTTCTTTCCACAATTTAATTGTTTCAAAATTCTCATTAAGTTTGATGGTTCAATAATTTAATTCAATAATTCCACTTCTCAAGCTCCATGAAAACAGTGCCTTTATGTTGGTCCCTCAACAGTGCAGAGAGTAGGTGCTAGATAAATGTTTATAAAATTTAGTTTAACTGCTGGGCATCTCTGCCTTGACCCTTTTCTCTTGTTTGTCTCTCTGTCTCTCTCTGTGTTTGTGTTTGTCTCACTGTCTCTGTCTCTTTCTGTCTCTGTGTTTATCTCTCTCGCCGACTGATTTTATCAGCTCCTTTCAATCCTTTCAATTGAGTTCAATCAACTCTGTTTAGGATTCCCAAATCTTTATACCCAGTCCTGTTTTCGGAGTGCCAGTCTACATCATCAGCTATCTTCTGGACATCTCTAATTGGATTCTCATCTTCTGGGCTCTTTAATCCATAATCTCCCCTAAAGTAGGGATCTGACCACGTTATTCCCTTGATCAAATAACTTTAAGCGCTTCTTTCTCTCTAAGCTAAAATTCAAACTCCTCCATGTAGCATTTTTAAAGTCCTAATTTACGATCTGTCTTAAGTCTACCTTCTTCCCCAATTATTTTCCATGGTTCCACTTTATTACTCCCCAATGTTTCAGCCATTTGCCCTACTTACTCTCCCCACACTTAGCCGTCCATCTTCCCACCTCACTCTCTCCTCGCCTCTACTTCCTAGAATCTCTGAACCACCTCCTACAGGAAGCCATTCCTGATCTTCCTTGTTACTGACCTCTCCAGTCTCAAATTATAATGTATATATTTATAATCTGTTTACATGTTGCATTTTCCTAGTAAAATTTAAGTACCTCGAGGGCAGGAATTCCTTCTGCTTTGTCTTTTTATCTCTAGCAAAAATGCTATGTACATAGTGCTTACCCTAATGCGTGGTGGATTGGATAAAAAAAAAAAGTTGAAAACAGTTCCAGCTTTCATGGAACTCACATGGGGAATGATAACCTGAGAAAAGGAGTACGTGCTGTCTTGGGGGCCCAGGTAGCCCCCTCCGACTCGCCAGAGCTTTGACCTCCATCCACACGCCCCGCTTACCGCCCCTTTGTGACGACTGAAGTATTTTATACTGCCCACGGTCAAAGGCGCCCAGGACCTTCCGGCTGGTGAGGGAGGGTTCTGGGTGGAGGACGCTGATGGGGTTTCAGGTCTAGTTTTGTGGGGGCTTCGATCACGCGGGCTTTGATCTCGGCCCTTGCCTCGCATCGCGGGGATCTCTCTCTGGGTGACTGCCGACCTGGGCATGCTAGGACTGTTCTAGGGGAGCAAGGGTGGGGAGGGGGATGTGTATGCTGGGATCTCCATGGTGACCGCCCCGCCCAGTTTCCTCCCCTTCCCTCTCCTCTCCTCCAAAGCCCAGCTTTACCCCACTAGGGGGCGCCGTCGGCATTCCCAAACAGCAGCCATTAAACGCTTAGTGTGTACTGAGAATCCCTGGGCTCTGCGCTGGGAGACACAGAACCCCAGCCTTCGTGAATTTATCTAGGCAGTCTGGCAGTGTGGAAAAATACGGCTGGGCTCGGGATCAAGTCCTGGCTCTGACACTAAATATGTAACTCAGAGGAAGAGCCGGTCTCCCAAGGTTCTCTCTTTGAGCCTCTCAGTTTACTCCTCTGTAAAAATGAGTATAACTTTGTAATCCCAGCCTCACAGGGCTTTTAGGAGGAAAACACTTCATAAACCTTAAAGAGCTTGTATAAAATATAAATGAGTTTTTAAAAATACCTGTAGGGTCATGGCTGAAAGAGACCCCAGAGGCCACCCAGACCAGAGAGGTCCCAGGCTTACTGCAGCCCGCAACACTCTTGAATGTGGATTGGACCAGATAAAAAAAGTAATTGAGAAATATTTAAGGAAAGAAATAAAAAGAAAAAAGAAACATACTATTAGAAACGGGAAAATGCAACAACAATACAATAGAACATAGATAATGTTAATATAAGACAGCTAGGTGGCACAATATGTAGAGTGCTTCACCTGGAGTCAGGAAGAGTTCAAATCTGGTCTCAGGCACTTATTAACTGTGTGACCCTGGGCCAGTCATTTAACCCTGTTTGTCTCTGTTTCCTCATCTATGAAATGAGCTGGAGAAGGAAATGGCAAATCATTCCAGTATCTTTGCCCAGAAAATCCTAAACGGGGTCACAAAGAGTCAGACATGATTGAACAACAAAATGTTAATGTGTGGCTTTCTAAGCCTGCAGCCCTTATGTACAGTTTAGTGGCCATGATTTATGTTTGAGTTTGACACCACTGATCTAGACTAACCTCTTTATTTTCTTTTGAAGGGGGAAGGCAAAGCAAAGCAATTGGGACTAAGTGACTTGCCCAAGATCACATAGCTAGTAAGTGTCAAGTATCTGAGGACAGATTTGAACTCAGGTCCTCCTGACTCCAGGGTCAGTGCTCTATTCACTGTATCACCCAGCTCCCTATCAACCCCTTCATTTTATGGGTGAGGAAACTGAGGCCGGGAGGATTGATGTGCCTTGCCCACGGCCATGAAGGTAGTTAAGTTGTCAGAGGTAGGATTTGACCTCTAGGTCCTCTAACTCCAAAGTTGGTGATTGCTCTGAAAGATTTGGCATCTTATCACTCTGGGCATCTTATGAACTTACCATATTTCCTGAGTTGCCAGTTTCCTGGTGGTAAACCAGTAGTACATGATTCACCTCTCTGATTTTAACACCCTGGTCCTGGGACAACGTACTTGTGTAGATTGCCACCAGATCCACAGCTGGGAACTGTCTGACTCAGAGAACCTAAAGCTACCTTCTTGCGATGTATAAGAAGAGGCTTCTGTTGGAGTCAGAATATGATAAATGTCTTCAAGCCATCAAAACGAAGTGCTCCGAGAGATCAGAGGAAGTGGAGGCATTGCTTCTAGATGGGCAAACAGGGGAGGCTTTTGGGAAGGGGAAGGTATGCTTAGAAAGAAGGCAAGGGTTCCAACTTGCAAGAGATGGAGAAGGTGAGTCACTTGAGGCCTTAAGGAACTGGGCCTCGATGGGAGTAGGTGTGACAGTCTTTCCACTCCCGCCTAGCTACCTTAAGGCTGTTGGTGTTCATTTGTTTCACTCAGGTTTCACTCTTTGTGACCCTATCTGGGGCAAAGATTCTGGAGTGGTTTGCTATTTCCTTCTCTGGCTCATTTTACAGATGAGAAAACTGAGGTAAACAGGGTTAAATGACTTGCCCAGGGTCTCACAGGTAGTAAGTGTCTGAGACCAGATTTGAAATCAGGATTGAATACCACGCCACCTAGCAGCTTACCTAGGCTTGCTCTTGGCAAATCTGGATGGTTAGTAGTTGTGCTAACAGGATAAGACAGTTCGTGGGGCCTTGTAGCACATATTGTAATTTGATTTGATTCAACAATCTTGGACATCTCATAGTTGCTGTCAGATTGTTAAGTTCCTTGAGGGTAGGGACCATATATATCCCTTTTGTCCTGATGCCTAGGGGCTGCTGCTGGCTTACACATGTTGGTAAATTCAGTATCTCAGATTCAAAGCCAGATTTTCTGAAATGTAGAACCTGAGTTGGAAGAAGGCTTCAAAGAACATCTGCTCCGACCCACACCTCAACAGAAACTCCCTCTACAGCAGCCCCAGCAACTGCTCAGTTAACCTTTGCTTAAATGCCACTCATGATGGGGAACTCACTTATAAGAAAGCCCATTTCACTTTTAGATGTGGTTGATTATTCAGATGTTTTTCTCCCATAAATTCCAAGTCTGTCTCTCTGAAATCAGTCCTCTTTCCCTCCCTGCCCATTATTGCTAGTGCTTCCTTGTTGAGCCAAGCATAACAAGAGTTAGTCCTCTTCCATGTCACCCTTCAGATCCTTGAAACAACAATACTGTCCCTACTAATTCTTCCTCCTCTGGTATAGTCTGTATACGGTTCTGCTTCCCCTCTTCTAGACACATTCTGTTTCATTAATGACCTTCCTAAATATATTCGATCTAGGATGTACTTGAGATGTAGTCTGACTAGGAGAAGAGCACAGTAGGACTACCATTTCCCTAGTATTAGATACTATTGATACATCCTTTGGACCTTTTACTAGATGTGTGACCTTGGGTGTGGTCCTTCTCTTCTCAGGGCCTTACAGTTTCTTTATTTACAAAATAATAGACCTAGGCAGGCCCCTTCCAAAATCTGTAATCCTAATGGCCTTCTAAGTTTCACTAAAGCCCATGACCATACGGATGGCCATCTCCATGCATTTGTGCAGGCTGGCCTCCGTGCTTGAAATCCAGTCCTCCTTCATCTCCATCCCCCGGAATCCTTTCTCTATGACTTGGCACAGGTGCTGCCTCCTCCATGAAGCCTTCACTGATCCCTCCCCACCCTCACCCCCTCCTCCTGCTAGTGCTATAGAGCTTCCTTCTCAAATCACCTTGTATTTATCTGTATATATGTTGTATGCGCCCAGAAGAATATAAACTCCTTGAGGTCAGAGAGTCCTTGTGTCTTTTTGTCATTAGTGTCCTGAATAGTACTGTGTATACAGTAGATGCTTAATACATGTTTGTTGAATTGAACTGCAATATCTCCTCTTTTCCTCCTCTCAACCCTCTCTCTTCCTTCCCTCCCTCTTCCTTCCTTCTTTTCTTCCTCCCTTCCTCCTTCCTTTCTTCCTACCTCCCTTCCTTCCTTCTTTCCTTCCCTCCTTCCCTCCTTCCCTCCTTCCTTCCTTCCTCCCTCCTTCCT
>CM053595.1:77808750-77836133 GCA_028646575.1 Pseudocheirus occidentalis | reverse complement strand
GGAAGGAAGGAAGGAAGGAAGGAAGAAAAAATTGTCAATGAAAATTTTAAAAAGATACACAGAAAAGAGGAGAAGGAAGTTCAAAGGGGACCAAAGACAAATAGGGCAGTTCTCACACTACTGTGCTAAATTTAACATACATTTTAAAAAGCAAGCTGTCTCCATTAGAGATTCATGGTTTTATATATGTTTGTATACATATACCTAATCTTGTTTATATTTCTCTCTATAAGGAAGCTTTTGTGGGTTTTTTTATGTTTAAGTCAATAATATAAAAAAAGAAAAACATTTTAAAGAGAAAGTTGAGAACCAGAGAAATGAAATTACTTGCCCAAAGACACAGAGAGTTAGAGGTAGGACAGAGCTAAATCTCAGATTGCCTCACTCATGATTCATTACCCCACACTGTTTCTTTCCTTCTTTTTTTGGAGGCAACTGGGGCTGGGACTTGCCCAGAGTCACACAGGTAGTAAGTGCCTGAGGCAGGATTTGAACTCAGATCCTCTTGACTCCAGGGCCAGTCCTTTAGTTACTGCACCACCTTACTCTGCTTCTTAAGCTGCCTCAACCTCCTTTCCCAGGAGATATCAGGGAAGAAGACTATAAGGAGACTGACTGAACTCTTTTTTCCTCTGGTTTCCACTAAGTTGCTACATTATTGGCTAAGATGTAGAAATAATTCATTTTCTCTTTGGGACTTTGTTCTTGGCACTGCATCAGAGAAAAGGCCTTTCAGCTGACTTGCTGGCTCGAGCTCCCAGACTGGGGGAGACAAATCATTGTCTTCTCATTGCCCCCACTCCATATTCTAACATTCTTTGTTCTAAGCTTTGTCCCAGTTGTAACACTCTCTCTATTCTAAGATTCCTTACAACTGAAGCATCGTGTTGGTTGGGCATCCCTATCTCCAAATGCTGCCATCATGAGGCGCCTACTACCACCTAGTCTTTTAGCCTCTGAAGGCTAAAAGAACTACAAAGAAAAGGTTCCTTGAATCCAGGTCCTAGTGGGGCTAAAGTCACTTACAAAGCAACATGCTGCGGACCATCTGTGGAAGATACTTTAAGGAGGAAGCAGAGTTGGGAGTTACCAAGTCTGGATTAAGATCCTTTGTCAGTATTGTAGAAAGAGCCTGACTCAGGCTGGTGCTTCAGATTTGGAAATGCAATGAAATTAAACACTTGTAGGCCATTCAACAATAAACAAAAGGAGTTTTATTTATTTAGCTATATCTGGGAAAGAATATTCAGCAAAGATGCGGCATTGATTCAGCTAGGTGTAGCTTCCCTGAATTCTGTGTTAGCCAGGTAGGGCAGTTGGTCAGAAGCCCAAGGGGAGGAGCTTCTGACACCTCATTCCTCAGCTTTTTGTACTCAGGATACCAAGAAGCTACAGCAAAGGTTCAAGCCTTGCTCTGTGTGATCAATTAAATCTCAAGGATAGTTTTGATACCTTTTAAGAAAAACTAGTCTAGTCTGCATAGGGATAGAACCCTAAGAGATATTTCTTCTGTCACAGCCAGTTTTCAGTAAATGGAGGAAGAAGGGTGCCAAATGCTAAGGAGTACAAAGGGGCCCAGAGAGGAATATCAATAGATTTGCTCTACAAGGTTCCAGGATCCTTGGAAGATAGAGAGTCTGCTGAGCAATAGGACATTTGTTTGCCAAAAGACTGCTAGCCGATGCTTCCTCACCAAACCTGACTCACCTATAATATAAGCCTTCTCCCTCCTCACCCCTACCTCCTTCCTTTGCTACATTCCAAAAATCTTGAGTTTAAGAAAAGATTTACTAGGAGAAAAGTACAAAAAATAGTTAGAAGGTAACATGAAATAATAGATTGTGTGCTAGAGGCTAGGTCAAGAGAACAGGGTCTGAATCATGGCATTTACTCTTACTGGGTAAGTTACTTGTTTCTGTGGTAATTATTATTATTATTTTTGCTTTTTGGAGGGTTCCCCTCAGGCAGGGCAATTGGGGTTAAGTGACTTGCCCAAGGTCATGCAGCTAGTAAGTGTTAAATGTCTCTGGCTGGATCTGAACTCAGGTCCTCCTGACTCCAGGGCCAGTGCTCTATTCACTGCGCCACCTAGCCTCCCAGTTACTTGTTTCTGAGTCTCAGTTTCCTCTTGTGCAAAATCAAGACAGTTTCTACACAAATACATAGTCAGGGTTAAGAGGTTACTACTAGTGAAGAGAAGTTACAAGTAAAACAAAACTCTTGATCCTGAAAAGAAGATTAAAAGGAAGAGAAAAGAAGGCAAGAGAAGAGAGGTGAAGAAATCTAGATTCTAGGAGAGACCCTTCCATCACCTCTGAGACAATTAGGGGATGACTGAACAAATTATATATGAATGTAATAAAATATACTGCCTCTTAAGAAATGTCCAGAAAGATTATTTCAGAGAATCACGGTGCATGAAATGGCACAGAATGAAATGAACAGAACCAGGATGATGCTTTACAGGAGGACGGCAGCATTGTAGGGAAAAGCAGCTTTGAAAGACTTAAGGATTCTTTCCAAAGCACTGAACACCCATGTCCCCAGAGCACCTGTGTGTAGCATGGTAGCCATCTCCCTTCAGAAAGGTGATGGGTATGAGGTGTACCCTTTCTTTTCTTGGTTTTTAATTGGGGTTGGGGAGAAGTTAGCAATAATGCTGCCAAAAAAGAAAAACATTGCAACTTTAAAAAAAATGAACAGAAGAGAACAGAAACAGAAGTGCAGATACACAGTTTTGAAAATAGAATGTAGAATTTATTTTTACTTTAATTTACTTTTTAAAAAGCAGGCAATGTGAAATTGAGATTCACAGTTTCATATAGAGTCTTGTTTTGGTGTACATGGAAATGCTTTTTTGTTGTTTAAATTCAGGGGAAAAAAGTTAAAGGCATAGGTGTTCACAGAGCTGGACCTTCCCTGTGTCCGTCAGTATGCTGGGAGATAAGCATTCCCACTGACCACTGGAATAGTACCTTGGAACACAGAACATCACCTTAGGGCAGGAACTCTAGATTCTATGGAGCCCAAATGTTCCACGGATGAATTTCAGGAAGTTGACAATTTGGATTGGGAAAAAAATTACATATTTCTTTTCATTAACCTTTGGTTTCCTTTGTAATCCTACACATTTTATTTTATACATTGAAAAACATTATCTTGAGAGGAGGGGTCCCCAGGCTTCAGCAGACAGTCAAAAGGGTTCATAATACAAAAAAGATGAAGAACCCTTGTCTTAGGTTAGGGAAAGGTTCAATGGTAATGCTTATCCAAAAGCTCGCTCTGTGAATGCCCATGTTCAGAGGATTGCTGTAAGGAAAGCTTTTTGGAAAGCTTGAAGTGCTATAAAAATGTAAATTATGATTTGGATCCAGATCAGGGTTTGAATCCCAGCTCTGGTATTTAAAAACTATGTGACCTGACAATTACCAGCTGTGTGGCAGGGGCAAGGGGCAAGAGGCAAGGCACTGGACCTTACTCTTCCATAAAAATGGGGATAATAATGCCTGTAGTGTTTTCCTCCAAGAGTTGTTCTAAGGTTTGGATAAGAGTAATCAATTAACATTTATTGATTAAGCGTCTTTTAGATACTTTTATATAGTACAAGGCTTTGTGGGATAGTGGATGGAGTGCCAGGCGTGGAGTCAGGAAGACTCATCTTTGTGAGTTCAAATCCAACCTTAGACACTTACTAGCTGTGAGATCCTGGGCAAGTCACTTAACCCTCTTTATTTGTTACCCTGAGCTGGAGAAAGAAAGGGCAGACCACTCTAGTATCTTTGCCAAGAAAACCCCAAATGGGGGCATGAAGTTTCAGGCACAACTGAACAACAATTAACTTTTATATCCTGGGCACTGTGCAAAGAACTTGGAAGAAACTCGTCATTTGGAGAATGGCCAAACAAAAGTATGGTTTGTGAATGTGACAGCATTATAAGGACAGAAGACCATGCAGTCACAGGTCACTTGGAAGCCAAGTCAGGAGATAAGGGCCTGGGGCCTCTCTCCTCACTCACATTTGTTTACTCAGTTGCCACCAAGAAGGAGAAAGTGGGAATTGTCTTATTTTAACCTCATATATAGTCAGGCTTTTCTTCACCATCCAGTAAGTCAATAGGAAACAGTCGCAGAATACCTGCTCCGGCTAGGAACCAAAGAGCCTTCCTTATGCATCATTTGCAAAAACAAGTTGAGGGGAGGGGACGAGAAGAGAAGGAAAAGAAGGGGAGGGGAGGGAAGAAGAGGAATGAAAGCATCTCCAAAACTACATAGAAGGGAACAGAAGGCAAGGCAGTAGGAAGCAGGCAATCAGGTCAGCTCTGAAAACAACATGTTAAATTTATTACATATTTTTAAAAAGCAAACTGTCTATAATACAGATTCGCAGCATCATACACAGTCTCTTTTTTCTGTTCTTCTTTGTATATGGAAACGTTTGTCTTCTTCGGTGTTTGTTACATCCAGAATAAAAAAGCAATTAAAAGTCATAATAAAGAAAGAAAACCGACTGAGAATGTTGTGTACGCAATGAGATGCAATCACCGTGTCCACTGTTTCATGTGGGAGACCTCACTTGGTGGTAGTGGTGGTGGAGATACCCAGAAATGGTTGTGATATAAAAGCAACAGACTCAGAAGTAAAATTAATTTTTCAAAAGAATGGTGTGACCTTGAGTAAGCTATTTCCTCTCCCTGGTGCTCAGATTGCTCCTCTATAAAATCAAAGGTCCCTTCAAGTTATACCATGCTGTGAGCTATGTGTAGAAAAGACTCTCCCCAGTGCAAGCTGTGTAGCTCCCCAGTCCCCTGCTCTGCCTATCTAGAAAAGAGCTCCCCAGCCAAGTCTTTGACCTACTTAAGAAAGAGCTGGATACTGAGAGCTTTAGGCATCTCACAATGGTATTATTTGGATACACATATCTGACAAGTAGCTCCTAGACAGCAGGTTGGGAGGGGCTGAAATAATTAGGATCAGATCAGCTGGGGGTAGATCTGGGAGTGTGGATTCTGGGCTACTGGTTGGGTCTAGAGACCTGATGGCTTGGGTCATAAAATTCCATCGTGAGCTGCCATGAAATTTCCAACAGCTGCTGCCTATTTGGGATCAAATCAAATGAGCAGGAGGATATAGAGTTATGGTCTTATTTGGGACCAGCTGTGATTTCCAGGGACATTAAAAGGCAGGCCCGCAGTTGTCTAATTGCAAAAGCCCTGAACAAGCCCAGTCAGGCAAAGTTGGTCTAAGAATGGCTGGCAATAATATAGGCAAGCAGTTTTCATGGCTAAACCAGAGTCCCCATCTTAAAGCAACAGAACCAAGAGTCTTTGTTGTTGCTCTCTTTAAAATGGAGGGAAGCAAATAAAGTTACTTTTCAGGTCCTTTCCAGTGTGACATAGTGGAACAAATATAGGAACTTCTGAAGTAAGGATATCTGGATTCAGATTCCAGCTCTTATATTTTAAAACTGATATTCACTCTTTCTAAGCCTCAGTTTCCTCATATGAAAAATGGGCACCATTATATCTCCCCTATCTAAAGGATGGCTGTGAATAAAGTGAATATTAAAATTAAAGTTAAATTAAATTAATTAAAATTAAAGTGAATAAACCTAACAAAAGTCCTTTATTAAATAGTATTATGATTCATCCACTTCTAATATTCTGTATTCTAAAATCAGATTCCCAAGATCTCTTGTAGCAACAAACATTTATATTTTTAAAAATTTAAATGTAATTTTATTTTTTTTTCAATGAATAAAAATCAGGTTCACCCACACAAGCACATGCTCTCACTGCCCTGTGCATATTGCTTATGCTACAAGAGAACTGAAGAGAAGGGAAAGGGAAGAGAAGGAAGAAAGGGAGGAGAGGAGAGGGGAGACTCAATCACCAGTCCTTACTGACAGTCTTCCCAAGCCCTGACATGAGGGCCACATGACCAGCCAAGAACCTCTGTACATTCCTTTCAGTTAGGGGCTAGGGTACATATTCATGGGAAGAGGCTCAAGCTTGGCGCCCACCAGAAGGGGCCAAGGCACTCTGTTCCATGAGAAATGCTTCAGACTAATTAGTAAAGGAAGATCCCCTGACTATCCCCATTACACATACATTGTCTCAATTGATCCTCACACAACCTGGTGTGAAAAGTAGTTCAAGGTTTATCATTCCCATTTTAGAGATAATGAAACTGAGGCCTGGGGAGGTGAATGGGGCTCCCCCGAAGTCACATGGTTAGGAAGTGGCAGAGGAAGGATTCTGATGCCAAATGCAGAGCCCTTTCCAGAGCTCAGTTCTATCAGACATTGGATGACTAGCAAAGGCAGATAAAGGAAACTACCACCGGGAGTTACTTCCTTCCTGTGTAGACAGAGGAAATCAGGCAGATTCCTTAGTATCTCAATGAGATACTAAGGTGCCCAATAGACTGGAGCATGGGAAGAAAGGGAGACAAAGGTCCTTCCATAGAAACAAATGCAGACCTGAATGTATATGGGGGGGTACCCTTCCAGTTCCATCTGGTCCCCCTCATTCCTCCTGAGACCTGGTTAGAGGACAACAGAAGGGTGAGATACAGATCCAGGTCTGACTCCTGGCTCTGTAGCTCACCGACTGTGAGATGGAACAAATCACCCACTCCGTAAGCCTCAGTGTCTTCATCTGTGAAATGACAGAATTAGACCAGAGGATCTTCAAGGTCCCTTCTAACTCCCATGTGTTCATAAGGCTTTAGTTGATACTTAATAGCTGTTACCTTAGGCAGAAGTCAGTTAACCCCTTTGAGCCTCAGTTTCCCCATCTGGAAAAATAGGGTGCTGGCTTAAGTGGTTCTGCTCTCCCATTGCTAAATTTCTTCTGAAGTCTTCATTTTGAGGATGGGCCCAGGCCTGCTATTCTCATTTCCCTCCTAACCTTGAATTTCCCTCAGACCTTAAAGTCTTCTCATCCTAAAATACCTCATTTCTTTGCCTGAGCCCCCTTCTCTCAGGGATGAGTTCCAGCCAGGGTCGCCATTTGGAAGATGAGCTCAGGCCAGCTGGGCTTCATTCATCTCCCTGCTAAGCATTAGCCACCATGGTTACCTTCCTCTTGATTTTCCTCTCTCTTTCATGTATTGTCTTCCCTATTACAATGTAAGCTCCTTGAGAGCAAGAACTTTCTTCTTTCTACTTGTCTTTGTATGCACAGCTGGGCACACACAAATCACTTAATAAATGCTTGTTACCTGCCTGCTTTATGCTGTGGCCCAATCTAGTTTAAATCCTGTGATTAAGTAACTGCCTCTCTCTGAACCAGATTCCTCATCTATAAAGTGGAAAGAGCAACTCTTGCATTAATAACTTCTTAGAGATATGGTGAAGCATGCACTTCATCCACCTTAAGGCACCATAGAAATGTGAGCTTTGCTATTTTTCTTCTCTGAAGAATCAACATTACTGCATGTTCAGTCTCGACAATCTAGGTACCAGAGTCAGGGAGCCAGCTCTGCTGAAAAAAGAGATCCACAGAGACCCACTGACAAATTACAATACCAAGTGCTACAGAACAATAGGCAGGGCTGACACTGAGAAAGAGGAAGAGACTGTCCAAGGTCATGATGGAAGCAGAAGTAAGATGAGATCCCAGGGTCTTATTGTAGAGGCCTCTCTCTTTCTGAACCAACAGGTGTTTTCCTGAAATGTTATGTGTCAATCAGATGTTTGTAAATTCAATCCTCCTTTCAAGGATGGGGAAATACACATCCAGAGAAAGAACTGATGAAGTCTGAATGCAGATCAAAGCATACTATTTGTTGTGGTTGTTTTTGGGTTTTTTATGTGTTTTTTTCCTTTTTTCTGTTCATAACATGACTAATGTGGAAATACATTTTACATGATTGCACATGTATAACCTATATTGCATTGCTTGCCATCTTGGGGAGGTGAGAGGAGGAGGGAGGAAGGGAAAAAAATTTGGAATTCAAAATTTTCCAAAAAATGAATGTTGGAAACTGTCTTTACATGTAATTGGAAAAAAATAAAATACTGTTTTTTTTTTAAAGATAGGGACATGGGATGGCTAGGTAGCACAATGAATAGAGCACTGGCCCTGGAGTCAGGAAGACCTGAGTTTAAATCTGGTCTCAGACACTTAACACTTACTAGCCATGTGACCTTGGGCAAGCCACTTAACCCCAATTGCCCTACCTTCCCCCTCAAAAAAAAAAGATGGGGATACAAAAAGTAAATAAAGCACCATCTCTGCCCTCAGATTATACAATCTAATAAGAGGAATGGGACATCTTCAAGTAATTTTAATACCTCGCATGTGGATTGGCAATTAGGTTACACAGTTGGTAACTGGTAACTCACTGGAGTTGGAGTCAGGGAGACCTGAGTTCAAATCTTGTCTCAGACACAGAAACTGTGCAACCCTGGACAAGTGACTTAATTTCTCATGGCCTTGAAACTGAGGTTCATCTGTAAAGTAAGGATAATAATAGCACCTAACTCCTTAAATAGTTACTGGATCAAAGGAGAAAATGTGTATAAAGTGCTTTGCAAATTTAAAAGCACTTATGCAAATAGAAGCATTTCAACAGATTGGAATGTGAAGAGGCTGCATGTTAGTCATGGAGTATAGTGTGAGTAAAAACACAAAGGAAGAGAGGAACCTAAACCAGGTGGGGAAATAGAAAGGGGGTTCACTTTGACTGGAATGTGATGAAAGTATATATACACATGGATAGAGAGGGATACATATGTGTGTGTATATATCTATCTACCTGACAAATGTTTAACAACTGACTCTCCAAAAAAATGTGCTCATGACACATTTTTAAGTTGGATCTGCATTATTCACATTTTCCCATTACTTTCTTAAGTCTAGACAATTAATAAAATAATCAATCAAACCCTGAATTGTAGCATTTTTTGGTTTTCTGAGGTGAAAATGTTCACATTGAAAACTTAACACATCAGCTTACCTCTCAAGAGCCAGACTTAGTTGACTCCAGCATGCCCCTGAACACAAATGACCACAAAAAATTATTAGGTAATTTTGATTAAATGAACTTCAAAAGCTTTCCTTTGAACAAAATCAATGCAACTAAGATAAGAAAAGCTGCTGATTGGGAAAAGATCTTTATGTCAAATATCTCTGATACAGGCCTGAAATTCAAGATATATAGGGGACTAACACATACATTTAAGACTAAGAGCTATTATTTCCCAGTAACTAAATATGGACAGACAGTTCTTTAAAATATGCATATAAACTATAAAGAACAACATGAAAAAACACTTCAAATCACTATTAAGAAGAGAAATACAAATCAAAACAGTTCTGAGATTTTGCCTCATATCCAACAAATTGTAAAAGATGACAAAATGTGGAAACAGCTGTTGTTGGAGGGATTGTGGAAGGGCAAGAACGCTAATATACTTTTGTTAGAGCTGTAAATTGATTCAACCATTCTGAAAAGCAATGAAATAATGCCAAGAAAGTGACTAAAATGTCCATATTGTTTGGTTCATAGGTTCAAGAAAGAAAGAAATGTCCCACAAACTAAAATATTCACATCAAGGTACTTTTTTAATGATAGCAAAAGATGTGGAAACAAAGTAGATGTTTATGAAATAGAGAGAGACTAAATAAAACATATGCATAGATCATAGGATCACAAGGGACCTTAGAAGTCATTAAGCTGTTGTTCTTGTTGTTTCAGTCATGCCCACCTATTTGTGATCCCATTCAGTGCTTTTTGGCAAGGATACTGGAGTGATTTACCATTTCTTTCTCCAGCTCATTTTACAGATGAAGAAACTGAGGCAAACAGGATTAAGTAACTTGTCACACAGCTAGGAAGTGAATGAGGCAGGATAAAACCCCAGGTCTTATGGATTCCAAGTCCAATACTCTATTCACTAGACCACAATGCCTGTGGAATAGAATAGAATATTACTGTGCTCTGAAATATGATGAATAGAGTTTTATGAGAAGACTTATATGAACTAATGTAAAATAAAATAAAGAGAACCAGAAAAACAGACTAAAACAACCTAAATGGAAAAAACAAAATATCAAAAATAAATGCTACAAAATTATAATAAGACCAAGCTTGACCCTGGAGAAATGCTCAGAAAATGGACCTTCCTTCCTTTCTTCTATTACCAAAGTAAGCATCTATATGAAGGTAGAATACTCTATATGCTAAAAGATTTGGTTGATGTGGTGATGAGCTTTCCCAAACCTTTGATGGCTTGTTGGGTAGGAAAGGAGGAGAGATATATCCAAAATTAAGATGATAGGAAAATGAACTATATCAAAATATATTTTAATATGCAGGGACTGCAACAGTTTGACATCAAGCAACATAAATAAACATTTCCCAAAAGAACTGCAAAATATAAATGGCCATTTAACAACATGCTTCAATATTAAGAGGAATGCAAATTAAAACAATTTTGTGGTTTCACCTCATACCATGCAGATTGACTGATTTAAAAAAAAGAACATTTTTTCCTAGCTGTAGCTGTGAGATATACCCAATTTGGTTCTTTTCAGATTTTTAAAAATCATTCTCTTTGCTTTAAAGAAGATAAAACCGAAGAGAGGAAATTTTGAAGGGGTTCATGGGAAGAGCCTTTGAAAGGCCCATCTAATCTAGATATCATTTGGAAATTCTGCAAGGAAAGCAATTAAATTGTTTATATCCTTTGATCTAACAATCAGACTAGAGTAAGGAAGGACAGAATAGGGGATGATGAGAAGGAATTTTGAGATGTAAGGAAGGGGAGGAGAGGGATTGATGGATGGTCCCTATTTTCTCACTAAAGTATGAGGCAGGGTCCTTAGCTAAGAGGGTGGCAGAGGTGTCATAGAGGACGCTAGAGGAGAGAAGGTTTGGAATAGCCTCTGCGGGGAGCAGGCTAGAGAAAGAATTAAAGAGAAGTAGGAGTATTGCTTACTATAGTAAGGGTCCAGCTGAGACTAGATGATATAAATTGGTGGTGGCCCCACTAGGTTTGCCTATGCGCTTTCCACAAGTTCCCCTCAGCAGAATGTGAGTAAACTTGACTTTCATAAAGCATATAACTTACTAATTTATCTTTTTTGTACAATAAAAGTTTCACATTGGCAATGCCTCTGTATCGCCTTTAAAGACCCCTAGGGCCCTCTGTGAGCACAGAGGGACATAAACAGAGGACAATTTGAATGACATGCCACCAAAAATGAGACTGCTTCAATCCTCTACCTGTAGGACAGAAAGAGGATGGCAGATACTGTCTTGTCCTGAGTGGGCAGTTGGCAGGAAATCATGCAATAAGAAAAGAACACTTGACTTAGACACTGCAATATTCTCTCTCTGTATTTCTTCAAAATATAGGCAGCTAGGTGGTACAGCGGATAGAGTGCAGACCTTGGAGTCACAAATCATGAGTTCAAATCCAGCCTCAGCTACTTAATATCTGTGTGACTCTGGACAAGTCATTTAACTACCGTCTGCCTCAGCTTCCTCATTTGTAAAGTGGGGATGATAATAACAACTATCTCCCACCCCAGGATTGCTATGAGGATAAAGCTAGATAAATAGGTGTTACTATTTTATTATTAAATGGCCTTGCCTTTCTAGGCTTCCATGAGAGAAGTCAAAGCAAGTGACCAGTTTCCAAAGAGTTATAGAGAGGTGCCGAGATCACAATTCATCATAATTCATAAGACACAGCAAAATGACAGCAAGGGAACTGGAAGCCAGCCTGGACTGGAGGTCAAGACTCAAAGTGGCAGATGACCAGCTATTCTGCATCCCACTGAGCTGTGAGCTAGGAGAAATGGATTCTCCTCACTTCTAGTCCATGATCCTGAAACTGGGAATGAATGCCTTTTCCCCTTCTGCCTTTACAATGAGTCCATGGTTGATTGTGGTCAAGATACCACTTCAACCTTACCCAAAGATCTGGTGGGGCAACCATGAGGAGTTTTAGGAGACGGTTGGAGGCAGAAAGCTCCATAAATGAATGCGTGATTTAGAAATCTTTTTTTACTTTATTCCATTTACAATAAACTATTTGATCAGAGCATGTGGACTTTGAATCTGTGAATGCAGAAATAAATGAAATATAAGAAAGGAACACAGTGTAAGAAAGAAACAGACAAATCTGGGGCTTACAAACTAGGTATAGACAATGAATTTCATATTTTAATATTTTGAGCAATATTACAGAGCAGCAAGTGTTAATCCAACCTACTTAGTGCCTCCACTGCAGTGATATTATGCTATTTGACAGAAGGAGGAATAGCCTAGTTGTTTTAGGTAAAGTACCCTCTAAAAGTCTCCCACAAGGACTATGGGAGCCATGCTCCAGGATGGGGGGAAAAATGAAGACTGGCTGCTGACCTGCCTCACCTGGTGGGCAAGTCTAACACTCTACTCTCTATGGCTGGATAATAGAGTTACATGCTGCCTCAAGCTGTATGATCCTAGGGCCCCAGGTGTTTGAGAGGAGAGAGTAATTTCATATTAAAAGGTCTAAATCTATAAATTTCATATTAAAAAAGGCAAGTGGGAGAGGGGGGAATCTGTTAAGTCCACTAGCATGTTTTTCTTCTTGTCACTCTTCCTAAAGGAAAAACGTTGTTGAAAGTAGAGAATGAAGCTAATTTAATGCCAGTAGGATGTTAGCAGAATATTAGCATCTAAGTATGGTGATGGTGTAGAGTCAGGGAACAAGGGTTCATATCTCAACTCCATGACCCATATAACCCTTCTCAGGCTATTCTCCCTCTCAGGGCCTCAGTATCATAATCTATAAAATGAGGGCTTTGAACTAGATGCCTTCTAAAATAATTTCTAGCTCTAAAATCCTAAGGTGACCCATTTAAAATGAATTTTCACTGGAGATTACAGTTACAACTCACATTTTCATAGCCCTTTGAGGACTACAATGTAGCAGCAGCTGAGGCGGTGCAACTAGGTAACCATTCTGAACTGGAGTCAGGAAGATTTCAAATCCCGCCTTAGATACTTCCTGGCTGTGTGACCCTGAGCAACTCAATTAACCTTTCTAAGCCTCGATTTCCTCATCTGTAAAATGGGGGTTATAATAGAACCAACCTCACAGGGTTGTTGTAAGACTCAAAGATAAATCTGGGTAAAGCACTAAGCACAGCGCCTGCATATAGTAAGTGCTGCATAAATGCTCATTCCCTTCCTTTCCCGTTATTAACATTTTCTACACCACTTTCTTTAATCTAGATAATCAACAAAACAGTAAGTGAAATAACCTGCATAGTGAATCACAAACCTTAGAATGATAGATAAATGAATGATAGGGAAAACAATTATAGCTGACATTTACATGGTGCTTACCATGGATAGGCCAGGCATTGCCCTGACCATTTTACATAGATTAACTCCTTTGATCTTCACAACATCCCTGGGGGGTAGGTGTTAGTATAATCTCATTTTACAAGTTAGGAAAAGCTCCTCTCTCCTTCTTTCTTCTTCTCCTTCTTTCTCCTTCTTTCTTCTCCTTCTTTCTCCTTCTTTCTTCTCCTTCTTTCTCCATCTTTCTTCTTCTTTCTCCTTCTTTCTTCTCCTTCTTTCTCCTCCTTTCTTCTCCTTCTTTCTCCTCCTTTCTTTCCCTTCTTTCTCCTTCTCCTTTCTTCTCCTTCTTTCTCCTTCTTTCTCCTGCTCCTTCTTTCTCCTCCTTCTTTCCCCTTCTCCTTCTTTCTCCTTCTCCTTCTTTCTCCTTCTCCTTCTTCCAAAGCACTTTACTCACATTAATCCATGGTGCAAGGAAGACAAGCACCATTTTACAGATGAGAAAACTGAGGCTCACAAAGGTCTCTGAGGTCTCAGAGCTGCTAAGTGATGGAACATAGAATCAAGCTCATACCACCAAGGCTAGCGCTCTGTCCTCTGCACTTTGCTATCTTCAGTTGTCTAGGAAAACATTCCTCTGTTGTGTGTGTGTTCAGCAGCTACTTCTCTTATTTTTTCAGGATTGGGCAGGAGGATCCTCCCTGATTAAGGTCTTGCTCACAGATCTCTCCACCAGCTCCTCCCTTGGTGAGCTTGGCTGGAGCCTCTGCTGATGATAGGAGGCTGATGGGAGGCACCAGCCTGATAGTGGCTCCCCACCAAATCTCCAGGGGCAGTAGCTGAGCTCAACAGGGGGTAAAGTTGGACCTTGAGCCAAGGGAGGAATCCAATAGCTCCCTGGGGTCCCTCTTCTCCCACTCAGCCTGTGAATCTGGCAGTCTTGACAAAGGACATACAATAACAGGCTTCCTTTTCTTGGGAGGAAAGGGAAGAAAAATCAAGGGTAGGTTTTGGAGGACAGACCCATGAGAGGCCATAGTCACTCTGCCTATAATGAAGAAGGCCAGAACCTAGGAGTCAAAGGACTTGAATCTAGAGAGGCGACATTGCATAGGGAAAAAAGCACGGGATTTTATATCATGAGAGACCTCTGGCAATTATTAGCAGGTAACATAATCTCAGTTTCCTCATCTGAAAAATGGGAATAGGAACACCTCAAAAGGCTATTGTGAAGATAAAGCAAGATAAAGGTGTTTTACAAATCTTAAAGCTCTTTTTAAAAGTCACTGATTATTAATCACAAGCTCTATCTGTGCGACCTGTAAGGAATCATTCAGGATTTTTAATTTCCTGAATCTCTGCCTTAGGGTCCAAAGTACCTAAGCCACTCTCTTTGGGAGGAACTCACAGGATGTTCTAGATGGAAAGGAATCTAGAATATTGAATGTTGGAAGTAGAAGAGGACTTTTTTTTTTGCTTTTTTGGGGGGCAATTGAGGTTAAGTGACTTGCCCAAGGTCACATGGCTAGTAAATGTTAAGTGTCTGAGGCTGAATTTGAACTCAGGTCCTCCTGACTCCAGGGCTGGTGTAGAAGAGGACTTCTAATGTAGAATATTAGGTAGTACAAGGATTATCATCCCAACTTCAGAGATGAAAAACAAATTTGTAACATTCCAGGCTTCCAGTCACACAATTGATAAGCGCAAATTCAGAACTCAAACCTAGATTTTTCTGACTTTGAAACCAGCACTCTTTCCGCTACACCACAAGATGTTAGAACTTGGTAGCCAGAATGCTAGAATATAATGCTAAAGCCAACAAGAACCTAAAACGTAGAATGACGGAGCTGGAAGGAGCATCAAAGGTCATTTAGCCTAACCCTCTGCTTTGACAGTCGAGGAAATTCCAAGCTGGAGTTCCATGGGAGCCCATCACCCTAATGACGCCCGCTCTTCCATGGATATGAGCTGGTTCTTCCCTTTCCAAGAGACTTTCTTTCTTTTAACCAGCACTCAGTGGTGGTGCTGCTGAGGAGTGGGAGGCAGGAGGACAGCTGGGGCGGTGTCAGATCACAGGATATAGGGAAAGGGGAAGGGGAGGGAGGCTGCAAGATGTGCCAAGGCATCCATCGCCCTACCAGAGCATGCCCCCTACACCCCTGCTCACTCGGCACTGTCCTTCCCCCGTGAAACTTGATATATGGTGTCCCATCTGACAAGAGGGAGACAGCTGTAGGGCAGAGGGCTTGGAAACTGACAGCAAAGTCTAGAAAACCAAGACAGTGGAAATGTGGTGGAGTGGCAGGGACAATGGGCAGGGAGTTAAGAAGGTGATAATAGTAATAGGAAGGCAATAATAAAACCAGGGCAGGTAAGTGACATAGTAGATAGAGCAGCAGGCCTAGAGTCAGCTAGATCTGTCTTTCTGAGGTCAAATCTGGCCTCAGACACTAGCTGTGGGACCCTGGGCAAGTCATTGGTCCTCCTCAGGCCTCAGTTCTACAAGATGAAGTATCAGTATTTATATCAGATCAAATCTATATGTAGATCCTAGTATCTATAAAATGAAATGACCGGGGCTTATGATCACAAATGGTGCCTTCCAGCTCAAACACCCTGTGTTCTATGACCTTACACTCTATTCTTTTTAAAAATTTCATGTTCTAAAGCCTCTTCTGCAGTGACTCTAATGTCTTGTGCTCTAACTTCCTACATCCTAAGATCTTCCAGCCCAAACACTCTGTGGCAGGGGTTCTTAACCTTTATACATACACATCCAAGACCCCCAGCTCTAGGGCTTCTTCCAGCTCAAACAATCAAGGTTGACTTGCCCAATGTTATACAGTTAATAATTAATAATAATAATAATAAAGAGTTAGCATTTATATAATGCCTACTGTGTGCCAGGCATTGTCCCCATTATTGTCTCATATGACCCTCACAACAACCCTAGAAGGTATGTGCTATTATCAGACCCGTTTTGCAGATGACGACACAGAGGAAAACAGAGATTAAGTAATTTGTCCAGGGTCACACAGCTAGTAAGTACCTGAGGCAGAATTTGAACTCAGATCTTCCTGATGACAGGCCAAATTCTATCCACTTCACCACCCAGCTGCGTTAAACAAGAGAACTGTAACTAGAGCACCAGTTAACCTTTGTTTTCTACTAGTACTGCTTTCTTTTCCAGGCTGAAATCCAAGCTTAGACTTTTTTCCCTAGATTCTTGGAGGACAAGAGGAGATCCTTGAACAACAGCAATGATTACCATCATTATTCAACACAAAAATTTCAATTAAAAAAACACTTAATCACAAAAAAACTGTGTGACCTCGAGTAAGTCACTTAACCCCAATTGCCCTACCTTCCCCCCTCCAAAAAAAAAGCAAAAAATTAAAATAAAAAAATACTTAATAAGCTGTAAGTCTGCTGGGCATACCATGTGCTGGGTATTAGGGATGCTGAGGTGAAAACAGCACCATCTCTGCCTTTAAGAAGTTTCCAGTCTAGAGCAGAGGTTCTCAACCCATGAGTTGTGACCCTTTTGGGGATCTAACGACCCTTTTGCAGGGGTTGCCTAAGACCATTGGAAAACACATATTTCTGATGGTCTTAGGAACCAAGACATCATTCCTCTATCCATATCCAGACGGGTCCACCCACATGTAGATACGCCCACATACAAGTATTAAAGGGTCATGGCATTAGGAAGGTTGAGAACCACTGGTCTAGAGGGGCAATTCAACATAGTTTACAGATAAGCAAGAGATAGGGTGGTGTGTGCCCAGGACAAAGGAGACATCCAGACAAAGTACCAGGAGAAATCTGAGGAGGGAGTGATCTTTTTGGAAGTAGGGAAAGAAGTAGGAAGACTTCATGGAAGGCTGGAGGGAGAGAGTGCATCAGAGCTGAGCCTTGAAGGAAGGGAGGGATCTAACAGATAGAAGTGAAAGGAAGTAAAAGAAAATCCACTCCAGACTTGAGGAGTGGCATTAAAAGTAGAGATGAGAGAAAGCAGGACAAGGGGAGAGACACTTGTACAATTTGGCCAGAACACATGTCAAGGGGACTGATATGTAAACTGAATTATTTAAATTGCATTTAGTAGGTAATGTGTCATGGGTTGCTCAGTGTCCAGCACTAAGCATGATCAGAGATGTGAATAAGAAATGACCAGGCCATGTGGGTAGTTTAAGGAAGAACCATGCACTCCATTTAATGATGATTTGAACAAGATTTTTAAAGATCCAAAAGACAAAGTTTCAAGTATTCTCATCAGTACGCTTAGTTTGTCATATCCTGGGATATTATCATAGTTTTATCATTACAATAGTCTGTCATGGCCTGGAAGTAGCTCAGATAAAATCAGGCTTTTAATTCTAGGCACCAAAAAGTCTTGGGAAAGCCAACAGGTCTTTGGAAAGTCAGTTAGCCTTTTTTTAAAGGCATAACAAAGAGGATGCAAAAAGAGCAGGCTTCAAAGTCTTAACCAAAACCACTTCTCCAAGATATCTTCAAAAGAATTGACCCCTGCCCCGCCCCCCCCCCCAGCCCAATCAAGTATTTTGGCTTTCTGCAGTAATGGGCACACACTGGACTTTTTAAAAACCAAGATCAGACTGAAGAATTAGGAAGATTACTCTAGCTGCCCATGGAAGATAGGTGGAGAATGGATGATCTCAACCATCCTCCCACCCCCCAGGCAGATTTATGCTTTACAGCCCTGGAACAGTTGGCTTCAATAAACTTTAAGATCCCTTCTAGCTAAGTCATATGAACTTATAGAGCAAGTAGGTGGTTCAGTGGATAGAACCTGCAGTTAGGAAGACCTGAATTTAAATCTGCCCTCAGACTTACAAGCTGTAGGACCCTGGGCAAGTCACTTAACCTTATTTGCCTCAGTTTCCTCATCTGTAAAATGAGCTGGAGAAGGGAATGACAAACTGCTCCAGTTCTCTGTCAAGAAAACCCCAAATGGGATCATGAATAGTTAAACAACTGAACAACAAACGAATTTATAATCCCATGTATGGACTCTCAGAACTCCTAGTATACAATAGCAAGTTCTGGAGGAACGGGCTGGCAGCTAAAGAGAAATCAAATAGGGTTGGGCCTCATTAGTCACCCATCCTCCCTCATGTAGATGCTGAACTGGTGGGTGAGAGATAGGGAGGGTAGGAAAGAACAATCCACTTGCCAAGTGGAAAAGGATAAACCATTGGGAAAGCCAAGTCATTTTCCAGTTTCTTGGAAGCTTTTTCTGTTCCTGTTTCATAGAAATCATGGTTCCTTGGGACCCAATAACCCTCAAAAAGGCTCTCATCCCCTCAGGGCCTCTGCCAGGGTATCTGGCAAGAACTCCTCAGAAGATGCCTCCCACCCACCCACAACCACTCTCTTCACAGAGCCGTGGAGTTTCCTTACCTCTTACAATGTCTGCAGCTCTGATCACAAAAACCTTTTCCAATATACCTGTATAGCCTGCATCAGATTGCATGCCATCTTGGGGGGGGGAGGGGAAGGAAGGGAGAAAAATGTAGAAATCAAAATCTTGTAAAAGTGAATGATCAAAACTAAAAATAAATAGATAGATAAGAGAATGAAGTGGGAGGGAAAAAAATCAAAGATCTTTTCCAAGGGGGAATGACTTCCACCACTTCCTAGTTTTCTTACTCACTTAAGTTATCTGAATCTGTTTCCTTAAATTTCTTATAAAAAGGGGAGGCTAAGTGGCACAGTGAATAGAGCACCACCCGTGGAATCAGGAGGACCTGAGTTCAAATCCGGCCTCAGACACTTAACACAAAACTAGCTGTGTGACCTTGAGCAAGTCACCTAACCCCAATTGCCTTGCCTTCCCCCATCCAAAAAGAAAAAAAGTTCTTATAAAAGAGAACATTTTCATCTCACCATACAAATGGACAAAGGGACACAAAGTAGGGATGGTCAATGTAGAGGCAGTGGGAAGATGGGTACACTACTACACTGTTGGAATCAGTTCAGTCAATCAACCAACCCACAAGCATTTATTAAGTGACTACAATAGAGCAGGTACTGTCCTAGGTACTGGGGAGACAAATACAAATAATTAAACAATTCCTGCTTTCAAGGAATTTTTATTAGAATGAAGTCCAATCATTCTAGACATCCATTTGGAATTATTCATTCATCCATTCATTCAATAAGAATATGGTGAAATTATTCTGTGTGCATTGTGCTATAGTTTGGGGATATAGAGACATAAAAAAAGAGACCCTTAGAGAAACAGTTGAGGGGGGGACAGTATGTACATCATATAAGGCCGTGGGACAAAGTGCCTTTCTAGCCTTTGCTGGATGTATCTGCATGTGAAAAAGTCAAGAAGGTAATTAGGCAGATAGAAGAGATGATGTTAGCACCTTTGCTTAGTTTGGGTACAGTGTGTGTTGCCCATGTACATAATATATGTCCACATGGTTTTGTCTAAATTCAGCTCTTGGAAAGGCATTGATAGCTATTTCTAGAATCACCTTCTCGCTCTTCAAGAGAGATTTTGATTGCTGCCTAGAAGAAACAAAAGAAGGCTAGCTGCTCTGTTCTCCTGAGAGATGGGGCCATCGGACTAGAGTTATACTTATCTGCCCCCCTAAATATTGCTAGTCTAGTGTAATGATTCTTTTTTAGGTTCAAATCTCTTTCCTGCTTTGTTGTCGTTCAATCATTTAAGATTTATGGGAATGGGAGGATAGGAGAGGGATCTTTGGAGGGAGTAGGCAAATCATAGAAGGGCAAGGTCATGGGTAAAAGTAAAGTAGAGGAGGCAGGAGGGATAGGAAACAAGAGATATGCATACACATAAAAACAAAGATCTTTGTGACCCCATTTGGGGTTCTTTTTTCCCAAAATTTTATTTTAGACTCAAACATCAGAATGCAAATAGAGAATAGAGAAAAGGAACAAAAATATATCATAAACTTAAATATGGGAATTTAAACACAAAGTTAGAGAGAAATAAAAGTATGTCATGTGCATAGCAGAACATAAGAAAGGTTCAAAAAACAGTACATTTTCATTTCAAGAAAGCCTATGTGATAAATAATACTCATTGTATTGAGCATCGTCCATCTTTTCTTTGCTTCCTTGTGAGTTTTCTTTTGTTCTCTGCTATGTATTTTTTATTTTGTTTTTCCCCTCCCCCAACCCTCCTTCCTAGAAGGCCACCAAGAAGTTTAGCTGTTTCTCAATAGCTACAAATATATACATACTCTCCCCCACCCCACCCCACCCCCGGAAAGCTACAATAAAGTTTAGATATGTTTCTTCATAGCTATAAATATATACATGTACATATATAGACATATACATTCCCAAACCTATTCTACTCCTGATCTTTGTTTTTATGTATATGCATATCTCTTGTTTCCTATCCCTCCTGCCTCCTCTACTTTACTTTTACCCATTACCTTGCTGTTCTATGATTTTCCTACTCCCTCCAAAGATCCCTCTCCTATCCTCCCATTCCCATAAATCTAAACACTTTTCTGTACCCCTATTTGCCTATTCTCTCACCCTCCCCTCTAAAGATCCAAACGCTAGTTACATAAAAGATTATCACAAATAATCAAAAGTGAGCAAACACATTCATCCAAGCAAACAGAAAACAAAAATCAGAGTTCTATAGATTATAACATAACAGAAGATATCTGGAGTGAATGAACTCTCCTCCTGGAAGCAAGATATTTTAGCCCAACCAAAAGAAAAGTCCTAATCACAAACAATGGCAAATTCCTCTAAGTCTCTAGAGAGGCAAGCTGGAAATCAGAGACATGTTAAATACCAACTCCTCCTCATGTATGACATTTACTTTTCTCTCCCTACACAGAATCAGTCTGGAAAAGAGTCTGGAATGGCCTATGTCCTCTCAAAGAAGGAAGGAAGGTCTCTCCTCTCCAAGGTTCTCGAATCAGCTTTATTCTCCACATAGGCATACAGGGTCAAGTTATTATTCTCTCCATCAATTATGGTGAGTCTATAACAACAATGCTACTTACAGCTGCTGTGGGGGTGTAAGACCAATAACACCAGCACAGAGAAGGGCTGCTAGCACAAGTTCTTTGATCTGCTTTTCTAAAGGAAAGCAACTCAAAAGGGGTCAACACTCTTACTTTAATTAAGTGTGTGTGTGTGTATGTACACACATATCTTTACTTAGTTTAGAGGGAAAAATCAGCATCCTGAACTTCAATGAGAATACAATCAGAAATAATAACATAAAGACCAACAGACAGGGCTGCTAACCATCTGACCAAATAATACGTACATCACAGATCAACAGACAGATCCAACTGTCTGACCATTACATACATACATAGCTACCAGAGAGAGAAGCACCAACATCTGGGTTTTTAAAGCCGGGGCAGGGGGGTGGCACTCCTTAACAGCTAACCAGAGTCTCATCGCAAGAACACTCTTGCCATGAGTGAGCTCCCAAAGCAAAATGATAACTTCAGAGTATATATACACTTCCTAAGGGTCAGAGGGCATCTCAATCCTCATGACCCACTGCCTAATTACAAAGTGACAAAAAGTATGGGCCTTCCTGAAAAACAGGCCTCCCTTAATCAAGCTTCTCCTGTTGGGCTCCAGGTGGGGTCTGTTAATGGGCAGGGAAAATCTTCAACTCCTATTAACATCACAGAGTCTTATACAAAGTTCTACATGTTTGTAATCTACATTACTTTAGTTTCTGTGATTTATTTTCCCACCCAATCATTGATGTGAGAAAATAGAAGATATTTTTGGTTCAAAAACTAGGAGATATATAAACTCCAAAGGTATTAGTAGTTACTGGGCAAACAACATTATTTTGTTTTCACCCTAGTCTTCAGAGATTGAAAACTGGGAGGTATATTTCATGTTCATAAGTATAGAGTAAAGTCTCTAACAGATAGACCCAAGACTGGGAACTGGGAAGACGAGTCCAAAGAAAATTCTGTCTGGGTGCATTATTTGCAGTTATCTGGCAGGATCTTTATTTTTGTTCTAAAGAGCTTAAGCCCTAGTGTTGCTTTGTTCTGAGGAACTCAGAAGCCTTTTACTGGGTTCTAGACAAGGATTTCTACATTTTCTAAAAGAACCAGAAAAAAGCCCGTGGCGTTTAAAGAGCATAGGACAACCTACCCAGCAAAACTGAGTATGATCCTTCAGGGGGAAAAATGGGCATTCAATGAGATAGAGGACTTTCAAGCATTCCTTTTGAAAATACCAAAGCTGAAAAGGAAATTTGATTTTCAAATACAAGATCCAAGAGAAGCATAAAAAGGTAAACAGGAAAGAGAAATCATAAGGGATTCAATAAGGTTAAAGTTTTTACATTCCTACGTGGGAAAATGATACTTATAACTCCTAAAAACCTCCTCATTATTAGGTCAGTAAGGAGTATACATAGACAGAGGACATGGGTGTGAGTTGAATATGATGGAATTATTATCTTAAAAAATGTATAGGGTGAGAAAGAGGAATGCACTGGGAGAAAGGAAAAGAGAGAAGTAGAATTGGGTTCTTTATTTATATTTTATTTATTTACATTTATATTTATACATTATCTCACACAAAAGAGGCACAAAAGTGCTTTTACAGTGGAGGGGAATTTGGGGGAGGTGGAGGTGGTGGTGAAATTCTTGAACATTATATTAGAATTTGCTCAAAGAGGGAATAACATGCACACTGATTCAGATATACAAATCTTTCTTACCCTACAGGAAAGTAGGAAGGGAAGAGGATCAAAGAAGAGGGGTCTGACAGAAGAGAGGGCAGATTAAGAGTAAGCAATACTTAGAAGCAAAACACTTCTGAGGGATAACAAGTGAAAGGAGAGAGAGAATGGAATAAATGAAGGAAATGCAGTTAGCAATCATAACTGTGAAAAATCTTTTACTGAAATTATCTCTGGTAAAGGCTTCATTTTGCAAATATATAGAGAACTGAGTCAAATTTATAAAAAACAAGACCCATTCCCCAACTGATAAATGGTCAGAGGATAAGAACAAGCAGTTTTCAGATGAAGTAATCAAAGCTATCACCATATGAAAAAATTCTCTAAAATCACTATTGATTAGAGAAATGTAAATGAAAACAGTTCTGAAGTACTAACACCTGTTGGATTGCTAATACAATAGAAAAGAAAAATGACAAATTTGGAGTTACTAATAATGCAGTGTTGGTGAAGTTGTGAATTTATTCAACCATTATGTGGAGTAATTTGGAATGATGCCCAAAGGGCTATAAAACCATGCATGCCCTTTGGCCCAACAATACCACTACTAGATCTATATCCCAAAGAGATAAAAATAAAAAGGGAAAAGACCTATGGATACAAAAATATTTATACCAGCTCTTTTCTTGAGGCAAATAATTAGAAATTTAAGGGCTTCCCATCAATTGAGGGATGACTGAACAAATTGTGGTATATGATTGTGACGGAATACTATTGTACAATAATAAATGATGAGCAGACTGCTCTCAGAAAAGCCTGGAAAGACTGATGCAAAGTGAAATGAACAGAACCAGGAAAAAGTTATACACAGTAACAGCAATATAGTACAATGATTAGTTGTGAATGAATTAGCTATTCTCAGCAATACAATGCTCCAAGACAATTCTGAAAGACTTATGATAAAAAATGCTATCTATCCCCAAAGAAAGAACTGATGGAATCTGAATACAGATTGAAGTATACTTTTTTTAACTTTATTTTTCTTGGGTTTTTGGGGGAGAGGGGAATCTATGTTTTCTTTCACAACATGACAAATATGCACGCATGACTGCATATGCAGATAACCTATATCAAATTGCTTGCCTTAACAACAAGGGAGTAGAGAAGAGAAAGAAAGAATATGGAACTCAAAATTCTTAGAAAACAAATGCTAAAATTGTTTTTACACATAATTGGGAGAAAACAAAGTACTAAATAAATAACTTTAAAATGTTTTTTAAAAGACTATACTTTTTTTAAAATCAGTCTTGCCTTGAAGAAGGGAAAGGGCCAAAGATTTCAGCTTATTCAGAAACTGGAGATGATGGGTATCCAGGTCAGTAGCATCTAGTGAAGCATCCGTTCACAGAGACCACAGCAGAGCAGTACATAGCCATGCCCAGTTCAGCCAACAATAGTCCAAGGATATAAGTGGCCCTTCTATGAGTGCACACTAACTTTATGTGTTTCCCACATACAATCCCCTCCACATGTGCACCCTGACTTTACATGCCCTCACATGTATACTTCTCTAAAGGTATTCTCTACATGTGTCTGGTCATACCACTGATATTCTTCATATTTGTGGGTCAGTACATCCTAGGATTATGAAGGAAATATCTTGTTGCTACTTTTATTGGCATACCTTCTACAATTGTGGGAACAATTCCCATTCACAGATTCATCTATCTTGGCTCCATATTCTTCTCTATTCCTCACCTCCTAGAACATTGGGTAGAGACCAGAAAAAATTGATCTCATTGCTCCAAGAAAGGAAGTCATGTGGGGTGTAGTGGAAAGCATTGGATTTGGAATGACAAGACACAGGCTGATCCATAAAAGGGATAAGTTCTGTCCAAAGTCCCAAAGGTGACAGAGCTGGGATTTGAATCCAGTCATCTGAGTCCAAACCCCTAATTCTTTCCACTACTCTATGGTATGGAGGGAAAGGACCAGAGCTGTGCTGGAGTCAGCTCATACCAGAAAGAACCAGATTGTTACATTTTCCATGTGAGCATTTACACCTCAAAAAGCAGCTACAGACCAGGGCTTGACTTCTTGTTTTGTTGATTATCTAAACTTAAGAAAATCATGGAGAAAATGTGAATAATGAAGACTGAACTTAAAAGTGTGCTGTGTCAGACATTTTGTTTATCCTGAGAGCCAGTTGTTAACCTGTAGAAAGAACCTGTATGTATAAAAATATTTCTAGCAGCACTTTTTGCCGTGGCAGAGGTGAAAATGAAACATATGTCCATCAGTTAGGAAACGGCCGAACAAACAATTCTATATGAATGTAACAGACACTTATTGCACCATAAGAAATGATGAGAGGGAGGGATTCAGAGAAACATGAGACTTATATGAACTGAGGTAGCACCGAACCAGTAGGATGTTTACACAATGACCACAATAATGTAAAGGAAAACAATTTTAAGACTTAAGAAGTCTTATCAATGAAATGACCATAACAAGAGAAATTGAAAATTTTGAAGTAATTTCAATTGATTTAGTCAGAAGACTAAAAATGAGCATGCTTCTCATCTCTTAACAGAGTGGTGATGGGATAGAGGGGACAGGGTGAGACCCACATTTTCGGACATTGCTAATGTATGAATTTGTTTCGCTTAACTATACCTACCAGGAAGGGCTTTCATTTAGAGAGGAGTAGAGTTGTGAGGAGAAATGGATGGGCAGTGATATTTTTGCTAAGAAAATAAAGAAAAAGTATCACTGAAACATTTTTAAAAGTACCAGGAAGGGAGAAGAAGGAAAGTCAGAAAGGGATCCAGACAAGCAGAGCAGATCTTGTGCTGTCGGAGTAAATGCAATATACACTTAAGTATAGTCTAACAAGGTCTCAGAGCTTCAATTCCTGAATATAGTCGACTGTGTGGGAGCTTTGGGACCACTTCAAGTCATGAATGGCTCAGGGCTAAAAGATCTGTTTTATGAGATGATGATACTCCCCTTATTGGCTTCTGAATTGAAGATGCTGATGATTCAGTGGACCTTTCAGAGGAGGAGTTAGCTTCTGACCGGGCGCTTTTTTAAATGGTCCACTGAGTCATTAGCAACACCTCTCTGATTTACCTCCCCACAGGATGGATACTACTTTCCCAAATTCTGGGGTACTTTGTATATCTGCTCTCTTAAATCTAAGAGTTCATGGGCCCCCACTGGTGAACTTCACCTTAACAGTTAGCTTAGAGGGGTGGCTAGGTGGCATAGTGAGTAGAGCACTGGCCCTGGAGTCAAGAGGACCTGAGTTCAAATCCAGCCTCAGACACTTGACACACTAGTCGTGTGACTTTGGGCAAGTCACTTAACCCCAATTGCTATTATTAGTAGTAAATATTCTTGTCATGAACTATGCTCGTCTCTAAGCTAACTGGGAGGTAGTTGGTATTATTATATCCATTTTACAGATGACATAACTGAAGTAAAGAGAGGTTAGGTGTCTTGCTCAGGGTCATACAGCCGGTGTCTGAAACAAGATTTGACTTAGGTCTTCCTAACTCTAAGTCTAGTGATCTACCCACTGCAGCACTTAGATACCTAAGACTGTGTAGTAATAAAAGCAGCTATAAAACATTCACTGCCCACAAGCCTGTAGTTCACTCTCCCACAAATACATACAGTGTTTATAGGAAGAATGGACATAAACTTAGGGTATAATGGTCGGGAAGCATATAATATGACCAAGGCAACGCATGGTTGTGGTATGTAAAGCCGATCAGCAGCAGATTCCTGAGAGAATGCTACTGTGAACAGCCTTTAAGATTCGGATTACACAGTATTAGTGAACACTCTGTTTATTCCGTTACAAAATCAGATTCAGTACAATGTTCACAGTTTCAACAGTTCACAATATTATATACAATCTTCAGAACAAGGAAAGTCTCTATATTATATCTTATTACAGAAAGGAACAAGGAACAAGAGAAGAATCAGCTGGTTTCCCTAAGGGAGAAACAAGCTTCACATTTTAAGATTCAATCAATCAATTAACAAAAGGAATGACCTAGTTTCCCTAAGAGGGAGTTGATTCAATCAATATACTGATCTTCCACTCCTGGGGCAACCATCAACTTTAGTTTCCAAACAAAGTTCCTAGACAACTACACAACCCTTCCACCCCTTGATTTCCAACAAACCTCAGTTTAGTCCAAGGGGAGGCCTCAGGGATGAACAGCTCCCAGGTCCTTGTCCTCTGCAAACATCAGTTTCATCCAAGGGGAAGCCTTTTCTTCATTTTGACTCTGGGTGGTCTCTCTGATTTCCTGGATCTCCTTCCCTGGTCCCAGCTCCCTCCTGAATCTGCCAGACAATCACCTAGATTCAGGAG